>CM045758.1:184265094-184865094 GCA_025200525.1 Camellia lanceoleosa | reverse complement strand
ATGTTAATTTAAAAGTATGTATTAGACTGTTTAATACAATTTATGTTTATAATTTATTAGACAAAACTAGTTTAAATAAGTTTAAAATAATTGATTATTTGAAAAGTGGAGGAGGAATGTTTGTTACTTCTGTTTTCTGATTATCAATTTTTAACTTACAATAAATTACACCAAATAGGTCCTCTTCCCCTATCATATCCATCATGCACACCAGATATCAGTTGAATTCGTCAAATATTGAAAAAAAAAGAAAGAAAGGAAATGAAATTAATTAAAATGTGATGACATGATATTTAATTATAAATTTAGCATTATCGATATAATTTATTTTTATTTTACTTTTGGTCATAGTCTAAGAAAAGTTCATGAGACTTAAAGCAAATTGAATATTCAATTATATATATATATATAAAAAAAAATCAATAACACAATCCTACAATTATCATATAATAAATCAACAACCCAACAAATACAAGAAGAAAGATCCGTACAAATATAAGAAGAAAAATATAGATGAAAAAAGTCAAATATCTGTCATTCATTTATTTTTATTTTTTTGCTGATATGAGAATCAAATTAAAATACATTTATACATTAATATTAAACTGAAATAATTTAAACATTACAGAGTAAAACAACACTAATCACGTACTTTGGATATCAGTGTTTTTGTGTGTGTGTGTTTGTGTATTAAGACTAAATTGGATCAATTAAAACATTAGGTACTCAAATGACACAAACCGCTATTGATCATCCGAAGTGGTCAAAACTCACCGGAGACATGGCTCAAGATCCTCTTCTTTCTTTATCACTCTCGCGCACGCACATACGTACCCACACACACACACAAACAAAGCTTGAACAAGTACTACTACTGATGATGAGAGAATAACAAGATTATTATTGATCCATTCACGCAGTGCCCTGTTAAAGGCATCTTTCGATACTGCACTCATTCACACCCCTAACAGAAAATTGAGAATTTCCATGACATCGGCATTTACAACACCACATCAAGCAACAACCATTCAAAAAGTATTCTCTATTAATCTCTCAACGGTGCTATAATATTAATCACTAATTTAGATTCTAACATAATAGGATTAATTGAGGCCTACTACGACATTGTGCTGACTCAGACAAATACGCATGAACAATTAGGTACCGGTCAATATCATCATACATATATGCGTAACAATTTCAGCTAAAATATTTAGATCTGTTAGAATGCGTGAGATCAATTAATTTAATAATTTAGAATAGTCTAACTTATGTCCTACAAACGTATCACCTGACGCCTATGCAATGATTCAATCTATTAATATTAAGCCAATGATAATCATTTCTTATTTGACGGATTCACTTATCGATTAATATTCAACATCTTAATGCTATACGTACACACAATATCAAAGTATTTTGATTCAGCTTATAAAAATTACATGAACTTATGATGTGATGCTATCTTTGACTTAATCAATATGTCAGAAAACTCAAGTCATTTATAAAACGCAAGAGATCAATTCTTAAATTTTATTCTAACCAATGGGAGCCCTCCACGCTCTTTGGCTCACCTCTTTCCTTCTTTAATTTACTATTGAGCCCTTTTTGGTTAGAAAAATTAAAAGCAACAAAAACTTCAAAGCCAGCATATTTTTTGACCTTTTTTTTTTTTTTTTTTTTTAATTGTGACAATTTTTTTTTTCTTTTAAGTTTGTCTTGACTAGATGAATTTAGATTTTTTTTTAAAAAAATTACTTCATTTTTAAAAAGGTTGAAAAATATGAAATTATGTAAAATTTAATTTCAAAAACTTTTAAAAGAAATGGCCTATTTTCGTATTTTCTTAATTTTTTTTATTTTTTATTTTTAAGATATTCTAGTCGGAATGGATATAAAAGGTTAAAAAAATTTAACATAATTTTTAAAAAAAATAAAAAATAAAAAAAGTCAAACTAAAAAAATAAGCCTCATCTCTCTTGACTGGGCAAGCAATTGAGGGCAACTCAAGGCAACTTATTGTTTAGACCAAGTCAATCATCTTTACCTTTGTGCTTCACTCTGTTTTATGTCCTTTTTTTGACTTCAGAGCATTGGACTTGATACCACTTAACTTATGCGAGCTCTCTCTCTCTCTCTCTCTCTCTCTCTGGGGAGAGGGTCCCTCCCTCCCGCTCTCTCACATTCTTTCTTGTACGCTAGTGCAGCAGATTGTGGTGTTTTGACACAACAACAAACTTTGCCACTAATATTATCTTTTTCTTTGTTTCTTTATAGCAAAAGTACCTTTTTTTTTATTTATTTATTTATTTATGGCAAAAGTACTTTGTAAACAATTTGTTGTCTTCTGAACCGTTATTATCAACAAATTATATGAACCTTTTTCTTTTATCCATGTTACACAAAATTGTTCAACGATGATGGTGATCAATATAAACTAGTTAAATTTGAATAATCACTACAAAAAATTATCACTTTTAGCTACTAAATTATTGGTCGGCAAAAGGTATAAATTTGGTCTAAAACCATTTACCGACCAAATAATTTTGTCGCCAAGTTCGTCGCCCATACCCCGTCGGCAATAGTATTGGCGACTAAACTTAATTTAGTCGCCAAAAAGTATAATTTTTCCCTACTAAATTTCTTTTAGTAGCCAAATGGTATCTTTTCGCCACTAAAACCGTTAGTCACCGAAAGTGAACATTTAGCTACTAATTCTTTTTTTAGTCAGCAAAGGTGACCTTTCCCCTACTAAAAATTTAGTCACTAAAAGTTCTACCTTAGGCATGGTATCTTTTCGCCACTAAAACCGTTAGTCACCGAAAGTGAATATTTAGCTACTAATCCTTTTTTTAGTCGGCAAAGGTGACCTTTCCCCTACTAAAAATTTAGTCACTAAAAGCTCTACCTTAGGCATGGTGACTTTTGCCGACTAAAACTGTTCGTAGCCAAAAACCTATTAAGATTCATTTCTAGACTTTTTGCCACCAAAACTTTTAGTCGCCAAATGATACCCTTTTTTCCGTGACTAAAAAATTTAGTGGCCAATAGTTTATTTCTCTCATTCTCAAAATTTTTAGTTACTAATTATTTGGTGGCAAAAATGTTTTGGGTTATGTTTTTGCTACTAAATTATTAGTAGCCAAAACTTTTTATTACCTATTTGGCTACCAAAACATTTGGTGGCCAAATAATTTTCTGTTTTTAAAAAAAAAAAAATTGTAAACAATCTGTATTCATTTATATTACAACCTGTACCCTGTATAAACAATATAATCCATCAATACTAAAATATATTATCAACCATTAAAGGATTCAACAACGTGCAGACATTTCAATTCCAAGCATCCAAAAACGTCCAATTCTATATATAATACAAATTCCATACACTCCAAGTCTAATCCAACGTCAATAATTTAAATCCATACATAATACATGAATAACCAAATTAATTTGTTCGAACCACTATATATACAGATAGAGGTATAAAAACAATGTCCTCCCGTAATTGTCAAAAAATTATATATCCATGGATATATAGCTATAAAACCATCTGCAAAAAATAAAAAAATAAATTTCATTAGTTTGGTGTCAAAAAATTATATAACTATAAAATGTTAAGAAGGCTTAAAAAATAGAGGCTTTGTGTTTCATATTCATTTGAAGCCATGTTTCAATTTCAGTTTCTCATCCTGTAAACATCCTCAAACTCTATTCACGATGGAGTTCACTAGAATCAAACTTATCATCAGACTTCAACACAAATAAAATTTGTGAAACAATGAAGATATTTTGTAGATAGTTCAAACCGAGGAAGCACACCTACGACCTATGTTGCATTTTAAGATATTGTATGCAAACAAGATACCTCATCCTATACAACGTGCTGTGTCCACTGCACATATAAAGCACATGATTGCAGAACTTAACTCCTATGTACAGATTTTTACATTTAAATTTAAATTTCCTCCAAAAGATCATTGTAATATTGAGAGAGAGAGAGAGGGAAGTGTACCCTTCTTTGGACCACCACATGCTGATAGAAAGAGGCAATGAACTGCAGTGCAGGTTTCATAAACAAGATATCAATAAAAAAATGCATACAAAATTAGAATCATGATTACGCTAGTAAAAAAATTGCACATTTCCAAGAAATTCTAGGGTTACTCATACACAATGTTATCACTACACAGAGAACTCAATATAAGTAAAAAGCTGCATGACATTTCATTATGTTTTAGCCATAAACTGTATGACATTTCATTGTGTTTATATGTTCACATCATATGATGTTCTTGATCTTTAACACTTCTAGCTTAGATTCTCCACATATATTATCATTACAGACCTGCCTCTAGCTACTTCCAAACTTCCCCATAGTATAACCTGGGCCAGTGAATGAGGCAATAATTTGCAGATAATTTTATTCATAAACTTAACTGAAACAGAGAGCAAAACACATTAAATTAACTAGCAATCTGAATATTGTTCATTTTACTGGTGAAGAAAATTAAATTATCTGAATCTTTATTTCTATCATCCCATTTATAAAACTAATTGCAGCACTTCATTTTCAACCCAACAGAATGTAAAAGAGGAAAAATAAATAGAAGATCCAAGTCAAAAATTCCTTAAGAAGCAAATTTGAGTCTCAAACTCTTATGGGAGGTCATAGTGTGGCCACTTGTTGCCCGTGTACATAGGTCCCTCCCATATTACACAAAATGTCAAACTGGTTTTAGAGATCCCCTAAATCTTTACTCAAACATTAACAATTATATGATCATATTTGTTTTAAGAAAATTGATTATAACTTTGGATGAAATTGTGACAAATTTGATAAAATGAAATGTTGAAATCACAAGAATGAGTCCACAATAAACTTCAGAAGAAGAAGAAGAATTTTTATAAAGAAGATTTTTTTATAAAATAAATTTAAAGAAGAAGAAGAAGAAGAATTTTTGTTTAAAAATATCTTACCAATCATAACTCCTTGCTCATGAACCAGCACAGCCAGATCCTTAAAAATCTCATTAACTCCTTGTTTAAAAATATTTTTGATCATGTTCAGATCAGAGTCCAATCCTGCCACCATAGGAGGCCATTAATAGGTCTCATAAAGCACGAATGAGAACACATCAGGACAAGACAGCGGACGATGCACAGAAAATTCCGAAGTGTTTGGGATGACTGTATCATTGATTGGTTTCAATACCACCAAGAATAAAGACCCAAATTAAATGTAACATAATGCAAGGGGTATGGGTATCTTCATCATTTTTTTTTTAAGTAACGAGCAAAACTTTAGCAATACAAAAAATAACATGATTACTGCCCAAGGGGATTGCAAGTATGATAAGTTGTTCTGACCATCCTCTCGTACCAATCAAAACTTAAATAATTCAAGATGACTATCATGACATGCAAATTGATCATGGAATTACAAATGCAGTAGACAAGCACAAGTAAACAACCACTGTTGTCTAGAAATAAGAAGAAAATACTCAACATATCCAAGGATCAGCTTTATTTATGTACGGTGAGTTGAGTTAGAGCATACCAGAAAACATCCAAGGATCTTAAGTACCAGCTTTATTTATGTACAAGTCCCAAACCAAACAAGAGCATACCAGAAAGATCAATCATCAAATGTATATGAATCTCAAACCCATCTCACAACATCACTTGAACTAGAGGCAAACAAAATTCATCTATCAAAAAAGGTGAGTATAATATTTGACATATAAACAAACCTTCAGAATAAAAGAGAAGCAAATGTATTCAGCAAACATAAAAGGATAAAAGAGAAGCAAATGAGAAGCAACAAGGTTTTTCGAAACAAAGTAAGTTCAAGCTACACATGCATGTACAATTTGGTTAACTACATTTACAAACACCTTTCAGTCAAGACTATCTGAACTTCCATATTCAATCTAATTTTCATACAACAATTTAATTTGTGGTTAGAATTGGGTAACAAAACAAAACAAAATAATAAATAAATCTAATTTCCATATTGAATTGATGTAACTGTTTGACACTAAGCAGATTTATCAATGTGTGCATCGTAAGTTGGAATTGGGTTTTGGTTTGTGGTTGCTTCAGATAGGAGAATCATGGCTTCTTCCATAAAACAAAACAACATCATTTTCAAGATTTGAGGAAGAAACAAATTCTGAAATAATTTTAAAATGATATCAATAAGTCTTACAAATCAGAATTAATTATTAAACTGCAAAGAGATATGAGAACAAAGGCCACTATAATAACCACAGAAAGCTACATTCAACATGAGTTTCAAAAACAGGATAAGATAGGAATTCTTTTACAGCAAGAAATGTCATAAACAAAAACTCAAATCGAATGCCTGCCACAAATAAGAAACAACAAAACTAAATGAAATTGGGGAAATCAAATCATATCGAGCTTGAGCTTTATAAATATCTACCGAACCGAGCTTGAGCTCAACTTTTATAGCTCGACTCAAGCTCGAGCTAAGCCCGAACATGATCAAATTTTATCGAGTCGAGCTCGAGCTCGTGCTCAGCACAACTCAACTTGGCTCAGCTCGTTTGTAGCCCTACCTACAACAGCTCCTGTTAAACAGTTCTGGTGTTACATATGTCCTGTTTAGTTATCTCTTAGGTTAGACAAATAGAATTATTGATTATGCCTAATAAAACACAGTCGTGCATAAGAATCCAAGCCCTTTCTCATTGAAGCAGTTAATTTAGACAGCAAAATGTATTACGGAGAAAACTAATAAAATAGCAGACCAATGAAACCATTGCTTATATAGAACAATTGCTTATATAGAACACAATAAAAACCAAATAAAGTATAAGGTAGCATAATATTCAATGAAGTGAAAAAGGTGATAGGAATATACCCTGCGCCTGAACCGCTGAGGAGGCTCACGGTTCCTCCTATCAGTGCGAGAGCGAACCCTAACAACCTTGGAGTGAATTGCACATGACACTCAATATTGCATCTTCACGTACAGCTTAGGCAATGTGTAACCTTAACAATAACGGTAAAAGCAAAACCAGTAATTAGTCATCATCATGGCCATCAAACTAAATAATAAGAAGTGTCAATTATACCAAAATCCCGTAAACTATTAGTGAATATTACATTAACTCCATCTATGAATCCAAACATTTTGACCACCTCAATTATAAAAATTGAATAATTGCGCTTCTTCTTAAGGAGTGACGAAGATACATTTTTATAGTTGAAGGGTCAAAATGTATGGATTCATATATGCGAGAAGGGTAAAGTGATATTCACTAATATAGTTGTTTGTGAGAGTCTTGGTGTAATTAACCCTAATAACAATAAGCAATATACTTACAAAAAAATTAAATGAACAACAACTAAGAAATTAGAATGGAAAGGTAAACTAGCAAGGGAAAAAGAAATGTTACTGTCAAAAGCACACACTTCTTGGACATCCCTAACAGCAACTTGTTCAACTATGTTCCTCACAAGAAACCTCTTGATAGCTTTGTCCTAATAAATAAAAAGATCCAAAACGAATATCAACAACAATTTCAATCACTAGCACAACTAAAAAAATAATCATCCAACTACTTCAATTAACCTAAATGTAAGTTTCAAACTCACTTGGGTTCTTCTCATCTTCAAACTTACCGAATAATGAACCATCAAGACTCCATGATATATGATTAACAGAGACATGTGGATCTTTGAGCAGACCAACTTGATTATAATTGAGTTGATGTAGAAATCATATCATTCACATGACAGCTGCTGATGTAGAGTTCATGGGAATCCTAGTAGAATTAGTGGCAGTAGTCATGGACAGCAACTTTGAACATATCATGGACACATACTCCTCCTTAAAGTAAAAAAGTGAAAAACATTATTTTTGATGAAAACTCAAGCTCAAAATAAATCACTAAGCAGGTTCTCAGCAAGGATTTTTGTACTAACATAGAACAAATGACAAATTGAGTTGATGTAGAAATCTGATTATAATTGAGTTGATGTAGAAATCATATCATTCACATGACATTAAACTAGGGTCTTGCTGGTTTTTGTGAAATAGTTAAGGAGGGGATATGTACCACAAATGTCTTTCAAAGTTAAGGAGGGGATTTGCAATTAAACTGAGGTCTTGCTGGTTCTTGTTGATTTGCAATTAAATTCTTCTTTGAGGCATTTCATCAAACACCCTGTCCACCAAGGTTATTATATAAGAGCAACACAATATATATATATATATATATACGCGTTGATCAGCATGGAAGAGAAGGTGAAACCACATTTTCGCATACAATTTGATCAGATTGTTGAAGAAGAAGAAGAAGCCACATATACAGAAACCCCATAAAACCATTATTATTAAGATTGATTTACAGGAAACTCACCAAGAAGAAGTGGGCAATGTCAATCTGTTATGAGAAGCAGAAAACCAATATACTTGAGAAATACCTATTAATCACGAGATAGATGGTGGCGACGCCGAGGCCCGCCGTGAAGGCCTTGAATGCCTAGCCCCCTGCTTTGCTCGCCTCGAATGGGGTCTCGAATTCCTGAGCTAGACTGTGAAGCTCGTTGTACGCTTCGCTCGCCCTCGCCTGCCGCTCTCCGTCCTCTGCTACCGCTCGCCGTCGATCAAGAAAGAGGGAGAGAGGTGGAGAAGAAGAGATTAGGGATTTTTTGGGTTGGAGATTAGGGATTTTTTGCCGGGGGGGTTGTGCAAGCGGGAATGGGAAAAAAATAAAGGGGAGAGCGGGAATGGAAAAAACAAAAAGAGGCGGGAATGTAAAATAAAAATAAAAATAAAAAAATAATTAAATAAATTTATTTTTTGTTAAAATATATATTTTTTTTGTAGTTAATGAATTTTTTTTTAAAGTTATTAAGATTGAAAATTTATTTGTTTCATTTTTATTTTAATGAAAAAAAATATTATTATTTTTTATTTTGTAGAAGTAGGGGTAATATATATTTTAATGAAAAATATTTTCTACTAAAATAAAAATTAATTTTCTGTAGTAAATAAAAAATATTTTTCTACGGCCTTTTTTTTTTATTACTAAAAATCATGAACTAATTTTTTGTGGTAGAGGAAAAGGAGCGGCAGCAGTAGTGAAGGTGGTGGATAAGAGATGATAGTGGTGGTGGTGGTGATGGTGGTGGTGGTGGTGATGGTGATGGCGAAAGAGATTAGTGGTGAAGTTGTGGTAGTGGTAGTGTAAATGGAGTGGCAGGAGTGAAAGAGAGGTAATGGTAGTAGTAGTAGCAGTAGAAGTGGTGTGGTAGTAGAGTGGTGGCGATAGTAGTAGTAATGGTAGTCGTAGAGGTGAAGTGGCGACAGTAGAAGTAATGGTGGTGGTGGAATGGTGTTTGCAATAGTGGTGAAGGTGGTAGAGAAGATGGGTAGTGAGAGAGAATGATAGACAGAAAAGAGACATAGAGAGAAGAGAGAAATTTGGGACGAGAGGCAGAGAGAGATAGAGAGAAGAGAGATGAGTAAGAGAGACATAAAGAGAAGAGAGATGAGCAGGGAGAGCAGAGAGAAGATAGAGAGAAAAGAGATGAGTGAAAGAGATAAAGAGAAGAGAGATGAGCGAAGAAAGAGAGAGAGAAAAGAGATGAAAGCAGAGATAGATGAGTGAGAGACACAGAGATAAGGGAGAGAGTGAGCAATGTGAACACAATGGGAGAGAGAGTGAAACAGATAGACAGACACATAGAGAGAAAGAGAGAGAGAGAGAGAGCAGGACAAACAGACACAGAGAGAAAGAAAGAGAGAAGAGTGATAAATGAGAGAGAGATAAAGAGAGAAAGAGATATAGAGAGAAAGTGGTCGCTAAAAGTGCATTTTCTTGTAGTGGATCGATAAATCGAAAGAGAGCTCAATAAATAAAGAAGACAGATAATTCAAAACTCTTTTCAAAACTTAATTCAAATCAATTTTTTTAATATTTTAAATATTTAAATATTTTAAAAATATTTTAATTTTGTGAGAGACAGATAAAAAAGAGAGATAGAGAGAGAGAGAGAGAGAGACAGAGATAGAGTGATGAGCGAGAGAGAGAGACAGACAAAGTGGTTGCTAAAAGTGTATTTTCTTATAGTGGATCGATAAATCGAGAAGGAGCTCGATAAATAAAGAAGATGGGAGTAAGAGAGTGAGCAAGGCGAACATAGTGAGAGAGAAATAGACAAATAGACAAGTAGACAGAGAGAGAGAGAAGAGTGATGAGTGAGAGAGAGACAGAGAGAGAAAGATAGACAAAAAAAGAGATGGAGAGAGAAAGATGGAGAGAGAGAGAGAGAGATGGAGAGATAGAAAAAGAGAGAGAAAGAAGAGATGAGCGAGAGATAGACAAAAAGAGAGAGAAATAGAGCAATAAAATTTTGTGAAAATATTTGTTGCTAATTTTTTTAGAGACGTGAAAAATAGATCAGGCTTGTTAAATTAATATTTTTTAATTTTATTTATTGTTTATACTTTTTACTTTATTGGAGTTTTATGACTCAGTTTGTGAAAAAAAAATTACAAAATTTAGAAAGTATAAATTTAAAAATATAAGTCTTACAAATCAGATTTATTTACTTATAAGTCATGAGTAAATTTTTTTTACACATTTAGCCCTCGTTTTGATAATAAAATTTTTTTAAAACTTTTTAAACATATGTTTTGTGTCTGTAAAATGATTATTTCATTAGTACTGGTAATAATATTGTAAAATTTATTAAAATGATAAATAATTGGGATATTTTGTCTTTTATTTGTGAATTTTGATTTATTCTTAATTTATTAGTGTTATTGAAATATGATGAAATAATAATTAATTTTTCAAAATTACCTTTTGATAGTATATTTTTTTAGAAATATCAATTGTCATAATTGTACTTTTTGTATTATTAATGGATTTAAAAAAAGGACAAAATAAGAAATTCATATTAGTTTAATTATTAATTTTTTTAAAAAATTAATATTTTGAGATAATAATAATAAAAAATATTAATATTTTTGGATGGTGGGTGTACAACCTCTTAATAAAAATAAAAATAAAAATAATTAATTTTCTTATTTTCATTCGGCTACCAAACAATTTAGTAGCCGAAAGTAGGTCTACAGCGACTAAAAGAAATTTTGTCGCCGAAACTTGACATTTGGCGACCAAAAGTTTGGTTGGGAAAGATTAAAAATTAATTTTTTTATTTTCATTCGGCTACCAAACAATTTAGTAGCCGAAAGTAGGTCTACAGCGACTAAAAGCAATTTTGTCGCCGAAACTTGACATTTGGCGACCAAAAGTTTGGTCGAGAAAGATTAAAAATTAATTTTTTTTATTTTCATTCGGTTACCAAACAATTTAGTAGCCGAAAGTAGGTATATAGCGACTAAAAGAAATTTTGTCGCTGAAACTTGACATTTGGCGACCAAAAGTTTGGTCGGGAAAGATTAAAAATTAATTTTTTTATTTTCATTCGGCTACCAAACAATTTAGTAGCCGAAAGTTGGTCTACAGCGACTAAAGGCAATTTTGTCGCCGAAACTTGACATTTGGCGATCAAAAGTTTGGTCGGGAAAGATTAAAAATTAATTTTTTTATTTTCATTCGGCTACCAAACAATTTAGTAGCTAGCCTCTACGACTACTAAATTTTTATTTAGTCGCCAATTGTGATATGTTTAGCTACTAAAAATTGTTTTAGTCGCCAATTGTAATATCTTTAGCTACTAAATTTTTTTTAGTAGCCAATAATCAACATTCCCCTACTAAAAAAAATTAGTAGCTAAAAAGTTGACTTTTGCCGACTAATATTATTTTTGGTAGCCAATTCCGTGACTTTTGGCGACTAAATTGGTTTTGGTAGCTAAAAGTGGTCGGCAAAAATACTTTTTCTTGTAGTGAATTCAGGAATAAAAGTACTTTGATTGCAATTCAACTTTTGTGCTTGTATTTGAGTTGATTAATAGGTTAAAGTTTTGAGTACAAGCAATCGAAGCACATAAGATTAATACGTTTAGAGAATAAAACGATGGAATTAAATTATGGTTTCTTTTGAGTAGAGAGTTAGAAGTCACTTTTTATTTTTTAACCTATTTTAAATCATATCACATCTTTACATTTATATATATATATATATTTTGAAAAAAAGTTAAACAACTAATTTTTAATTAACTTTCCAACTGATTAATTTTGAATCATGCATTTGAGTATAAATGTGGGCACCAAGATTGGCAGTCCTCTTGCACGATATACAACCAAATGGGGGATCATTTAGTCTTATTTGTGTGAGTGGGATACCAAATTGAGGATTAAGGGTGTCCAAATTAGCAGATTAGAAAATAAAAATATGCTCCATATTTGATCATTATGATCATTACATCATGTAGCCTATATCCCCCTTCTATTTCAAAGGCAATCGTTTATACTTCGAAAAAAATTTTAAATTTGATTTGTGTCTTCCTAACAAAAGGTTATTTTGTAGTCCAGAAACATGATTAGGTGATGCTCCAAAAAAAATTGTGATTGGTGGAGGTGTAAAGCCCACAATTGTGTTAGGGCATACAAAACAACAGGGATATGACAACTGATGATTGATTGGCGGTAAAGACATGTGATATAAGGCTGAGTATAGGGTTATTCGACCTGCGAAAACCATCCAATCCGAACCACCTACGCCTATTTGGGCAGTTTCGCAGAATCATTAGGATCGAATGCGGGTTAGGATTTTTTTTGTTTTGCGAGTTGCGGGCTGGTCGCGGATTTTGCCTGCACCTGCACCCACACTCACTTGCCCGCATCTGTATACAAAAAATTTGGACCATCAAATTTTCTTATAAGCTTTGTAAGTGTGTAACCCTTATCTTCTCTTCTTTCACTCACTTTAATTTGATTATCAAACTTGTAGGCTCTAACATTACAACATTATAATAATATCATACACTGCCTTGTTTAAAATATTTATTTTTCAATTTTTTACAAATCTAGTTATGTGATGTTTTTTTTTTTCTATGTTAGTTTTTATTTAATTTTCATTCTAATTTTTTTTTGTAATTCAGTTTTAATGGAAGATAGTGTTGAATCTCCGGCAATCAAAAATATTTAAGAAATAAGAAAAAAATAAGCTGAAAAATAAATTTTTAAAAGAAAAAGCTCAATCCACAAACTATTTGCAATCGCCCACACATAGGTGAATCTTATCCATACAAATCACAACCCGCACTGCGAGCGGTTGCGGGTTCAATTTTTCCCAAACCGCAGACATACGGGCCGATCCAAACCACAAACTGAACCGTTAAAAACCGATCCGCGAGCACTTAATAATTTTTCCATCCTAGGTTTCTCAAGTGTGAATATATGGTAAAACTCATTTTATCCCATTGTGGTTTGAGGCAAACACACATTACCCCTTATATTTCAAATATAGTTATAAAGTTCCTATGTGATTTGGACCAAAATGTAACCGTTAACACCATTAACTATAAATGTTAAATGACTATAACACTTTCAAATCTTATACTTTTTTTGTTATTTTCTTTCTCTCTTCCCTCTCATACATATAATTTATAATGTTTAACAATAATTCAATTAAATCACAATAATTATAAATTATTTATTATTTATTCTAATTCTAATTTAATTATATTTTAGATCACAATTAATCCTAAATATTTAATTATTTATTATAATTCCTAACTTTTTAATCTAATTTTAATTTAATTATATTTTATATCACAATTAATTCTAAATTCTTAATTATTTATTGTAATTTTTAACACTTTAATTTAATCATATTTTAGATCAATTCTTAATTATTATTTATTTTATATTTTTATTTAATTATATTTAAAATAAATTCTTAATTATGTTTGGGAAAATTAAACCGGTAGTCCCTATATTTTATTCCTTATGTTATTTTGATCCTTACATTTTCAATTAGTTCAATTTTGACTCTTAATTTTAAATTTTGTTTCAATTTGGTCAATTAATAATATCATTACTGTTTTTTAAGGAAAATTATCACTAAATTTGTTGAGGTTAACTAACTGAGTTGAGTAAATTTATAATTTTGTCCTTAAAAATATGGCAGGTAACACTTGTGTGCCTATTTTTCATAAAAAAATGTTAAGAGTTGTAATCAATTAGACCAAATTAAGACAAAAACATAAATTCAAGGTCTAAATTGAGCAAATGAAAGTATATGGACTAAAATGACACAAGGAATAAAATACAGAGACTACTGTTGTAATTTGCCTTTATATTTGTTATTTTAGAACAATCCTTAATTTTATTTTAATTTATTTAATTTTAATTTTTTATTAATCTTATTCTAAACTTGGAGAAAATTGAGGGTAAAATTGTCATTTTATTATATTAATTTCACTTAATTTGTTTTTGAAAACCATACTTACTCTAAAAACGATGTGTGTTATACACCTTTCATTATTTTGGGTGAAAATTTTAACAGTGACACTTTAGTCTAAAATTATATGAGGACTTTCTAATTATATTTGAATTATAAGAAGTAAAGTATTCCATTTTCAAATTAAATAAAGGAAAATGTTTGGAACTTCTTTTTAGAGAGACCTCCACCACCCGAACTAATGATGTGTTTGTATTGTTGTTGTTGCTGTTGGTTTTTTTTTTTTTTTTTTTTCTCTTTTTTACTTGGACCAATCACAAGTAAATGGGGGTTGTGGGGGTGATGTTTTGTGGGGTCTGAATTATTACTGTTTAATGAATTTAACCCGCGAATATAGGACAGAGGAAGAGAACTGAAGGAAAAGAAGTCGGCAATGGATTCCTGTGTCTGAGATCGTCTTGGTGAATTCGAAACGCTATGAAGTATTTCAAGCATTGGATTCACGGTGTACGTGGATTCAAGGACATTTTTTTAAATAAAATTATAAAAATGGAATCGACCTCAATAAAAGCAATGCAACCATCTCGAATTCACTTCAATTTAAATGGGACCAACTATCCATTTTGAATTTTTTTCTTTGCATGAACATGTCTTGTCTCTCATAATGCTGGCCAAAAAGCTTTTTAAAGTTGAATGAAAAGAAGAGAATCACACACGAAATGGAAAACTGTTTAAATTAAGAGAGAGTTCTAATATGAAAGCCATGGAGACTGGCTTATTTTGGTCAATTTATAAATTCTAGTTTTGGAAAAATTATTTTAGACTCTTTGGTTAAACTCATTTTAAATAGTTTGTGATTCTAATAACTTATTTTAATTCAAAAAATATGATTTTGAAAAACTGTCCACTCTTTATTATTGATTATTAACTTATATTGTGGGCATGTTAATTTATGATTATACTTAAGAATTTTTTTTAAAAAAATAGAAAAATTTGTCCCTTTTGAATAGTAAATTTGAGATTTTTGATGCATACAAGTCTTTCTGTTGGAAGGCTTATACACAACCAAAAGAATGCTTATAGCATCTCCATGACCTGATAAAACGATCTTTTTTGATAAAAAGAATGATTTTTCCCTTGTGTTCGGCTATGTAGAAACCCTTGAATCTAGAGCTTATGGTCCTAAAAACGTTCCAACCCAGTTCCAAGACTATGGATTATTTTCATTTTATTTTATTACAGAAAATATGGACTAGTAGTGAATAATAAAAAATAAAAATTAATTCAATTTACAACTAATAAAGGTTAATTTAATTTACAATTAACAAGGGTAAAAATGACATTTACACATTAAAAAACTAATTCATAGCTTATTTACAAAATACTACTTAGCAACTTAAATTTATAATCCAGCAACTAGACCGAATAGATTAACAACTTCTTATTAAAGCAATAATCACTAATTCGTTAAGTCATAATTTATAATATATTTTAACAATTGTCCCCAAATACCCCCAACGATGAGGGTGATTCTATTTACACCACAAAATCATTTCATTATATTTAATTTTCAAGAACAATGTCATACATAATCTCATTTTTTGTTTTATTTTCACATTTATGAAGTGCACATTAGACCACTCATTTGTATCAAGGAATAAGAAAGGACTGTAAAAAATAAGATTATATGTGGTACTTTCCAGTTTTTTACTTCACCATACACAAAAATATTAAATTTTAATTTTATTGCTGTAAATTTCTCAAGAAAAATTCAACTAAAAAAATCAATGCACAAAATGAAATGCCTCAGAGAAAAGCAAAGCACCTATAAAGCTAAAGCATTATCCAGATGATAAAGGCAGATTCATCCCTCAAGCTGACAATTAGCTAAAGTAAAACTCAGAATTTTTGCTACCAAAGATTAGTTTAGAGTCTTTAGACCTAATATGTGTCAATATCGATGATACAATTATATATTAACTAATATTAGATAATACCAGTCAATATATATCTTAGTATTAGAAGTTCAAAATTTTAGTACATAAATCTTGCTTTAGACAAATTTTTTTTTTTTTTTTTTTGTAATCAAATGAAAAAAAAAAAATCCTCCACTTAACTCATGGTTTTAAATAATATTATCATAATATGTATGGATATTAACAGTACAATCATATATCAGCCATATGTCAGATGGTACTAGCTATTTTTGGGGGGGTAATCAAACACTTACCCAAAAAACAAAAATGACACGTCCTGCGTTCGACTCATGGTTTTAAATAATAATCATTATATATATTAGTATTGGTTATATAGAAACAATATTAATCAATATATCTGTGAAGGAGTTGGGGTTTCTGTTGTCCCTTAAGGCACAACAGGTTGCTGTGAGGCTTATTGGAGATGTGTCCTGAATCTTTTTTGATGATATGAATCGTTCATATTGTAAGGTTCGTCGAATAGATCATTCATGCAAAAAATCAAATAAATTGGATATTTTAGTATCATAATAAGAGCACATTTATTTTTTAAAAAATAAACGATTAACATAGTTTTAATAATTTTTTTTAAACAATTAGGGCTTGATCATGGGGTTATAGATGTCTGATTAACTTAATTTTTTATATGAATGATATACTCGACAAACCTTACAATATGAATGGTTTATATCATCAAAAAACTAACAAAAAATTGCCTCTACAGGACCTCACAACAGGACTGTTGTGCCTTCTGAGTCCATTGGTTGCTTTATGTAATATATAAGACAGAAAAAATAAAAAATTATAGGTATGTAACTAATAAAATTGTAGGGACATACACGCAGGATATGAGGTGAACTTATGTGATAATTTTTCTGTAATAGATACTTGAAATACTAGAGATACTTGAAGCAGCACATCTGATCTGATCTGACATGCTCTTAAAATATGTGTAGTCATTAGGGAATTGAGTTCGCATTGGCAATACATGAGATGGACTAATGCAATATGTGTGTATCTGCGCGTGCGCGTGAGTTCTTTGGCACCTCTTTCTTATTGTAATTGCAGACATGAAGATAACAATAAAGCAGTTCAGTGCCAGTTCAGTGCAGTCCCTACACATGCTTACATCCGATACCAATAGCTTGTGGCCAAAACGCCAAAGTACCTTTCCATCTTTCCTGCTTACCTTTTCATGGAGGTTGCAAGAACTTTGTAAAATATATACACAATTCAATTCATATATCAAAAAGAAAGATAAATTAAGTACACCTTTTACGTTATGATTAGGAAATAGTACAAAACTTTTTATACTTTATGTCTCAATATATATGACTGCACTAAGGTTGTACATACAGGAGACAAACTATGAGTATTGATTGCAATGTACTAGTATTAGGAGTATTGAGCCATACTTAACAAAAATTTAGTGACTCAGTCGTGAATTTACTAAAATTATCAACTCGGACTTCAAGAAAGAGCTCCATCTAGGAAACTAAGCATGCAGGATGCCAAAGAAAAAGGACCTTCTTATCAAGCTAAAAGCACAGGGAAGGGGTCATGCTTAGTGATATGCAAAAGACCCGTCCACCCAGCCTGCCGGCCTGTTCTAAAGAATTCATGGCCTTGATAGCAAAGCCAACCAGTAGAGCCGATGCAAGGATCAATAGGATGTCGTAGCTTTAAGAAAGAGGGGCGGAGGTAATCTGAAAATCTTTCTAGGAAGGAGAGCCCCCCTCCCTCCTATGTTGTAAAAGGGAAGTGCAGATCTTTCTGCAACACCCTTATCACTTCATCCGGCTGCTAAATCCACAAGCATTGGTACCGGTGAAAAAGAGTTTATAGCAGTCAAGCCAGTTGTATTAGTTGTGAATCGCGTCATGAAAACCAATGAACCGATTCCCATTGTGAACACATTTAATTTTCGTTGTCACCACTATACCAGATGCATTTATATTAAAAAAATCAAAAATTTGATACGAATCAGTCGATATCTAAACAGTCTAATTTGGAGAGCCAATGGCTTCACTGTAAAGTCAAAGTTTTAGGACCCAAACTCCTATATATTTAAGATTCTATGTTCGGTATGAACCACAGAAATGTTAAGTCCAGAAATTGCATTAAAAAGTTCCTAGTATAATAAGTAAACTACAAGTAAATCAAGCAAATATCAGAAATCTCTCACTTGTCAGAACGAAAGTGATAGTGCAAAACAAACAAATCTCTGAGTAAGTTCAATACTATCTGCTGAAACACTAACACCAACACACAGCATTTGCAGCAGGATTGTTATTGTAACCCAAAGTACCTCGACTCTTGGAAACTGCAATCTTGTATCACCCTTTTTTGGAAAGCTTCATAATTGGACGCCACCATAGGAGGATACACCAGAGAGCTGATCATTTCCCCCCACTTAGTGCTCTCTGCAGAACTAATAATGCCACTGCCATTGACCATGTCCACACCAGAAAAACTCTCCAACACATCTAATTGCTGTGGTGAATTGTAGACCAATTCACTACTAGCTAGCTCAATTGGGTAGTTGTTGTTGAATCCTTCAAACATGTTGGGCTGTTGAGAACAAGAACTGTTCATGGAATTGATGGAGGCTGTAGATGCAAAAGTATTGATGGAATTATCAAAAGGGTATTGAAAACTTGTGCTGTTGTTATTTGGTTCATGATGATCATCATCATGAAATCTTCCTCCTATACTAACCAACAGTTTCCTTACGGATGTTTGGTCCTTGAAATAGTCCTCTCTGCTCGGATTATTCATCGCCAGCATGTTTACAGGTAGCTCTGGCCAGTAAGGAACTGAGTTGATGACCTCTGAAGAAACCATGAAAGCCTCACTACAACTGATCTCTCTCTTCATCTCTTGCTGGAGGCTGCTGGAGCGAGCCTGTTGTTCTTTGCGTTGCTTGCCCATTAGCTTTTTCTTCAGTTTCGTGTTCCAATAGTTCTTGATATCATTATCAGTTCGTCCCGGCAATTGCGCAGCAATAATAGACCACCTATGCATTCCAAGAGAAAGGAAAGGACATGTTTAATATATTTTTTTTAGCCCTATAAAGGATCAATGCAAAACATGAAAATATACAAAAGTAAAGTAACCCTATATGTATATTTATCAGATACAGTCATATATGGACCGATATCAGTTTATATATCAGTGAATATCAGTATCTGAAACGCTTAGGGCTTACCGGCTTCCGATACTTAAAAAGAGGCTACAAATTATGTTGTCTTCTTCCTCTGAAAACCCTCCATGCTTGATGTTTGGCCGTAGATAATTCAACCATCGAAGCCGACAACTTTTGCCACATCTCTTGAGGCCTAAAACCAGACATTTAACAGTTTATTTAACTTGATGAGTTGTATGTACAAAAAATTAATATTTAGAGAGATATGGAAGAAGGGTTTGGATGTGTGTGTGATTGATTTTAAGTACCTATCTTCTGGGGCAAGGCAATCCAGTTGCCGCCGGTGCCGTGTTCGTCGATGTAAGACTTGAGTTTGGCATCTTCCTCCGGCGACCATGGCCCTTTCTTGACGTTGGCTTTGTCACAGCAAGGAGCTCTGCCCATGTTTTCTGTGTGTTGTTTTTGTTGTGAGGTTTGGTGTTGGTTTCTCTTTATTGTCAGCTATATAATCTTGATAATTATATATATTTTATGCATATGATGAGAGAGAGAGAGAGAGAGAGAGAGAGAGAGAGAGAGGAGACTATAATAGCTGGAGGAGAGACATGGAATGGAAGGGTCACCAGATTTCAAAAAAGGGGAGTATGAAAAAGATGGACCTTTATGGATAGAATAATGATATAAAGAAATTTGAAGTGCCAGAATAGGAGATTGAAGGTTTTTCTCATTGTCTTTCTTACTCTAGAATCTCCATCATATAATTGATCATGCTCCTCCTTGACACAAACACCCCCTCTCCCTCGAAAGAATATTTAATGATGATATGGCTAATAAAAAAAAGGGGGCTGCTATTAGTTTTTTTATAAATTATTGTTAATTTTTTAATTTTTAATTCTTTTTTATTATAATAATAATTTCAAATAAAATAAAATAACTAAAAAGTACATCATTAATTTTGGGACACCTTATCTCATAATTAAACCTACACACACCAACTACATCATGAATTAGAAATCATGAGAGTACCCACCTCCATCACCACCTATGCATCTTTCCCAAATCCTATCTTCAAAACTTTATTCACCATCAAAACCTTGAAAACTCTTTGGTAGTAATATTTCGGCGATAATAGTGGCAACTCTTTGGCGAAATACAGGCCCGAACATTATTTATTTGTTTGGGATGACGTTCCCAAAAAATAAGTAATATTTGGAAATGTAGGTCGGAACATGAAAATTTCTTAACACATTGAACGGTCAAAATTGTTAACGCTTGCAGAAGTTTTTATTTTTTCAAATTCGAGAATACAGGCTCGAACATTACTTATTTGTTTCCGAACAAATAAGTAATATTCGGGAATGCAGGTCTGAACATGAAAATTTCTTAATACATTAAACAGTCAAAATTGTTAATAGCTTCTAGAAGTTTTCATTTTTTCAAGTTCGAAAATATAAGCCCGAACATTACTTTTCCAAACAAATAAATAATGTTTGGTAATGCAGGTCCGAACATGGAAATTTCTTAACATGTTGAATGGTCAAAATTTTTAGCACTTGCAGAAGTTATCGGGAGTAGCTCAAATCCATTATTAGGTTCAAAAGTTATTTCTTCATTGCATAGCTTTGATAATATTTTTTTGATCAGCAAAAGATAAATTTTATTAATGAACCAAAAGAGTATTACATCAATAAAGAAAACGATGAGTGCGACGAGTATCAAAACGAAACAAACCAATCCCAACTAGGTTGGCACCGATAAGTCCGCCATTTGATAATATTGTTGCGTAGTTCTCTATTGAACTCACAATTTTATAATATCTGCCAACCAAACAAACCAAATCAATTATTATAATTTTTCCCTACAAGAGAAGATGATAGATAACGATAGATAAGGTAGCAAAGATAGTAAGTACATTGGCTCTTCTCTTTCTTGATGGGTTTTGTTAAGATTTTTTGGAACAGGGGTTTTTTTAGGGTGTAGGTGTATGAGGGGTGTGCATTCAATGGATGAAATATTTTCACAAGGATAATTTTGGTATATTTAGAAAGGAAATTTTTTTTTTGAGGGTTTCAAAATTTATAAATAAAGGCCCAAAGAAATAGGGAATCCAAAATAATTCATGGAGTACTAATAGTACCACTCTAAAAAAAAATCACAAATGACAAAGTTACATAGATTATTGGGTCAACAGTCTTTTCTTTTATTTAAGATGTTTGAAAACTAACTTTTTTAGTGATTTTTAAATTTTTTAGTTAAATTTTTTTACCTTTTTACCAAAAACATTGAATAAATGAGAAAAAAAATCTTTCACTTTCTTGTATGAATTTAATTTAATTTTTAAAAATTTTTTAACAAATATTTTCAATTCCCAATTGTATCCTTCTTTTTTTTTTTATTTTATTTTTTATTTCAATAGTAAAAAGTTTTTGAATCAACTTATGCACAATTCAACTAATTCCCTCCCCAATCTAATATCCACGACAAGTGTTTGAATCAACTTATGCACAATTCAACTAATTCCCTCCCCAATCTGACATCCACGCCGAAACTAAAGAATTTAGAAGATATTTTTTTCTTATAGCCACGCCCAATTGTATCTTACTCGTATGTGAGATGCGCATTATCAAGGATATTTGATAAATAATATTATTTAGAATCCTTGCAAGTATATTTGTATTTGTATGTTGCAAATGGACTCCCCTTGATCCATTCGACTGACCTCGTTTGACAAGTAGTTATTTTAGTCTAAAAATTAAAAAATTATTAAAAAAATTAAAAAGTTAACAATTTATATTAAAAGATCAAAAATTTTCTTTTCTCTATATTTTTTACACATTTTTTTCTAAAAAGTCAAAAAGTCATCTCAAACATACTAACTTTTTTTTACCTCATATTTTAGTCAAAAAGTTACTAAAATAACATGTTTCCAAACGAGGCCTAAGTCAGCGGCCTGGTCCGATTTTAGCCAGTGTATTTATGGTGGATTCTATTTTGATGATTTGATTTGATAATGATTTAGAATTTTGTATAGTTTATTCATATGCAATATTAGATTGATTTGATAATTGTAACTTATGATTTAATTTTATAATTTAAAAAATATGTTATTTATTTTTTGAAAGATAAATACATTTAAAATAAATAACTTACAATTATCATGACAATATATATATATATATTTTATGAATGATCTACCCATATAATCTTAAGAAATTAACAAATTGAATAATCAAAATGGGACCATCCAATCCTTTTAGGGTGTGTTTGTTTTGAAGGATTAGGGTGTGGAATTGAATTATTAGTCCCACCGGACTAATAGTCTATTGTTTGTTTCAAAAGTTTTACTCCGGACTTTAGTGTCATATTTGTGGGACTATCCAATCCCATGGGAGGGTTGAAATAGAAACCATGGGATAACTCATCCTATGGGATTAGACAATGAAATTACATTTTTACCCTCTAGTATTTAATTATATATTATACTTAGTAAAATTCAAAAAAAAATTTAAATGTCTCAATTTAAAAATAAAATAATTTTATTTAATTTTTATTTTTGTTTTATTTATTTAATTTTTAAAAATATTTTTTTATAGATATTTTATTGATGCTTTATTTTAAAATTTTGTTAATATTTTATTTAATTTCATTATTTACATTTTAATAGATGTTTTATTTTATTTCATTATTTAATTATTATTATTTAAAATTTTAATTAAAAAATAACATATATTTTTATTTATATTTAATTTATTTAATTTTTTAAAATAAATTTATTTAATTGTGCAAAAAATAAAATAAAATAAATTTTTATTTAATCTAGTTAAAAATAATTAAAATATTAAAGCTATGTTTAATATTGCTATTACTTAGTAAATAATTGAAAAGGATAAAATAGTCATTTGAGCATTTATCCTTTTCCATAATATCCCAAACAAATATTGGATTAATTAAAAATAGTCCAATTCAGACATCTAATCACATGACTAAACAAACATAGGATACAAATCCAGTTCAACCAAATAGTTCGGGGACAATGTATCCCAGGACTAATAGTTCGATAGATTACAATCCCACCTTATTCAGTCCGTTCAAACAAACACACCCTCAGTGGAGTTGCAAGGAGCTTGGTTGATTCTTGAGCATACCCATCTATATGGAAAATTATATAGTGGTGTGCGTAAGCACACATGCACTATCAATTATTAAATTATCTCCGAGATTCACATATTAAAAGAATCTTAATTATATGATTCAATTGTTATGAGTGCAATAGGTCATGAGACATATAGATAGAGAGAGTTTGATTCTATTGAGATAATTGTAATTTTTAAATAAATAAGCTAAGAGCATTTTCAATGGCAAATGCTATAATAACATTGTCATTGTTATAATTTGGCAATAAATAGTAAAAAATGATAGAATTATAGCAACAGTGCTCCAATGGTCAGATGTCATTTTAGCAGAACTAAACACACGAATTGGTGTATTCGGGATGACCTGCCGAACGACTAGTCGATCGTCTCGAGCACACCAGTTTCTGTGTTTGGTTTTGAAGATGCATAAACTGGGAAGCCTGATTAACAGCCAAGGAAATATCGGGGCGAGTAAGGGTAAGATATTGGAGACCACCAACAAGACTACAGTATAAAGAGGGGTTGGAAAAAGGAAGAGAATCATGAGAAGTAGAAGGAGGTTTGAGAGCCGAAGGAGTGGCACAAGGTTTACAATCAGTGAGGCCAGCTTTGTGTAACAGGTCAGTAGCATATTTAGCTTGAGAAAGGAAAAAATCAGCACCTTGACATTCCACAGAGATGCCCAGAAAATATGAGACAAAACCCAAGTCTTTCATGGAAAACACTTGATGCATTTCATCCATCCATCAGTTCAAGTACAGAAAGGGACAGATTCCACAGTGCATAATCAACCAAGGAACAGCAATTCCATTGCATTTATGAAGCATGATTAGGCTTGATGAAAACTGCACTCGCATTAAGCTACGTGCAAAACAAAAGTATTTATTGTATGCCTTCCAAAACATGTGTATCCCTCTTCTCCTCAGAAAATGCACTTTCCCTCAGCAATGCATTGCTCTTAAAAGGAGTTCATCTCAAGACAATAAGTTCTCCTTAACAAACTCTCTTTTCAATACCAAATTTGAGTACAGTGCATACAAATTTATAGAGAAACTGAATATGTAACTACTTCTAAACTATAGTTTACATGTAACAGAAATATAACCTAACTCTGATTAATTCATAACAAACTAACTACTCTAACTAATTCTGTTTGAAGCTTGAACTCTGCTGTGATGAGCACCTCTACTAGGACTCGGATGTGCTGCTGCTGTTTGATCTGTATCTGATGTGTAAGTTGGTTGATCTCATGTCGATAGCTTATCACCATAGTGAAGGGGCAAAGAAGCACAAACAGCTTGTCTTTGAGATAGTGAAACCGGGAGGAAGACAAAGGTTTCGTAAATATATCGGCAATCTGATCAGAAGTTGAAATATACTTGAGAGCAATTTGCTTGGCAAGAACCTTCTCACGGATGAAATAACAGTCAATGTCGATATGCTTGGAGCGAGAGTGAAATACAGGGTTAGAGGCCAAGGCCATTGCAAATAGATTGTCACACCATAGATCAGGAATAACAGGAGATGAAATGTGCATGTCTTTAAGAAGCTGCTGTAACCAAGTAAGTTCGGCAGTGGCATGGGCAAGGGCTCGATATTCGGCCTCAGTGGATGAACGAGAAACAGTTGGTTGTTTCTTGGCAGACCAAGAAATCAAGTTAGGACCGAGAAACACACAATACCCAGAGGTTGATTTGCGATCAAGACAGTCACCAGCCCAGTTAGCATCGGAAAATGCATGAAGAGAAAAAGGCCCAGAAGTAAATCGTAAACCATGATGAAGAGTGCCTTTGATATAACGGAACAGCCGTTTAACTAACTGAAAATGGCCATTGGTAGGAAGATGCATAAATTGGCAAGCCTGATTAACAGCCAAGGAAATATCGGGGCGAGTAAGGGTAAGATATTGGAGACCACCAACAAGACTACGGTATAAAGAGGGGTTGGAAAAAGGAAGAGAATCATGAGAAGTAGAAGGAGGTTTGAGAGCCGAAGGAGTGGCACAAGGTTTACAATCAGTGAGGCCAGCTTTGTGTAACAGGTCAGTAGCATATTTAGCTTGAGAAAGGAAAAAATCAGCACCTTGACATTCCACAGAGATGCCCAGAAAATATGAGACAAAACCCAAGTCTTTCATGGAAAACACTTGATGCATTTGAGTGATCAAATGAGAAACCAGAGAGGAATTGTTGCGGAACCAAGATATCATCCACATACACAACTAGAAGGAGGAGGCCCGGAGGAATGATGAACAAAGAGGAAGAATCGGACTAACTATTAGTAAAATACGAGAAATAAGGAAAGAAGCAAAGGTAGAATACCAAGCCCGAGGGGCTTGTTTGAGACCATATAAAGCCTTGTTCAATTTACACACTTGAGAAGAAGATTGGATAAAACCAGGAGGTTGTAACATATAAACCTCATCTTCTAATTTCCCATGAAGAAAGGCGTTAGATATGCCCAATTGTTTGATAGGCCAGTGGTTATGAAGAGTCATACACAGAAGAATCCGAATGGTTGGGAGTTTAGCAACAGGGCTAAACATTTCTTGATAATCAATACCTTCCTGTTGAAGGTAGCCAAGAGCCACCAAGCGAGCTTTATAGCGAGCCCACGGATATCGAAATTTCTTTTGATCACGAAAAACCCATTTGCAACCAATGGCCACCTTGTGAGGTGGAAGAGCAACAAGGTCCCATGTATGTTGTTGTTGAAGAGCATGAAACTCCTCTTGCATTGCAGTAACCCAAACAGAGGAAGTAAGAGCCTCTTTGACAGTGGAAGGTTCAATCTGAAGCAAATCATTATTAGCGGTGAGAGCAAAAGATCTAGTTTTGGAGCAGTAGTCATAGGATGAATATTAGAAGAATTAGGAATGGGTAAATCAATAGAAATTGAGTGGATTGGTATTGCATGAGGAGCTGGAGAAGAACACAAAGGAATAGAAGAAGAAGACTCGGCTGATGAAGAAGATGAGCTAGGAGAGGATTGGGAAGGAGACTGTGAAGGAGATATAGGAGAGGATTGGGAAGGAGACTTTGAAGGAGATGAAATAGTAGATGAACATGGCCAGAAAAATGAATTAAGAGTAGGCAAAGAAGAAGATAAAGGAGATGAAATAGCAAAGGGAAAACAAGACTCATTAAACAAGACATGCCGAGAGATGTAAACTTTGCCAGTAAGGGTATCTAGACACCGATAGCCTTTAATGGTAGGATGATATCCTAAAAACACACAAGCTATGCACTTAGGTTGAAGTTTGTGTACTGTGTAAGGCTTAAGCCATGGAAAACATTGACAGCCAAAAACTTTGAGAAGTGAAAAATCTGGAAGAGAATGAAATAGAACTTCAAATGGAGACTTATGAGAGAGAACACTACTAGGCATTCTATTAATAAGATACACAGCGGTGGCAACTACATCAAACCAGTAGTGTAAGGGAAGAGAGGACTGATGAAGAAGAGTTATGGCTGTTTCAATAACATGGCGATGTTTGCACTCAACGACACCATTTTGAGCTTGAGTGTAAGGACAACTAGTTTGATGCACAATACCATGAGCAGATAAAAGAGAAGCAATCTTTTTGTTCACAAATTCAGTTCCTCTATCAGTTCGAAGTAGTTTAAGATGAGTGTGAAATTGTGTTTCAGCATAAGCTTTGAATTCAACTAACTTGTCATATACTTCACTTTTGTAGTGTAAAGGATATATCCAAGTAAACCGACTACAATCATCCACAAACAAGACAAAGAATCGAAAAGGAGCATTATTAACAGTAAATGGCCCCCATACATCAGCATGTACAAGTGAAAAAGGATAATCAACAGAAGTGCTAGACAATGTGAAAGGTAATCTATGACTTTTAGAAACATTACAATCTAAGCAAGACAAATGTTTATCTATATGAGGTTTATTAGGCAAATGCGCAGTCAAGTGGTGAAGCTTGAGAGAAGAGGGATGGCCTAGCTGTTGATGCCATAGCAGAGCAGAAACATGAGGAGTTGTAATAGTGTGATCGTGAAGCATGAGGAGTTGTAGTAGTGTGATGAGCTGCGAGAGGAAGGCTGCGAGAGGAACATGATGAAGATGAAGGTGTAAATTGGTAAAGACCTTGAACATGAGATCCTCTATGGGACCACCTTTCGTGAGTTTGTCTTGAATGATAAAGGATTGACATCAAATATGACAAGACAATTATGATCCTTAGTTAACTGATGAACAGATAAGAGATTAGAGGAAATAGAAGGAACATGGAGGAGATTAGGAAGATGGAAAGAAAAAGTAGGTGTAGGCAAAAGACCCTTACCGATATGATGAATAGGCAAAGTAGATGCATTACCTACTTGAACTTGTTCAGAACCTTGATAAGGTTGGAAGTGATGCAGATTAGAAAGGTCATTAGTTAAGTGATTTGTAGCACCTGAGTCAATGTACCAAGGAGGGACAGCTGAGATGTAGAAGACTGAAATGTAGTGTCTAACCTATACCAACAGTCCAAAGCACTGTGTCCTGATTTTCCACAGATCTGACAGATAGGACCATGAGTCAGAGGTTCTAGAGGAGGCAGATTTCATAATTCTCATGGTCGATACAATAACAGATCTAACAATACACGAGGTAGAAGTGACTACTCTTCTCATGGTCCTATCTGTCAGATCTGTGGAAAATCAGGACACAGTGCTTTGGACTGTTGGTATAGGTTAGACACTACTTTTTAGTCTTCTACATCTCAGCCGAAGTCTTCACCACACTCTTCTCACGCCTATGCTGCCACAGTGCCTCAGTCTTCAGACTCAGCTGTCCCTCCTTGGTACATTGACTCAGGTGCTACAAATCACTTAACTAATGACCTTTCTAATCTGCATCACTTTCAACCTTATCAAGGTTCTGAACAAGTTCAAGTAGGTAATGGATCTGCTTTGCCTATTCATCATATCGGTAAGGGTCTTTTGCCTACACCTACTTTTTCTTTCCATCTTCCTAATCTCCTCCATGTTCCTTCTATTTCCTCTAATCTCTTATCTGTTCATCAGTTAACTAAGGATCATAATTGTCTTGTCATATTTGATGCTGACTCCTTTATCATTCAAGACAAACTCACGAGCAGGGTCCCGCATAGAGGATCTCATGTTCAAGGTCTTTACCAATTTACACCTTCATCTTCATCATGTTCCTCTGCAGCTTCCTCTGCAGCTCATCACACTACTACAACTCCTCATGCTTCTGCTGATCACACTACTACAACTCCTCATGTTTCTGCTCTGCTATGGCATCAACGGCTAGGCCATCCCTCTTCTCTCAAGCTTCACCACTTGACTGCGCATTTGCCTAATAAACCTCATATAGATAAACATTTGTCTTGCTTAGATTGTAATGTTTCTAAAAGTCATAGATTACCTTTCACATTGTCTAGCACTTCTGTTGATTATCCTTTTTCACTTGTACATGCTGATGTATGGGGGCCATTCTTATTAATAATGCTCCTTTTCGATTCTTTGTCTTGTTTGTGGATGATTGTAGTCGGTTTACTTGGATATATCCTTTACACTACAAAAGTGAAGTATATGACAAGTTAGTTGAATTCAAAGCTTATGCTGAAACACAATTTCACACTCATCTTAAACTACTTCGAACTGATAGAGGAACTAAATTTGTGAACAAAAAGATTGCTTCTCTTTTATCTGCTCATGGTATTGTGCACCAAACTAGTTGTCCTTACACTCAAGCTCAAAATGGTGTTGCTGAGCGCAAACATCGCCATGTTATTGAAACAACCATAACTCTTCTTCATCAGTCCTCTCTTCCCTTACACTACTGGTTTGATGCAGTTGCCACTGGTGTGTATCTTATTAATAGAATGCCTAGTAGTGTTCTCTCTCATAAGTCTCCATTTGAAGTTCTATTTCATTCTCTTCCAGATTTTTCACTTCTCAAAGTTTTTGGCTGTCAATGCTTTCCATGGCTTAAGCCTTACACAGTACACAAACTTCAACCTAAGTGCATAGCTTGTGTGTTTTTAGGATATCATCCTACCATTAAAGGCTATCGGTGTCTAGATACCCTTACTGGCAAAGTTTACATCTGTCGGCATGTCTTGTTTAATGAGTCTTGTTTTCCCTTTGCTATTTCATCTCCTTTATCTTCTTCTTTGCCTACTCTTAATTCATTTTTCTGGCCATGTTCATCTACTATTTCATCTCCTTCAAAGTCTCCTTCCCAATCCTCTCCTATATCTCCTTCACAGTCTCCTTCCCAATCCTCTCCTAGCTCATCTTCTTCATCAGCCGAGTCTTCTTCTTCTATTCCTTTGTGTTCTTCTCCAGCTCCTCATGCAATACCAATCCACTCAATTTCTATTGATTTACCCATTCCTAATTCTTCTAATATTCATCCTATGACTACTCGTTCCAAAACTAGATCTTTTGCTCTCACTGCTAATAATGATTTTCTTCAGATTGAACCTTCCACTGTCAAAGAGGCTCTTACTTCCTCTGTTTGGGTTACTGCAATGCAAGAGGAGTTTCATGCTCTTCAACAACAACATACATGGGACCTTGTTGCTCTTCCACCTCACAAGGTGGCCATTGGTTGCAAATGGGTTTTTCGCATCAAAAGAAATTCTGATGGGTCTGTGGCTCGCTATAAAGCTCGCTTGGTGGCTCTTGGCTACCTTCAACAGGAAGGTATTGATTATCAAGAAACGTTTAGCCCTGTTGCTAAACTCCCAACCATTCGGATTCTTCTGTGTATGGCTCTTCATAACCACTGGCCTATCAAACAATTGGACATATCTAACGCCTTTCTTCATGGGAAATTAGAAAAGGAGGTTTATATGTTACAACCTCCTGGTTTTATCCAATCTTCTTTTCAAGTGTGTAAATTGAACAAGGCTTTATATGGTTTCAAACAAGCCCCTCGGGCTTGGTATTCTACCTTTGCTTCTTTCCTTATTTCTCAGGGCTTTACTAATAGTCAGTCTGATTCTTCCCTCTTTGTTCATCATTCCTCTGCTGGCCTCCTCCTTCTAGTTGTGTATGTGGATGATATCTTGGTTACCGGCAGCAATTCCTCTCTGGTTTCTCATTTGATCACTCAAATGCATCAAGTGTTTTCCATGAAAGACTTGGGTTTTGTCTCATATTTTCTGGGCATCTCTGTGGAATGTCAAGGTGCTGATTTTTTCCTTTCTCAAGCTAAATATGCTACTGACCTGTTACACAAAGCTGGCCTCACTGATTGTAAACCTTGTGCCACTCCTTCGGCTCTCAAACCTCCTTCTACTTCTCATGATTCTCTTCCTTTTTCCAACCCCTCTTTATACCGTAGTCTTGTTGGTGGTCTCCAATATCTTACCCTTACTTGCCCCGATATTTCCTTGGCTGTTAATCAGGCTTGCCAATTTATGCATCTTCCTACCAATGGCCATTTTCAGTTAGTTAAACGGCTGTTCCATTATATCAAAGGCACTCTTCATCATGGTTTACGATTTACTTCTGGGCCTTTTTCTCTTCATGCATTTTCCGATGCTAACTGGGCTGGTGACTGTCTTGATCGCAAATCAACCTCTGGGTATTGTGTGTTTCTCGGTCCTAACTTGATTTCTTGGTCTGCCAAGAAACAACCAACTGTTTCTCGTTCATCCACTGAGGCCGAATATCGAGCCCTTGCCCATGCCACTGCCGAACTTACTTGGTTACAGCAGCTTCTTAAAGACATGCACATTTCATCTCCTGTTATTCCTGATCTATGGTGTGACAATCTATTTGCAATGGCCTTGGCCTCTAACCCTGTATTTCACTCTCGCTCCAAGCATATCGACATTGACTGTCATTTCATCCGTGAGAAGGTTCTTGCCAAGCAAATTGCTCTCAAGTATATTTCAACTTCTGATCAGATTGCCGATATATTTACGAAACCTTTGTCTTCCTCCCGGTTTCACTACTCAAAGACAAGCTGCTTGTGCTTCCTTGCCCGACTTATGCGATAAGCTATCGGAATCTGAGATCAACCAACTTACACATTAGAATCTGGATCAAGCAATGACATCCGAGTCCTAGCAGAGGTGCTCATCACAATGAGTTCAAGCTCCAAAGCGAAATTAGTTAGAGCAGTTAGTTTGTTATGAATTAATCAGAGTTAGGTTATATTTCTGTTACATGTAAACTATAGTTTAGAAGTAGTTACATATTCAGTTTCTCTATAAATTTGTATGCACTGTACTCAAATTTGGTATTGAAAAGAGAGTTTGTTATCTTCATCAAATTGCAATTTTGCAAAAATTTAGTTATTTTGCTGGGAGGAAAGAAATGAGGAAGGGAGGAAAATGGTTGGTTTTAACTGAGTTGATGAATATGACAGCTGCTAGCTATATTCGCCATTAAAACACTGCTGCTTTATTATAGAATAACAGCTCCAATGCCAAACCATTGAAGAGTTCTATGTTATCAAAATTTTTAAACAAAATATGCTTCTAAAATAATATGCAGTAAAATGTACTTGTAAATTATAATTATGATAATAGACTTTATTTTTTAGATGAAGCTCTATATGCCGCACCATTCTACATAATACATTTTGCATTTATAAATTACTTTTCCTTTTAAAATTTTATCACTCATATTATTCTGGAAGAATTTTATGTAGAACCAATCTTGCTTACTCACAAAATCAGTTTGTCATTTTATTGTTAATGACAAAAATTAGAAAAGAGGCAAATCGCTAACATAGTTGAAAAAAAACTCATTGTACCAGGATAAGCAACGTGCATCAAACCTTAATTTTCAAACCAATATTTGGGGCTAGCATGGAAAATGGCTAGGCGGCAAAAAAGAAAAAAAGATTTAATGTACTGAATGTATAGTCACATTAGAGTTTGAGGGTGGCCTTTTTCTTTGGGGTAGGTGACCAAATGACCAACCAAATGAAATTTCCGTGCTACAGAAGGGGATACAAATTGATGGCTGTGACTTCAAAACTGAAATACAAATTTTCTCGTTTGGGACCGACTGTTTTAGGGCATTAAAAAAGCTTAAGAAAACAGTCTGATCTAAAAATATTAATTTGTTTGACATAATTTTAAGAAAAAAAAATTCAAAATTTTTTTAAGCTGATTTTGTCTAGTAATGAGCACAAGAAAACAAGCAAGACTTCTTCATGTTGGCTTGGTGCAAAATGACTAATTTACCCTTTGATGTTTTATGATTCTGCTTTTTCATTAGAACTCTAACACTCATTACATCACCATATTGTCAGCAAAATGACCTAAAAAACTTAGGAAAATGTGCGAGACTTCAAAATTTTTACTAAAAATTTATCAAATACACACATGGGTATAGGACTCTCTATTTAGTAGATTTTTTGATAATTTTTTTATATTCCTAGCAGTGCTCAAAAACTTATTAGAGCATTTTTAATGGAGACGTTAAAATTGTGTTATATAATAAAAGGTGATAAAAGTGAGTTTGGATTTTCTATGATGAAGTTCATTAGTTTGGTGGATGTGTGTAGTATTACAGTAGAGATGTTAAAGTGTGTTTCAAAATAAAAATAAAAAATTGTGTCAAGTCACTTTTTCTTAAGACACAACGTGAATAATACATATCATCTCATTGGCTTATTTTGAACTTTTGGTGCAACCACATTATTGATTCAACCAATGAGATGATGCGTGATATTCACAAGTGTGTAAACAAATTTACACTTCCCTTTATTTCTATCAACCAATAACGGGTCCTCCCTTCTTTCTTTCTTTCTCTCTTTTCTCTCTCCTCTTTGTTATCTCACTCTTAACATCTAACCATTTTTTTTCCTGATAACTTACCTACTAATAGTTTCAATAGAGTAAAAAGTTTCTTTACTGCCGAACATTAACTAACGACCATTAACATTAAAATTAACACTAACGATCACGTGATATTCTTATAATCTAATGAACAATATTGATTTGTGATAAAGACTACAACATTGTTGGGATAGTGAGAAACAAAGATCGTTCGGTAATACTACCAATAAATATTTTTTTTCATTGTAGATGCTCTTAGATGGACTTTTAGGCTTTTTCTCATGCCTTTAAAAATAAAAATTAAAAATTAAAAAAAAAGTACAATATGAATAATATAGAAGCTGGATTTTTCAACTAAAATGCTAAAAAAATCATATAAAAACCAAGACCCCAAATGAGATATTAATGACATAAAAGGTATCCAAAGACACTAAACATATAATGATTAAGCTTGATGTTCATAGCCCAAAAATATGCTTGTACATAACATGTGAACTGATATAGTAAGGGAATTTGAAAATATACAAAATCCTAAGTGGGTATGGGAATTTTTTTTTTCCAAAAAAAAAAAAAAAAAAAAACCTATTCAAGTTTTTTACAATTTTTTTTATATATATTTTGATCTTTTTTTATTAAATAAAAATTTTAAAGACAAAGAATGAATGTCCATGCTAAGTGAAAATACAATAAAAGATGTTGAATGTAGGCAGTATTATTGAGTGATCATGACATGGTCAAGAAATTCAGGACCCCACATTACATTTGAAGATATGATATGAGGATGATACAAATGTGTATGTATTTTGTTTACTAGTAGCAAAAAGTGGACGAGAAAATCCCACTGTCACATTCAGGCTGTCATTGAAATTGACCTCGTTGCTTTTCTGTTTATAAAATATTTTATTTTTCTGTTGGGATAAAATATTTTAATTTATAGTAGTAAATTTATTATTGTATAATAATAAACTATAGTAGAAGGTGGGGAGAAGAAGCAATAAAATTGGGGAAGAAAGGTAAATTCAAAATTCTAGTAACGAAGAAAACAAATTTTCCAAGTGACGTTTGTAAATTGAAAAAAAAATCATAAACTAGAAAAAAGCAATTTGACTCATTCTGATAAAAGGTAATTTTGAGAAGATATCTTTTAATTTTTAATTTATTTTAAATTATATCATCTCTTATATTTTTTACATATTTAAAAAAAAAACAAAATTAAAAATAAACTTTTACCCACATTTTCAAAATAAAAATGCTTTAAACCACTAATAAGTGATAGCTCTAATGATGTGACGGTAGATCCCACCCACTACCATATGTGTTTTATGCTTTGATTTTTATTTTTATTTTTTATTTTTTTCAATTATCACCTCATTAATGATGAAATTAATAATGATAAATTAATAGTAGGTAACATTTGCTCTTTTCAAAATAATCCAAAATCTCATTTAACTAAGGCACCATCGTGACTTACCAAGCAATTGACAGGTGGTCGGCAGAGGTGATGACGACAGGATGTCGTCAAGGTGATGTGGCCAATTGTGAGTGGTGATGGAAAATGGTAAGGAAGGTGAAGGGAATGAAAATTTAGAAACTTTTAAAATTTTTTTTTTTTTTTTTTTTTTTTTTTTTTTTTTTTTTTTTTTTTTTTTTTTTTTTTTTTTTTTTTTTTTTTTTTTTTTTTTTTTTTTCTCTTCTTGAGAGAGAGAGAGAGGAGAAGGAGAGAGAGAGAAGAGAGGAGAGGAGGAGAGAGAGAGAGAGGAGGAGAGGAGAGAGAGGAAGAGGCCGTGGTCCTCCCGCCTCGCCCGCCTCGCGCGGCCTCCCGCCGCGTCGCGTCGCGCCCTCCTCCTCCCTCTCTCCCTCCCTCCTCTCTCCTCGCCTCCTCCTCCTCCCTCCTTCCTCCTCCTCCCTCCTCCTCCTCCCCCCCTCCTCCTCCTCCCTCCCCTTCCTCTCCTTAAAAAAAAAAAAAAAAAAAAAAAAAAAAATGGATTCGGGGGATTCGGGGACCTCGGATTCGAGGTCCCAATCGCTGCTGGAAAATTTATTTTGACAAGAACAAGTTAAAAGCAGCTTGTTTATTTCAATAGTTTTCAAAATTTTCAAAAATTTATCACTTTGTGAAAAGGATAAATTATAAATATATTTTTTAAGATTTATTTAAATTATAGGTTATTTCTTATGATGTGAAAAATTACAAATATCGTAGTTGTAGATTTTTTTTTTTATTTAACAGAATTGATTGAAAAAATATAATTCTTAATTGCTCCTATATAATAATAAATTATTTGAATTATTAATTGAAATATATTTATGACATTATTAAATATTATTAATTAACTTAATGATTTATTAATAAAATAGATTATTTGTTATGAAATTAGAAATTTCGAGGAGTGTGATGTAATTTTCAAGACCATACGAGGCAATTCATATTTTAAACAAATCGAAGGAGATGTATTTATAATTTACTCTTTTTAAAATAAGTTTTCACCTTTTTTTATTTATAAGTTTTCAATCTTTTTATAACAAAGAAAAAGAGAAAGAAAGTATTTACTAAAACAAGCTTTAAAAAATCCAAATTAAGTTAAAGCTTGGTTAAGAGATTTGTGGAATGAAATGAAAAGTTGAAAAAAAAAAAAATTAAAGATAACCAAAAATTGAAAAAAAGTAAGTTAAATTTATTTGTGTCATTCCTTTTTTTTATTGATAAATTTAAGATACCAACATTTATAAATTGTGGGATTAAGGACTCTTCTTCTGTCGTTTCTTAAACTCATTTCCATATTTTATTATTAAGGAAAAAGATCCAGACTCTCTTTTTTTCCCACCCCCTTGACCCCCTCTCTTTTTGATTGGTTAAATTTTTTTTTTCCTTCTCCTCCAATCACCACCCGCCATGTGTGTGTGTTGGGGGGAGGGGTGTGGGGGTGGGGGGTGATTGGAGGGGGTCTCTATCAAAATCCTATTATTAAATAACTTATAATCTTCAATAGATATGTGATTCAACTGGGGCTGTAAAATTAAGCGATTCCCACAATTTATATAATTGGGTCTAAAAAATGAGTCTACAAAATAAGTTTAAAGTTTGTATATCATTTTCTTATATAATTATAGTATATGTTGGTCTTACAGTTTTTTACAAATTAAAAATTGATTATTAAAAAGTAAAAGTTAACGATACCACTCTATAAAAGTAAAAATTCATCATTAGAATATATCTTTTTTTCAATTTATTTAAATTATTTATGTTTAATAAATTATAAACAGAAGGTGTACCAAATAATTTAATACAAACTCTAAAATTAAAATAAGATATAAACAACTCATTTAAATTGTAACAAATAGTGCCTTAGACAAGATTGAATTTTAAAGAGGGACAATTACAACTCAGTATATCTCTTCAAAATATTTTCTGTAAATTTATTAACATTAATATTTATAAAAAAAAAATTTACTAATTTTTAAATATTTTATAAAAATTCCAATAATATGTAAATTTTTATGGTTTAAAATATTCTGCCAATGGGCAGTCAATCTCATGGTTTCCCCGGAGAAGACAGTGGAATAGAATGTCACAAACACAGAGAGAGAGAGAGAGAGAGAGAGAGAGGGGGGGGGGGGGGGGGGTTGGGGCGGTGGCGGTGGCGGTGGCGGTGGCGGCCAAATAAGAAGACTGTTTCTCCTCATGTCCGTATCGGAAACGCTGAGTGCTTCGCCTTAACATATATGCAACTGTTTATTTTTTTATTACTAATTTGGAGATTCTTAAATAAGTGTATTTTTTGATTTTTTAAATTAAAAAGTTAAAAAAAAAATATGATTGTTTAGATTAACTTTTTAATTTTTTACTAAAAAATGTGTAACTAAAAATTATATAAATTAGTATGTAGGAGAAGATAAGGACAGTAGACAATAGGTTGTACTGTGTGGGGAGTGAATTAATGATAAGAGATGGTGCCTACTTTTTGGGCATTGTTTTGGATAGTGCTGTTCGGTCTGTGGGGGCTATCACAGGTCTAGTATTAATAATCTGAATCGTTTAATATGTAGAACTCGTCGAGTACTATATACTTATAAAAAATCACATTGATCAGATATCGATAGCTATCTGATCGGATTAGTTTTTTTTTAACCGTTAACTATAGCACCATTTATTTTTCTATACAAAACTGGTTTAATCATGTAGTTAACGATATTCGATCAATGTGATTTTTTTACATATATATATTACTCAACGAGTGTTACATATTCGACAGTTCAGATTATCAAAACGGGACTCGTGATGGGCCTCCACGGGCCGAACAACACTGTGTTGTTTGTACACCCTGCCTGTGTAATTTTTTCAAATCATTTCAACAACTTAGCAACAGTCTATTGGACTGTTCAGACTGAGTTATAATAATTTGTGTGTAAATTAATTTTTTTTTTTTGTGAATAGTAATAACTTTTTAAATAATTTTTTGGCTTTGTAAGTCCATAAAAATGTAACAAATTATAAAAAAAAAAAAAATTTCAACCCCTAATAAACTAAGGCCTCGTTTGGGAACATACTTTTTTAATAACTTTTTGACTTTTTAGCTAAAATATGATATAAAAAAATTAGCACGTTTGGGATAAATTTTTGATTTTTTACGAAAAGATGTGCAAAAAGTAGAGAGAAAAGTGAATCTTTGACTTTTTAGTATAAGTTGTTGGCTTTTTAATTTTTTTAGTGACTTTTTAACTTTTTGACTAAAACAGTCACTTGCCAAATGAGGTCTAAGGTTTCGTTGGTATAAATGATTTGAGTTAAAATAGTTATAAAAAAACCAAAACAAATTAAAAAATTAATAAAATAAAATGTCACTTTCAAAACATTTTCATTCTATTTTTTTTTTCACAAAAATTAAAAAAATTAAAAAATTCATCACAAATGAAATTTTTTAACTCCAAATTAAGATAATTAAAAAAGGAAAATAAAAAATCCCCCTAAAAAAATTCTCCCTAATCCCCCTAATTTCCATTTTTGGCAAATGTTTTTTTTTTTTTTTTTAACTTAAAATGAAAATTGTGGAGATTCGGGGGATGAATATTCGGGGAATGAATCACAGCCCATTAAAAAATTAAAAACCCAACTCCCATTCCAAACGGAACGAAAGTAAAGCCACCATTGACTTGTATTACCGATTCATCTTCAGAAGCAAAAGTCAGTCTTGATCATCTTTCTTCATGGTGTCCACACAACTTTTTTTCTTGTCTTTTTTGTTATTTCGTGGTGTGTGTGTAAGCTTGAATTGAATTGGACCCTACTACTACTGCTATTTTGAAGGAGTCGTTTTTGACAGTAGTGTATTAAACCCGAGACAGCTCAATCCGACTACCTTCTTCTCAAGGTGGTATTCTTTCTTTCTTTTTACTTTACAAAGTGCATTGACTAATCGCTAGAAAGTTTCATTTTATCATTAATCTATCAAATACTACAAAAGATTTTTAGCAATTATTCATCATCCATCATCTCAATTTTAATAAGATTAATGATTCATTCATCAAATTTATTTAATCTGATTCATTCATCAAATTATATATCCCCTTTCCAAATACAAATTGTACTAATATGAATATGACTATGGTTTCACAGTCAAAATGCATTTTTAGATTAACATTTATAATGTGTTTAAATCATGAATTTAGATAGAAATTTAAAAAGAGAAATGAAATAAATAAATAAGGGTAAATTACACTAACCTCTTTTGAGGTTTATCTTAATTATAGGGACCTCTCCTACAGTTTCAAAAATAATACAGATCTCCCATATTTTTGAAACTAATATACAAAGACCCATTTCTGTTACCTATCCGCCCAAATTTAAATAGATTATGCTGATGTCATCCATAATTATTCTTCAAATTCCAATATTATCCTTCAGGGGAAGTAAGTGTAATTTACCCATATATATATATATATATATAAACACATGCATTCTATCTCTCTTCCCTCTCACTCTCTCTGTGTGCTATGCATCTCTTTCTCTCACCATTTCTTTATGCTATCTCTTTCTCTCTCTTTCTCTCTCTCTCTCTCACACACACATACACACACACACACACACACACATCAAAAGTTTCCGCCGCCATGTTGGACCCAAGAGGAAACCCTAGCTCTGATCGATATCTACCGCGAGTGGTGGTACGCTCTCCAACGGGGTTACCTCCGGACTGATGATTGGGACGCAGTGGCCACTACCGTCATTCTCTGTTGTCCCAACGCCTCCCCTTTCAAAACCTCCGCTCAGTGCTGCCACAAGGTAGTGGTAATGTGGAGTAATTGGCGATCCAGAGCTTGACAGCTTGGAATACGACTTCGAATTGGCCGCATGTTCTTATTTTTTTCCTTATTTTTTTTGGGTAAATTACATTGACACCCCTTGAGGCATATGTTTGTTACAATTTCCCTCTTCACCTTTTGGACATTACATCTCCCTCCCTGAGGTTTAAAGTTTCATTACAGATTGCACCCTTAGTTAGTTGACTGTTAAGTCAATTAACAGATTTTGCTGATGTCAGCAATTTAATTATTTTTAAATACCAATTTTGCCCTCACTAAGTAAATTACATTGACACACCTCACATTAAAAAAATTACAATCCCCTTTCCAAGGTTTTAAGTAACATTATCAATTGTCCCATCGGTTAGTAGTAGTTGAAAAAAAAATTAATTGGAAAAAAAATTTGTTAGTCAAATTTTTGAATTTCTGTTTAAAAACTAACGTAAACTCATTTTTTGAATTTGTGTGTTTTTCTTCAAATTTACAAACTAAGACAATCATTTATAAACCAAAAAAATTCTCAAACAAGTTTTTATGCCTGTTTTTAAAATTTCTGTAAATATAAATTGAAAACTAAAAATGAAATGGTTACCAAACAGGTTTCAAATGGTAAAAATGTCATAAAATTAACAAATAATTAAATAAGTTACCAACATAAGAAATGACTTATCAAAAGATTCTTAGACCATGTATGGTTTGATTTTTAGAATTTTTTTTTTTTAAAATTAAAAATTAATTTGGTTAAGAAATAAAAATAAAAAATAATTATCATTTTTATATAATTTTTATCTTTCGAGGGGTTAGAAATAATTTTTTACAAATTAAATATATTTCTTCATATTTATTTTTATTAAATTAGTTAGTTTTTTTTTTTTTGGCAAATTACAAACACTCCCCTCGAGGTTTGGTGAAAATACAGATTTCTCCATGAGGTTTGAGAAATTACATCCCGCCCCTTGAGGTTTATATTTTCATAACAAATTACCCCATGAGGTTTTTATTTTTATACAGATTCTCCTCTAATTTGTTATGAAAATTTGACCATCAAGGGGCAATTTGTAATTTCTCAAACCTCAGGGGGGAATTTGTATTTTCACCAAACCTCGAGGGAGGTGTTTGTAATTTGCCCCCTTTTTTTTAAATGTCAGGGGGGATTCGTATTAAATTGAAACCTCAGAGGGTGTCAATGTAATTTACCCTTTAAAGTATATGTAAAGGTTAAAGGTAAATATGTCATTTTAACTTAAAAGTTAATACTATCAAATAATTACACTGACAAGGGGGTCAGTGTAATTTTCTAAATGTGAGGGGAGAACTGTAATAAACATAAACTTCAGGGGGTGTCAGTATAATTTACCCTCTTTTTTTTTTTTTTTTTGGTTTTATTGTTGTATAAGTTGCTTGATAACTATTCATTGCCATACAGTTGTGGTCGTGGAACTGATTGAACTTTTTACTTGAATTGATTCACTATTGAAAATGAAATAGAAAAGTAAAATCGGAAAGGCTCAGTTTGGGTGAGGATAAGTTGGTTCACTATGTATATATATAAGTAAAATTGGAGAAGCTAAGTTTGGGTGAGGGTGAGTTGGTTCACTATGTGCATATATATATATAGAAAAGTAAATTGGAGAAACTGAGTTTGGGCGAGGGTGAATTGGTTCACTGTGTGCATATATATATATATATATATAGAGAGAGAGAGAGAGAGAGAGAGAGAAAACAATGGTGAGAGTGAGTTGCTTCTTTCTTTATGGTCGGACTAGTTTTTGGATAGTTGCTTCTTGAAAATTTTAATCTTTGTTGTGATATATGATATTGGGTATTTGGAATTAATTTTCAATCTCTTAATTTCTATTCTTTTTAGATCTTTCTTGGAGGCTCTCTCTGTCTCTCTTCCCAATTCATTTCTTTTTTATTCAGCTTGTTCATGTTGTGATTAACCTAAAAATGAATTTTTAATTAGGATTATCAAATCGAATTTTTCTGTGTGTTTGATTTTGTTTGTATGTGTTTGATTTGGTGTTTGTTGTGATTTAGGGATCTACCAAGCTGAGAGAAAGAGAATGGGGGTTGAAGGGTAGTTGTGTCTTTTCACAATATGGTTCAAGGGTATTATGGTCAATTCAACTGTCAAGTTAATGTCGTTCATGTTCTTTTAACAAGAAGGGAGAATCTGTGTATTATTTTCAAAAGTAGGGAGGTTAGTGTTATTTTTAAAACTATAGGAGAGGTCCTTGTAATTAAGATAATCCTCAAGGGAGGTCAGTGTAATTTACCCAATAAATAAATAATATATTTCATTCACTTTTTCTCTTTCTTTTTTCTTATGATTTAAATGCAATCTTGTTATGTAATTACAGAACTTAAGCTTTAAAAATGATTTTTAGTGATCCCCAATTAAAGTTCAAACCCAAGATATCAAATATGAGTTATAAATCTTGACCAACTAAAACAACCAATTGTTCCACTTTGGGTTAACTATTTTGTAAAAGAAAAATGCATGGTAGGTCAAATTTGTGTGACTCGACTGTATTAAAACGAAATTGTTTTATCCTCAAAACGACATTATTTTGAGACATTCGAACTATTCAGATAATGAAAATTCGAGTTACCAAGCATTATTATTTATAAAAATCTCTATCATTCCTTTTAAGTAGCAATTAAAATTTTGATAAATAGGAGTTATAAATTCTGACCAACTTGAACAATTCAATTGATTCCGATTCATTTTAAATATCTTATAAAAATGTCGTCCATTTCCTTTTATGTGGCGATTAGAATTTATCACGACATAAATAAAAAAATTCAACAACACATAATTTAAGTTAAACACATGAAACATCATAGAGTCAAGGTTCTTCAATCTAGAATAACAATGACTAATTGGAACAAACTTGGACCTTGGTTTTCTAGATGCATTATTAGGTTTTTAATTTCATAAAATAGAAAGAGCAGGATAAGTATATTTTTTTCCTATTGTCAAAATAAATGCAAAGAAAAGTTAAAAGAACAAAGAACCAATTAATAACATGCATTGACTTAATTAATCTCTTTAAAAACTTTAACACTAGATTACTATTTTCCACAAATTACAGCTGTACTGGCTCATTCATATTGTGGAATGAATCTTTGGTTGTTGGCATGGTGATATGGTGTTTCCTTTGAGTCTAACCTATGTAATGCAGTTTTCCCTCTTTATATTACTCTCCTATCAATTATTTTATTAAAAAACTTAAATTACAATGATCACTATTTATTTATTTTATAAAGTTCAAATGGGTTTTATTCTGTTAGAAATATTTGTAAAAATAAAATATGCACAAGAAAGACATGTGCCTTTAAAACTGTTTGTGAGTGCAAAGCAAACACCACCTTTATATATATGTATATATATTATCTATACCAATGAAATGAGTGTGAAATGAGTTACATTTGCATTTTAGTGGCACTTTTAGACCGTTGCAGATAAGACAAACCAAAAGAAAAGGCAACATGGGACCAAACTGGGTAAGTTCCCCATTCAGTGCACTGGACGGTGTTACTCGTATAATTCATTGCATATATATTTTTTTAATAATTTGTTACGTTCATATTTTAGGCCCATGCAGGTAGTTCATTCTTAAAAAAAAATTAAATTGATCTAAGAATTACCACTGGGGGTGGTGGCCCAGTGGAGAAAGCATTGGCCTCCACCTGCCCGAGTCAAGTTCGACTGCTAGGGGCGCGAAAATCCTAGATTTTTCAGGGGCTCTCTTCGGAGACCTCACAGACTCGATCGAAACTTGTCAAGTGGTTAGGCGGTGATGAGCTCCACGGTGCTCACAGTGGAGTCCCCACATGGTGGGGTTAATTCTGACCGCAACCGGCTATTCCGGTCAGGCCACAGTGGTGTGACACACACGAGCCCTTTTTTTATAGTTCAAAAAAAAAAAATAAAAAAATCTAAGAATTATAATTTTACAAAAAAAAAAAATAAAAATACACGGCTTATTTTTAAAAGGGGTAATTATACTAATAGTCCCTATAATTTGGGACTTGTGTCACTTTGGTTTCTGACTTTTCAATTGTGACACATTTGACCCTGAATTTTGAATTTTGTTCAAAATAAGGACAATTGATAATATCAAGATTTTTCAAGGGTAAAATCGTCAATTTGATAAAATATAAACTAATTTGACAAAAATAAATGTCAAAAAAATATTTTTAATTTTTTTAAAATTATTTTTATCCACCAATGATAAAATTATGTAAAGTTAATAAAAATTATATGATTAATTTTAGGGCAAATTACAAACACCCCCCTCGAGGTTTGGTGAAAATACAGATTCCCCCCTGAGGTTTGAGAAATTACATCCCGCCTCCTAAGGTTTACATTTTCATAACAAATTGCCCCATAGGATTTTTATTTTCATACAGATTCCCCCCCTAATTTTTCCTAATTTATTATGAAAATTTGACCCTCAGGGAGGAATTTGTAATTTCTCAAACCTCAGGGGGGAATCTGTATTTTTACTAAACCTCAAGGGGGTGTTTGTAATTTACCCTTAATTACATGATCATCATCTAAATACATAATAAAAATTAATTTGGTAAAAAAAATAAAAATAAATGTCTAAAATATTTATCAATTTTACATAATTTTATTTTTAGTAGGTAGAAAGAATTTTTTAAAATTCAAAAATATTTGTTTGACATTTATTTTTGTCAAATTAGTTTATATTTTATTAAATTGACAATTTTAGACTTATAAAATCTAATTATATATTCAATTGTCCTTATTTGGACAAGATTCAAAATTCAGGGTCAAATTTGTTACAATTGAAAAGTCAAGAACTAAAGTGATACAAGCCTCAAACTATATGGACTATTTTTGTAATTTGCCTTTTTTAAAATTATACTTATTATCTATTTTTTTTTAAAGGCATGATGAAATATATAGTTACAATTATTAAATTAATGTGATTTTTATAAATGATTAATAGACAAATATTTAAAAGATAAACGGATCAGATCATGATAGTGAGATCCATAATAAGCTCCACACGCGCACGCCTAACCAACATCATCCCGTCTGCATAATGAGCTGGAGAGAATTTTATTACCAATTGGATATACATCAACCAAGGCAACTAATGCCCAGCCCAGGAAAAAAATCACACCAAATCACTCAAACCAAACAGAGAATCCACGCAACGTTGAATAAATCACCCTAATTTATTTAGAAGACTTGAAGGTTGAGCCCATGCTCAACATTTAGAGCCCAAAAGTTGGACCCACAACAGTCCAATTCACTTGGAGAAATTTAAAATGAAACTACAATTCACTGGGAGGTAACCATAAGTCCACATGACGTAAATCTCACAGTTGAACAAGCAGATGCTAGCACAGTTGGCCACAGTTGATTCGAATCAAGATTCGAACCATTCCCCCAAGCTACTGTCTTTGATTTTTACCATAAAAATATTCCTGTGGCTAAATCAATGCCATAAACTTGACTCTAGCATGTGTTAGAAATTTAGTATCAAATCATAATGAAACAATTTTGCAGGGAAAATGCACAGCTGAGACACAAAAAGTAAGAGCGCCAAGCAAGACGAACATCAGTGTTCCCATCAAATGTGGTTTTCCATGTTAGAATTAACGAAAACCACACTCGTCATAAGCATAATCAAACCAAACATTGCGTCCTGAATAAATTGGGATAAAAAACATAAATTATTTTTCACAATTCCACTGGTCAGAAGCATAAAAAGATTACTTTAAAATGCCAAAAAAGCTCCATAACAACATGCTCAACACTCAGATAACAGAAGAAATCAAACCACAGCTTATCTGCACCCTCTGAAATTTTGGGGGGAGAGAGAGAGAGAGAGAGGGGAGTTGTAACTATGCCTAGCAAACAGGCCACTCAAGAACATATTAGTGTGCATGCACTGGTAATATTGAAACATCAACCTCATGCTTACAAGACAACAATTTCAGACTTCACAAGTTCCACAAATTTTAAGAAGGCTAATATCAATAAAAAGTAGATTCAACAGTGTCATATTTTAACATATTCTACTACATAACCTGCAAAAAACTACATAGACATTTTATCAGAGTTACATACCAGTACAAGGCAAGAGGTTGGGAGTTTCAGTTCCACTATTGATTCTTATGAAGTGATGTCCGTGGCTTCTTATGAAAAGATGTTGCTGGTGTAAGAGGGTATTCTGAGCTGAGAAACCGGGGCTTCACCAACACAGGAGAAGAGGCCTTAACAGCAGGGAACGCACATTCAAGGAAGTTAGTGTCCACAGCATATAGCTCTAGATTTTCTGACACCAGCAACGAATCCACCTCATCCTCTGTAAACCCAAATGCAAATCCCATCTTAATCATCTTGCAAAGATCATTTGCGAGACCAGTAGCATCAGGTAGGACTGCCTCTGAGATTGCTCGAGAAAAATTAGTAATGAGCTCTATATTTTTCCATTCACCCTTCCAGCTTGGTTTATGGACAAGCAGTCTCTGTAAGTTCTTGTCCCACAGCACTAGTTTTCTTATTTCAACATGCAAACTCTTCTTTGAGAAGGGTAAATGCAACGAATATGTGATTATCATCGGCCTGTCTGTCCCAAATATTGAGATATCAAGAAAAGATTTTGCTATCCTGTGCCTTTTTTTTCAACTGGCATATTAACGACAGGATTTACAGGGAATGCCAATACAATTTTGATCAATGGCTTTCCAATCAGGCTGGCTTCCAAACCCGGCTTTTCAAATTCACAATTCACGGAGAACTGAACAGATTCGGATATGTTTTGCACTCCAAAACTTCTGTATATTTCATACAGTTTAGTAAGGGATGATAAGCCTTTCCGGGGGAACCAAACAGTGGCTTCACACTAGCTTGTCTGAAGGACTTCTTGAGCTGCAGGTCATCAGGGATAAATATTTCATCTTTTTCCACCAATTTAACTGTCCCAGAGATGTTCATTGCACCAGGTAGCATGGTTACACCTTTTTTCATGGCCATCTGGTACAAGGGTTCCAACTTTCTGATATGTGTCCCCAAAATGAGTCCAACTCCCCAGAACACACATGGTAGTTACGTCTCTCCCAGTTGTTCCAGAGGCTAACATATCTAGACAGGGTTGGAAATGTATCAGCTCCAAAAGTTGTGGACATAAAAGACAACAATTCTTTCTCATAATATCCATCAAGATTATGGAAAAACGAACCAAATAGATTGTCCCTGTCATGAAGCACACAAACACAACTATTTACCCATTTCCTTTGGTTCCTTGTTGATCTGAAATCCACAATTGTAAGTACAATAACCCTGTGAATTCGAACTCCACTTGTACTCGTGTAGAAACCTATAGATTCTCATTATGAAAGAAGTTTCATTGTAAGAACTTGGAAAATTGAAGTGCAATGTCCTTGGTATCTGTTTTCACACCAATTGCTTTTAGTTCATCTCTTTCCAAAGAGTTTGAGGTCCCATAGAAACCTTGATCTATTAAAGGTCCATCTTGTTCTTCTAGGCAGGAATTCCATTCTGGATTGAACATGTGAGATTTGTTGGGGGTTCTGTAGCCCATGTGGGTTTTCAGCCATTTACTTCCTTTTAGTTTGTTGAGCAAATGTTCAAGCAAAGATTGGTCAGACAACTTGGTACTATGTCGTAGAGACTTGGCACAATGCAGCAATGACGAAGTACAGTCTGCTGTAACTGATACTGGCTCCTGAGGCAACTTTAAACCTCTTGCAACAAAATGTGCTACTTCATTGAAATTGACCATGACACCCATCATTTTCAGTTCATCCTTGAATGAAAAGATTTTATTACCATAGCAGGCATCATCAATTAGAGGAACATCAACGAACTGTGAAACTGTTCCCCATTTTGGATCAAATAAAATAGAACCGGAAGCAAATCTATAGCCGTGACAAGTTTTCAACCATTTTTCCCCCTATAAGAAGCTCGATAGACAGTAAAACTGTGAAGGCATAGTTTTACTCATACACTTGATACAACTTAGAAGTGAGATCACAATGGCACCAGTTAAACCACTTGAAGATAAGAGCAACTTGACTTTAGTAATAATCATATTACACACTTGGTCAGGATTTACAGCCACCCCAATTGCCTCCAGTTCTGCCTTGTATGACTGAACCTTGCTTCCATAGTAGACTTCATCAATGATGGGTAATGGAACAACATCAACCAAGTAACCCCAGTTTTTATCGGGCAGAAGGCATTCCGAGGGGCATCTGAAATCAAAACTAGTTTTCATCCAAGGTTGGTACGTAATTTTCTTGGTCAAATCAACAACAGCAGGCCCTAAATGCTGAATGCATTCAAGTAATAGAAAAACAACATCCTTGGTCAACTTCGAGAGATCTTTAGGAAACTTGAAATGTTCAGGAATTAGTTTATACACATCTTCCGGATGCACAATGATGCCTATCAACTTGAGCTCATGCACAAAACCACTTAGTTGGCTCCCATAATATGTTTTATCAATAACCCACAGATCTGTTATCTGTAGAATAGCTTCTCCAATATCAGATGCCAAATAAACAGCTCCACGAGGAGTAACATAACCTTGGTTTTTCTTCAACCATTTCCCCACTTGCAGGGTTTTCAGCAAGTCCACATCAAGCTTGTTGTTGTCATTTGAATACCTGATAAAACTTAGCATTGAAAATCCCAAGTGTCCACTCATTTCAGAGGAAACAAGAGGTTTGAGGTGATCAATTATGAGTTGGTTCATATTCTCTGTCCCAATCTGTACACCAATGAACATCAGCTCATCTTTGAACGATCTGATCTTGTATTTATAGTACTCTTCATCTATAGCTGATAAGACCGTAAATGCTTTCCCTATTTCTAAGAGAGTAGATGACTCGGCTCCATCATAAAGATAGCAACGGGGTTGGAGAACTAAAGCCAGAGTATGTCTTCATCCACTTCCCACATTGTATACTTTCAATGAACTTCACAGGTATCTCATATTTGTTCAGACTTCCTTTGTATGGCCAGGATACTTCTTAGCCCTCAGATTTTGGATGCACTCCAGAAGCAACAGAGCCTGTTCACTTGTTAGTTGATTGGAGGCTATATCTAATGCTGTCTTGTGGTAATATATGACGCAAATCAGTCACTTTAGCATGCTTTATAAGGAAGTTCAATAGTTCATTTTCTGGTGTACATTCTCCAGCAAACTCAGCAGCTTCACCATACACCTCCCCCAATTCAACATACTTTTGGCAACTGTAAGCTTCATCTTCCTTGTTCGTTGGATATGAATCATCATACTCCTCTATCATTTCATTGTTTTCCAATTCAAGTTCCTCAGGAAATATTTTGCTAGAACCAAACAGCTTCACCCATATGCTTCTTGAAGTGGGCACGAGAAAGCTAGTGCACAGGCTTACATTCAGACAAGCATCAACCACTGGCATAGACTGTAAATACCAGAAACATAATTTGTTCCAATAGAGTTCTTCAACACAGAATGATAAACAAGATGAGCCAATGAAACTGCTAGCTTTGGGTCCTTCCTTTTACTTAGAAAATTACCAAGTCCATAACAGTACATAGAAACATCAGTGACCACCACACCTACCTTAGATTTCAGCCAATTTGTCAAGGTTTCTTTCTTCTCATGTTGAAGAATAGCAGATACTGTGGCATCTGGGAAGAAAAACATATTATTGGGGCACCTCATTTCTACGTTCCATTTGTTTAGCCAGGAATGTTGTGGAGCCTGCCAAACAAGATGAACCTTCAATGGTTCCCGTTTCATTTGTAACACATTACATGGTAAAACCTGCCCCTTCCAAGCAATGTACTTGAGAAGAGGTATTTTGTTCACAATCTTAGGGGGAAATACTTCCAATTATCTACAAGAAAGAAAAGAAGCTCTGCGTACACCTTTGTAGAAGCACGAAACATGAGGTTGCATGTTTGGATGTATTTTCCACACCTGTTGGAAAAATAGTTTAATATAGGCATATTGTTGAGTCCAAATTTGAGTGGGCCTTAAACGTCTTTTGGGGTAGGTTCGAAGAGGTGACGTGTTCCTTGTCGCGTGACAAGTCACACAGTGAAGATGGAACGTCAAAACCATTTATGAGTGAATGGGAAGTTGACGTCGTTCCCAGGTCTAACATTAATTTTTAGATAAAATTCTTTTGAATTTTTTCAATAAAAATTATTGTGGGAATTTAATTTAATTCTAAATTCAAATTTTGGGTTCCTAAGTAGTTTCTTAAAATTTGTAATTGTGAGAATTTAATTTAATTTTAAATTCGGATTTTGATTTCCTAAAATTTGTACCTCTTTCTTTCTTTATTTATTAAACTATTTCAATAGTTTAATATATATATATAAATAGTTTAATATCTATATATATTTAAATAGTTTAATTAATAAAAGTTGTACAGGTTTGGTATTTGTTCCATGATCAAGCCAACGGATCTTTTTCAAGTTGTTTGGTAGAATACATAACCGTTCCTGTTCACGGGCAGAAATCTGTTCAAAACCGGTTGAAATTTGTATCAAACCTGGTTGAAATTTGTATCAAACCTGTTCACTTTAAAGGGAGCACCTTTTCGGGTCTAAATTTTTTGCCTATAAATTTAGTTACTTTTCCAGCAGTTTATCAAGGGAAAAATAATAGTCTCTTTGCTGTCCAGTATTTGATTTGTGCATAAATCTTCATTTTAGTTTTAGAATAAAATTCAGAGAGTAAGAACACAAGGATTTAGTTCGCCGTACAAATTGTTTGGAGTACTACTACAATTTGTGAAGATCATTGTATCCTGGGAGATAGACGCCACTCAACTGTAAGTACCGTAACGGGGCGAATCTGTCTTAAGGACAGAGTGTCACACACTCGACTTGGTCTTAAATTATTTATTCGGTTCAACGAAATAAATCCGGTATGTTATTTATATATTTTGTTTGAATTATTTCAGTTTATTTTATTTACATAGAAGATTGTTCCAACAATCTTAAGACAGATTCGAATTATTCTGTTTACAGAATTTTTCGTTTGTTTCCCTTTTTCTTTTTTCGTAAATAATTTCGGAAGAAAATTATTTTCTGTAGATTTACAAAATAATATTCTAGTTGACAAAACAAATAGTGATTATATGCTATTTGACAAATAGTAATAATATACTGTCTCTTTTCTTTGACAACAACTAGTAGTACGATACTGGTGTCATTAACAATTCAGAATATATTTTTTTGGAATTTTTTTAGAAATTAATTTTGGGTTTTAGAAATTATTTTCTGAGTTTTCATTAATTAAAATTCTGTTTTCAGTATTTTAATTATTGGAGTGTAACAAGAGATTTATATTTCTGTGTGAAATTAATTTGGTTAAATAAAATTTTATTTTTCCAAATTAATTGAAAAATAAAAGTTATATTTTTATTTCTTATATTTTACAGAATTTAATTTCTTGTGTGGAATTAATTTGGTTAAATAAAATTTTATTTTATTTCTAAATTAATTGAAAAATAAAAGTTATATTCTTATTTCTTTTATTTTACAGAATTTTATTTTCTGTGTGGAATTATTTTGGTTAAATAAAATTTTATTTTATTTCCAAATTAATTGAAAAATAAAAGTTATAGTTTTTATTTCTTTTATTTTCTGTGTGGAATTAATTTGTTTAAATAAAATTTTATTTTATTTTCAAATTAATTGGAAAATAAAAGTTACATTCTTGTTTCTTTTATTTTTACAGAATTTAATTTTGTGCATTTGGTTTAATTTTCTGTGTAGTGTAAATTCTAATTATAATTTTGTTTTATAAATTAGAATTGATGGTTACTGAAACAAATGCTCAAACAAGTACTACTGTGGTGGCTGCAATTGCACCAACCCCCTATTCTGTGATGACAGTACCGGTAAATCACGGTGAAAAGCTAGAGAAGTTCTCAGGAACTGACTTTAAAAGATGGCAACAGAAAATGTTGTTCTATCTTACAACTCTGAACCTGGCTCGTTTCCTCCATGAAGATGCTCCTATCTTGAAAGAGGATGAAACCGACCGGCAAGTGGTTGCTGCGGTTGATGCTTGGAAACATGCCGATTTCCTCTGTCGAAATTACGTCTTGAATGGACTTGACAACACATTATACAACGTCTACAGTCCAATCAGGACAGCAAAGGAACTTTGGGAATCGTTGGAGAAAAAGTACAAAACAGAAGATGCCGGCTCAAAGAAATTTGTGGTTGGCAGATTCTTGGATTTTGTAATGGTTGATTCAAAAACTGTGATTAGCCAAGTTCAAGATTTCCAACTCATTCTGCATGACATTCACGCAGAAGGTATGTCTCTCAATGAATCCTTTCAAGTTGCAGCCTTAATTGAAAAATTACCCAAAGGCTGGAAGGAATTTAAGAACTACCTTAAACACAAGCGCAAAGAAATTTTTATGGACGAGTTAATTGTGCGTTTAAGGATTGAGGAGGACAACCGCAATTCTGATAAGCGGGCTGGTAAGAATCCTATGGAGTTTAAGGCAAATGTGGTAGAACATGCTTCAAAAATCAAGAAACGTAAGTCTTCTGGAGAAAGTTTATTACAAGGCTCTAGAGGGGGGGGGATAATAAAAAGTACAAGTTTAATGGCAAATGTTACATCTGTGACAAAGAGGGACATCGGGCCAAAGATTGCCGTAGCAAAGGCAAAAGTAAGAAAAGAACAAGCAAGAAGCCTGCTCAAGCCCATATGACCGAAGTGGACAATATTTCCAATGGTGTAGATGACATCAATCTTTCTGTAGTTGTTTCCGAAGCAAATCTTGTCGGAAATCCTAAAGAATGGTGGGTGGACGCTGGTGCTACTCGCCATATTTGTGTCAACAAAAAGATGTTCACATCTTACTCTACAGTGGACAATGGTGAACAACTTTTTATGGGCAATTCCTCAACTTCCAAAGTTGAAGGACAAGGAAAGATTGTTCTCAAGATGACATCAGGAAAGGAACTCACTCTCAACAATGTGCTGCATGTACCCGACATTCGCAAGAATCTTGTTTCCGGATCTTTGTTGAGTAAGAATGGGTTTAGGCTAGTATTTGAGAGTGATAAGTTTGTACTTACTAAGAGTGGGATATATGTAGGAAAAGGTTACATGTCTGATGGCCTTTTCAAGTTAAATGTAATGACTGCTGTACCCTCTGTTATTAATAATACTACATCTTCTTCTTACTTGCTTGAGTCTTCAAATTTATGGCATGGTAGACTAGGACATGTTAATTATGGATCTTTGAGTAGATTAATTAATATGGAATGTTTACCTAAATTTGATATTGATTCCAATCATAAATGTGAAATTTGTGTTGAGGCAAAATTATCTAAAACTCCTTTTCATTTAATTGAAAGAAGCACGGAACCACTTGAATTAATTCATAGTGACATTTGTGATTTTAAATCAATTCGAACCAGAGGTGGAAAAAAGTATGTAATCACTTTTATAGATGACTATACTAGATATAGTTATATTTATTTAATTCGAACCAAGGATGAAGCTTTGAAAACTTTCATTCAATATAAGAATGAAGTTGAAAATCAACTTGGTAAGAAAAATCAAGAAACTTAGAAGTGATAGAGGTGGTGAATATGAATCACCTTTTGGTGAATTTTGTATAGAACATGGAATAATTCATCAAACCACCGCTCCTTACTCACCTCAACAAAATGGAATTGCTGAAAGGAAAAATAGGACTTTAAAAGAAATGATGAATGCCATGTTAATAAGTTCTGGATTACCTCAGAACTTGTGGGGGGAAGCAATACTTTCTGCTAATTATATTTTAAATAAAATACCCCGAAAGAAAGTAAATCAAACACCTTATGAATTGTGGCATGGAAGAGTACCATTCTACAAATACTTAAAAGTGTGGGGGTGTTTGGCTAAAGTGGCTATTCCTAGTCCTAAAAAGACTAAGATAGGTCCTAAGACCATTGATTGCATTTTCATTGGTTATGCCAAGAATAGTAGTGCATATCGATTTTTGATTCATAAATCAGAACATTCCGAAATGCATATAAATACTATTATTGAGTCTCGGAATGTATCTTTCTTTGAACATGTATTTCCAAAGAAGACTGGACAAGGGACTAGTACTAATAAAAGATCTTTTGATGCTATTACTAGTTAGGATCAAGAACATGATCAAAAACAAGAATTAGATCAAAATGAGGAAGAAGAACCTAGGCGTAGTAAACGTGATAGAACCTCAAAATCTTTTGGTCCAGATTTTCTAACATATTTGTTAGAAAATGAGCCTTTAACTTTTAAAGAGGCTATGTCCAGTCCTGAAGCTCCTTTATGGAAAGAAGCTGTCAACAGTGAAGTTGAATCCATCTTGCAAAATCACACTTAGGAATTGGTGGATTTGCCACCAGGTTGTAAACCTCTTGGGTACAAGTGGATTTTCAAAAGGAAAATGAAAGTGGATGGATCAATTGATAAATACAAGGCAAGACTTGTGGTCAAAGGGTTTAGACAAAAAGAAGGTCTTGATTACTTTGATACATACTCACCGGTTACTAGAATAACATCCATTAGAATGCTAATTGCCATAGCATCTTTATACAATCTAGAAATTCATCAAATGGATGTTAAAATCGCTTTCTTAAATGGTGAGTTAAATGAAGAAATTTACATGGACCAGCCAGAAGGGTTTTCTGTTTCAGGAAAAGAAAAGAAAGTGTGTAAATTGGTTAAATCATTATATGGTTTAAAACAAGCGCCAAAGCAATGGCATGAGAAATTTGACAAGGCAATGATGTCAAATGGGTTTAAAATTAATGAGTGTGACAAATGTGTTTATATTAAAAACACAGATAAATGTTATGTCATTGTATGTCTTTATGTAGATGATATGCTCATCATTGGTAGTAATAATGATATGATTAAAACTACTAAGAAAATGTTGAATAAACATTTTGACATGAAGGACATGGGCATTGCTGATGTAATTCTTGGTATGAAAATTACTAAAACATCAAAAGGTCATACTTTGTCACAGTCTCATTACATTGAGAAAATACTTGACAAATTCAGCAAAGATGATGATCATCTTGCTAGAACTCCTGTAGATGTTAATTTGTATCTTTCTAAGAATATACAGGAAAGTATTTCTCAATTAGAGTATGCCCAAATTATTGGAAGCTTAATGTACTTGATGAACTGTACTCGCCCAGATATAGCTTATGTAGGAAGTAAATTAAGTAGATATACGAGTAATCCGGGAGTAGAACACTGGAAAGAAATTATAAGGGTTCTTAGATATCTCCAATTTACTCGTAACATTGGGCTTAATTATACTAGATATCCAGCAGTACTTGAAGGATACTGTGATGCAAATTGGATATTGGATACAAGAGACTCAAAGTCCACTAGTGGGTATGTCTTTACTCTTGGTGGGGTGGCTGTATCTTGGAAATCTTCCAAACAGACTTGCATTGCTAGGTCTACTATGGAATCAGAATTCATAGCCTTAGACAAAGCAGCGGAAGAAACAGAATGGCTTCGCCACTTCCTTGAAGATATTCCAATATGGCCAAAACCGGTGCTTGCTATATGCATACATTGCGATAGTCAATCAGCTATAGGTAGAGCACAGAATCATATGTATAACGGTAAGTCACGACACATTCGTCGTCGACATAACACCGTAAGACAACTACTCTCTAATGGAATTATTTCCATAGAATATGTTAAGTCTAAAGACAACATAGCGGATCCACTAACCAAAAGGTTAGCAAGAGAGTTAGTTGAGAATTCATCGAGGGGAATGGAACTTAAGCCTATTAAATAAGAGTTACCACAACGGCAACCCAGCCTAGTTGACTGGAGATCCCAAGATCTAGGTTCAAAGGGACAACCGAGTTGTAAATGACTCAGAAGGATCACTGGGGGGTCTAACTCCTATCCATTTCTATGATGAAATAAGTGATGTCTGCAGCGTTAAAGGTTAAGTAAAATTTTAATGATTCTTATATCTAGGTAAACCTAGTGGAGTATGGCAGGATACTCTTCATAAGAATCACCTATATGAGTGTGAACTGGGCCGGTTCTATGAGATTTGTGAAGGGCTACAATTCTCTAAAGCACTCATGAAGACCAGGTTGTTCAGGGCCAAAATGAACACAATAGTGAGAACTAAACTGTGTCTGGAGATAATCTGTGTGAGTTCTATTGTCTTGGTTTACACAAACAGCTGAACAGTTCATGACATCATGTTCACTGGTTAGCTAGTAAATCTGATAGTGTCTCACAAGGGAAGGTTCAAAGCCAAAAGCTACCTATCCTTTGCAGAATATTTCCAATTTCTGTATTCTCTGATTAGATCATGTTGTTGCATTTTCTCTCCGTCAAATTCCATTCATGTAGGAGATTGTTGGAAAAATGGTTTAATATAGGCATATTGTTGAGCCCAAATTTGAGTGGGCCCCAAACGTCTTTTGGGGTGGGTCCGAAGAGGTGACGTGTTCCTTGCCACGTGGCAAGTTACACGGTGAAGATGGAACGTCAAAACCATTTATGAGTGAATGGGAAGTTGACGTCGTTCCCAGGTTTAACATTAATTTTTAGATAAAATTCTTTTGAATTTTTTCAATAAAAATTATTGTGGGAATTTAATTTAATTCTAAATTCAAATTTTGGGTTCCTAAGTGGTTTCTTAAAATTTGTAATTATGGGAATTTAATTTAATTCTAAATTCGGATTTTGGTTTCCTAAAATTTGTACCTCTTTCTTTCTTTATTTATTAAACTATTTCAATAGTTTAATATATATATATAAATAGTTTAATATATATATATATATATTTAAATAGTTTAATTAATAAAAGTTGTACAGGTTTGGTATTTGTTCCATGATCAAGCCAACGGATCTTTTTCAAGTTGTTTGGTAGAATACATAACCGTTCCTGTTCAGGGGCAGAAATCTGTTCAAAACCGGTTGAAATTTGTATCAAACCTGTTCACTTTAAAGGGAGCACCTTTTCGGGTCTAAATTTTTTGCCTATAAATTTAGTTACTTTTCTAGCAGTTTATCAAGGGAAAAATAACAGTCTCTTTGCTGTCCAGTATTTGATTTGTGCATAAATTTTCATTTTAGTTTTAGAATAAAATTCAGAGAGTAAGAACACAAGGTTCTAGTTCGCCGTACAAATTGTTTGAAGTACTACTACAATTTGTGAAGATCATTGTATCCTGGGAGATAGACGCCACTCAACCATAAGTACCGTAGTGGGGCGAATCTGTCTTAAGGACAGAGTGTCACACACTCGACTTGGTCTTAAATTATTTATTCGGTTCAACGAAATAAATCCGGTATGTTATTTATATATATATTTTTGAATTATTTCAGTTTATTTTATTTACACAGAAGATTGTTCCAACAGTCGCAACTATCATTCATAGATGGCACTCCAAGAAAATTCAAAATTCCATTATATTTTTTGTCATCCAATGTATTATGCAACACAAACTTTCCTTGGGAAGAAATATCACCGAGTTGCTTAATGTGGGACTGGATTTTCCGGAATTGTGGTAAAATCCTAACTACATCAGTTGGCTTAAAGAAAACCATTTCCCCAGTCAAGAATTTCTCACACGGAACAATTGATTTCCATTTGACCATGATTCTAATGGAATCTCTCACTCCATTAAGCCATTGTAGAGGAGACCATTGTACAGGCAAGAATTCAAGCACATGGGTAATGGGGAAAAGTTTGCTTGTTTGAGAGACCTTTATACAAGTCATAAGAGCACTAACATACAAATGGAAGGAACATGCTCAAGGATTCCCAAATTCCATTTGTTATCCAAGAGTATTGCTTCTCTCGAAGATGCAAGAATGAAGTCTGCCTGCACTACAAAAGGAAAGTTGGTCACCAATGTTGTTGGCAAGAAGACAAAGATGCCAACAGTGTTGGCTTCAGCTCATAAGGAAATCATTACTTCTCCATGTGAAAGCTCAGGATGCTATGTCAAGGAATGCGGCTTGCCAACCGACAAGCCGCAAAGTTGGACGACGATGGCCACCGAAAAGAGAAGAAGAGAGATGCTCTCACCTACCATTTATGTGTATATATATGGAGAGGTTGAGAGGAGAGAAATGCAGAGCAAACACAGAGAGAACCAAGTGTGTGAGAGTGTATGTGAGGAGAGAGTTCTATAATCTTTCTCCGGATAATATATTGCTCTCCGTGGACGTAGGAAATTGTCGAACCACGTAAATATTCTTGTGTTATTGTGTGAAATTGATTTTCTGGTGTCCAATATTCCTAACAAGTGGTATCAGAGTCGAATCGGTTGCGTTTCGGAACAAAAACAGAGTGTTTTTCGAAACTGCCTAGAAATCAAGTTGCTCGAAATCCGGTTTTGGGCACACCAGGAGCAAGGCCTTAATGAGGGGAGTCCAGAACTGCAAAGCAGAGCTCTAGAAGAGTCTTCACACGCCTTCACGCGCCGCCTAAAGAAAGCGAGTAAGGCCCACGCGCAACACGCGCTTCCACGCACCAACTAGCAGCCGACGCGTCATTTCAGATGCAAGCACGCGCCATCACGCGCGGCGTAAGGGAGAAGACGACCACGTGGGCGCCACGTCACACCACGTCACGCCGCGTCAGCGCACATGTCATCGCCACATCATCGACGCGTGGCAGACACGTAGCAGAGTTGACCCGAGCCGTTGACCGCGCCGGGCCGAGCCCCCGAGCCGAGCCGTTGACTGAGCTGCGCCGCTTCTAAGCCGCGTTGACCGGTTCGTTGACCGAGCCGTTAACATCAGCCGCACAAGGGAATTATCTGGTGCTTCGCAGGCGCACCAGATTCCACAGATTTGAATCGTTAAAACTTTTTTGGCTTAATCAGAGTCATTTTGAGTCTGTTTTTGATGATCCAATAGTGTTTTTCGACTATTTGGTGTATTCCGGACACATCCGTACGGTCAGATTTTTCATTTGAAAATTTCTGTAAAAAGACAGGACACGATGGAGGCTTCTACATCAACTTCAGAATCTATGTTCAAGTTAACTCCTTCCAATTATGCAATTTGGAGGTCACGGATGGAAGACATCCTATTTTTAAAAGACTTGCATGACCCCATTTTTATAAAGGGGGTTAAACCTGAAGGAGTGAAAGATGATGACTGGATAAAAATGAACCGCAAGACTATCACTTGTATCAGACAATGGATAGACCACAGTGTGTTCCATCATGTTGCCGAAGAGATAGATGCCTATGTTCTTTGGACAATGTTAAACAACATGTACCAGTCAAAGACCGCCCGAAACAAAGCCTTGGTGATGAGAAGGCTAGTAAATCTGAAGTTGAAGAATGTTGTGTCTATTGTTGAGCACACCAGTGAATTCAAAAATCTAGTGAATCAGCTTGTAACCCTCAAGATGCGATTGGACAATAAAATGCAAGCCGTACTAATGCTCAGTTCTTTACCAGACAACTAGGAGACATTGGTGGTTTCTCTTAGCACCTCTGTACCAGAAAGGAAACTGACCATGAGTATGGTCACAGACGCCATGTACAATGAAGAGACAAGAAGGAAAGACATGGGAGGTAATCAGTCCCATGCTCTTGTCACAGAAGATAGAGGCAGAGACAGAGGTAAAGGAAGAGGTAGAGGAAGAAGCAATAGTAGAGGCAGCTGGAATAGCAGGAGTAAATCCAGAGACAACAAAGGTCGAGGTAACTCTAGCTTCACTTGCTATCACTGTAGCCAGGAGGGTCATATAAAGAGAAACTGCCCAAGCCGGAAAGAGAAAGGCCAAAGCAATAAGTCAAAAGGAGATGAGAACACAACAGCCACAACAACTGATGAAATATTTCTTGCAGTTGGTGAAAAGGAAGATTGCCTTCACGTGGTTGACCACAGCTACACAGAATGGGTGATAGACACAGCTGCATCCTATCGCGCCACTTCCCACAGAGAACTCTTCAGCTCGTACAACGCTGGAAATTTTGGCACTGTTAGAATGGGGAATTCTAGCTATTCGAAGATTGTGGGTATTGGAGACATTAGTATTCAAACTAATGTCGGGAACAAGCTGGTTCTCAAAGATGTGAGGCATGTTCCAGATTTGCGCCTCAATCTTATCTCTGGAAACACCCTGGACCGACAGGGCTATACAAGTACATTCGGAAATGGCCGTTGGAAGCTGACAGGAGGAGCTTTGACAATTGCCAGAGGAGAGATGTCTTCAATACTGTATAAGACTCAAATGAAGATCTGTCTGGAAAGTCTTAATGCAGCAGAAGACAAGGAGTCACCGGACTTATGGCACAAAAGACTGGCTCACATGAGTGAGAAGGGATTGCATGTATTGGCAAAGCAATCCAGGATACCCTTATCCAAAGGGAGTACTTTGAAGCTGTGTGATCATTGCCTTTATAGCAAGCAACATTGAGTATCATTCAGTTTAACGAGCAAGAGGAAAACAGAAGTGCTCAATATGGTATACTCGGATGTTTGTGACCCAATTGAAGTGGAGTCACATGGCAGCCGCAAGTATTTTCTGACTTTCATTGATGATGCATCAAGGAAGTTGTGGGTGTATTTCTTGAAGACAAAAGATAAGGTATTTCAGCACTTTCAGGAGTTCCATGCAATGGTAGAAAGAGAAACTGGGAAGAAGTTGAAGTGTCTTCGCACAGACAATGGAGGCGAGTACATTTCCAATGCTTTTGCAGCATACTGTGCCAGTAGAGGTATCCGGCACGAGACAACAGTTTCCGGCACCCCACAACACAATGGTGTAGCAGAAAGGATGAACCGTACTATTATGGAAAGAGTCAGATGTATGCTCAAAATGGCAAAGTTGCCAAAGTCATTCTGGGCTGAAGCCGCCCGTACAGCCTGTTATCTCATTAACAGGTCGCCTTTAGTCCCGTTGAATTTTGCGATACCTGAGGAAGTCTGGTCCAGAAGAAAGGTATCATATTCTCACTTGAGAGTCTTCGGATGTAAGGCCTTTGCACACATCTCCAAGGAAAACAAACAGAAGCTTGATGACAAGTCCACTCCATGCATATTTGTGGGCTATTCAGATGTAGCATTTGGGTACAAGGTGTGGGACCCAATGAACAAGAAGATGTTCAGGAGCAGAGATGTTGTGTTTCAAGAAGATCAGACAGTAGCAGATTTTGAGAAATCTGCAAAGTCTAGAGATGTCATCACTCCAGACTTGTTCCCATCTCCCAAGCCATCACAAAATGCTAGATGTGATGATGTGCAACAAGAAGTGCCAGAGTTGCAGGATACTATGCCAGAAATTGAGGATCAGGAGGAAAGAGATGAAGACCCGGATGAAGAGGGTGTTGAGCAGGGGGAGCAACCCCCTCAAACAGAGGCAACTGGGCCTCAGTTGCGGAGAACTAGAAGAGCTGCCATGCCATCAACCAAATATCCCGCTTCTCAGTATATTCTGATTACTGATGAGGGGGAGCCCGAGAGTTTTTTGGAAGCCAAGAGTCATATAGAGAAAGACTGTTGGATGCAAGCCATGAAGGAGGAGATGAGTTCTTTGCAGAAGAACCATACTTATGAGCTTGTTCCACTTCCAAGAGACAAGAGAGCCTTGAAAAACAAATGGGTGTATAAGGTAAAGAAAGATGGAAACAGTAAACTATTGCAGCATAAAGCTCGTTTGGTGGTTAAGGGCTTTGGGCAGAAGAAAGGAATTGACTAATTGACTTTGATGAGATCTTCTCCCCAGTTGTGAAGATGACTTCGATTCGAGTAGCTCTGGGATTAGCAGCTCGCTTGAATCTGGAAGTAGAACAAATGGATGTCAAGATTGCCTTTCTTCATGGTGAGTTGGAGGAAGAGATCTACATAGAGCAACCAAAAGGATTTGAAGTTAAAGGAAAACATAATCTAGTCTGCAAACTGAAGAAGAGTCTCTACGGCCTGAAACAGGTGCGGAGACAATGGTATAAGAAGTTTGATTCATTTATGGTGGATCACGAGTACACAAGAACGGTGGCAAACCAATGTGTACATTTTCGCAAGTTTTTGGATGGAAACTTCGTTATCCTGCTGTTGTATGTCGATGATATGCTGATCATCGGACAGGATACTACTATGATCAACAAGTTGAAAAAGGACTTGTCACAGTATTTTGACATGAAGAATTTAGGTCCAGCACAACAAATTTTGGGCATGAAGATTGTTCGTGACAGGAAAGCCAAGAAGATATGGTTGTCACAGGAGAAATATGTTGCGCGGGTAATTGAAAGGTTTAACATGAAAGATGCCAAGCCAGTCAGCACACCATTGGCTAACCATTTCAATGTGTCAAAGCATTCATGTCCCACGACCAGCTCTGAAAGGAAAGAAATGGAAGCAATCCCTTATTCTTCCGCAGTAGGAAGTTTGATGTATGCAATTGTGTGTACCCGGCCAAATATAGCTCACGCAGTTGGCGTTGTGAGCAGATTCCTCGCCAATCCAAGAAAGGAGCATTGGGAGGCAGTCAAATGGATTCTTCGGTACTTGAAGGGAACTTCAAGGATGTGTTTATGTTTCGGGGGAGCTGAACCAATTTTGGAGGGTTTTACAGATGCCGATATGGCAGGTGATCTTGATGGTAGAAAGTCTACATCAGGATTTCTATTCACCTTTGCAGGGGGAGCTGTTTCATGGCAGTCCAAACTACAAAAGTGTGTTGCTTTATCTACAACAGAGGCAGAGTACATTGCTGCCGCAGATGTTGGAAAGAAAATGTTGTGGTTAAAGCAGTTTCTCCAAGAATTGGGTCTACATCAAGAAGAATACAAGGTACATTGTGATAGTCAAAGTGCAATTGATTTGAGCAAGAATTCCATGTACCATTCACGTACAAAACACATTGATGTCCGGTATTATTGGATACGAGAAGTGATGGAAAAGCAGTTGTTGAAGCTAGTGAAGATTCACACAAACAAGAATCCTTCTGACATGATGACCAAAGGTGTCACCAGAGACAAACTGGAAGTCTGCAAGAATCTGACCGGGATGGACTTCAAGTGAGAAGTCAGTTATCCTTATGGGCGTGGAGGAGGAGAATTGTTGGCTCCACCTCATAAGGAAATCACCACTTCTCCATGTGAAAGCTCAGGATGCTATGTCAAGGAATGCGGTTTGCCAACCGACAAGCCGCAAAGTTGGACGACGATGGTCACCGAAAGGAGAAGAAGAGGGATGCTCTCACCTACCATTTATGTGTATATATATGGAGAGGTTGAGAGGAGAGAAATGCAGAGCAAACACAGAGAGAACCAAGTGTGTGAGAGTGTATGTGAGGAGAGAGTTCTGTAATCTTTCTCTGGATAATATATTGCTCTTTGTGGACGTAGGTAATTGCCGAACCACATAAATATTCTTGTGTTATAGTGTGGAATTGATTTCTGGTGTCCAATAGTCCTAACAATTGTATCTATATACCTTTTTCCCCAATGAAGCCTTTGTGTTCGTGATATCTCTTAGTGGATCGGCCAATGCTGCAAAGCGATTCAATGTTGTCCTTAGCAAACCCTACCTCATTATTGAACACCAACAGAGTAGCCAGAGAGCCCAATTCAGTAATGTCTACATTCGTCAGCACAAACTCCAGCGCTGGTTCAACCCCTGGAGAGTACTCATTGTCTTCTGCATTCTGTATCATCATCCACCAACAAACAGGAAGAGAAAACTATAAAAAGAAAAAGAAGAACAAGAGAGAGAGAGAGAGAGAGAGAGAGAGAGAAGCTATAAGAAAGAGGGGAAAGAAAGAAAGAAAGAAAGAAAGAAAGAAAGAAAGAAAGAAACAAAAACCTGTATGAGCTCCATGAGGAAGTGGAGGTCTTTAATGTAGAGCTGGTTGTGGGGAAGTGGTTTGGAAATACTCTTCAGATCCTGGAAGACGCCAATGATCCTCAGCTAGTCACCTGCAAAGATACAAATACTCCGGTCGGGGGTGCCGGAATTAGCACTCCGACGGACATGTCAGTTCTTCTACTCAAGAAAGCTTGTTGGCTAAGTTTTTAGAAATGATTTTTACATACCTTTACGAATCTGAAGCTCTTGTATTTATATCCATTCTTTGGGCCTCGGGGCCAGAGTCTACTTTTTATTTATTACTCTTTCGTTTGTCCTGATATGCCTTCTCAAGTCTATTCGGCCTTAAGAACGTATTCGGCGTCCAAGTTAAGAAGAATGGAGCCGTTCAGTTCCCGGCTCCTCGGGTATACCAGATTTCGTTCCTCTATTTATTCGGCTCCCACAATTGCCCCCAAGCGCTCACAATGGGTGGCAACGCTTGGTTCCGATTTTCAAATACTCTGAACCGAAGTTTGGGGGTTAGACTTATCACGCGGACGTTTAGTTACTCCCTGTTTAATTGTCGTCTCAACTTCCTGACCCTTCGTACACGCCTATTTATTATGATTTAAAATCTGATGTCCTTTCGAATCCGTGTTCTATGACGCTGGTTGCTGGGTTGCTCTTCGAATCGCTCTTGCAATTCTTTCGTCTGTTATACTCTCTTCATTTTTGTAAGTTTTCCTCTCCCCTGCTCTGAAGCTTTTCCTAGTTTGTTTTTGTTATTTTGTATTTGTTTATCGGACATTTTTCATGCGGCTTGATATTATAAAAGTTATGAATGGGCGTCGATACTTTTTTGTAGTTATAAAATGTTATGAATTCTGCTCAATGTGCTGATTTTTCCGTAATTTTATGGTTATATTTCTTAATAGATCTATAAACTGTCCTTGCCTTAGTCAGGGCGCGAGCGTGAAGAGCCGAACGGTTCATACTCGTGGGCTGGCCGAGGCATTCTTTGAAAAGGTGGCCGAGTAAAAATGGGGCGAATAGATTAATAAATCTGCCCTTGCCTTGGCCAGGGCGCGAGCGTGAAGAGCCGAACGGTTCATACTCGTGGGCTGGCCGAGGCATCTTTCAAAAGGTAGCCGAGTAAAAATGGGGTGACTAGATTAATAAATCTGCCCTTGCCTTGGCCAGGGCGCGAGCGTGAAGAGCCTAACGGTTCATACTCGTGGGCTGGCCGAGGCATCTTTGAAAAGGTGGCCGAGTAAAAAGGGACCGACTTGATTAATAAGTCTAGGTTCATACTCATGGGCTGGCCGAGGCATCTTTGAAAAGGTGGTCGAGTAAAAAGGGGCCGACTAGATTAATAAATCTGCCCTTGCCTTGGCCAGGGCGCGAGCGTGAAGAGCCGAACGGTTCATACTGTAAATTTGGCCGAGGCATCTTTGAAAAGGTGGCCGAGTAAAAAGGGGCCGACTAGATTAATAAATCTGCCCTTGCCTTGGCCAGGGCGCGAGCGTGAAGAGCCGAACGGTTCATACTCGTTGGCACGCGGATCGTCATCCGACGTTTGGCGTTCGGTCAAACTGACGCTGCCTTGGGGGAGCTGCGCGTATCTCAAAAATGGGGTAAGTTCGTACCAAGGGTCCTATTTATTTGGGTACAGGGTTGAGCCAATACTGGGGAAGGACCAAGATTGGTTGAATTCAAACGTCGAAATGTATCGCAGCAGCGAGCCCATTGGTAGGGGAAGAAGAGCGTCCAAGGATCGGGAAAAACAGCAGCGCCTTAGTCGTCGAAGCAGGTCCCCTCAAAGGGACGGTCAACAGGGAGGTTCCCCATGCCCGCGACCGGGAATCGAGGAGGTCACGACGCCGCGGCCATTGAATTTTGCGGTTTTTGTGAAGAATAAACCGATGACAGAGGCGGATTCCATCATTAAAGACCCAGATGTGGCAGTCGAGTTTGCTCGACAGATTTTTCCACCGGAAGTCCAACAATCGATGGTTGGTCGTCGTGATTTCGAAGTGTTTCGGGACGGCATACATGGGACTGTAAAGGGGTTGTACAATGCTTACGAAATTGGCATGCGTCTCCGTGAGATGAGGCGCGACATTGAGGAAAAGGACGAAAGGAATCGCGGACTGGAAGCTCGCGCGAAAAAGGCCGAGAGTGAGCTTCGGGAGCTTAAGAAGGTTCGAATGGTTTGGGCGTGACGGTCAACCTAAAGTAGGCGAAAATTCGTCTCAAAAGGCCCTGGGTTACGAGAAAGGATATGAGGACGGGTTCAAGGCCGGGGTCGATAAAACCAAGACAGACCTTGCTGAGGAAGTTTGTCGATGCGAAAATCGCGGTTTTAAGCATGGCTGGATCAAGGCCCTTCAAACCGTGGAAGTTCTCGGGTCCCGAGGCATAGATTCGGCTTCACCCCTATACCATCGACACTACCTTCCCTATTCCGAATTTGAAATGGAGAAGAGCGACGATGAGGAGGCCGATTAACTAGAGTAGTGCAACAATAGGCTTTACTATGAATAAATAGGCTTTCATTTTCAATGTCCGTCTTTGATCGTAAAATATTTTGATTGTAAAATATTTATAGTTCAAACGTGTCGATTCATTTTATTGGAATATTTAGACTTTGCTTAGAATATTTTGCACTGCATGGAATAAACGTTCAGAAATGCATTAGTCAGCCCTAAGGTGTCATACACCAAAGGGGCTCCGCATTCAGAGACTTGTTTTGCCCCAAACGGCGCTCCGAATCCGGAGACTTATTCGACCCTAAGGCGTCATGCCCCAAAGGGCGCTCCGAATCTGGAGACTTGTTTGGGCCAATCGTGACATCCACAAAAGGGCGCTCCGAATCCGGAGACTCGTTCGGCCCTAAGGCATCATGCCCCAAACGGCGCTCCGAATCCGGAGACTTATTCGGCCCTAAGGCGTCATGCCCCAAAGGGCGCTCCGAATCTGGAGACTTATTTTGGCCAATCGTGACATCCATGAAGGGCGCTCCGAATCCGAAGACTTGTTTGGGGCAATCGTGACATCCACGAAGGGTGCTCCGAATCCGGAGACTTATTCGACCCTAAGGTGTGCACCAAAGGGGGCTCTGAATCCGGAGACTTATTTTGGCCAATCGTGACATCCACGAAGGGCGCTCCGAATCCGGAGACTTGTTTGGGCCAATCGTGACATCCACGAAGGGCGCTCCGAATCCGAAGACTTATTCGGCCCTAAGGTGTGCACCAAAGGGGGCTCCGAATCCGGAGACTTATTTTGGCCAATCGTGACATCCACGAAGGGCGCTCCGAATCCGGAGACTTATTCTTGCCAATCGTGACATCCACGAAGGGCGCTCCGAATCCAGAGACTTGTTTGGGCCAATGGTGACATCCACGAAGGGCGCTCCGAATCCGGAGACTTATTCTTGCCAATCGTGACATCCACGAAGGGCGCTCCGAATTCGGAGACTTATTCGGGCCTAAATGTTGAGCTCAAATATGTAAAAACAAGAAATCTTGCATTACAACGACATTTGTACAAGTATCAAGCCCACAGGTCGGGTCATTGATAAAATTTACGTAGATGTGTTGAATTCCAAGGCCGTGGCAGGCTTCTTCCTGACATGTCTGAGAGCCGATATGCCTCTGCGCCTGCAACAGAATCTATCTGATAGGGGCCGTCCCAGTTCAGACCAAGCTTTCCATCGGTCGGCCTCCGGTCGGCTGGTAGTACCTTCTTTAGGACCAGTTCTCCTGGATTGTAGCGGCGCAACTGAACTCGCCGATTATATGACTTAGCGAGCTGTTACTGATAGCGTGCCATGGATGCTAAGGTGCGGTCTCTTCGCTCTTCAATCAGAACCAGGTCCAGGGCGAGCATCATGTCATTTCGGCCTGTGTCAAAGGCTTGCGATCTCAAAGTTGGTAAGCCGATCTCTAGGGGTAAGATTGCCTGGGTTCCGAAGCGTAAGGCAAACGGCGTTTCTCCGGCAGATCGTCTTGGCGTTGTACGATGGGCCCACAGTACACTCAGCAACTCTTCAACCTATCTGCCTTTGGCATTTTCCAGCCTCTTTTTGATGCTGTCCAAGATGGATTTGTTTGAAGCTTCCGCTTGACCGTTACTTTGGAGGTAGGCTGGTGTAGAGAAGTAAAGCACAATACCATATTTGCTGCACAATTCTCGGTATACGCCACAATCGAACTGGGTACCATTATCCGAGATCAATGCTCTTGGAATGCCGAATCGCGTAATGATGTTCCTTCACACAAAGCGCTTAATGTCGGAATCTCGTATATGGGTTAGAGCCTCCGCTTCGACCCACTTTGTGAAGTAATCTGTTGCTACGATTAGAAATCGCTTGTTCCCTGGGGCCCTCGGCAATGGTCCTACGATATCAAGTCCCCACTGAGCAAACGGCCAGGGGCTTGTGATTGAATTCAAAGCTTCTGCCGGCTGATGGGTTAGTGGGGAGAACTTTTGGCATTGTTCGCATTTCTTGACATAATTTTCTGCGTCGGCTCTCATCGTCGGCCAATAATATCCCTGTGTTATCGCCCGATGGGCCAGGCGTCCGAATGGGCACCACAATTGCCCTCGTGTATCTCGATGAGCGCCTCTACTGTCCGGGTGCCCGTATTTCAAGTATGGACCAGAGAGGGACTTTTGTAAAGCCCTCCTTGTGGATCTAAGTAATCTGTGAGGCCTTGTTTCGCAGTTTGTGTGCTTCTTTTTTGTCCTTTGGGAGTTGCTCAGAAGAAAGGAATGCAGCAATGGGGTCCTTCCAACTTGGAGCGGATTCTATAATGTTGATGTGGGTTTCTTCCGGAGGGCCGATACTTGGTTCCGGGACGAAACCTACTTTGATGGTACGCTTGAGCTCAGAGTTGATGGTGGAGGCTAAGCAAGCCAGGGCATCCGCGTGTGTATTTTGATCACGTGTTATTTGGTTTAGTTCATGATGGTTGAATTTCGTCAGCAAGGAGTTAGTCGTTTTCATATAGGCCGCCATACGCTCGTCTCTTGCCGCGTACTCCCCTTTCAGCTGGTTGATTACCAATTTTGAGTCACAAAACACCAATAGCCGCCGCGCGCCGAGCAGATGTGCGTTCCGCAGTCCGGCTAAAAGGGCTTCATATTCGGCTTCGTTATTTAACGCTTTGAAGCCGAGTTTGATGGCCTGCTCAATTACTGCGCCGTCTGGAGACATAATTACGACGCCGGCGCCGCTGCCCCGTTGGTTAGACGATCCATCACAGTATAATTGCCAAATGTCCCCAACATAAATTCTTCAATCTGGCTTTGACCGAACTTCGGCCTTTGGCTGGACGTCATCAGGCTTGAGGTCGGCAAGCCCTCCTGTGAATTCGGCAACAAAGTCGGCAAGCACCTGCCCCTTGATTGCAGTTTTGGGTAAAAACTGAATGTCGTATTGGCCGAGTTCGAGAGCCCACTTCGAAACACGCCCTGATGCTTCTGCATTCCGTAGTACTGATCGAAGGGGATAGTCTGTTAGCACCCTAATGCTGTGTCCTTGGAAGTAATGCATCAGTTTTCTTGCTGCCATGACCAAGGCTAGGACGAGTTTTTCAATGTAGGTAGCGTGTTTGGCGTCCACCATTGCCTTGCTCACATAATACCTTCGGCCGCTTCTTCCTTCCTCTTTTTAATGTCTGTTGTAATACCTGTCGGGCTGCCAGATATAGAATGAGGGGTCACCTGGCGGGTGTTGTTAGAAGAGGTCTTGTCCGGAGGTAGGTCTTGAGCGTTAAAAAAGGCTGCCGCGTTGGCGGACCATTCGAAAGCTCGCCTCGACGTAGTGTCTAAAAGAATTGTCTGCGGCGATGCGTAGATCGGTGATGAACTGTTGAGTCTGTGACCATTCCCATAAACTTTGGACTTCTTTCATCGAACGGGAACTTCGGTTCCAAAATTGCTGTGACTTGCCTCGGGTTGGCTTCGATTCCTCGGTGGTTGATGATATAACCCAGGAATTTGCCGGAGCCGATCCCGAATGTGCATTTGGAAGCGTTTAGCTTCATTCTGTATTTACGTAGGGTGTTGAATGTCTTTTCCAGATCGGCTATATGGTTTTGTTCTTCTTTGGATTTGACCACCATGTCGTCGATGTATACTTCCATAGTGTGTCCGAGCTATTCTTTGAACATCGTGGTGACCAGTCTTTGGTAAGTTGCCCCTGCATTCTTCAGTCCAAAAGGCATAACCCTGTAGCAGTAGGTTCCTCTTGGAGTGAGGAATGCAGTTTTGTCCTGATCATCCGGATTCATGGCGATCTGATGGTAGCCCCTGTAGGCATCGAGGAAACTCATGCGGCGGTGGCGTGCCGTCGCATCGACGAGTTGGTCAATTCTCGGTGAGGGGAAGCAGTCTTTGGGGCAAGCTTTGTTCAGATCCGTGAAATCGGCGCACACTCGCCAAGTTCCATTTTTCTTTTTTACCACCACTGTATTGGAGAGCCACGTAGGGTAGGTGACTTCTCTAATTGCCCCGGCGTCAAGCAATTTGTCAACTTCTTCTACAACGGTGGCGGTATGTTCTGCGGAGGATCGCCGGCCTTTCTAAATGATTGGCTTGCACCAGGGGTCGACATTTAGATGGTGCTGTGAGACTGACGGGTCTATTCCCGGCATCTCGTATGGAGTCCACGCAAAGACGTCGAGGTTGCCGAGTAAGAAAGTGATCGATTCTTTGTCTGTCGACTGGCTCGAGGCGCCGATCATAAAAAACTTTTCCGGGCTTCCATCAATGTCAACCCAGTCTAAACCTTCCGTGGCCTTTTCGTTTGGTTGATGCCCGACGTCATCCAGGATCTCTCGACTGGGCACTTCAATGGAGTTTACTTGCAGTTCCTTCGGCGTCTTGGCGGCGAGAAGGTAACATGCTTGTGCTGACTGTTGAGAGCCACGGATCTGTTCAAGGCCGTGTTCTGTCGGGAAACGTAGCAGCTGGTGGTAGGTGCTTGGGACGGCCTGCAAGGTATGCAACCATGACCGCCCCATGATGAGATTGTACGGCGACGGTAGCCTGACGACCAAGAATTCCACATCCACCGTTCTGGAGCCAGCTCGAACGGGTAGACTGATCTTTCCCAGTGGGTACTCCGGGTTGGCGTTGAAGCCGAATAGTGGATAAGGAGCTGGAGTCAGATCCGAATCGTTGAACCCGAGTTTGATGAAGGTTTTATAGTACATAACCTCTGAAGTGCTTCCCTGGTCGATAAGGATGCGTTCGACGGTGAACCTGTTTACGCGTAGCGCAACAACCAGAGGATCTACGTGAGGGAGTGTTACGCCGCTCAAATTAGAGTCGTCGAAGGTGATGCTTGGCGCTTCTCGGAGCCGGGGTCGCTTTGTTGGTGTGAGCTGATGCTGGGGGCTTGGAAGTGACTGGATTGCATGTACAGTCGGGGCTATCGGCAGGCTGTATATCATATGTACGTTGTCAAGCGGGACGCCTCTTGGGCGATGTGCGTCCTCTGTCACCTCTTCAAGGTAATCGGTTAAGGCGCGGCGACCGTCGACATTGTGCTGTTGGCCTCGAGGTCGTTGAGGACTTGCCCTTGGGAATCGCTCAGGAACCTTGAGGCCTGCCCGTTTGGACTTAGCTTTTTCTAAGGCCAGATCGCGGCGAAGCCGTTCGTTCTCAGCGATGACGTTGTCCAAACTCTGTTGGGTCTGTCTGGCTTGTTCTATGGTCGCTTGCATCGTCTCCTTCGTTGAAGTCGTTGGTGAGTTAGAGTTTGAGGCGCGTCGCTGCGTGGCGGTTTCTTTTCCGAGCGTATTTGCCGGAGTGAAGTCGTCTCTCTGTGCAGTCTCGTCGGTGGCTATCGGAGGATCTTCAGTCACGTCTTTTATGGATATATTTGAGTATTCCCACAGACGGCGCCAATTGTGGGGAAGTGGTTTGGAAATACTCTTCAGATCCTGGAAGACGCCAATGATCCTCAGCTAGTCACCTGCAAAGATACAAATACTCCGGTCGGGGGTGCCGGAATTAGCACTCCGACGGACAAGTCAGTTCTTCTACTCAAGAAAGCTTGTTGGCTAAGTTTTTAGAAATGATTTTTACATACCTTTACGAATCTGAAGCTCTTGTATTTATATCCATTCTTTGGGCCTCGGGGCCAGAGTCTACTTTTTATTTGTTACTCTTTCGTTTGTCCTGATATGCCTTCTCAAGTCTATTCGGCCTTAAGAACGTATTCGGCGTCCAAGTTAAGAAGAATGGAGCCGTTCAGTTCCCGGCTCCTCGGGTATACCAAATTTCGTTCCTCTATTTATTCGGCTCCCACACTGGTAAAAAAGGTTAGTGACAGCATTGTGGAGATCTTGAGTTAATGGGTTTGGGACTTTCTTACCTATTGAATATTTGCGCTTCCTTATCTCCTCTATATGCCGCCTCGCCATCTCTGTTTTGTTGCTTCTGCCATTGTAGGTGGCCATTGGCTTATTCATCTCTGTTCTACTTTACTTCTGCTGGGAACTGGAAGTACAACGAAAGAAACAGGGGAGAGAGAGAGAGAGAGAGAGAGAGAGAGAGAGAAAACAGGAAGCTGAACGAGGGGGTTGGAGAAAAATTATTGGGAGAGACCTATACATTTTCTTTTTTTTTTTTGGATAAATTATAAATAAATCCTTTGATTCGGTTAAAATATAAATTATTTTTTGTGATTTTAAAAATTATATTTTACTTTTTGAGTTTCTAATTTTATAACAAATTGTTCTTTTTATTAATAAATTATCAAGTCAATTAATAATTTTTAATGATGTTAGAAATATATTTCAATTAATAATTTAGATGATTTTATTATTGTATAGGAGATCAATTATGAATTTTATTTTTTTAATTAATTTTGTTAAATAAAAAATTCTAATAAAAGGGTATTTGAAATTTTCTAAATTATAAAAAATAATTTGTATTTTAAATAAATCTCAGAAGGTATATTTATAATCTACCTAATTTTTTTATACAAAAAATGTAGATTCACAATTTTTTAATTGCACTTCATCCCAATATTACTTGTACCTCATATGTTTTGATAATTTTTTAGGTAAATTATATTGACACTCCCTTAAGATTTGTCTTTAATATAAGTATTCTCTTCAAATTTTAAAAATTACATTCTGCTTCCTAAAATTTAAATTTTTATTGCAATTTAATCCTTCCGTTAGTCAATCTTAAGTCAACCAACAGAAAAAACTAATATAATAAATTAATTTTTCAAAATGCATATTTTACTATTGTTTGCATATATAAAATTGAAAAACAATTTATCGTTTAGGAAATGTCCGAGTCGTTATCTTTGATAATGACCAATTATGGTATTAGTTATAACTATGGATTATAATATTATTTTGATTATGATTCAAAAAGTATTTGGTTATACCTTATGCGGTATTTGGTTATGACTATTTTTTTAGTCATGAATGAAAATAATCTAATTATAATCGGTTCCACTATGTAGCTCGAAAAAGAGCCTCCCGAATCGCCCGAAATTGATAAAGGCGGTATTTTTAGTGTTTGTCCAGTTGCAGAACATAAAGATTGGCACCACGCGCTTACAAAGAAAGAAATAGAAGGAGAGAGAGAGAGAGAGAGAGAGAGAGAGAGAAACTAGTCGACGAAGGAGAACTGAGAGCGACCGACGCTAAACATCGACCTAGGTGACCACCAACGACTAGCGAAATACTCACTATGCTGTTCGCCGTCCGTCAATCTCTGCTCTGAAAGAGAGAGCGAGAAACTAGTTGAGGAAGAAGAAGAGTGACCTAGCAGAACTGAGAGCAATCGGCACTGACCACTGACGACCACAGAAATACTCCATGTGCTGGTCACCGTCCGTTAATCACTGTGTAAGATCCTGTCAATGACATAAATCTTGTGTTTTTTATTTATTTTTTCTTTTAAATTTTTTTGTTGTTGTTAAGCTTCATATTCAGTTTGATACTGGTTGTGGTATATATATATATATATATATGTGAAATGTAATGGTTAAATGTGTGATGTATATGTGTGTTTATGAGTGATTGGGGACTAATGATAATCTGTTTGACCCATAAACCATTTTCCTTAACCTATTATAGACTTACAGACTTACAGACAGAGAGCATATCACAGTTTCTGTTCCATTTTCCTTAACCTGTTTAGTTTCATTATCATCGTATTAATTTTCATTTGTTGTGCATTTTAACTTTGATCTTTCCATTCTGTAATCTTAAGAATGATAAGAGTTTCAAATTAATGAACAAAAATATACAAAATGCAATTCATGAACTATCAATTCCTTCTTGGAATAGTGTGCAATTGTTAGCAAATACATGAAACTGAAAGGAAATTAGAATGTTGGTTATATGTGACATCCTTGTAGTTTGATTTCATATGACAAAATGCAATTCATGAACTATCAATTCCTTCAGTGAAATTGCATTTCTTAGAAACTAGGAGTAATCCAAAACTTGGTAAGTAGAATTGAAAAACTTGATTTTGCATTCAACTCTGATATCCACCATGGTTTTCATTCTATCATCCACTTTCATTCTGCTACTTTTTATGAGAATGTTTATGTAATTTTATATAAAGATTGAAAAATATAATTTATGCAAGCCCCTAAATTTTGCATGACCTTGATCCAAATTATAGTATACACTTTGACACTTTGCATTTCAGGTTAAAGGTACAATGGACATTGATTCAAACAATCTTGCATTGAGTGGGGGTGAGGAAGTTGAAGAACCGGACAATAATCCTTTATTAAATGAGAGTGGTGAAATAGAAGAATCTAAGAAGGGATGTGTTTTACCTCAAAACAAGAAGTGCACGATTTTTATGCAAAATATGCAAAGGACCTCAGATTTGCTATAGCTTACAGAACACAAAATATTGGAGCTAATGGGAAGTTCAAATACTTTGGAATTGAATGTACTTGGGCGTAGAAGAGGACAAAAAGATTAGAAGTAAACCCCCTAAAACCATCTTTATCATAAAAAATTGATTGTAAAGCAAAGGTAAAAGTGACTTTACAAAACGATGGAAGATAGAAGTTAACTACAGTTGTACCTGAGTATATGCATGACTTGATTCCTAGTGACTCACGCCATTTTCCAATGAATATTAGAATTCTTACTCCTGTGAAGAGAAGATTAGAAATAAACGATGAAGTAGGAATATGGGTGTCTAGGAATTTTAATTTTATAGTTGTTGAAGCGGGGGGATATGAGGCATTAACATTTGATGTATGAGATGCAAGGAATCACATTGAGAATGCTAGAAGGTTGAGGCTTGGGGTAGGAGATGCCGAATCCGTTGCATTTTATTTTCATAAGATGCAAGAAGAAAATTCAAACTTTTATTCTGCAATTGACTTTGATGTAGATGGTCGCATACGAAACTTGTTTTGGGCGGATGCAAGGAGTAGGGGGCTTATAAAGCATTTGGGAATGTTGTCTCATTTAACACCACCTATCTCACAAACAAATATGATATGCCGTTTGCTTCGTTTGTGGGAGTAAATCACCATGGATAGTCAATCTTGTGTGGTTGTGGCCTATTATGTAATGAGAACACGAAGACATTTGTTTGGCTATTCAAAGAATGGTTAAATTGCATGTCAGCTGCTCCTCCAAAAGCCATTATAACTGACCACTGTAGAGCTATGCAAAGTGCCATAGAATTGTCTTTCTATAGGCTTGACATCTTTGGTGCTCTTGGCATACCATGAAGAAAATTCTAGAGAAATTGAGAGGATATTCCCAATATGAAGCCATCAAATTCGCTTTACAAAATGCGGTGTATGATTCTTTCAAAAAAGATGAATTTGATGAGGAATGACAAACAATAATTGCAAAGTTCAGCCCCTATGACAACGAGTGGTTGGGGGAATTATATGGTGAGCGAAAGATATTTTTTGGGCTGACATGTCAACTATACAATGAAGTGAGAGCATGAATGCATTTTTTGATGGATATGTAAACTCGAAGACTACTTTAAAGCAATTTGTTGAACAGTACGACAATGCATTGAGAAGTAAGGTGGAGAAGGAGACCAAAGCAGACTTCAAATCTCAAAACAAATTGTATGATTGCCTAACGGTGTATAAGTTTGAGAAGCAATTTCATGTAGCCTACACAAATGCGAAATTTAAAGAAGTTCAAGTAGAATTGAAGCGACTACTATATTGTCATGCGACTCTTGTAAATGAGAAGGGATCAATTTGTACTTATTATGTTAAGGAGGCTGTGTTTGTAGGTGAGAAAATGAAGAAAGTTGAATTTGTTGTCTAGTTTAATTCAACTGAATATGAAATGCAATGTATGTGTCAGTGGTTTGAGTTTAGAGGAATCATGTGTGCCCATTCACTTAGTGTGCTCATTGAGAGGTGCATATATGATGTTCTAGATAAGAACATTACGTCGAGATGGAGAAAAGATTTGCAAAGAGGGTACACATGCATTCCAACGAGATATACGAAATTTGGGGTTGCTCTCAACACAAAGGTACATGATAACTACCACAAGACATTGGATGAAATTATAGAAATTGTTTCCAACAATGATGGTAAAGACAAAGCCATTCAACTTGGGTTGAGAGAAATGAAGGAAAGAGTCAGAAAAGATGAATCTGGTTGTGCGAGTAATGTGCCACCTTCTAGTAGTCCTATCCCACCTTCTCATACTTCTCCCAAAAGTTTGCCTAGTCCAAGCACTACAAAGGCAAGCATGACTCATAAGGTGCTTAGTCCTTTGGTTGCTCGTTGAAGAGGCCGTCCATGTACGAAACGAAAGGTTAGCAAGGTGGACAAAATAGTGAATTGGTTGAAGGGAAAGAATAAAAAGGCACCAAAAGTCTAGGTAAATTTTTTATTTTTTGCTTGTATGTAAATTTCAAAAAAAATTTCGTCAAAACTTTTTCACTAATGTGTGTTACTATAGGGTCGTAAGATGGGTCAAGGTCAACCTTGTCAGTTGAATTTTGGTTGTACGGATGTCATGGAAGACAATACGTATGATGGGATATGCGTTTTAGGCTTCACTACTATTTTTTGTATGGTATTTATTTCAATGTTTGAACTTATTAATGAAATTGTATTATTATGTATCATAAGGTGTTGCAAGCTGAATCGTATTATTTTCCTTTTATGGATGGGACACAAGAGAGTATGTATGTATTGGTATGTATTGATGATATCACACCTCAATAGTTTTGCTTCTTGTGATTTGCAAATATGTTTGTGAGAACAGTTTTTAATATTAGTTACTTTGACATTGAATAGGCACAAGGTAGCGCAAGGCAAATGGTAGATAAAATTGGAAGCACATTTTTGAATCAATTCGGAATGGCAAATAGAGATGGTTCAAATTTTGTGGACTTGAATAAATGCAGATCCAAATGCCCCATTTTTTTTTTTTAGTTTCGTACTATGGTATTTATGACTTTGGTTTGTAAAATTAGAATAGTTTGCTTTGTAAACATTGGTTTCTTTATCATTGGATTGAAGAGAATGAAAGCATTTATTGGAGATATTTTTCTTTCATAATTTGCATAAATGCTGTTTCCTGTTGTTGGTGATCTTTATTTTTACAAAAACCGATGTAGGTTTAGAACAATTGACAGGTAGTAGGTTTAAAACAATAGACAAGTTGCTTGTAGGTTTAAAATTAATCTTTACTTCTGTTGTAGGTTTTTAAACAGGTTGTAGGTTTATTATTCCTGTCAACAGGTTTAAATGTGCTTAAAACAATAGACAAGTTGCTTGTGTTTGATTGATGTAGGTTTAAAACATTAGATAGGTGTAAAACAATATTCATCTCATATATGTGCTTAGACAATGTTTATGATTTTATATTACAAGTTGCTTGTACTTAACTGATATGCCTAAAACTTGACAGCAGCTTCCAAATTATTTTCCGCATGTTACTTTGCACACAACTTCTACCCAAAGTTGGCCAAATCAAACGAACTCTGTATGAGTGATAACAATTACATATAAACAATGTGCTGTGATTTAGTAATGAAATAACATATTTCCAAACCAAATGAGCTAAGAAGATCATATTAAACATCATCTACATCAATAACATATTCTTTTCCACCTACAAAAGTATACCAACATTCGTTTCATTACAACATAGCCCCACAAGCCATGAGATTACCCCAAAACTAACAAAAATTAACAAGTCAGTAATTTACATCATCAAGTACAAAATCATACAAAACACAATGACATAAATCATCGCCTTCAATTTTTTCTCCATCATTTGAAGCCTTCTACCATGGTCATGCATTTGATTTTCCATCTCAGAAAATATTGTCCTTAGCTCGTATAATTCTTCTGTTGTTGTAGGTTGACGAGGTCCGGTATTGGAACGGATTGTGGAGGTAACGTCGTCGTCATCATCATCATCATCATCTGCAAACTTGAAGTAATTGTAGTGTGCCTTATTACTCTACAATTCATGAAAATCAATTAGTCACAGAAATTAAACCAATTTTCAAATACTAAACGATTAATTTGTATAATACATACTGACATAGAATAAAGCTTGGTACTTACATATTTTGATGGGCACACAAAGAACAAGTGCCTTTGATTTCCATTCTCATTGGTTCGTACGATATGCATGGCAGCTGTTCTCCTGCAATCACACATTATTGGTTTTAATCTAATGTTGCTATTGTTAGTAGAAGAAGAAGCCATTTCTTTATCTGTATAACCAATACCTACACCATTTCAATTTCCTTCAGGTTGTCTTCATTTGAAATAAAAAATAACTTATTCGGTGAAGACTAACTATTTTTCTAAAGCTTATTAGATTCGCTCATGGATTCCTTTTATTTTATTAATTAGAGGTCTTATATTTTCTAGATTACTAACCATAGATTACTATTTCTATTACTAAATTTTTAAGCCCCAAACAAAATTTCAAACAATGAAGATTCAAATTACAAGCCCTAAATCAAATTTCCCTCAATGCAGATTCATGTAACAGAAACCTAAATTTACATGGCCCAAATCAAATTTCCCTAAATGCAGATTTATGCAAGTCAGTTCAGAAATGAGTAAACTCCCTCAAGTCACTATACAGAAATTTATAAGCCCCCTGAAGTCAGTAAACAAAATTTGAAAACCCCCTAAAGTCAGTATACAAAAGTTTCTAACACCAATTGAAGGCACAATACAAAAATTTGTAACAACAATTGAAGTCACTATACACAAATTTATAAGCCCCCTAAAGTCAGTTCAGAAATTTGTAAACCCTCTCAAGTCACTATAAATTTCTAAAAACAAAGGCACAATATAGAAATTTCTAATAACAATTGAAGGCACAATACAGAAATTTCTAACACCAATTGAAGTCACTATAAACAAATTTATAAGCCCCCTGAAGTCAGTTCATAAATTTATAAACCCCCTCAAGTCACTACAAATTTCTAACAACAATTGAAGGCACAATACAAAAATTTCTAACAATAATTGAAGGCACAATATAGAAATTTCTAACAACAATTGAAGTCACTATACACCAATTTATAAGCCCCTTGAAGTTAGTTCATAAATTTCTCACAGCAATTTAAGGCACAATACATAAAATTTTGCCATTGCAAAACCCTAGTTTTGCTATGTCGGGTTTGTATAAGAGGAGTCAACTCCAATTTGTCTACCCAACACAAAGACGAGAGGGATGAGAGAGGGATTAGTGACTTGAGTCGGTTTCTTTACCCAACACAAAGACGAGAGGGATGAAAGATGGAGCACTCACCTGAGTTTTGGAGAGTTGAATAGCAACTTCAGTAGAGAAAGCAATGAATGAGACAGTAAGAGAGTCTTGAATCCTTGAATCGCAGCTCCGGATGAGAAAAAGGGGTTTTTAAGAGTTGATAGAGGAAACAGATTGAGAGAGGAGAGAGATTGTTGGAAAGTTTTACAATCGTGATTGGGAGCCCGAATCTGGGCTCCCCCGAATGCCCCGAACTCCATTTTTTTTTTCTTTCCAGCAGAAGAATGAAGAAGAAGGAGGAAGAGGGAGGAGGAGGAAGGAGGAGAAGTGGACTGGAGGGGGCCATACTAGGAGGATGAGGAGGAGGCGGAGGCGGAGGCGGGACCTTGAGGCGGCAGCCGGTGGTGCTCTGACGATCGGGAGGGTCTTCGACGGTGGTGGCTGCAAGAATTTGGGCAATGACCACCTCTCTTCTCTCTCTCTTTCTCTCTTCTCTTTCTCTCCCTCTTCCTCTCTGGTTCAGACCGAATAGAAGAAGACGAAAAAAAAAAAAAAAACTAATGCCCAAAACGACATCGTTTTGGGCATTAGGGGCATTTGGGGCACGGAAATTCGGGCACCAAATCATTTTTCAAAGTTTTATACAGAAGAAGGAAAAAGTCAGAGAGAGAGCGTGTACCAATTTCGGGCTGTTTGGGGAGAGCCATTTCGAGCTACAAATCATTTTCCTTATAATATTTGTGATAATTAACACCACTAAAGCTTGTATACCATAGCATTACCCAAATATTTAATAGTATAATAATATATGTATTGAATGATTTTTTGTAATTCCTTGTAGATTTTCTTTACTTATCTAGTAATTTTTAGATTTTTTTTAATAAGAGTAAAGTAGACATTTAAAAAAATTAATTTCTTTTATTAACTTTTTCTGTTAGTTGACTTAAAGGTTGACTGTTAGGTTTTTATTCTTGGCAATCCCGTTTGACAAAACTCCTTTCAAATGTAATTTTGTTCAACTTTTATTTCAGTGAGGTTATGAGTTTTAGATGCGAATTGAGTGGATCATATAAAAGGGTTTATTTGTTTTATTTATTCAGTACAAAAGAGAGAGTTGTTCTTCGGTGGATTTCGTGGAATTTGGGCCTGAAGCTTTGGTGGATTCTAGAGTGGTTCATCGTCGTGGATTCAACATCGGCGTTGTGGATTTAACGTTGGGCAAGACAATTTTGAGATGAAGACTGTGGTGGAAGAGGCATATAGGGGTCGGTTTAGTTCGGGCATAAATTCACTAGATAATTGAGAGTACACTTGTGTAATTCCTTTTGTCTTCTTAGTAGATTATTTTATGACTTTGCTCGTAGTTTTTTATTACAATTGAAGGTGCTCCAATTGTGATTTTTTCATGTAAAATCGTTGTGTCGATTTGTCTTTGATTGTTTAATTAGGATTGCTATTTACTGATTAAAGTTGATACATAATCACAAATCAATATATAGGGGATTTTTAGATTTTTCATTGACTAACGAAATGATTAAATTGTAATGAAAATTTAAACCTTAGGCTATGTTTGGCATGGGTTTTTTTTTTTTTGGCTATTTTAGCCACAAAAAGACAAAATAGATGAAAAAGTCAATAAGATAAAATATCAGATTCAAACTATAATCATTTCATTTTTTCTTTCACAAAAGTAAAAAAAGTCAGAAAAACCCATCCCAAACAAGCCTTTTTAGCTCTAGACTAAAAATAGTCAAAAAGCCAATCCACATCCAAAATGAAGGTTTAACGAGGGAAATATAATTTTCAAAACATGAGGTGGTATTGTATTAAAGATAAAACTCAATGGATGTCAATGTAATTTATCCTAATTTTTTTTTTTCTTCTCTATCTTATTGTGCTATAATTCTCCCAAAATTATTTAGAAAAATCATCTACCAATGGAATAGATGTAAAATATTTACAAATTAATGAAAAAATATAGAAATTTAATTATTAATATTTATAAGGTTTTTTTTTTAATTTTTTTAATTTGAATTTCCGTCGTTAAAATACACTGCATTGTAATTTCTTTAAATTATTTTATTATTCATGCTCATCACGTGATATTAGTTGAACAATTACAAACTATCATATTACAAAATGATAGACCTTATCTTTCCACTAATCATAACACACAGGCTCATTTTGGCAACAAAAAAAAGTCATTTGTTTTTTGAAATTTTTTTGTCTTTAGTATTTTTTTTAAAATTATGTCAAATTTTTATTTTTTATTTTTTTGGTCTTTCTTGTTGAGAAGAATCTAAAAAGTATAATTTTTTAAAAAAATTCTAGAAAAAAATCACTAAAGACGAAAATAAGTTAAAAAAATTGCATATTTTGACTTATCTTTGTCTTTTTGAATTTTTTTTTTTTTTGAGAATTGTTTTAAAAAATTATAATTTTTCAGTTTGCCCGGTTGAACTTAAATTTTTTTAAAAGTTCACTAAATAAAAATGAGCCAAAAATAAAAAATAAAATCCCAAAACACTCATTATTGGGCCATGACTAAGATCACCAAATAAAATCTCGGCAAGGAAAAAAATTATTGGCTAGTCTTGGGTGCTACATAACATTACTCTTCATCAATCACACACTATTTGTTGGCACCATAAATATTCTTCTTCTTATTATTATTATTAGTATTATCATTGTTATTATTCTTAGGACACGTAACATCCTCTTATTCATTTAGAAGTTAAAAAAAAGTTATGGAGATGATGGAGAATATGAAGGACAAAGTGGATGAGTGGAAGGACATATGGCAAGACAAGGATGAAGATGAAAGAAATGAGTAGTTACTAAGTAGTTATTGCTGTATTTTTTCCTCTATAAATAGCCATCAATGGCTACACTGTAAGAGGCTAGAACTCAAATAAAAAATAATTGATTTCTATTTTTTCTTGTCATTTATACTTCCTGCATTTTATTTTACGCACTTCATTTTCGGAGCATTTATTTTCAGCACTTCCTTTTCGAAGCATTTTATGCACTTTGTTTTCAAAGCATATGAGTAGAGGTAAATAATTATTACTTTCCTTGTTCACTCAATCACCCCGATTGTTCACTCAATCATCTTTCTCTGTCTCCCTCATTCTTCTGTTGATTTTTCTTTTTCTAAACTTGACAATTTTGAAGTTTTTTTTTTTATTGAGGCAAAAGAACTGTCAACATAATCGCTTAATAATTGGCTTGAATTTAATCAGTAAGGATTTTTCAATCCTTACTGACACGCTCGCATTTATGATATTTTCTTTCGTAGAAAAAATAAGCTAACACTATTATGTAACTTATATTTTTCAATCACTCATGTACCCTAATAAATTTTTTTTTTCTTTTTATTTATTTATTTATTTTGAACAAGATACAAGACTAATGTTAGAGACCTAAAGTTACCCATAATGATGTGGTTAGAAAATGAGGCTCTATATGATTGAATGTAGAGTGATGATGCATTCCTTAATACATCATTCTTATTTTGATATCTGGTAAGGTAAAGGAGAAAATATAGAGAGATAGAAAGAAGAGTGTGGTCCCTCTTCACATGATACATTGTATGCCTTCATTTGACTGAAGACTAAAATGTGGTTAGGACTAAAATAGTCGCAAAAAGAAAAAATATGTTAAAAAGCCAATAAGATAAAATATCACATCCAAACCATAATCATTTCATTTTTTTTCTCATAAAAGTTAAAAAGGTCAAAAAAACCCAACCAAAACGAGGTTTTTAGCCCTAGACTAAAATAGATAAAAAGTCAAAAAGCTAACTCACTTCCCAAATAAAGTCTACGTCATTAGGATGGATTAAGAGTACCCAATTAGAATTCCTCAATATATATATGTATTAATGTGTAACAAATTGAGAATGTGATTCATACAAAAGAGAGTACTATGGACATCGGATAGTAATACCGGCGAGTGTGGACAACATGACGTAGAGCTGCGAGTACGAACTATTCACTGATCCAAAATCTCATTCATTCATCACTGCATTTGCATCCCGCAACCAATCGCTGCCGTTTCTTCACTCACACTCCTCGTTTAGCTTCCCACTCTCTCCCACTCTCTCTCTCACACACTTTTTATGATAGTATCTCTCTATGGAGATCACATCCAGAATGAGAACCATAACCAGAACCAGAGTAGAAGAACAGCAGTCCAGTTGAAGAAGTCAATGGCCATCTATAGTGGCCGAAACAAGAAAATCGAGAATGCGAAACGTCATATAGAGGAGATTGTAGACGCGCCCTTGGGCTTCACTCTACAGGTCGGACTCCCTTTTGTTGTCGGTTCTTAATCTGAACCAAAGAGTCCAAATCCGGCAAATCGTTTTGAGAAAAATAGATTTTAAAAGAAGTGCCAAACATGGACTGCTTTGCCAGATACAGAGTCGCCACCTAAATATTTTTTAATGGGGAAATTTAGGAAACCCTGACTCGGAGCCAAAGGCCACGTGTCCGTCATCACCAAAGTTGCCTCGGCTTGGGAACTTGGGTACGATCGGGGAAGGTCAGCTATGAGCACCCCCTCTCGCCCAGTTCGAAGACCGGCCTCTACTAACCGTGATATCTAGTTTTGAAAACTTTGTGTGCTCTTATTTCGGTTATTAGCCTAGAATTACTATGTTATACGCACAGCAAACAAGTATAGACTAAATCGCATAATTTGGAACAAAACATTTCACGTTTGTTTTGAAAACGGTTTGCTACTCATAAGTAGGCTAAAATGCGGATTTTGCCACTCTGAAGTGGGCTTTTAGAAAAGACGGTTTTGTCACTATCTAGTGGACTCAAAACTCATAGTTTTCATGCATTGTTCCAATTTAAGTAATTTGATCTCCATCCACAGGCATTCAAGCAGTTATATTACATAAGCAGCTAGCCTCATGGTAGTCATGCTATTATGGCAACATTCACACGCATGCGATATGCTAAAGCATAAAAGCTTACCTAGTACTCCAAGCCAAAACAAAAGCTAGTCAGTAATCAATGCGTGATCCTAGCTCATGTTAAGATGGCTAATGCAACACATACAAGATGCAACTACAATAGGCTCGGCTAATCTACAATGACAGGTGAAATGCTACAACTAACATGTATTCAATTTGGAATTGAAATACAGATGCAGTTAGTATGATGCGCCGAGCCCTGTGCATGCAAGACAAATGTATGGATGCACGCATGCATTGCATAAGGTATGCTAATTTAAACATGCCCTAATCTATCATCATAAGCGGGTAAATAAAAGGGAAGAAAGAAGTGGGGGTTGGAAGACATGCACACACGCACCCACACTTATTACAAGTCCGTCCTCTCTCAGAGGGACCAAATAATAATACAAACCGAATAAATAATTAACTATCCTAGCTAATTAATTATTACAAACCCTTAACTAATTAACAAATTAATTAAACTATTTAAAGCAGTAAAATGGCCTCGGGAAGAGGGATGCACGCAAGGATGTTCGGCTTTGCTCCGAAATCCAATGCTATGCACAAGTTTGCCTTTGTTTTCCTCGCTCTGTAGACTTTTTTTTTTGACCTTAAGACTCCTTAAGACCACCCGATTGGCGCTTGGTGATGTTGCATACTCTGCTGCCCTCGTTTTTGCGAAGGGCTCGATTTTTTCTTTTTTTTCTTTGAGAAGGGAAGGGAGGTCTCGTAGATCATCTCTCAATGGCAGAAAACTGGTTTGAAGCTCCTATATTGTATCTCTCTCTCTCTATAATACCACCACCACTCCATCAGGGAGGGCAAGGAGGGAGAGGAAGGAGGGCTGTAGGTTTTTGTTTTCAAAAGGCAGCGAAGATTGGTCACAAGGGGGAGTCTTTTTTTTTTTTTTTTTTGCTCTTTTCTTTCTCTGTTCTTAGCCCTCTTTCCTCACTTTTTTGAGCCGACCAAAAAACTGAAAAGTCCCTTTATTTTCATGTTTTTAAAATTATTTTTTGTTATTTGATTTATATTACTTCTCACTTGCTTCACCTAATACCCCCTCTATCTTATGATGTTTTTTGATATTATTTTGCCAATTTTTTGGTTTTTTTTTTTTCTTACTGTAATTTTTTTTTTGAGCCTTTCTTCAACATTGAAGAAGGGCTTTCATTGAAATCTAGCCTAGCCATTGCTTATTTTTTTTTTATCTATTTTTTGCTTTTTTTTTGCTTCTGTTTGAAAACTAAAGTAGCTTTATTTTAGCCTCTTTTTGATTTTTTTGACATGTTTTTTTCGTTTTTGGGACTTCCACTTTTTAGTTTTGTCATCGCCTCCTTTGGGAGCCATTTGTGTTTATTATTTTTTGCCAGCCTCCGCTTGCTGTTTGACCCATGCTTTATTGTAAATGTGTGTTGTCTTGCTGCTGTCTTTCTGTTGCTTTTTTATCACACACTGTGCATTAAATAATGCATATCGCATAGTTGGCCCATTTATGCTACTAATTTTGAGTTTAGGCTTGGTATTATTCCATTACATTGTGTATGCCATGTTTTGCCATGTTTGTGCATGTTATGTGTTTAGCATTTAGCGCATTGCTCTAGTTGCATTTGCATGTTGCATGTTGCATTGCAGCTTTTAGGTTGCATGTTGCATTGTCATGCCTTGCCTCTTTGAGTAGTATGATAGGTTGGGGTGGTTTTGTGTGTTGTGTGTTGATGTCATTTCATTTGATATCAAAGTTGCTAACGGCTTTTGGGCCATCATGCATTGAAATGCATGATTGATGAATTTGTTAATTAACTAAAAAATAATTAAATTATAATTAGCTAGGATAGTTGATTTATTATTTGGGATTATTATTTATTTTGGTCCTCGGTGAGGCATATATATAATAAAGGGTGTGAGTGTGTGTATGTCTTCCAACCCTCTGCTCTTCTGAAAATTGCACAACTCCCAAGGTATACTACATGGACACTGCGGAGCACCACCAACCAAGTGGGAACACCACCGGCCATTCCCGAATGGTCATCGGCCATTTGTGAAGCCATCGGCCACCAATTGTTGGTCGGTCGGCACTATATGTAACCGACCGGCCATGTCTTCCTGCAGAACCTGTTTTGACAGCAGCAGAGGGCAAAACAAGGCATGGCAATACATTTCAAGCAAATGTGTGCACCAACACACCCCTTATCATGTTTGTGACTCAAAGGGACATGGTTCTCGATTCTCGGACCACCAATCGCGCATTTCAATGCGTGAAGGCCCAAGAAACCGAGTAAGCACTTTTATGTCAAATGAGATGCAAACCAAATAAACACATAAAGGCCCAACCTCTACCACTTGATTTCAAGAGGCAAGGCATGCATGCAAAATGCTATGCAACCTAGGCATGGAAGCTAAGTATGCAACATGGCAATGCAAACAAGCAAGCCATGAACAAGTATGCAAGCTAGTGGACATGCAAGACATGATGCAATCAAGGCATGCAAAGTGTAAGACATGTAACAACATGTAAAGAGTGGACTTAAACTAATTTGGGCAGCCCTATACTAGGCCCAAAACAGTGGCCATGATAATGCAAATGAGGTAACAAAATACATGGAATGCATGCACAATGCATTAACCAAGCTTAAGGCACAAAAACACAACTCTACCAAAACATGGCAAGGAGGAAATATGGCATACAATGGTGCATGTTCCAGATCTGAAATGGCATGCCAATTGACTCCAAAATGACTCCAAAGCATGCAAACACTCATGTAATGCATTGTTAAGGACTTAAGCACTAAAGCTAGTGAAATGCAATACACTATAAACATGCAAAGCAATGCTCGAATGATGAAGACAGCCACAAACAGTCCCTATGCAGCCCAAAATAATGCTAAAACATGTATGAAATGTAGCCAAAATAAGCTAGCATGCTTGGCCAAAACAACATGCAACATAGGCTAGTAAGCATGAGTTGTATGGCATGTATGTGAAGCATATGAAATCTGACCAAATCATCAAAAATTAGTGAATAAAACATGCAAAAATATGCCTAAATAACCACTGAAATGGAGCCAACACATGCAAAAATGATGAGCTCCTTTAGAGGGCTATACAAGAGGTTATTAAGCACATACATGATGGACATTCAACAAGGCCAAACCAGCTCTGGAAATGGCCTATAGGGGTCCTAAAACCCACTGAAAAATTCCTGAACTAATCTCAAGAGGTGTGCAAATATAGGCCCCTTTGTAAGGCCAAAAATACAAGCAAACAAGACAACAAGGAGAGGGGATGGCCCTCTCCTTCTTAGGACCTCAAAAAACCACCTCCACCACTGAAATCTCTCTAGATTTCAGTGGTGGGAGGGCCAATACAAGGTGGTCCCGAAGCTCACAAAAAATGCACAAAAATGAGGCCAAACAAGGCCTAAGAGGGGTCAAACAACCCTAAACACCAAAGTGGTCTTAATGAAGTATCTTAAACACAAAAAAAAAAAAAAAACTTTTTTATGTTATACACCAAGCTCAAATCAGCAAGAAAGACAGGCTAAAATGAGGTATAAGAAAGTGTGAAAAATAGGAAGAAACTTACCCTTGAAGACCAATTTCGAGACCAGCAACTTCAGGGGCCAAAAACCAGTCCCTTAGCCTCTGAAAATGGCCTCCAAGCTCCTTAGGTTGATGATGGAGGTGTTAGGATAGGAGTTGTGGTGCAAAGGGGCCAAGAATCACTCACTTTGGAGCACTCTAACACATACAAATGTAGAGAGAGAGATATAGAGAGAGAATGATATATATTCCATATATATCATATTTTCTAACCCTTGAAAATGGTGGAGAGGCTCTCTATATATAGAGCAAGACAAGGTGCTAAGCTTCTTAGAGAAGCTAACACAAAAAAGGGTCAAAGGGGGCAAGCTTCCAAGGGAAGCTAAGCAAAGGGGTCAAGAAGGCCAAGCTTCTTGGAGAAGCTAGACAAAAGAGCCAAGCTTCTTGGAGAAGTTAGGCAAATGGTTCAAGAGGTGCAAGCTTCTCTTGGAAGCTAGAAAGGTGCAAGCTTCTCCAAGAAGCTAAAAAGGGTCAAGCTTCTTGGAGAAGCTAAAAAGGTTCAAGCTTCTTCAAGAAGCTAGAACCAAGGGGTCAAAAGGTTCAAGCTTCCCCAAGAAGCTAGAACCAAGGGTTCAAAAGAGTCAAGCTTCCTCAAGAAGCTAGAAAGGGGGGTCAAAAGGGTCAAGCCTCCCCAAGAAGAGGTCTCGGCTAGAAAAAGAGCCAATTGGCCAACCAAGATGGCCGACCGACCACAAAATGTGCCGACCGACCACCAATAATGCCGACCGGCCATCACCAATGGCCGGTGGCAAGAAAATAGGGCCAGTGGCCTCAAGCCATGGTCGGTGAGGTGTGGAGATGGCCCACAAGCCCTACCCTGTCCCTCAAAGGCAAAACGCAAGTGCTTGGTGCAAAACCAGACACAAAACAGTCGAATCGAGAGATCCTGAGGCGAGGCGCGTAGCCGAGACCTCCGGGAACCCAAGACGAACACAAACATGGATAATCACCGAGTGTTCAAACGGTGACGTCCAAGTCTTGAGGACGGTCAAAAATGGGGTGTCTACAGAGATAAGGAAGCGCAAGTTGTCAGTAGGCCCTTTGACTCTAGATCTCCACAATGTTGTCACTAGGCTCTCTTTTGATCTAAACTCTACACCAAAGACGTCCATTTCCTCATGGATCTCATTCAGGTTTTCCTTTCCTCTCTTTCTCATAGTTTCTTTCTCTCTCTAAGATAAAATCTTCTTCTCTCTTATCCGTACATGTATAGTGATTGAAACTTGTGAAGTCGGTGGTGAAGACAAAATGCATAAGACATTGACTACTCTTTAGGTGTTGAACCAACGCTAGACTTTGTGTTGTTGACAACCGTAGACCTAACTGGATTGACGTTGTTGGTGTTCAACAATGAGGTTGGGTTCTCCAAGGAGAACATTGAATCGCTTTGTAGCATGGGCTGAACTGCTAACGCTGTGTTTGGTTGGGAGATTTAGGGAGGGATTTGGAAAAGGAAATGGAAAATGTGTGTGAAATTAGGTGAAATATAAATATATTTTATTCACATTTCACCTACATTTTTTTATTTCCCTTTCCAAATTCCTCCTCATATCCCTAACCAAAAATAGCATAAGAGAGACCAGGGACAAAAGGTTTCATTGGGGAAAAAAGTATATAATATATATTTTATTTAAAAAAACAAAACAAAACAAAAAATTAGAAACTAAAATTACCATCAACCTAGATTATTGGCCAATGATTTTTTTTACATGTCCCAAAACACGTACACCTATCCTGTGATCACATTATTGCTATGTAATTTGTGAAATTTTTGCATGTTAATACGGAGTAGAACAGGTCATGAATATGATAGATTGTAATTTGTAATATTATTGCTTAGTTTTTTTTGTCGAAAATAGTTTTTGAAAAATGTTTTATATATTTTTTGGCATTTGATATAAGTAAAAACTAAAAATCATGGCTGTTTTGGGAAGTACCTTTTTTGGCTCCTTCTTTTTCTTTTTTTTTTTTTTAGACTTATTTTTGTCTTTGGTGAATTTTTTTAAAAAAAAAAAAATTCATAAAACTTTAGCTTTCTAGATTCAATGACCAATCGAAAAATTATAATTTTTTTTTAAAATCCAAAAAAAATCCAGAAAAGACAAAAATAAGCAATCTTTTTTGGTTTATTTTCGTCTTTAGTGATTTTTTTTGAAATTTTTCAAAAAATATACTTTTTAGCTTTGTCTTGACAAGACGGACTAGAAAAGTAAAAAATTTTGACATAATTTTGGAAAAAAATACTAAAGAAAAAAATTCGGAAAAAGAGGTTTTTCTTTGGTTGCCAAAATGGAAATATGGTCTTCACTTTTGAAGGGAACTAAAATTGTCATGATCCAAACACATCCCTATGGATGAAATCATATCATATTTGATGAGAGGGGCCCAAATTACGGAAGCAAAATTTATAAAGATTGTCCAATAAGCTGTGCATACATGGCTTAACCAAAACATTCTCATATATGTAATAACTTACACTATACAAACATCGATCCATATTCTATGTTACACAAGTCTAGGATCATTCAAAAGTTAGTATTAACAAAAACCAAGGTTATATACAGATTTGGTCATACGTAGCTGTAGACTCAACTTTCTTTGCGCCCCCCTTTTCGGAGAGCTCGAATTGGTCCTACAGTTCGGACTCTTGTCACGGTTCTGAATCTAATCTCACAAAGTGCAATGTGAGACTGATAAACACCAAAGAGTCCAATCTGACAAATCATTTTTAAAAAATCAATTTTGAATCAAATAATGCCAAAACTAGACTGTTTTGCTAGATTACAGAGTCGCCACCTAAATATTTTGTTTTGGGAAAATTTAGGAGACCCTGACTCGTGCCAAAGGCCACGTGTCCATCATCACCAAAGTTGCCTCGGCTCGGGAACTTGGGTACGAGAGGGGAAGGTCCTGAAATGAGCACCCCCGCTCGCCCGATCAAAGGATCGGCCTCTACTAAGCATGATATGTTGTTTTATAAACCTCATGTATTCTTATCTGGTTATTAGCTAACATTACTATGTGACGCACACATACAAGTATAGACTAAGTCGCAAGACTTGGAACAAAACAATTCATGTTTGTTTTTGAAAATGGTTTGAATTTGCCACCCTTAAGTGGGCTTAGAAATGTGGATTTGCCACCCTCAAGTGGGCTTAAAACATGATGATTTGCCACTTCGCAAAGTGGGCTTAAAACTCACATTTATTGAATTATTCCAATTCAAGCAATAAAGCCTTTATCCACAGGCATTCATGCAGTTAATCATTTAAGCAAATAGCCTCATGGCAAGCATGCTATCATGGCAACACTCACACTCATGCAAGCATGCTAAAGCTTAAAACTTACAGTGTACTCTAAGCCAAAACAAAAGCTAGTTAGAAATATGCATGATTCTAACTTTGTTAACAATGCCTAATGCAACACATGCAATATGCCATTAATAGGCTCGGCTATCTAAGATGGCATATGAATGCAACAATTTGATACACGTATTCAAAGAAGTGTATTGAAATACGATGTAGTTTGAATGATGCGCCGAGCCTTGGTGCATGCAAGACAAATGAATGATGCAAACATGCAAGCATAAGGTATATTGAAACGCGACCCTAAACTAACCGTCGAAAGCGGTTAAGTAAAAGGGAGAAAGACATGGTGTGATAACCCTGTTCCGTATTATGCTAATTGATCTTAATTATGATTGTGATTATGTGTTTAATGTGATTTTGAGTGCCATTTATATGATTATATGTGGTTTTGAATTTCTATCTATTCACCGTAGGAAAATTTGTTCAACTTACTGTTATAAACTGAAAATTGAAGGTTATATCGGCCATAGAAATTGAAATTGACTGTATTACTGTGATTGGCATAATTTTTAAAGCATATGGGGAAAATTAATTAGAAATTGATTCGGATCAAAATAATTTGAGTAAACTGATTGAATTAAGCACTATTATTTAACCTTAATCAATTTGATTAAGAGAGACTATAAAAGGGCCAATATACACTCATATTCATCTTCCTTAGAGCTCAAAATCTGAAACAAACACTCTAGAGAGAGAGTGAACCAAATGTAGAGGGAGAAAGAGCACAAAATTGGAGATTTGAGTTGAGAACTTGGGAATTTGGAAGCTAGGCTCAAGAGCTAGCTAGATTTTGGGAGATTAGAGCTCCTAGGTAAGCATTTGAGCATAAATTCATGAGTATAAGTTTGTAATTTTGTGTATTCAAGCTAGTTGGGTAATGAAGAACATAAGTTGAGATGAATTTGATGAATTTGAAGCTTGTATGTACATGCATGTATAGGATTGCCATGATTCTATACACTCAAGCATGAAGCATGTTGAATATGAAGAATTGAGCACCAAAGTTTGCATGGATGAGTAATTTTGTGTAGCTTCATGATTTTAATCACCACTTGTACCGTTTGAAATGGAATTAAGTTAACATTTTATATGCATGCAAGATCCATGTAAGTAAGGAGCTTGATTATTTGAGTTTTGAAACCAACAAGAAGAATTTGAAATGATTTGGGAAATGAACCATGATTTTATGCAATTGGTTCCAAATTAATTATGTCCTTGTGTTATATGATGTCCTTCCATGCTTTTGCATAAAAAATATGATTTTTGGAGCCTTTGGGGTTGAGTTTGAAGTTCAAATAGAGTTCTGGAAAACCCAGAATTTGACCTGTCCTCTCGAATGGGGAAAGCGCTGCTTGAGCGTGAAATATTAGCTTCTAGAACTTTTGCAGACATTGATGTCCGCTCGAGTGGGGAGAGTCACGCTCGAGCGCCCTGTTACATGTTTTGACTCTTAGCTCAAGCGTCCAAAGTCATGCTCGAGCATAAATATGAGGCAACCAGTACTTTTGTAGACCAAAGGAATCCGCTCGAGCGGCAGAAACCGCACTCGAGCGGGGAGCCCTGTTTTAGAAATTTTGTAAAGTTGATTTAAGTTCTGTTTTCTATTCTCTTTTATTTCTAAGCACTCTTAGGCATGCATTGAACCTTATAAATGAGTTAGAAAGGACAAGAAAGAAGCCTAAGAGGGATGTATGAATTAAGAACGGATTGAATCGTTTGTGACCCATATATGTGTTATGTATTATGTAGGGTCGAGCACAAGAATGAATTCACCAGCAGAACACTGTGAGTAATATCTTAATAAAGATATTTTGAAGTATGCTATTTGTCCAATTATTTACTCCTATTTGAGTTTCATAAGCTTGTTAATCTGAAAGGTGGACAATATTTGTTATGCCATACGATTGGGCCAAAGGCCGTTGGATGTGAATGATTGGGCCAAAGGCCGTCGGACATGAATGATTGGGCCAAAGGCCGTTGGATATGAATGATTGGGCCAAAGGGCCATTGGATATGAATGATTGGGCCAAAGGCCGTTTGAAATGAATGATTAGGCCAAAGGCCACCGGACATAAATGATTGGGCCAAAGGTCGTTTGATATGAATGGATGGGCCAAAGGCCGTTTGATACGAATGAATTGGGCTCGAGGCTGTTTGATACGTCTGGATTTATAGTCGTTTGACACACTAGATAGAAACACGAATTGGGCCCAAGGCCGTCCGATGTATCTATTTCAAATTTCGTTCATGTATCTTCTTTATTTGATATTATTCACTAGGCTTTCGCTCACTCTCATTCATGTGTCTGTAGGTGAGCCAAGAGATGTCCAAACCCAGCCCTAGTGAAGTATGTGAGAAACAGTCAAAGTTTTGAGGAGTCAGCCCATACGTCTCACGTACGAGACTTGTTTTCTCCTTTTTGTTCTTTTGTTATATTTTTGCTATGTTAGTGAAAACTTTGGATCACCTTTGTATATAAGCTTTTGGTTTGGCTGACTATGACTTGAATGATCTTATTGTGTAAAGCTTATATGTTAGCTTCCTTTGATGTGGGTTATTAGTAAATATGTGTTAAATGTTATGATGTGCCATGTAAGCATAGCTCTATGGACAAAAGTTTTAAGTTTGCTTCCATTTTGGGCCCTTAACTCTGTTGAAATATATCTAATCTGGTTTGAGGCTGTAGGTAATCTCTTGATTACTGGCCAGTTATGACCTTAATCCGTGGGGGTGGGTTCGGGTCATGACACGTAAGGTTAGAAGACATGCACACATACATGCACACTTATTACAACATTACGCCCTCGCGAAGGAGGGTCCGAATAAATAAGCTAAGCTACACTAAACTAAGCTAATTATTACAAAACAAACTAATTAACTATTCTAGTTAACTAATCATTACAAACCATTTGAATAACTAGCTATGCTAAGCTAATTAAAGTAATTAAACTAATTAACTGTCTAAGCTAATTAAATAATTACAACACTTAACACTTATATGAATAAAGCGAATAAATGGCCTCGGGGCGAGGGATGCATGCATGCTCGGTTGCTCCACCTGAAAATGCCATTGCCTTGCCATTGGATGCCTCTGTTTGCACTTATTTGATCTTGGAAAATTGCACCAACCTCCAGATTGCCTCTGCTCCAACATAGGAACACACTTGCACAAAAATTCACTGGTGGTCGGTTGGCTACAAGAAGTGGCTGTCGGCCACTTCAACTGGCTGGTCGGCTAGTTTAAGTGGCCAGTCGGCCACCCCCATTTTCTGGACTTCTGCTTTTGTTGCAACAGAGAGCAACAAAGGCAAAAAAAAAGCATTTTCAATGAATGTGTGTATTGCTGCACTCCTTACCATTTCTCAAGCTCAAAGGAGTGTAGCTCTTGCCTCCCAAGCCATCAACCAAGCATTTTCAATGCACGATGGCTAGAGAACCAAGCTTGTACAAGGTCAATGAATGCACAAACAAGACCAAAACAACCACCACCCTATCATGCATGATCAAGGGTGATGGTGACCAAGAAAAATGACACGTTTCATCACTTTGATTTTGAAACGTCCCATTTTTCTTGTGTTTGGATTAACGTTTGATCCAAACACATGCAATGCAACACAACATGCTTATCTTGCTTAAGTTTTACTTGGTTCATTTTATTTACACATTTTACATTACCGATTAGTCCTTTAACCGATTAAGTCCAAAATGAGAGTCCTCTAATTGGAAAGAGGGCTTAAGCCACAAGTACCTTGAGCATGAAAGAGGCCTCATGCTGTTGGTTAGTAGAAACCCTCAAGAGAGGATTAAAACCATTAGGCATGAGAGCCTCAATTTCACACTCAAGCCAACAAGGGACTCAAGGCCACTTTCAAAACAAAGTAAAAAAGTGAAGAATAGAGGGAGGTTTCAGATATTTCAATGCTGTAATGGCATGCAAAAAGACACTAAATCATGCAAGCAACACATGCAAGTCATGCTAAGAGCCTAAAGCATCAAACTAGTGAAGATCACAACATTATAAGCATGCAACACAAAGCTCAACTGACCAAACCAGCTCTGGACAGAGTTAAAACATGCCAAATCAGTGGCTAAAACATGCTGAGATTGAGGCACAAAAAGCTAGAAAAACATTCTCACATGTTAGCTTGCAAACAAGACTCAAAACACAACTCTCAAAAGTAATGATAGAGTGAAATAAGTGAGAGTGTGACAGAGCTATATAAACTGAAATCATATGTAAAATAATGCTACAACATGCATACAATTCAAACACTTCATGCTAAAAGCCTCAAAACAATTACACCATAGCCATGCAACACAAGCCTCGAAGGACTTAACCAGCCCAAAATAGAGTTAAAGTAGGCCAAAATGGTAGCTAAAACAAGCTGAAGTTAAGCTAACACAAGCTACAAAAATAGGCTAAACCATTAAGCATGCTAGACTAGTAAGCACAATTGCACTACAAGTACAAAAAGCAAGCAACAAATGCTCCAACCAACCCAAAATAGAGTTGAAACATGCAAAAATAGGGCCTAAAACATGTTGAGATTAAGCTAACACAAGCTACAAAATCAAGCTAATATGTAGTGCTAACTAGGCATGTAAGAAAGACACAAGGAGGGGAGGCTAAACCCTCCATTTTTGGACTTCAAAACATACTTTTTACCACTGAAATAACTCTAAATTTCAGTGATTTAAAGGCTCAAAAAGTTTGATTTAAAGGTGGTAAGAAATGGCACAAAAGGCTTCACAAGCCAAAGAGCAAAAAGAGGAGACAACCCCCTAACTCAACAAGACTCAAACCACCATTTTGAAACCTTAAAAACATAGTTTTTTATGGTTGAAAAACCAGGTCAAAACAGTGTAAAAAGATAGCCAAGCAAGCAACTAAAACAAAGCTTAAATGAGGTAAGCGTTATACCTTTGAAGCACATTACTAAATAGGTCCAAATTCTAGCTCAAACCAACCTTACAAGCTTAAACCAAGCCTCAAAGAACCTTAGCTCCAAGATGAAGGTGTTTGGTTAAGAGTCTTAGTGCAAATGTGTAGAGAATTCTCATTTTCAAGTACAAAATAGGGAGAGAGAGAGAGAGAGAGAGAGGATTCTAGAGAGAGATAGGAAATTTTGCTCACAAAAATTTCTAACCTCTCAAATGGGAGAGAGACCCCCCATTATATAGAAATGCAAGCCAAAAGCTTGCATTCATCCCTCCATACATGTGTATGGAGATGACATTTAGTGATCAATAGTTGGCACAGCTGGCTAAGAAAATATCTGAAAAAGGAGAAAAATGGCCGTCGGCCACCTCCTCTAGCCAACCGACCACTTCAAGTGGCCGACAAGTGGGAAAAGTGGCCGACAAGGCCCTTCCCCCCTCTAGGCAAGAGGCACCAAGGTTTGGTCCAAAAACAAGCACAAAACAAAGAGGGTTTAGAGGCTCAAAGACAAGGCGATCTGCTGAGAACTTCGGGTACTCAAAACGAGCACAAACAAACATAATCATCGAGTGCACAAATGATGACGTCTAAGTCTTGAGGTCGGTAAAAAATGGAGTGTCTACAGTTGCCCCTCTTTGACAGAATTTGAAAGTCATGAAATGACGGGAGTGAATGTCAAATCCCAAAGACGACCCATTTTTGACAAGGTTGAAGACTCAGACAAACAAGCAATCAAAACAAAGAACGGTTGAGCCCGCAGGCTGCCTACATATCCCTTTGCAAGGAATCAAACTAGCGTAGTTCTGGGGCAAGATGCAAATGACATGCACGATGCAGAACATAGCTTATGATCATACAATGAGGGCTGTAATGAAACATCTAGATGCAAATGTTATGCAAAGAAACACTACAACAAACTCGTACATCAACAAGTAAACACGAACCAAACCATATTTCATGCAGAAAGGATATGAGAAAATTATGCAATCTTAACTACGCCTCACGCAAAAAAGGTAAAGAACAACAACCGTCGGGCACACTTGAGGCGGTAAACAAGATCCCAACGCGTGGAACACGTGAGGAAAGAAGCAGTGATAACAAGTGAAACACATCCAACTGTTATGCAACCAAAACAAAGAGCAGTATAAGCATCGAAATCTGTCTAGATGCATGTAACCAAAACATCCTAACATGTCACGTGCGAGAGGGAAAATGGAGCGGTGTAAACACTAGAGGGTGGTATAAACATCAGAGCACGTTCCAATGTTTCTAACCAAAATAGAGTGGTATAAGCGTCGGAATACGTTCCAAACGCTTCTAACCGGGAGGGTAAAAACATTGGGCACACGTCCCAAGTGTTTCTAACCAACGGGGTGGTATAACTGTCGGACACAGATTCCAAACACTTCTAACCAGGAGGGCGATATAAACATCGGGCACATAACCCAATGTTTCTAACCAAAGGGGTGGTATAAACATTGGACACACGTCCCAAACGCTTCTAATTGGGGGGTGGTATAAATATCGGGCACATGTCCCTAGTGTTTCTAACCAACGGGGTGGTATAAGCATTGGACACACGTCCCAAACGCTTCTAACCGGGAGGTGGTATAAATATCGGGCACACATCCCAAGTGTTTCTAACCAACGGGGTGGTGTAAACACCGAGCGTACCCGAACGTTTCTAACCAACAAAGGTGTGGTGTAAACACCAGGCGTACCCAAATGTTTCTAACCAACAAATGAGTGGTGTAAACACCGGGTGTACCCGAATGCTTCTAACCAAAACAAGGAGTTCAAAGGGACAGGAATAATCTTACCCGGAATTCCTCTAAATGAACCGTACATACAATATCGTCTGGTTGCACCAGCTTTGAATGAACCATACATACAATATCGTGCCTGCACAAGAAAGAAACTTTGACAAGTACAATACAATAGGAATGCATATTCTATGCAAGATGAATAACCATGACACAACGCTTAGAGAGGCATGCTTCATGCACATCATGCAAGAAATGGAGCATGTTCTATGCAACGAGAAATGGAGCATAGTCTATGCAACACCAAATGCATGTTCAATGCAACAGGTACGGACATTTTCTATGCGAATATAAGGGCATGCACAATGCAATACAACACGACATGCATATTCTAAACATACATATTTTCTGCACAATAACAATGCATATTCAATGCAACATCAATAGCATGTTCAATGCAAAACACCAAATAAAGAAATGTGTGCCTTAACAAGACTGATTCAGTTACAACCTTCGATTTACCTCTCGGAGGAGTTACAATGTATTTTAAAAGGATACACCTCGTTCATGCCGGCTGACGATGAGTCATGCGTCGAAGACATGAGTTAAAACTTCCGTAGAAACATTTTGAGTTGAAAAGTGGACTCTTCTTGCACTTTCTCAAGAGCCAAGAACACAAAACAGCATAAAAACACACAGGGAGAACGTTGAACAACTGCTGGCCACCCTGAAGAATTGTCAGCCAGTTGAAAAGTCTGTCGGCCACAAAAACTGTCCGGTCGGCCAGTTTTGGTAAACTTGGGCTATTTCGGTCTTTTTGCATGGAGATCTTTAAAAACACATTCCCATAACACATTTCCTTACACCCACAGTGCTAAAATCACCTCTTCTTCATCCCTAGACACTTTTTCCTCCTAAATCCGCGCTTTACACGCATTTTTCAACGGCCCTCGCGAAGTTGATTCACTAAAACCTTTTGGTTTCCTTCGTTTTGAACCGATTAAAATTTGTTTTCGGAGCTTTTTTCTCTATTTTCACCACTTGAGGTTTGTTTCCCTCAAGTTTGTCTGAAGTTTAACGCCTTTTCCTAGGCTTTGACTTTTTCTTCCATTTTTCCTCTCTCAGAGTTGACTTTTGGCATTCCCGCCCATTTTTCAAATTTCGACCATTCTCTCATCTTTCTTTGAGATGGCGGACGACATCCCACACGACGGAGCTCCTCCGGGGATGGAGATGGATCTAGAGTTTTAGACTTCTGGGCTTCAATTTAGACTCAAGAATCTTCTAAAGCCAAGTTCAGATGAGGGAGATATGGCCGTATGAAGTTAGGCATCAATCCAATTAAGATAGAAATGAGCAAGCTTCACTAAAATAGGAATATCTCTTTTCATACTTAGAATTTAGATGTGAGACTGCCACCATTGGAAAGTAGACTTTTGGGGCTTCAATTAGACTCAAGAATGACCTGAAACTAAGTCTAGATGAAGGAGATATGCCAGTTTGAAATTGGGTCTGGAAGCAATTTTTTTGCACAACAGGTCACCATTTGTGGCCGGCAATTCACACTTCTGGCCTACCGACCACTGGTGAAAAACATAGATATTTTTGGCCAGCTATCCACTAAAAGCTCCAGCTGTTCCTATATGAATATTTTTGACCTGAGGGGTTGTTTTTCTATATATACCAGCCCTTCCTTCTTGATTTAGGGTTACAAAAATTTCTAAAAGTTCCAAAACTTAAAATTCTTGCTCTATCTCTATCTTGCAACCTATACACTCTCTCTACACTTCCTAAGCTAATGTTGGAGCTCTCCTTGTTGAGATTATTGAGTCCAAATTTTAGCCTTGGAGAGTGAGAACTTGTTAGTTTGTAAACAAAAGTGTTATTCCTCTTCAAGAGGTATAATTTTGAGCATCTTTGCACCACTTCGTTTCTATCTTTTTCTGCTGATTTTGAACTATTTTTCAACTGTTTTAATGGGATGAAGATTGTGGTTTAAGGCTATTAAAGGTAGAGGGGTTAACTACCCTTCTTTGAACTTTGTTCTCTAAGCTTTTACACTTGTGTTTCCCATCTCTTTCTTAACTTTTTTCCAACTTTTTACCACTGAATTTCAGTGTTTTTCTGAGGCTAAAAATCATATTTTGAAGTCCAAAAATGGAGGGGCTAGCCTCTTCTCCTTGTGTCTTGTTTACTAGCTTAAATTTTCCATTATTTTAGCTTAGTCTTTTAGCTATTTTTAACTAAATTCTAGCACTGTTTTAATGTATATTAGGACTATTTTTATGTGTTAGTTTCATTTATGCTTTGTATAATATGCTTGCAGTGTAATAGTCCACATAGGCTTGGTGGTTTAGGCCTTAGCCACCAACCTATTTGAGTTGTTAGCATTTATTTCTGGCTTTCCATACTTGTTTTTCACCCCTAATTACTTCTATAACCTCTCTCCTTTCTTGGCTTTTTCTTTGCTTTGAAAGTTAGTTCAAATTGGTTGTTTGTTTAAAGCATGAGATTGAAGTCTTATGCTTAATGGTTTAATCCCTTTTGGGGTTCATTACCAATGGTATGACACTTCTCTCATGTCTAAAACAACTCTAGTTTGATGCTTCTTTCCATTAGAGGACTTAATCTTCACCTTTGGACTTAATAAATTAAAGAATGGAAAGATAATTAAAATGGAGTAATAACATGAGGACTAAAAAATGATGCAAGATAATAATTTGGTTTGGTTTCAATCAGATGTTACTTGAACCCTTGAGTCTTAGATCGTTTCATACTTGTTAGTGATGTAAACGGTTTAAGAGTCAATGTCAACCACTTCCCTTGATCAATCCATGATAAGGAGGGCGTTTGAGAGTCTTTATTTGTTACATTTATTGAACTTGCACCCTTTGGTTCATAGGCTATCATGTAATGAAATTGCATCCATTGATGGTTTGTGAATCAAATTTTGCCACTCCTTTAAGTTGCTTGATGATAAGAAGGGGTAAGTTGTGCAAACAACCTTTGAGAATACCCTATGCTTTCTCTGTTTGTTCTCTGTTGTGGAAGGAAGAACCAACCATTAGTGGCCGGCGGGCCACCATTTGTGGACGGTAGGCCACCTTTGCAAAATCATTAGTAGCCTTTTGAAATGAAACAGAGTTGCTTTTTGAGGAGGAAAAACAATGCAATTGTTCTACCATGCAACAGAGGCATCTAGTAACAGAACAATTGCTTTTTCGATTGGAAATCCGCGCATGTATGAGCATCTCTTGTTTCCCGGGGCTAATTAGTTAATTTAGTTACTTTATTTCATGTTGTATTCATGTTGTAACTAATTAGTTAGCTAATTAGAATTTTGTAATTAATTAATTAGTTAGTTCATAGAATAGTTAATTAATTAATTAATTGGTTTTGTAATAACTAGCTAGCATGGTTAGTTAATTCGGTTTGTAATAGTTAGTTAATTTATAATTAATTAGTTAGCTAATTAGAATTTTGTAATTAATTAATTAGTGTAATTAATTAGTTAATTCCAATTTATAATAATTAGCTAGAATAGTTAATTAGTTGTGATGTTGTAATAACTAGCTAGTATAGTTAGTTAATTCGTTTTGTAATAGTTAGTTAATTAGTTTAGCTAGTTAGTTTATTCGGACTATTCTGCGTGAGGGCACAGTTGTAATAATGTGTATGTCTTCCAACCTCAAGTCTTTCTCCCTTATATTTGCTTGTCTTGCATGCATCAAGACTCGGTCCATCATTCTAACTTGCACTATTAGTTTAACGCTTTTTTGAAAACGTGCTTAGACCACATGCTATCAAATTAATTCACATGTTATGTGAAGTAGCTGAGCCTATTTAGATTGCATATCGCATGCGTTGTATTAGTCACATTGCATAGTTAGGATCACATATTTTTTTCTAACTCTTTCATCTTTTTGGGGTGGAGTACTAGGTGAGCTCTTTTGTGCTGTAGCTTTTGTCACCCCTTTCTTCGCTAACACCCACCATATTATATCCCGGGACACTCTATCATATACTTTCTCAAGGTTGATAAACACCATATCAATGTCTCTTTTCTTTTCTCTATACTTTTCTATTATTCTCCTCAAAAGATAGATCACTTCCATTATTGACCTATTAGGCATAAACCCAAATTGATTCTCTGACACCTCTGTTATATCTCGCAATCGGCATTCTATCACCCTCTCCCATACTTTCATTATATGACACATTAGCTTGATTCCTCTATAGTTGTTGCAATTCTGGACATCTCCTTTATTCTTATAGATTGGCACTAAAATATTCTTCCTCCACTCATCTAGCATGTTCCTAGTCATCGTGTATTCACTGAGGTTACGACAACGGGTAAAAAATGCTTGGACGCCTAGCGAGATGTGGAACCAATTGGAGGTGGAAGGGGAGTCCGACAGTGTTGACTTTTTTACCGACAACAACGAGTTGGGAGCATTAGAAACGACTGACTTGATGAAATCCGCAACCATAAATGCATCAGGTAGTGGCAGCAAAAGGAGGCACTCATCATGCACAGTGATGCAAAATAAGCGAATGACTGGGGCAGCTGTATTGGCAACAAACATGGATGATTTGGTCAATTCGGTAAAGTCTCAAAGCAAAGAACTCACTGTAAACCATGTTGTCGGCAGGCATACTGTCACTATGGCCCAAGCAGTTGCATGTCTTTATGAAATTCAGGGACTGGACCAAACTAATCCACTGCTCCATTTTGGAATTTCGCTTATGGAGGTGCCGAATAATAGGGAGATGGTGATGAGTATTCCTTCGGATGAAGGCATTATCGATTGGCTCCAGGTGAACCAACATGACAAAGAGAAGACTGCAACTGTTCCAACTCTTGCGAGCATATTACACAATAAAGGATTTCACTTTTGAATATGCTTTTTTCTATTTCCTTAGGCTTTTTTACTGCTGCTGGGTGTGTACGGGCACTATGGGACATGCAATTGGTTATAAGTGGTTTGTTTGGACCTTTTTTTATTTATTTGTAGTTTGTTTATGCAGAATTGCTTGAGTTGGTTTTGCAACTACAACTTTTACTTTCTTTTTTTTTTTAAAATAATTTAAGTAGGTAGGTTATGGCTGTTGTTTGCTTGAGTTTGGTTATGGATGCTTTTTTTTTAAAATTTGATTGGTTATGTTTACTTTTTCATTGGACTGGGTTCACTCTCATCATCTAGTCATATGCCTTACTATCTATTCTATGCAGCTTAGTCATGTGCCTCTCCCATTCAACCCTTGTGTATGCTTTTGTTGCCTTCCAAACACAATCCTTTAACTCTTTCCTTTTAAACAATTTCTTGAAGTTTGCATACAAATGTCTGAAACAGAATCTGTGATTGGCTTTAGGGCATACCAATCTCAAGCTTGGAAGAAGTCCTTGTAACAAAAACAGATAAAATATCCAAACAATTAATTGACAACATTATTCTAGGAATGACATAATGATAAGAGTATTTCAAAATATTTACCTTCTGTTGATTAGTCATAAATGTCCATCCATGTTCTTCAATTGGGCCAATATCTTGTAACGAGTTGTGTAAAAACCAAGTCCAGCGCTCCTTACATTCTGCCTTAGCTACAACATAAGCTGTTAGATACATTTGATTGTTTCCATCCCATCCAACAGTTGCAAATAACTGCCCTTGGCAAGGTCCTTTCAGAAAACAAGCATCCAACCCAATTAATGGTCTCGCACCAGATAGAAACCCTCTCTTAATTGCACCAAGACATACATACATTCTCTGAAACCTAGGTTTAACTTCCAATTGAGGCCTCCACACATTGATGTCAACATTAGTACCCTCATTGGTTCTTTTCAACTCAGCTGCATAATCCCATATCCTACTATATTGTTCAGCATTGGTTCCCTCAATCTATTGAATTGCTGTCTTTTTGGCTCTATAAGCTTTCATTGTTGACATACTTACAACAAAATCCTCTTTGATACTTTCCTAAAACTCATTCACTTTCAATGTTGGGGTGGTCCTAAATTTCTGGACATACTTCTCTGCCAACCAAGAATTAGTCATTTGTCTATTCTTGTAAGTTCTACAGCAAGAGTGTTTTGGTTGATATGTTTTTATCTGCAAAGTGTTCTCTCCAGTCATCTTGGATGCATACAGTCTCCATTCACACCCAGCACTACAGTTCACTTGAACCTTCAATTTTTCACTCTTAGTAAACTTCACATCATATCCTCATTTTACTGCATATTCCTTTACAGCATCTTTGAACTCATTTGCAGTACTAAACAACGTTTCTAGTTTGAATTCTATGTTTTGCATATCAACCTCAGGCCTAAATTCAAGGTACGTAGGCCTGTTGTTATTATCCTCATCATTAGAGGCTATAGGGGTAACCTGTCATGCCCCAAACTCGCCCCTAAAAGTTTGGGCATGACTTACTCAGAAACAGACGCTTAACCTGATATACATAACGTATGGGGCCTGAACGGAAGCATTTAACAACGTAAAATAACATAAAACCACATCCATTGAGCTATTACTATCATGTCAGGATCATAAACATTGCATCAGATAAGTAAACGTGTAGTGACGCGCATCTAAGAAGTTAGTTATGCACATACATATATTTACAGACCCAGCTCCATGACTGGGCGTATAACAAAACGTTGGGAAAGGGAGGAATTATATACATCACAACTTTAGGCATACAATTAAAGCACAAGGTCGGAAGCTTAACAAGCTCTACAAAAATGCAAGGCTTTATTTTAGTGCCTGGACCCCCTGAGGTAGACAAAAGGGAGAGGCAAGCGTCAAGGTTTAAGATTGACCTCCAGATTGATTACCTACAGTATCAAACAAAATACAAAGTGAGACAAGCTCAGTGAATAATAGTACTTAAATGATCAACTTGAAATATAATGCATATCCATGCGTATATAAATGCAAAAGACATGTAGTTAATCGGATGTTGTAAGTATCTCTAGAACGGCCTTGGGTCCCGTCTTAAACAGAGTGGCATTAAGCCTAGATTAAACAAAGTGGCATTAAGCTCAGAGATATACAGGGTGGCTGTAAGCCCAGAGATATACAGAGTGGCCTTAGGCCGTACATAGTTTACAGATTGGCCATAGGCCTAACAGATCCCACAGATTGGCCATAGGCCCAGTTGTCATCAGAGCAGACTAGTTCAGAGTCATGCAGAGTTTCAGAACCATACGGAAGTACACATACTGGTTTAATCATTCACATTAGTTACATAATTAATTTACAATTAACAGAGTGCTAATGGTAAGCATTAGCTGTAAGTAAAACGCACTATGACAGTACTACTACTCACAGTGTTGTGGCAGAGCGCTGGTTTCTCCTAGAATGTATCCTACACACATAGGTAAGTCATAAGTTAATTCTTTTCCTTGTTAAACCATTTTCGGACTCACTTTGCTGGAATGAATTTATCAACATAAAAAATGCACCAAATACAGATTTTAACAATATTAGAGGGTCAAGCATGTAAAATGGAGCAATCCATATTTTTTCAAGATAATGACGCTATGTCAGGAGCCCCGTGACGTGGTAGTTCTTGCACGTGCGGCAGTGATGCCCCGCACGTGCCTTTTGGACAGTAGCCAAAGTTCCAAAATCCCTCACTTCCCGCACGTATGGCTATGACTCCCGCACGTGCGGCCCCCCCGCACGTGCGGCGATTTGCTCAATCTGTGCAGTCCGAAATTCAGCAAAAGTTCTATTTTTGTAGGTATTTTTAGAGCTCCAAAACCTGTCCAAATATTGCTAGTATATGGTCCCAAAACTTATGTAAATAGGAATCACAACACATACATCAATTTAGTATAAGTTAGATCATTAATCTTAAGCTCATAAACACACTCAATTTCATGAGATTTCTAACTTCACACACACATAGACATATATACCCAAAGCCTTGCCACATAATTGGGTTCAAGTAAGTTAATTGAAGGAATAGAGTGTAACTTCTTATAGATACTTCAAGTTGAGTCAAAGCATTCAAAAGTAAGGTTATCTTGCCAATTAACTTCTTGCACACACACATAAAACCATAATTCCAACCCTTAAGTGACATGATTATGAGGACATCTCACAAAAATTAAAAAGAAGAGTTGTAGGAATTAATTAAGATAAAATCTACACACCTTGAGCTTAAGTTTCTCAAATTCCCAACCTTCTTGATGATCTTCTCCCTCTACCCTTCAACCCTTCTTTCTCCTAGTCTTTTCTCTCAGGAGATATTTTAAAATTGAGGCCTCTAAGTCAAAGTTGGAACATAACTATATATATGTAACAGCGCCCGTGGGGGCCTCTATGCTACAGTTCGGACTCCCTTTTTGTGTGTCGCGGTTCGTAATTTGAACCAAAGAGTCCAACTCTGGCAAATCGTTTTGAAGAAAAAATAGATTTTGAAAAAGTAGTGCCAAACATGGACTGCTTTGCCAAATTACAGAGTCGCCACCTAAATATTTTAAAATGGAAAATTTAGGAAACCCTGACTTGGTGCCGAAGGCCACGTGTCCGTCATCACCAAAGTGGTCTTGGCTCGGGAGCTTGGGTACGATCGGGGAAGGTCAGCTATGAGCACCCCCTTTCGCCCGGTCCGAAGACCGGCCTCTACTAACCGTGATATCCGTTTTTGAAACCATTACATGCTCTTATTCCAATTATTAACCTAGAATTACTATGTTATGCACGCAGCAAACAAGTATAGACTAGATTGCCTAATTTGGAAATAAACATTGCATATCCGTTCGTTTTGAAAATGCTTTGGAATTTGCTACTCGCAAGTAGGCTAAAACACGGATTTCAATGAGTTTTCCAACTCAAGCAAGCCAACCTCCACCCATAGGCATTCAAACAGTTTATCTCACATAAGCACTTAGCTGCATGGTAAGCATACTGTCATGGCAACATTCACACGCATGTGGTATGCTAAAGCGTAAAATACTTACATCGTGCTCCGTGCCAAAACAAGAAACTAGTTAGCAGACATGCATGTCCCTAGGTCATGTTAAGTGGCTAATGCAACACAGGCAAGGATGCAGTTTAGAGTAGGCTCGGCTAACCCTAAAGATGGCATGTGAAATGCTACAAATAACACGTATTCAATTTGGAATTGAAAGTACGATGCAGTTTGTATGATGTACCGAGCCCGATGCATGTAAACAAATGCATGAATGCACTCATGCATTGCATAAGGTATGCTAAAATAGACGTGCCCTAATACTAACCATCATAAGCAGGTAAGTAAAAGGGAGAAAGAAATGGGGGTTGGAAGACATACACCCACTTACGCACACTTATTACAATTATGCCCTCGCTCGGAGGGACCAAAAGAATAATACAAGTAATTAACTACGCGAGTTAATTAAATATTAAAAATAGCCTAATTAATTAACAAATTAATTAATCTAAGAAAAATAGTAAACCGCCTCGGGGCGAGGGCCCATATGTAGGCGCGCTCGGGTGCTGCTGGGAATTGCACTGCCATGCCTAGCTTGCCTCTGTTTTCCTTGCTTTGCATCTCAGAAGACTGCCAAAGTCCTAGGAGTACTTCCTTAGGTACTGAAGATCACTACCGGTTGCACAAAACTTCCACCGGTAGTGGATTGAGCTCATCGGCACTGAATTGATCCATCGGCTTCAAATTGACTGTCGGTCGGCACTAAACACTGCCGGCCGGCACTGAATGCCTGCAGAACCTGCAACTCACAGCAGCAGAGGGCAAATACTGGCATGGCAATGCACTTCAAAGCATGTATGCACTAAACACACTCCTTATCATACTAATGACTCAAAGGAAGATGCGCCTCGATTCTCGAACCACCAATCACGCATTTCCATGCATGATGGCCCAAAGAACCAAGTGTGCAACTTTGATTTCAAATGCATGCAATGCAAACAAACACATAAGGGTGCTAAACCTCTATCACACACACTTTAAGAGGCCAAGCATGCACAATGCAATGCAACGAAGTCCTAAGCATGTCGTCTATATGCAATATTAGCAATACAACATACTTATGCAAACATACAGGTGAACATGCAAGATAAGCATGCAAATCAATTGAAGGATGGACTTAAACATGAATTGGGCAACTCTAAAAAGGCTCAAAACAGTGGCCAAATACTATAGAAGTGAAGACTGAGATACATGCAATACATGTCCACATGCAAGCATGCATAATCCAACACTTAGGCATAAACAAGACAATATTCAAGCACACTTGAAATGAGTTAAACATGGACAATTAGCATGCATAGAAAGCTCTGAAAATCATGCAAAACATGATGCTAAACCAAGCAACAAAGTAGGCTAAGCATGCAACAAGCGGCCCAAGTACTTAAGGCAAACCAATAAGGCATTGAACCACACATATTACAACCACACATGGTAACACTTAACCAATTAAAAAAAAAAGAGTTTTAACACATAAAACTAAGCCCAAAAGACCACTTAGATGGCATCTAAATGGCATGAATCCAAAGGCATGCACAAATGCTAAAACATGAGGCATACAACACATGCTTTTAAAGCATTAAAGAGGCAACTAAGGCAAGCATACGAGCACACCAAAGGGACTGAAATGACATGCCAAATGGTTCCAAACCACCAAAATGAGGTGAGCAACACATGCTACACATGCATACTCAAAGGCTAGCAAGCCTAAAATGCAAATGGACTATATAATGCATGCCAAGATCAACCCAAATGACTATGGACAGAGCTAAAACATGTCAAAATAAGCATAAAACATTCACAAACCTAAGCCTAAAGCATGCCCAAATTAGGGCTAACAACCTAAGGCATGTTAAGGCAATACAAGGCATTACATGGCAACTATGCTAAGCATGCATAAGAGGCCAAAACCAACACTTAGCAATGTCATATTAGGGCATAATAAACATAAAATGCAGCCAAGACATGCTCTTCAAACATTCAAAACTAAGCTCCCTTTAGAGGCCAAATCTTGCCCTTTTCAAGGATATCAAGGAGAGGGGGTGGCGCTCTCCTTCTTGGGACTTCAAGGCATCATCTACGCCACTGAAATCCCTCAAGATTTCAGTGGTGAAGAGACCCAAGCACCAAAATCCCGGAGCTCAACAAAATAGCACAAAAAAGAGGCCTTTCAAGGCCTAAGAGGGGCCAAACTTCCCCAAAGCACAAAGTACCCTCAATAAACTATCAAGAGGACTAAAAAACAGAAATTTTTTGTATTGAACACCAAGCACAAAAACAGTTCAAGGATAGGTCAAAATGGAGTGCAAGAATGGGGTAAATAAAGTAAGTTTCTCACCCTTGTTGACCCTCTTCACAAATGTTGACTTTGTTGCTTCCTTGAGCTCAAAACCAGTCAAGAACAGTAAGAACAACCACTTGGGACCTCAGTAGCCAAGGGAAGGTGAAACACTAGGTGTTGATGTGCAATAGTAAGACACAAACACCTAGTCACACAAACAAGAGAGAAAAAAGAGAGATAGAATAGATATAGGATTCAAACCCTAAAACCAGAGCTTCTTCTCACCTTTCTAACCAAAACTTTTCTAACCCTAATGCCAAGAGAGAAGGCCTTCTCTTATAGGCAACCATCTTGTAAAGCTTGTCAAACAAGCTTACAAGGAGGGCATCCCTCCATACACGTGTATGGAGGGGAAACAAGTGCAAGAAAGCTGTATGAAAATATCTCCAAAAATAGCTGTAAAGTGATCGGCAGGGCAAAATGGTCATTTTGCCAAAATGAGTGCCGACCGGCACAAAATAGTGCCGACCGGCACAATATAGTGCCGATGGAAACAATCACCAGCCGGTGGCTTCTAGCCACTGCCGGTGGTGTGTGGGGATGTCTAAGAAGGCATTCCCTGCCCCTCAAAGGCAAAGCACAAGTGTTTGGTGCAAAACCAGACACAAAACAGTCGAGTTTGGAGATCCTGAGGCAAGGAGCGTAGCCGAGAACTCCGGGAACTCCAAACAAACACAAACATGGGTAATCACCGAGTGTTCAAGCGGTGACGTCCAAGTCTTGAGGACGGTCAAAAATGGGGTGTCTACAGTTGCCCCTCTTTGACAGAACTCGGAAGTCATAACAATGACGGGAGTGAATGTCAAAGCCCAGAGACGACCCATTTTTGACAAGGCCGAAGACTTGGGCAAACATGCAAGGCGCAAATGGTTGAACTTGCAAGCTGCCTACGTATCCCTTTAGGAATCAAACCAGCGTAGTTCAGGCACAGGCATACAAGCCGTAGATAAGGTATGCGCCCGAAGGCAGGGGCAAAATGCAAGATAATGCAAGATGCCAAGCATAACTTATGATCATGCAAAGAAAGCTGTAATGAAGCACACATGCGACAGTTATAAGCTAGCATGCACCAAACTACACCATGATGCAGAAAGGATGTAAGAGAATTATGCAATTCTCAAAACGTCTCACGCGGAGGATACAATACCTGTGCGGCTCGTCCGGTTGCACCGGCCTCAAATGAGCCGTACATACGACATCGTGCCTGCAAAGAAAGTAAACTTAACAAGTACAATATTGTTAGTCATATGCATGGCAATGCGTAATGAATGCAAAATGATATGCAATATATACAAAACTAAGTGTAAATAATGCGAATGAAAATGCAATGCAATTGAAACTATGCAAACTACATGCAAAGCAGTTGAATCATGATTCAATCACGAGCGGTTCGAAACCACACAAATGTCAAGTAGATTGATGGAAGTAACAAGTCCGTCTACCATAGAACGATGTCTGAACTATGAGTGATGTAGACGAACACAAGAACAAGTATTGGGTGGAATGACATAAGTGGGGTAACGACCCGCTGAGGAAAGAACAATGATCTTAATGCCGGATGCAACAATTACACTACAATGTAATATGTACAATGGATATGGCGTGTGGCCAAACCGTATTTTGCCTAGGAAAGGCATGCACACGTACAAACCATGTTTAACACAGAAAAGGTGCCGCAACCTCAAACCAAGTTCATCAAGGAGTAGGCGCGATACACATGCAGAACTGTGCTTCAACGTGAAAAGTAAGGGCACATTCCAGACCAAGCTCAACAAGGAAAGGCGCAAGCCATAGGTGGAAGGGATGCAATGGATGCATGCAAGCTACAATGCGATATGCACTGGATGTTTTACAGAAAATGCATGACATATGCAGTATTTACAAATGATGCATGTTGTTTTTGTTTTTTTTTTTTTTTTGAAATGCATGACACATGCAAATGATGCGATGCCTATGATTACAGTTTTCCCTATCTTACCAACAAGGCGATATACTAGGTTGGTTCAGTATCCAGAATTGAGGCGTAAACACGCCGCCTCAACCTATGGGGCTTCCATACAGATTTCAAGCCGAGGGTACACCCCCTGGGTATTTAAACCAGACTTTAGTCTCGGAAATTTCGAACCTTTGCGTTCTAGGCACGAGCCGTTCGAACTCTAGTTTTCACCGTCCCAGTTAGTCTCCTAGGAACTCACCACAAACACAGACAGGTGGCTTTACCAGACCACCGAAAGTCGCTCGGGCACGACAAACACCAAAGGAATTGCACCTTCAAAGGATTTAAGGTCTCCTACACCGGGATGGTATGTATGTATGACAATGCATGATGTTTGTATGCATGATGCATGATGTTTGAAATGCGCGCCAATGCGCGGCTTATGGGATGCATGCTAAATGCAATGAGGTGCACCTTAATGCACCGAAGGTCTTGCACCTCCCGAGGATTTAAGGTCTCCTAGACCGCACGTGTTTAAGGTCTCGCCAGACCCGTACGTGGGGCAATGCATGCATTGAGATGTGGTGCACAAGACAGTGCGATGTGTAAGATGACGTGATGGAACGCATGCCAAATGCAATGAAATGCGCAAAATAGCGCGATGCGTTTAGACAACGCTAGTGCACAAGACAGTGCGATGCGCAAGATAGCGCGATACGATGCATGCCAAATGCAATGAAAGGTGCACCTCAATGCACCGAAGGTCTAGCACCTCCCGAGGATTTAAGGTCTCCTAGACCGTGCAAATATGGTGAAGGTTTCGCACCCTCCAAGGATTTAAGGTCTCCTAGACCGTACGTGTTTAAGGTCCCGCCAGACCCGGGGGGGCAACAATTACACAATACTTTAAGTGGACGCGATGCAAGCGAGTAAACTCGAACCAAATTGCATCTCATGCAGCAGGGATTAAGCGAGTTATGCAATTCTCACGGCGCCTACGCGGAGAAGGCTAGAAGCGACTACCGAGAACACTCGGAGTCTCAAACACAACATCTCTCTGCGTATCGTACGCAGGGGAGGAAAAAACAAGGTAAAAAAGAAACCTCTCAACGTAGTACACGCGAGAGGGGAAAGACAAAAAGACCTCTCAGCGTAGTACACGCGAGAGAGGGAAAACAAAAGGGCCTCTCAGCGTAGTACACGCAAGAGAGGAAAAACAAAAGCCTCTCAACGTAGTACACGTGAGAGAGGGAAAACAAAAGCAAAAGAAGCCTCTTAGCGTAGTACACGCGAGAGGGGGGGCAAAAGCAAAAAGAAACTTCTCAGCGTAGTACACGCGAGAGAGGGGGGAAAAAGGCAACGCACATGGGACGCGCATGCCAATGCAGATGAGGCACGCATGCGGATGCAAATGGGGCAAATGAGACGTGCGTGTCTCAAAAGATGAAAAATAGAGTGCAATGAGGTACACGTGCCTCAAAGGATGGAAAATGGAGTGCAATGAGGTACGCGTGCCTCAAAGGAGATGCAGAACAATGCAAGTGTGACACGCATGCTACACGAAAATGCAAAACGGTGCAAGTCGCAAGGGACGCGTAATACGGCGCGATGCGACGTACCGGACAATGTGATGGATGTATGCAACGCACCCGGGGCAAATTTTGAATCTTGTAAAAGACCAAAGGATACAAAAGGGTACAATCTTTGCTTGAATTTGAGTGCCACGCACAGAAGACACGGTCTGAGGTCAAAACGGAGGCCGGTTGAGCATCGGGGATGCACTTTCTTGCATTTTCTTGAGCTATGAAGACCTAAAACTGCTTACATGGCCTAAACAAGGCTGTGGGAGCATCACCGGCTGGACTAGGTGGCCACCGGCTGGCCACCGGCTGCATAAAAGTTTTACCGGCACAATATTGTGCCGGCTGGCACAAAATAGTGCTGACCGGCCAAAAATTGCTGAATCGGGGCAGTTTTGACATTTCACCACGGGTCTTTTAAAAATAGGGTTTCTAACCCTATTTCTTTACTTCTCCACCGCCGAAAACTGTCCCTCTCTCTCTCTCTAGAGCTTCTTTTCCTCTTCATTCGCTCATTTCTTTGAGTTTTCGCGCCATTTTCGTCGTCCGATTCGCGAAGTTCACCGCGTTTCGGACATTTTCGACTGATCGAAATTTCATTTCGGCACTCCTTTTGCTATTTCCGCTTTTTCGGGACTTGTTCCCCTCGATTTCCTCTTCATTTCCGTGTTTTTTCACACTTCGACCTTCCCGGCCTTTCCCGACCCTCTCGGGGTTGACTTTTCGGTTGACCCTTCACATTCCGAGCCTATTTTCATTCCTCGACCATTTTTCCCACCATTCTTGATATGGCCGACGACGTTCCACGTGGCGGGACTCCCTCGGATCACGAGATGGATCCCGAGGTCGAGCTCCTCCCGTTGAGCGAGCGTCCTTTCGACCCGGTGACGTACCGCCTAGCGATTCATGTGCTACCACCGGATGGACTCCGCCATTTTCGTGGCTTCGATCGAGCACTGGACCCGGAGCTTCTCCTACGCGAGCCGACCTCTCACCTATCCTTTGGCGCTTCCGAGGTAACATCTTTTCTCTGCTTTACTTTCTGCAATGTAGAACTGTTTAACTGTCAACTGCCATAGTCGATTAGATTCTTTAATTGCTTTAGCTCTGATACTCTGATGCATTGTGTATTGTAGTTGACCACAAACAAACTTGCAACTGATATCTGTTTAAGACGGACACATGCACACACACTGCACTAGTCTTGAACCACTCAAACCACGGCACACACCGTATTTCACTGCAAACTTACCAACACCTGGCACTTATTCGAATATGAAAACATATTGTATGCTGTATTTAAACTGAACCACACACAACACGCTGACGCATCATACGTTGTAGTTCACCTACTGGCACCCTATAACCCGACATCTGCTTGAATCTGAAAAATGTACACACATGCACCATATCTGTATGCTGACTCTCACAAACACACTGACACATCATAGGCCGTAGTCCGCCGTAGTACACTAAAATCTGATATCTGCTTGAATCTGAAAAATTTGCACGCATGCTAGATTTGTATCGACTTCAACATGTTTCCTCAGAACTGTACATCTCATATTGCTTTGCAACTTATTTGTTTGAAAATAGGGAGATTCCCATACCATTCGCGGGTATGGGAATGTCGTGGCTCGAGATTGGTACTTGGAGCTTCCCGAGGCGGTTCGACGCATCGTGGACGATGTGGGCTTTGGTTCTTTCTGCAGGGGTCTGACCCGGCTTACTGCCTGCAGGCCTCTTCTAGCTGCCCTGGCAGAGAGGTGGTGGGACACCACCGACTCGTTCCACCTATCGGCGGCAGGAGACATGACGATGACTCCCTACGACTTCTCGGTGCTCACCGGCATCGGGGTAGGGGGTGATCCGATCCCCTTCGACACCGACATGGACGAGTGGACCGCCGCTCAGATCTACTTGCTTGGCGCGACTCCGCCTCTTGCGCATCCAGGTTTCGTCCGCTACTCCTGGTTCGAGGTGCAGTTCCGGGTGCAGCCTCTTCTTGTTGATGCAGCTCCGATGACTCAGGAGGCCGTGGATCAGTACGCGCGCGGCTTTCTGAAGTTTTTGCTAGGGACGACCCTCTTCGCCGACCGGGCGAACACAGTGCCCCTCTACCTTCTCAGCGCGCTGGTGGATGTCCGTGACATCTTGCGTTTTGATTAGGGTGGCGCGGCTCTGGCCACTCTTTACGGGTACATGAGCTCGATCTCCCGTGGTAGCGGGCAGTTGCTTGGAGGCTACTGGTGAGCTTGGGAGGTACGCCTTCTCCTCTGCTTTACATTTCTGTTCTGTACTTTCTATATTCTGCACACTGCACACACTGCAGTCTGTTTCACACGGCATACAAAGATACTTTGCTTTACACTGACTGTACACTGTTCACACGGTACACTCTGCTCAATACACTGCACAACACACGGCCCTGCTATTTTCTGCTTTATTCTGTATTTTGCTTTATCTGATAAATGTTCTGACATCTGTCTTGCAGTTGTGGGTTTACGCCTACTTCCCTAGGCTCGCTCCTGTACCTGATGCAGAGACCCCTCTGGTCATCCCGTTCTCACGCCGCTTCGATGGGAGGTGCACCCGGAGGTCATGGAGACATTCACTTCTTCCGCCAAGCATTTCGACACCATCACCCCTGCCGAGGCATGTTTTATTTGCAGTTCGTTTAAGCTTCACTTTTCCACTGCATATTTGTTGAATTAGTAGGTAACAAACTGTATTTCAATTTTAGATCACAGCGGTAGTAGGCTCCTCTCGCAGCGATAATGCGGAGGCGGTTTGCGGCCGCCGCTGAGACCTCGCGTTCGGGATTTTCTTTGGAGGGCCCGATCGCCGGGCTTGGTACCTAAGCGGCGCTTCTTGCGTCAGACCACTGGCTTACGGCGAATAGTCGGTGCATCCTCCCGAGCATATGAGGACACCGAAGCGTTTCACCGAAAGCAGATGGCGAACTACACCATCTACCGGGAGGCGGACGGCCAGAGGGCGATTACTCAGTACGTTCGGACCTTCATCACGGCGGCCGAGTGGTGGTCGCCGAGAGAGAGAGACTGCACCGGTGGCGGGCGAGAGTAGGAGGAGGAGCGCCGAGGAGGGCTCGAGTCCGTGGCAGGGGCGGAGTCCAGAGAGGACGGGAGGCTAGTTGGCCTGCTTTGCCTTCTTCACTGTCTTTCCGGGGGTCGGATGGGGCGACCTATCAGATACCCTTTGCCCCTCCGCCGGCTGATCATGAGTTTGTCGGTATCCCCGACTTGCCTCCGGTATGTGTTACTGCATTTTTGTACAGTCATTTCATTTTAGTTTATCTGATATTCCACAGAATATTGATGCATCCGATATTTTTGCAGGCTTCCTCCGAGTACACCCGGCAGTCATTGGAGATGAATGCCTCCATGGCGGGGATGTTGCAGTGGACCTTTGAGTTCCTAGCCTTTTACGGCCTTCCGGTATGTTCTCTCTGACATAGCTTCAAATCATACCCAAACTGCTTTGCATAATCTGATGCACGACACAACATCTGATAAACTGCTCACGGCACTTGACACACTCTATTCATACACTGCATTCTCGTGACTGTTTAACCGCCACGGCATTCATGTATCAGACTCATACGCGTGATTCAGACTGTTTCAACTGCTCACGGCATTCAAACACTGTACTCATACACTGCATTATGCACCGATAAACTGCTTCATGTATACTGATGCATTTGCTGTTGTACTTTTCAGCCTCCCTTCCCGATTCCTCCTGTGGGTGGTGGCGCTCCATCTGGACCTTCCATTTCTACTCGGGATGGCAGGATATTCCCTCGCACTAGAGGAGGGCGTACTTACGCCGGGAGTAGCTCGCGGGCTCCAGTTCCAGACGATGATTCTGAGGAGGAGGCGGAGGCATCTGAGGAGGAGGCCGGGGGCAGCTCGGACTCGACAAAGGACACTTCGGTGATGTTCTGGACTTCGCCCAGAAGAGGGCGAGGATGATCCTCATGAGGCCATTGATGACACTGATGACCCAGACTTTTGCTATTTCTTTTATTTCTTTTCTTGTACTTTTCTCTTTTTTGGTAGATAGAGTACTTTGTACTGCTGCAGGCAGGTTTTTGTTTTCCTCAAACTTTGTACTTAAAAAAGATGATATGAAATGAAACAAACTTTTGTCTTAAAAGAATGTTTTATCTGTACATATCTGCATCTTTCATACTTTGCACTGCATTGCGTCATGTTACACCTCAAATGTAAATGATATTAATCTGTTGTCTGAAAATTGAGCAATTGTACTGTAGTAATCAAATAACCAACCAACTAAATAGTAAAACAACTCAATAAAAACCACTGCTCAGACCGGATACACAGCCCATACTCTACTGGGGATCAATCTGTATACAACCCATAACACAGCACTTGGTTCATCCTGCACACAGCAAACCCTGAACGAATAGCCCCAATCTGACAAGACGGATCACAAAGCTGACACGGTTGCAGTTGAAACACACTCGGATGTCCCAAATTTTCCCTTTCCTTCTCTTGCTTTGCACGGATGTAGAGAATGGCATAGCATTCTGAGCACAAGCGATTACTTTTTGGAAGAGGATGGGTTTTCAACCGGGGTATCGAGCCTAACACAGAACACGGCGAGACAGACTCAAACCAAGAAACAAAAGGCACACGACCTAACCTAATGAGACATGCTTGGAAAAGACTCAAAGCCAAAATCAAGGTCGACAAATCAAAAGACACGACACACAGACATGTTTACAAAAAAAAGACCTCAGATCTCGAGAAGCCAGTTCCTCCGGGTTTTATTTCCCACCCTTTCTGATTTGTGATACTCGCATCGCTCGGCCCTCAGGCTCGGTTTCTCTCTCAAAACCCTTTTCTTACTTTTCTCTCATCTTACACCTCTCTATTCTTTATTCTCTCATTTTTCATCCCTCCCCGGGGCGATTGACAGATGAATAGGAAGTCGCGGGTTCACGCCCGATACAGCTAGCTCACGGCTATTTCTTCTGGTGGATAGGGTGCCTTTCTGGCGAGTGCGTTAGTGACGAGGGGGAAGACGGAACAGCCGACTCAACTGTGCCCCTAGTTCGTCATTTTTGACCATTTTTTGTTGTTTTTCTAAAACAGTTTTGATCAAAATGAGAGTTGGATTAACACACTTATTCAATTTTTGATTTGAAAATCATGCGAATCAGGCTGTGAGCACTGAAAATTCTCATTTTTTTGGGTCTAAGAAAGCGGTCCAGTTTTGGAAAAATGGAATAATTTTCTAGAGAAAATCAGTCAACCTCAGTAAAAATTCCCAAAAACTGTTTTTGCAAACGGTCACTGCTCAACGAGCACGGAACCTACTCTTGAGATGCACAACCTCAGATCCATAGCAATGGAAAATTGCCCCTTGTACGAAGGATAACTGCGGGCAACGGAAAGTTGCCCCTTGTTTGAAATGACATTGCGGCGTTTTGAATGGCAACGGAAAGTTGCCCCTTGTTTGGATGATGCCGCAGCACATTGTAGTCAGTCCTCGGAGCGATGAACACAACCAGACTCTCAGATACAGAGAAGACAAAGATGGCCAGAACCATCGCATGGACACAATCGAATTTGAATTGTTTTATGGCTGGACTTCAGAATGAAGTTGCCTACGTATCCCAAACATGGGAATCAAGCCTTACGTAGTTCGGGGTTAAGGTACACTCGGGTATTTAACCTCTCATTTTTAGGCTCTAACTTTTGCCAAGGCGCCTATTGCAGGTTTTCGACCTTGCAAGATTTGTTCTTCTTTTCTTTTCTCTTTTTTTTTTTATTCTTTTCAATCCTTTTTCTTCTTCTTTTTTGCATTTTTCTTTTCTTTTCTTTTTGCATTTTTTGTATCTTTGCATTTTTTCTCTTTTTTCTTTTTCTTCATTCTTTTCTTCTCTAACTTTTGCTGGTCGCCCTTAGGGTTTTCGCCCAATGAGCCTCTTAAAGGGTAAAAGTGTAACAAGTCCATGCCAAATGGTTTTGAGATTGAAGCCCTCGTATCCGGAGAGTGGTCTGTTGTATTGATTCTTGAAAAAATCCACCTTTGGCTCTTCGAGCACATCGGATATTTTTTGCCCCTAGTTCGAGGGGTGCTTCTGATCTAGCTTTGCAAGCTTCTTCTGATGAGGTCTAACCTTCTTGATCTGACTTTGGTGCCTCTTGTTCGAGGGTTGCTTCAAATCTGGCCACACAGGCCTTACATTGTGGTCGACCGTTGAACATTCTGAATGCCAGTTCAAGGTTTGAAAGCAAAGGGGGGTCGAGTCTCGAGGCTGAGAGCGATCCTAGGCTGCACAATCTCAAGAGAGATTCCACACAGGTCTTCGCAAGACCGCGCAAAACATTTTTTGATAGTTTTTAAGAAAGCGACAAATCACTCGCACAGAAAATAGTGTGGAACCAGTCTGGATCGAACCAGGATCCTTCTCAGTACTCACGCCGACAAGCATGATTTCATTCATTAAGGGCTTAGCACGCCTTTCTTTCTCTCAAGTTGATCAATTTTTGCAAAACCCAAGGAATTCCTTCCTCTTTGTTTTTACCACAGTGTTCAAAAAGTTTTGAAAAACTCAAGTCATTACAACGACTTCAAGGCACATAAAAGACAGAGTTCTTAGTCAAATAGTGCCATCTCATTTAGAATTTCTGGCACAACTGGCACACGACAGAAGCAAACACAAGAGTGTGAAAATCACTGCTATTCCATTCAGATCTGTTGGCATAACTGGCTCCAAGGCAGAAACAGACTCGAAAGGAAGCAAAAAGACAAACACAAAACAAGCAAGTGATGTCTGAGGTAACACCCCCGAAATCACCCGACTCTAACAAAACAGGACTGACTCGGTACAACAAGACAGACCTTGACCGACTCAGTACGAAAAGACTGACTCAATACAAAATGAAAAGATTGACCCAATACCTAAGTCAGAAAGCAAAATTAACAGCATTTGTACATTGCTCAAAATAGTGCATGCCGTCCACTACATCTGAAGTAAACTGAATGCCGCCCGCAGGTGTTCATCTCCTGATCACATCACATTATCCCCCACAAGTTCATTGATCAAGTGCCGATAAACTTTGCTGAGTTGGTGCGACGATGACCTTATTGTCAATCAGATCTTGTATTTCATGGCGAAGATGGAAACACTTATCAGTGACATGACCGACCTGTTGATGAAAGGCACAATACTTGGCCGGATCATGGGAGGGAGGAAGTTTATCTGGCAGTGGTCGCGGCTCCAGGGGTTTCAGGTACCCCTTTTTAATCAGGACCCTCAAGGCCGCTGATAGAGACATGTATAGTGGTGCGAACACCCTCTGGCCTCGAGGTGGGTATTTTGAGGTTTGTGGCTTTTTGCTGGATGCACCAGCAAAGGGATTGACAGTCTTGGGTTTCTTTGGTCTCTTCCGAGTACGGGGCTAGAGTTGAAAGGAACATTCCTGGTATAAAGGCCCTTCTCCCGGCTCACCCCTTGATTCAAACTGCCCCCAACTTGAGTGGCGAAAGTGTCATCCACAGCCTCTATAACAACCGCAAGGACCTGCTCTTTGTTTAGTCCTTCAGCTTTCAAAGCCTCAACATCCCACCGAAGGTGTTCATGGGGACTAATGCTTGCCCCTACCTTGTTCTTACCACCTGCCTCTATTTTGCCAAGGGCTTGGCCTTCTTCCAATGCAGCCTGTTCCAAGGTTGGGGAGCCTTTACACATGAACTCCCTGGTACGTGATGTGGTCGATGATGAGGCCAAAACTCCGAAGGCCAGATCTGCCACAGTTCTTTGAAGATCTTCGATCATTCTCATCAGCTCAGAAGTAGTGGGTTCATGGGTTTGGGATGATTGGGGTTCAGATGCACCCATCATACATAAGTCCAGGCTCTCTGGAATGAACACCGCAGGCTTGGGTAGATGGGCTGGGGTGATATATATGCTGGGGTCGTAAGGGACGGCCAATGTGTGGATTAGATTGAGATGTGGATGAGGTATTTGGTCATTGGGGTCTGAAGGTGGAGCTATCGTTTGGTTGTCAATGAGATTTTGGATCTCATGACGATGCGAGCAACGATCGGTGCCATGATCATGGCGATGGTACACACAAGATTGGAAGGGTTATGTCTGGTTGGGAGTGGGTCAGAAGAGGTTGAGGATCGAGGGGTTTGAGATGCCCTCTTTCCATCAAGACTTTTAGTGCGCTAGTCAAGCTCATATAGAGGGGGGTGAAAGTTACCTACGAGCTCGAGTGGCCTTGGTTCTAGGCTTGGTTTGGCAAAAAGGGTCGGAGTGGCAATCAGTATTGATTTCGGTGGGTTTGGGAATAGCGCTACTACGAGCATTGGTATTCCCTGAAATCACCCTCCTTGTCGGTTCACTTGTTCTGGGAATGATCCCACTATTGAACGCGTTCTTGACCTGAACCCCCAGTTCATGTAAACTTTTGAAAGTGAATAGCGGAGCGAGTATCAACTTTTGCAACATATCATGCTCGAGGTTTCGCACCATCATCTGTACTTGATCCCTCTCCAAAGGGTGACGATCCGTCATCTGTGCTGCCTTTGCTCTCCACCTGGCAACAAATTCCACAAAAGGCTCTTTTGGGTTCTGGCGGGTTGCTTCAAGCTCTTGGATGATCATTTCAACTTGGGTGTTGTACGAATACTGATCGACAAAGGCCTCAGCCAGTTCTTCCCAGTTTTGCTTCACTTTATCTTCCAACTTAGCGTACCAAGTGGCTGCTACACCCGACAGGGTTCTTCCATCTGAGAGAGTTTACGTGGCTTAGTCGGACCCATCGGCGGGACATCCAAGAAAAGTTGGATATGTACCATTGGATCTCCGACCCATCGAAGCGGTCAATATATGGCATTTTGAATTGCATGCAGCGCGACTTCGGCAGACTCAGTGTGCCCATCCTCAATATCGAGGATGGAGTTAAGGCCTTGTGCCTTTTTGAATTGCTTCTCAAGGCTCGCAATTTTCACTGTAGTCGAATTGAGCTCATTAACATGAAAGGGTTGAAGCCTCTCAGTAGGCTGCACCAGGGGTTCGAGCACCTGAGCTTGAGTCAACCTTTCCCGAGGATTCGGGCACTGCAAATCTTCAACTGGCGGAAGTGGATCAAAGTTTGGCTGGGGTCCCAAAGCCGGATGTAAGGCAGATGCCCCAGATGGGCGCTGCGTTTCAATATTGGTCTCAGCCTGCATGGCAGTTCCCTGATTTAACGCTGCTATCACGGCCACAAATTCTTCTGAACCCTGTGCCATCACGGGTCTGCTGATGATGTGACTGGTGACTGTCGGATCAGATGAACTGGTGAGCCCTAACTGGCCTTTCTTACCACTGGCGAAGGAAAACTGGTTGCCCTTGAATTGAATCTCTGACCTAACAAAGTCTATCAGCACTAGTCCAATGTACCCGGGAGATATCAGAGCCTTCTGAAGCTATGGTTCCAGGACTACCTAGCAAAAGAGAAAACAGACAAAGATCTCGGCTCAATTTCTTGGAGCGGATATGAGCATAGTGAATGATTGTGCTCAATCTTGACCACTTGTTCCTCAAATATCTGTCCCCAAAAGCGATACCCTCGGTAAAACTGATTCCCCAAATCGATGCCCACAGGCTGATGCCCAAATTCTTGAATCGATATATGCATTCCTGTGAGATACACTCTAAAAGCACATAGCGGGTAAATGAGAGCCAATACACCCCTATGTTGGGGTAGGGTTTTCTGTCCTATTTTGTCGAGGAGCTAGGGTTTCACTACACGCATGGCGGTTTCAAACAACCTATATCGGGTAAGCAACTTTGTCCTAATTTGGAATGGTCACTCTGGATCGAATATGCACTAGGTCGAATGGCCAAAAAAGGGTGCCGGTAAAACCGGGGTTTGTGTTCCCATCTTGGCGAGAGCCATCGTAGTCGACCTTATGGTCATGCCTTGACAAGATAAGCGTCCAGCAAACCGCTCAGGAATAGCAGATGGCCAACACGGTGTCCTAGGCGCACCAATGCACATGCAATGCAAAAAGACACATAAATGGAATTAAAACAGGATATCATGAGTTCGAGTCAAGCTCTCTAAACTCTCAATGAGTCGCTATGCTTGGCGCCCGTGGGGGCCTCTATGCTGATTCGGACTCCTTTTTGTGTGTCGCGGTTAAATGTCGAACCAAAGAGTCCAACTCGCAAATCGTTTTGAAGAAAAATAGATTTTGAAAAAGTAGTGCCAAACATGGACCTTTGCGGATTCTGAGTCGCCACCTAAATATTTTAAAATGGAAATTTAGGAAACCACGACTCGGTGCGAAGAACGTGTCCGTCATCACCAAAGTGGTCTTGGCTCACGAGCTTGGGTACGATCGGGAAGGTCGACTATGAGCACCCCCTTTCAAGCCCCAAGCCTCTACTAACCGTGATATCCGTTTTTGAAAACATTACATGCTCTTATTCCAATTATTAACCTAGAATTACTATGCTATACGCGCAGCAAACAAGTATAGACTAGATTGCCTAATTTGGAAATAAACATTGCATATCTGTTCGTTTTGAAAATGCTTTGGAATTTGCTACTACTTAAGTAGGCTAAAAACAGTTTCAATGAGTTTTCCAACTCAAGCAACCCAACCTCCACCCACAGGCATTCAAACAGTTTATCTCACATAAGCACTTAGCCGCATGGTAAGCATACTGTCATGGCAACATTCACACGCATGTCGTATGCTAAAGCGTAAAATACTTACATCGTACTCCGTGCCAAAACAAGAAACTAGTTAGCAGACATGCATGTCCCTAGGTCATGTTAAGTGGCTAATGCAACACAGGCAAGGATGCAATTTAGAGTAGGCTCGGCTAACCCTAAATATGGCATGTGAAATGCTACAAATAACACGTATTCAATTTGGAATTAAAAGTACGATGCAGTTTGTATGATGTACCGAGCCCGATGCATGTAAACAAATGCATGAATGCACGCATGCATTGCATAAGGTATGCTAAAATAGACGTGCCCTAATACTAACCATCATAAGCAGGTAAGTAAAAGGGAGAAAGAAATGGGGGTTGGAAGACATACACCCACTCACGCACACTTATTACAATTACGCCCTCGCTCGGAGGGACCAAAAGAATAATACAAGTAATTAATTACGCGAGTTAGTTAAATCTTACAAATAGCCTAATTAATTAACAAATTAATTAATCTAAGAAAAACAGTAAACCGCCTCGGGGCGAGGGCACAAATGCAGGCGCGCTCGGGTGCTGCTGGGAATTGCATTGCCATGCCTAGCTTGCCTCTGTTTTCCCTGCTTTGCATCTCAGAAGACTGCCAAAGTCCTAGGAGTACTTCCTTAGGTACTGAAGATCACTACCGGCTGCACAAAACTTCCATTGGCAGTGGATTGAGCTCATCGGCACTGAATTGATCCATCGGCTTCAAATTGACTGCCGGTCGGCACTAAACATTGCCGGCCGGCACTGAATGCCTGCAAAACCTGCAACTCACAGCAGCAGAGGGCAAATACTGGCATGGCAATGCAGTTCAAAGCATGTATGCACTAAACACACTCCTTATCATACTAATGACTCAAAGGAAGATGCGCCTCGATTCTCGGACCACCAATCACGCATTTTCATGCATGATGGCCCAAAGAACCAAGTGTGCAACTTTGATTTCAAATGCATGCAATGCAAACAAACACATAAGGGTGCTAAACCTCTATCACACACACTTCAAGAGGCCAAGCATGCACAATGCAATGCAACGAAGTCCTAAGCATGTCGTCTATATGCAATATTAGCAATACAACATACTTATGCAAACATACAGGTGAACATGCAAGATAAGCATGCAAACCAATTGAAGGATGGACTTAAACATGAATTGGGCAACTCTAAAAAGGCTCAAAACAGTGGCCAAATACTATTGAAGTGAAGATTGAGATACATGCAATACATGTACACATGCAAGCATGCATAATCCAACACTTAGGCATAAACAAGACAACATTCAAGCACACTTGAAATGAGTTAAACATGGACAATTAGCATGCATAGAAAGCTCTGAAAATCATGCAAAACATGATGCTAAACCAAGCAACAAAGTAGGCTAAGCATGCAACAAGTGGCCCAAGTACTTAAGGCAAACCAATAAGGCATTGAACCACACATATTACAACCACACATGGTAACACTTAACCAATTAAAAAAAAAAGAGTTTTAACACATAAAACTAAGCCCAAAAGACCACTTAGATGGCATCTAAATGGCATGAATCCAAAGGCATGCACAAATGCTAAAACATGAGGCATACAACACATGCTTTTAAAGCATTAAAAAGGCAACTAAGGCAAGCATACGAGCACACCAAAGGGACTGAAATGACATGCCAAATGGTTCCAAACCACCAAAATGAGGTGAGCAACACATGCTACACATGCATACTCAAAGGCTAGCAAGCCTAAAATGCAAAGGGGCTATATAATGCATGCCAAGATCAACCCAAATGACTATGGACAGAGCTAAAACATGTCAAAATAGGCATAAAACATTCACAAACCTAAGCCTAAAGCATGCTCAAATTAGGACTAACAACCTAAGGCATGTTAAGGCAATACAAGGCATTACATGGCAACTACGCTAAGCATGCATAAGAGGCCAAAACCAACACTTAGCAATGTCATATTAGGGCATAATAAACATAAAATGTAGCCAAGACATGCTCTTCAAACATTCAAAACTAAGCTCCCTTAAGAGGCCAAATCTTGCCCTTTTCAAGGACATCAAGGAGAGGGGGTGGCCCTCTCCTTCTTGGGACTTCAAGGCATCATCTACACCACTGAAATCCCTCAAGATTTCAGTGGTGAAGAGACCCAAGCACCAAAATCCCGGAGCTCAACAAAATAGCACAAAAAAGAGACCTTTCAAGGCCTAAGAGGGGCCAAACTTCCCCAAAGCACAAAGTACCCTAATAAACTATCAAGAGGACTAAAAAACAGAACTTTTTTGTATTGAACACCAAGCACAAAAACAGTTCAAGGATAGGTCAAAATGGAGTGCAAGAATGGGGTTAATAAAGTAAGTTTCTCACCCTTGTTGACCCTCTGCACAAATGTTGACTTTGTTGCTTCCTTGAGCTCAAAACCAATCAAGAACAGCAAGAACAACCAATTGGGACCTCAGTAGCCAAGGGAAGGTGAAACACTAGGTGTTGATGTGCAATAGTAAGACACAAACACCTAGTCACACAAACAAGAGAGAAAAAAGAGAGATAGAATAGATATAGGATTCAAACCCTAAAACCAGAGCTTTTTCTCACCTTTCTAACCAAAACTTTTCTAACCCTAATGCCAAGAGAGAAGGCCTTCTCTTATAGGCAACCATCTTGTAAAGCTTGTCAAACAAGCTCACAAGGAGGGCATCCCTCCATACACGTGTATGGAGGGGAAACAAGTGCAAGAAAGCTGTCTGAAAATATCTCCAAAACAGCTGTAAAGTGATCGGCAGGGCAAAATGGTCATTTTGCCAAAATGAGTGCCGACCGGCACAAAATAGTGCCGACCGGCACAATATAGTGCCGATGGAAACAATCACCAGCCGGTGGCTTCTAGCCACTGCCGGTGGTGTGTGGGGATGTCTAAGAAGGCATTCCCTGCCCCTCAAAGGCAAAGCACAAGTGTTTGGTGCAAAACCAGACACAAAACAGTCGAGTTCGGAGATCCTGAGGCAAGGAGCGTAGCCGAGAACTCCGGGAACTCCAAACAAACACAAACATGGGTAATCACCGAGTGTTCAAGCGGTGACGTCCAAGTCTTGAGGATGGTCAAAAATGGGGTGTCTACAATATAGAAGTGAGTAAAGACAAAATTTAGTCAGTTTAAGCAATCCAAATTGAAATTTCACAGAAAACCATATTATGGCTTAAAAATTATGCAGATCTCAAATGTCAAATCAATTTCAGATTATCAAGCCTCTAAGGCTCTCAATTTTTGATCCAAACGTTTTAATCGTGACTGTCATGACCCGCCCCTGCCCCCATGGGTTAAGGACATAACCGGCCAGTAATCATGAGATTACCTACGACCTCAAACCAAATCAAACGTATTTTAACAGAGTTAATGGGGGCCAAACGGAAGCAATTTAAAACTTTGTCCATAGAGCTGTGCTTACATGGCACATCATAACAACCATGCATATGTATATTAATAACTCACATCAAAATATATACTACACAAAGCTCTGTACATACAGGATCAAATAAGTCTAAGTCAACCCAAGAAAACTATATATAACATAATCCAAACTTCGCCCATATGACAAAATAAAACAGAATGACAAAAAGGCGAAGACGGGTCTCGTGCGTAAGACGCAAGGGTTGACTCTTCAAAACCTTTGCTGTTTCTTACAGACGTCACTGGGGCTGGGTTTGGACTTCTCTCGACTCACCTATAAACACATGAATGAGCGTGAGCGAAAGCCCAGTGAATAATATCAAATAAAGGAGTTATACAGACGGTATGTAGAACAACACGCTTCAAACGGCCTTGGGCTCAATTCATATTTTCATTTATGTCAAACTGGCCTTTGGCCTATTCATTTATGTCAAAACGGCCTCTGGCCCATTCATTCATGTCAAAACGGCCTTTGGCCCATTCATTCATGTCAAAACAGCCTCTGGCCCATTCATTCATGTCAAAACGGCCTCTGGCCCATCCATTCATTCTTGTCAAAACAGCCTCCGGCCCATTCACTCTATCATTCAGATCAAACTGGCCTCTGGCCCATTCATTTTGCCTAGCAACATTGTCCACCGATCGAATCAACGAACTTATAAAACTTACATAGAAGTAAGTAATTTGGGCAACAACACATTTCAGATATCTTTGTTTAGATATTACTCACAGTGATTGGTTGGTTGGTTTGCCCTGGAGCTCGACCCTACACATTCCATGAACACAAAAAGGTCACAAACAATTCAATCCGTTCTAAATTCACATTTTCCTCTTTAGGCTTCATTCTTTCCTTTTTAACTCAATTACAATGTTCAATGCATGCCTAAGAGTACTTGGAAGTGAAAGAGAACAGAAAATGAAACACAGAATGGTTTTTCAAAATTTCAGAAAACAGGGTCTCTGCTCGAGCGGACCCTTGAGGCCTGTAAAAGTACTGGATATGTCAAATTTATGCTCGATCGTGAACTCTGGCGCTCGAGCGAAAAGCCTCTCTACATGGCTCCCAGCTCGAGCGTGAACTTCCCCCGCTCGAGCGGACACCATGTCTGCCGGAAATACTGGGAACATAAATACTGGGAACATGAATTTCACGCTCGAGTGGTGTTTTCCCTGCTCGAGCGGACATAAAAAATCTGGAAAATCTAGAACATGTTCTTGAGCTTCAATTTGATGTTCAAAGGTTCCAAATGCATGATTTTGGCTCAAACTTCACATACACATATTCTAACATGGTATAAACACCAAATTACAATACAATGAAGCTCAATTTCACAATTTAATCACATACATGTCTCAAATTAACTCAAACTCATCACCAACTCACTAAATTCAAACATGCAAGACTCAAACTCCCATGATTTGCACTAACATGTGAAATATACACAATATCCTCAACTTAATTGGTGAAGAGATGATCAAATACATGGACTTAAACCAAAAATCCAACATGGATCATACACATTGTGCTTAATATGGAAATTCATAGTAATTTCCTACATGCATGCATCTATTGACTTTAAATCCAACAAATACAACTCAATTTCATTTCAATTCTTACTCTTGGTCATTAATCAACTTTGAATACGTAAAATTACACATTAAACTCATGAATTCAAAATTAATTGCTTACCTAGAAGCCCAACCTTCCCAATCTATGGTTAATTCTTGAGTTTAACTTCAAGACTTCCAAGCTTCAAGACTAAAACATAGATTTTCTCCCCTCTCTCTCTCTCTCTCTCTCTCTCTCTCTCTCTCTCTCTTTCTCTCTCTCTCTAATTTCGGGTCTCTCCCCCTCTAGAGAGCTAAATCAGCCAAAAGGTGAAACAAAGAGAGAAATTGAGTGTGTATTGCCCTTTTTATAAAAGTCCCACAAAATCAATTTATCAATATTAAATAATTGGGCGCTAATTCATCAATTAAATCAATTAATTCTGATCTGAATCAATTTTCAATTAAATTTCACCGTAGGCTCTAAAAATTATGCCTATCACAATGACGCAATCAATTTCGGGTTCTGTGGCCGATAAGGCCTTCAATTTAATTTCCAAAGCAGAAAATCAAACAGATATTCTTACAGTGAACAGATAGAAATTCAAAACCACATATTTTCACATAATGGCACACAAAATCATATTAAACACATAGTCATACTCATATTAAGGACCAATTAACATATTACGGAATAGGGATATCATAGTGACAGATGCTTTCCTTCCCAAACAGATATAGGTTTTAAATCATAAGATCCATGGGCTTAAACCTAATTTCTCATGACATTTTACATTAGGCATTTAAATACACAGAATAAGGGACTAAAATTATACATAGGAACACATACGAGGGTCGGGTTATTACATAACCAGTTCTTCCTCAAATGAATCTGCATCATTCACTTCACATTCATGACCTTTTTTTAAGCCCTTTTTCGTTGACATCTCTCTCAACATTACTATCAAACATGATGTCATCAAGATCAAGATCATCATCATCACTACTATCTGAGAAATCCTTGCCTGATGGGTCATCACTGCCATCACTGTCAGTATTTGAGTCCTTTGACAGTGATCATTGTTATAATTTCCATCATTTTTCACATCTTTCACAGGCACATCTGTAAAGAATAACACATGATGAGCAATATCTACATTGTGTGGCTTATGATACTCAATAAAAAGCTCTAAAGTATTTGTATTTTCCAACAAACAATACATTTCTCTAATATCATCATCATTAGCCAACACTCTTAAACCTAAGACCAAATTTTTGTTGGGAATCCTATAGAAAATATGCTTGTAATAAAAAACACCCAACTCCTTCAACATACAGCTAATCTTTGGGACAGATAATTTATCAACATCAACTGCATCAAATACATCCACATTACCCCTAACATAACTCCTTTCATCATTCTCAATAAAATAGCCACTATGGTGTATCAAAACTTTAAGAAAACTTGCCATTACTGCATCCATGCATAAACAAAACAATAATGACAACAACTATGGGTCCACTTGCAAAACAAAGCATATTAAAAAAACAAAACCCTCATATAAAGCAACTTGGCCCACAATTCTCCATCTATGGAGACAAAATTTGACAGAAAAGTAGACACAAAAGACCCTACAAAAATAATGGAGACCTTGGGATCACAATGTATTAAGTGATACAGAGGCATGCATACAGTCAGAGACAAAAGCAATGTCACAAAGAAATAAACAATAAGTGTGCACTGATAATGGAGAGAAAACACAATGTCATAAGTGAATAAACAATGTCAACAATGGAGACAAAAAAGAAGGTCAACAATGGAGAAAAAAGAAAGGGGAAAATCGTATAAAACAACAAAAAACGAACCCATTTCTTACCTCTGTCTCAGAGACCAACGCTTTTTGGAAAATCAACTATGAAACTGCTATCTTCCTTCGATGCGTGGCTTCAATTGCGGGTTGAATCACCATGTGGGTTGCATGGAGCTGTAAATCGCAATAGGGGGGGTGTCTTTTGGCCTAATCATGAAGATTAGGGCAATTTTGGCGCCGAAATCATTCTTCCGTTAACTACTAGAGACGGAGATGAACGGGGGGATCAGATTGCAACACGGGTGGAATGGTGCAGTACAAATTGTCACAATTTAAAACCTGGGGTTTAATTTGAAAAATGTGCTAAATCCTGGGGTTTTTTTTGTGTAATTTCCTTTTTTTTTGGCAGTCTCTAAAATGGATAATATGATGGGATTAAATTGAGATTAATAATAAAAGGGGAAATAGAAGATGAGATTATACATATTGTTAGAATACTTGTATTGTATGTTTAATTATGATTATATATATGTATATATAGTAACTATTAAATGGAGTGCTGTTGCTAATTTTATAGTTGTAGAATTAACAATGTCATTAAAAATGCAGTATTTACTAATCCAACAATTGTAAAGATTTGTAATGCTGTTATGAAAGAAAGCAGGCTCATTTCCAGTGCCAACAGCAATTACATCATGGTATAAGAGGTTTTTTGCCCTTTTTAACACAACAATAATTGTTGTTTCAGTAATGATATGGAGGGAGGAATTGGAATATTCTAACCACTGTCCATTATATAATATGTATTAAAAAATTGTATTAAAATATGTGATTAAATGTATAAAATGTATAGAAATATGTAAAATTTGTATTGACGTTTTAACTTTTTTAGCATTATTTGTTCTTTAATGAACGTTGGTAGTCACTAGGACATGTAAAAAATTTACACTTTATATATAAAATAATATAACTCACTATAATTATCTTATTTTTAAATAGATAACAGATTTCTTAACTCACAAATTTTAATATATTACATATCAATCATATAGTTTTTTTTTTGGCACGTCTATACAAATTATGTACCTTTTTATTTTGTTTTCAATAGAACTCTTATCGTGAAATTTTATATATGAGTTTTCCTTGAATCCAAGCGAATAATCTTAAGTGGATCCCAAAATTTTAAGGATTTTGTTTAGAATAATGATATTAACGCTTTATTTTTAGTATCCCACCCTCAGTTTTTGTGAAAGACTACAAGACAAATTCTATGAATGACTAAAAATAAATTGTTCATATAATTACTATTTGTTTAAATGGAGACTTTTACCAACAGTGATCCCCCTTTCCACCACTAGGTATATAATAATATAGGACCTTTTACACTTTGTTGTTTGATTCCCAAATTGCATATAAATAAATACCTTGAATTAATCTGCCTTTGCACTTGTCCCTTCTCCACACCTGAAGTGCTTCAAGATTTTTACTGTGGTATGGATTTTATTTTTCTGGAATAATTTAAGCTTTATAAAATAAGAATCAGTTGCCGGAACAAAAAAAAAAAAAAAGATTAAGAATAAATTGTTGGAACAAATTGCTGGGAATTATTCAATTGGTGATCTTCGGGTTTTCAAAATTTGGCGATGAGCTTGTCTATGTAGAACATAAATATGATGTTTCAAGTCGCGTTACTTAGTCGCTTTCCTAAAGACAATATTTGCACCTACCAAAAGGTGTGCAGGGGGTTACAATAAATTCACCTCCAGGATACAATGAAGCCTGATCTAAAGATCAAGTCTATCGGCGTTTGCACTGACGACAATAGATCAGAATACTCATGATATAATCAAGAAAACCAAGACACTGATAATCAAATCTGCAGAACTTGATTACCAGTAAAAAAAGCAAAAATTTGTTTAAGAAACTCTTGATCGAAAAATCTAAATCAAGAAGGGGGAGAGAGAGAGAGAGCGAGAATTGCAGGAATGCCTTATGAATTTTTGGATAGAATGAAATGGCTGATTTTGCAGCCTATTTATAGGCCTTGATAGAGCTGATTGAATGGTTATGTCCCTTGATCGCATCCGATTAGATCTGACCGTTGGATAAACGATCTATGGTGCAAATCATTCTCACACCGAATAGCTGCCTTGACTGATCACACCTGATCACGATCGGGTGCCATCTCATTTGTATGATTGCGCACATCTCCAATCAATGGCTATGATCAAACCGCTCTAGAGTAGACACGTAACTGTTCGATCGGTTGGTTGACTCATCGCCAACGGATGCCACGTCATTGCCACGTGGAGTTAACTGTATTCCACATCACCCATGCCACATTGGATCCACGTCATTGCTCCAACCTGTGCAAATAGGAAAGTGCCCTCATGGCGCTTTGTGCCGATGCTAAGTGCAAAAGTGCGCCATCAAACGTCACACAACCCACTACCCATGCAACGCATGTGCATGTGCGTGTGCGTGTGTGGATGGTGCGAAGCACCATCCTTGCGGTGTGGGTGCATGCACACTAGCTTTCACCTCACAATTCCATATTCAAAGGAATATTCTATGTAGCACTCTATTGCTCCATATTTTCCTCTCTTTTCGATGTGGGACAAAGTCCCCAAGCTTATTTCAAGCTTTCCAAAGAAAAACAATGAAGGTTTTGAAAACACCAAAAAATTAAACTATACATTTTAAAAACCATTTTGAAAATTCCCTAACATTTCTCCACCATTTTCAAAATATCAGATGATGACCCTTGGTTCACTTGGCAACCTTATGTATAGGTGAAGACATCTTATGATTTGAATTATTCACTTAGTAAAGACATCTCAAAGTTAGTCAAGATGACATAGTAGACTTGTCTTTGAACTAGCGGTCTTATATGACTAACCGAACATGTTTCATGCACAGTACAGGTTACCTTAAGTATTCAAATTAACTGACACATGGATTGGCCTTGTGTGTATATCCTGTTTCATGAGCACTCTAGAGTAAAGCCCTTGGACTCATAGGAAGCGGCATCACCTCTTACACTCACATAGGTAAGCTTACTGAGAGTACCTCTATAATTTACAGTACCCTAACAACTTAGCTATAAGCTTATTAAGAGTTTGCTAACTCATCCTCTTCTGTTCACATTATAGGTAAAAAGCACTTCAACTTTGGAATGAAAATGAAATAAAACTAAGTGTTTGCAATCACGACATATGGTGTACTTGGGCTCATTGAACTCAAGACTTGATGTTTCTTCAAGCGTTGAGTCGAGTTTCTAACAAGAGTGACTATGTTAAGTGGGCTTAAGACCCATCCCCTTTGATGTTTTCCACATCAAATCCCTTGCAAGTCCATTTGTTAAGGGGTTTCACTTGACTTTACACAACTAATGGTAATCACACCTTCTGTGATTAACTGCCTGACATAGCTATGTCTCAATCCTATAAGCCTGGACTTTCCATTATAGACATGGCTATAGGCCCGTGATAGAGTTGCTTCACTATCACAATGCAAAGATATTAGTGGCATAGGTTTTGGCCATATCTTAATCTTTCCCAAGAGATTCCTCAGCCGCTCTGTCTCTTTGCTATAAGAAGCCAATGCTACAAACTCAGACGTCATGGTTGAGTCTGTTATGCATGTTTGCTTCTTCGAACCCCAGGAGATAGCTCCTCCTCCAAGAGTAAAAATCCCACCACTCATGGACGAGTGATCTTCATGGTTAGTTATCCAACTAGCATCTGTGAATCCTTCCAGCACTGCTGGATAGCCATTATAGACTATTCCATAGTCTATGGTTTTCCTCAAGTACCTAAGTACTCGATTAACAGCATTCCAATGCACACTATTGGGGTTACTAGTGTATCTTCTAAGTTTTCCCACTGCAAATGCAATATCAGGTCTAGTGCAAGTCATGGCATACATCAGGCTACCTATTACTCTTGAGTATTCTAGTTGATCAACATCATTTCTAGTATTAGGATACAATTTCAAATTTAAATCAAAAGGTGTAGACATGAGTGTATAATTATATTGATTAAATTTCTTAAGAATTTTCTCAATATAGTGTGACTGGGTAAGAATCAAATTATTGTCCTCTCATTTGATCTTAATGCCCAAAATTATATCAACCAAGCCCATGTCTTTTATAGTAAAGCTAGACGACAAGAAACTTTTAGTACTTTCAATGACATCATTGTCAGTACCAAAAATAAACATGTCATCTACATATAGACATATGATTATACCTCTATTGCCAGTAAACTTACTATACACACACTTATCAGATTCATGTATCCTAAAATCATTTGACACTATTACTTTATCAAATTTCTCAAGCCACTGTTTAAGAGCTTGTTTTAGTCCATATAGTGCCTTCACAAGTTTACACACTTTGTGTTCTTGATCTTGTACTACAAATCCTTCCGATTGTTGCATGTAGATTTCCTCATCTAACTCTTCATTTAGGAAAGCAGTCTTAACATCCATTTGATGGATTTCAAGCTTGTAGATTGAGGCTAAGGCAATCAACACTCGAATGGTGGCGATTCTAGCCACTGGAGCATATGTATCAAAATAATCGATACCCTTATTTTGAGTAAAACCCATAGTAGCTAATCTTGCTTTGAACTTGTCAATTGTGCCATCAACTTTCATTTTTCTTTTGAAAATCTATTTACAACCAATTGGTTTGGATCCAGGTGGCAAATTAAAAAGTATCCAAGTATTGTTACCCATGATAGAATCCACTTCATCATTTATTGCTTCTTTCTAAAAAGCAACATCTTGAGACTTTAATGGATCTGAATCCATATTCAAAGAAATCATTGTTTGCTTACAAAAAGCTTTCCTAGTTCCTTCTACAAGGTAAATAATGAAATCAGGGCCAAATGGCTTTTCAGTCCTAGCCCTCTTACTCGTCCTTAGCTCAATAGGCTTATTAGGTTCATTAGGCTCAATGGGTTCATGTCGTTTACTTTCCTCTGTAGACATCAAATGAGTTTATTCATTTTCTTGATTAGAATCCAACCTTGGAATGGTTGTGAAACGATTCTCATAAAATACTATATCACATGATTCAATGATGGTATTTGTTTCCACTGAACCATTGGGCTTTACTACCAGAAACCTATATGCTTTGCTATGTATAGCATAGCTAAGGAATATGTATTCAATTCCCTTTTCACCTAATTTCTTCTTTTTAGGTTCAGGCAATCTAACTTTTGCTCTACAGCCCCATGTTTTCAAGTAACCAAGAGTAGGTTTATTGTTTTTCCAAAGTTCATAAAGAGTAACATTTCTTCCCTTGAGAGGAATTCTATTGAGTATGTGACAGGCAGTGAACAAGCCTTCACCCTAAAAGCTAGAACTTAAACTGGAGTAAGAAACCATAGCATTTATCATTTCTGTTAATGTCCTATTCTTTCTTACAGCTAGTCTATTTTGTTGTGGTGTGTAGGGTGCAGACTTCTCATGAATAATACCAACATTTTCACAATATTCTGGAAAATGGTATTTACCGTCTCTATCAGACCTAAGTCTTTTTATTTTGACATTACATTGATTTTCTACTTCTGTCTTAAAAATCTTGAATTATCAAGCACCTCATCTTTTGAATGCAAAAGATAGATATGACAGTACTTAGAAAAATCATCAATGAATGTTACAAAATATTTCTTACCACCTCTAGTGGGGGTACTATGCATGTCACATACATCACTATGCACAAGTTCAATCAGAGATGTGGTTTTATCTACTTTAGGAAATGGAATGCGAGTAATTTTAGATTGCACACAAAATTTGCATTTTTCAAACATATCAATGTTATACTTAGAAATTAAATCTAAATTAACCATATCATGCATTTTCCTAGTAATAACATGACCTAAACGAGCATGCCATAAAGAAAGAGAATCAACAATATAAGCAGAAAATGATGTATTATTGATAACGTTAAGTTTGAACATTCTTTGATACATGTAGCCCTTTCCATAAAAAATCCCACCCTTAGACAGGACAAATTTGTTCGAATCAAATACTAACTTGAAACCATGCTTATTAAGCAAGCTTCTAGATAGAAGGTTTTTCCTGACATCAGGTACATGATAAACATCATTAAGATTTAAGACTTTTCCAGACGTGAACTCTAGATCCACCATCCCTTTGCCTTTGATAGTAGCAGTTAAAGAGTTGCCCATGTAGAGAACTGTTCCATCACTCACTTGTTCATAAGTAGTGAAACGGCTCTTGTCGTTGCAGATGTGCCTTGTTGCTCTTGAGTCAATCCACCAGTGATCAGCATCTTCAAGCATGTTCACCTCGGTTACAACTGCCATAAACTTGTTCTAGGCGTTTGATGCTTCTGGCTTCTTCTTGTATGATTGGCATTCATTTCTGAAGTGCCCTGTCTTGCCAATATGCCAGCAAGCACTTTTCGGCTTCTTTGCATCTTTCTCAGGTTGGGGGTCACGCTTAAGCTTCTTTTTGTTGAACCTCTTGCCATCATCCACCATGTGAGTCTTAAAAGTCTGAGCCAATTGGATTTCTTTACTTTCAAGAAGTATTGAATCTTCCTCAACTTGGAGGTGTTGAGCCAATTCGTCTAAAGTTAGATCTTCTTTTTTGTGTTTCAGAGTTTTCTTAAAATCCTTCAAAGAAGATGACAATTTCTTTATTATAAATGAAACTATAATAGATTCCTCCATGTTCATATTCTTTTGTCAAAACTGACTCAAAATATGTTGGATATCATGGAATTATTCAATAATGGGCTTTATATCAACCATAGTAAAACGCATAAAATTACTAACAAGAAATTTCTTACTAGTGGCATCCTCGGTGAGGTACTTTGCTTGTAATATATCCCAGAGTTGATTTTCCGTTTCCAGATGTTGATACACATCGAATAGAGAGTCTAACAGTGTATTCAGAATCTCTCCTCGGCCAATGTAGTCGGCATTCCCCCATTTGGTCCTAGTACGGGTTTGCTCCATAGTCTTGTCTTCTTGCTCCACCGGATAGGGGGTAATTAGCACATAGACCACTTTGAGAGTGGTGAGCAAAAAATGCATCTTCTTTTGCCAACGTCGGAAATTTCCTCCATCAAATTGGTCAAGCTTCATGAAATCTTGAGTCATTTTTTGAATAGACATCGCCATATTTAAATATTGTCTTTAGATTGTTGGAACAAATCGTCTTGAATTCTTCCATTGGTGGTCTTCGAGTCTTCAAAACTTGGTGATGAACTTGTCTATGTAGAACAAAAATATGGTGCTTCAAGTCGCATTACTTAGTCATTTTTCGAAAGACAATATTTGTACCCACCAAAAGGTGTACAAGGGGTCACAGCAAATTCGCCTTTAGGATACAATGAAGCCTGATCTAAAGATCAAGTCTATCGGCGTTTGCATTGATGACAATAGATCAGAATACTCTTGACATAATCAAGAAAACTAAGACACTGATAATCAAATCTACAGAACTTGATTACTAGTAAGAAAAGCAAAAATTTACTTAAGAAACTCTTGATCGAAAAATCTAAATCAATAGGGGGAGAGAGAGAGAGAGAGAGAGAGAGAGAGAGAGAGAGAGAGAATTGCAGGAATGCCTTTTGAATTTTTAGATGGAATGAAATGGCTGATTTTGCAGCCTATTTATAGGCCTTGATGGATTTGATTGAATGGTCACGTTCCTTGATCTCATCCAATCAAATCTGACTGTTGGATCGACGATCTATGGTGCAGATCATTTTCATACCGCATAACTACCTTGATTGATCACACCTGATCACGATCGGGTGCCATCTCATCTGTACGATCGCGCACATCTCCAATCAACAACTATGATCAAACTACTTCAAATCGGACACACAACATCGATTGGTTGACTCATCACCAATGGACGCCACATCAGTGCTACATGGAGCTGACTGTATTCCACATCACCCATGCCACGTTGGATCCACGTTGCCTTGCGCCGATGCGTCTATGTTAAGTGAAAAGTGCGCCATCAAATGCCACACAGCCCACTGCCCACTGCCCACTTCACGTGCGCACGCGTGTGCCTATGAGTGTGTGGATGGTGCGAAGCACCCCTTGCGGTATGGGTGCATGCACACTAGCTTTCACCTCATAATTCCATATTCAAAGGAATATTCTATGTAGCACTTTATTAAGTGCTCCATGTTTTCCTCTCTTCCAGATGTGGGACAAAGTCCCCAAGTGCAGACACCCCATTTTTGACCGTCCTTAAGACTTAGACGTCATTGTTTGAACACTCGATGATCATCTATGGGGGAGTGGTTCTGGAAATACTCTTTGGATCCAATGGGGCACTCGAGATCCTCAGCTAGTAACCTGAAAAGGAATGAACACTCCAGTCGGGGGTGCTGGAATTAGCACTCTGACGAATACGTCAGTATATACTCTCTCGATTGCTTATATCTTAACTTAAGCGTACTAGTTCTCACATACCTCTCATTGGTTGTTGCTCATCTATTTATATATGCTCCCAATCCTCAGGATGGGGGGCACTACTAATCCGTCGTGTGATTGCTCACTCGGCCCTTCTTTCGTCGTATTCCAACTTCCAATCAGCCCCTCGTTCAGCTGGCGGACTAATATATTCGGCATCCAGAACATACAAGACAGGGTCTAGTATAACATGTACCGATTATCTAAATGTCTATTCGGCCTATCTGCGTCCACTTTTATCCGGCTCCCACAATTGCCCCCCAAACACCCCACTAATACTAGTTAGTCGGCGTGTTTGGTTTCGAACTTGAAAAGTCAAAAATTCGGCGGTTAGCCTCATCCCAATGTGTGTTAGAACGCATACGTTTTTTGGTCATCATTACAAATTCCCTCCTCTTTGTACGTGTCCTCCATTTAATGTGATTTAAAACTCTGTCTCTTCGAATGTATACTCTAGATATTCAAAGTTTTTGGCTCGCCTTCTAGTTCAACTTCTTCACTTCGCGACCTTTGCAATTTCCTCCTGCCTCTCATTATACCTTTTGCTTCCTATAAGTTTTTTTCTCCTTTACTCCGAACGTCGTTTCCTTGTTTACTTTAGTTTTGCATAACCCTTAGGCTGGCTGTGATGGCAAAAAATTTGAAAGAGCTCATTTCTACGGATCGAATTTTCGGCTTTTGACGCCATTATTCCATCCCCGACGACGTCTATCTGTCACTTGTGGTAGACATCACCACTAATATGGAGAGGACCGATGAGAGTACAATCATCTTTTCTCTCCTATCGATTGCTGAGGGCAGAGTCCGTTTTTCCCTTCACCCATTTTTAAGAGTCGTCCTTCGACACTGGGGTCTAATTCCTTCCCAGCCTAACGTGAATTTTTTTCGCATCATAATGGGGATTATAGAGTTGAACCGTCGTCTTAGGATTAACTTAGACATACCTGCAATTCGGCATTGTTATGCCTTGGCCAAGTCTACTGGCCAGCTGGGATGCTATTTTCTCAAGGCCAAAGATACCGAACATCACCTAGTGACAATGCTTGCCAGCTCTGGCAAGCGTGTTGACGACGTGATGGTTGTTGTCCGAGGCAACTAGGAATTCGGCGATGGTGAAGATTGCCTAGACCCCGTACCAAGGAAACAAGGCGAACCAGGTGGCCGTATAGCTTACTCTAGTTTCTCCAACTACCTTATTTGTATTCGGTTTTTTTTCCATGTGTTGACTGTTTTGTTTTTGTAGGTAGCAATTTAAAGAAAGTATTGGTTTCATCCGACGACGCCGTACTTGTGGACATTAAAGTCTCTCTACAGTTCGTTGGCCGTCCAAACTTGCAGAAACAAGGGAGGGCGGCCCATATTCTTTTGCGATACGCGCCGTCTTACTCTACGTTTTCAGCAGCAGAACACATTCCAATTCTGAGTGGTGAAGATCATCTTACCGCCCTTATCTTCCCTAGCTTCAAAAACATAAAGGAGGTTGGTTTATAAGCCTCTGAATTGGAACAAGAGAAAGAACAAGCAGCCGATCCGGTCGCCGAGAACTTGAACCAGTCGGAAGCTGAGATAGAAGAAGCACTTAATTTGGCTTTTGAGGAAGTCAGATTGAATTTGTCTGACCCTTTGCCTACCTTAGGCCAAGGGGACTTTTTTGAAGACATTTTTACAAACTTAGGGGACTTGCCCGGCTCTTACCCTGACAACTTGGCCGGCGAGTCACTCACTCAAATGGCCAAACGGAGGAAAGCCAAAAGGATGGCAACCCGAAGAAGGACTGAAGCCAAGCGAAACCAACCTCCGCCCCCTCCATCTGACGCCACGGAAGAAACTCCACCCGTTCCTGTTGACGAGGTGGCTCAGAATGAAATGGCCGAAATGGAAACTATTGTTGATCAACAGGAGGGTCAAATGACGGAGTTTAGGGGTGAAAAGCGCCCAGCCGATCACAACACCGTTCATTCGGAAGATCCAGTGGACAAACGGCCACGCTTGGAAGAATCAGACCTGGTTGTGCTATTCATAGTGCAACCAAAAATAAAAAACATGCCAGTTAGCTTTGATTTATCGACTATAAGGGACCCGGCTGTGGCCTTGAGCCTGGCTTCGTCTATTTCTCTGCCGGCTGACAGAGCAACTTTTAGGGCGGAGGCCGATCTGCTGGCTATCGCGTTAGTTGCTCAATCGGCGATATTGGTACGTAATTCTTTATAGCTCTGCAAGGCTAAACAGGAGTTTCTATAGTAGCTCACCACTCCTTTCTTTTGCAGTTGGCGGGGAGAATAGCCGAGATTGGACATCGCCAACACGACGCAATCGAACAGATCGGCTTCCTCACAGCCGAATTAGAAAAGGAGAAGGGGAGAGCAGCAGAGGCCTCTTTCTGAGCCGAGTCTGAGGCCACAAAAGTGGCGGAAGAGAGAATTAGGGCCGATGCTAGAGCAAATAAGGCCAGGATTGCTGTCGCACTGAAAATGGCCGCTGAGGAAAAGGCGAAAGTGAATGAAGAAGCGCGCAGGCTGGCCAACGAAATGATTGCAAAGCTAGAGGCCGACCTGGAAAAGTCTAGGTGGGCGAAGGCGAACACCGAGTCTGCGCTTTCCGAGTCATTCCAGGTTGGCAAGAATGCGGCCTTGGCGGACTATGTCGAAGAAGTGTCGAAATTTGAAAATAGGGGGTTCAAACACGGCTGGCTCAAGGCCTTGGTTGCCGCTAATGTGACATCGGAATAGCCGATTCCATACAAGCAGGTAGACATTGAGCCGCTGGAGTCTGACCTCGAAGATACCGAAGACAGTTGAATTATTTGCCATTTTGCTTTGGTATTAAGCGTATGTAGATTTTGCTGTATGTATTAGGTTTTTGTTTTTGATTGTTCATTTTTTGTGAGAAGCCGATATAGGGTAGTTTTCATTTGTAAAATGAATTCTATTTGTGCTCAATTTATGAATGAAAATTATTTTTGCTATTTGCGCGCAGCTTATGAATGGAAATTATTTTTGCCTGTTGTGCTCAATGAATGTGCTTGTTAGCCACCAAGTAAGATGTAAAATCATGAAATGAATGAAACAAACTGTCGAGTTAAAAATAACTGTAAAGTGTTGCAGCTTAGCTGAATGAATATATTAGTGAATATGCCCTTGCTGCAACAGGTTAATAAACCAGTCGGACTAATGAAACATGACAGGCTGAAAACGGCTGTTCAGTAATTTGCTGGGGCACAATAGAGATTCGGTTGAGCTCCGATAGTTATGCTGAATAGATTGATTAATCTGCCCTTGCCTCAGCGAGTTAATGAACCAAGACAGACTGAAACGGTAGTTCAGTAACTTGCTGGGGCACAATGGAGATTTGGCTAAGCTCTGATAGTTATGCCTAATAGATTGATTAATCTGCCTTTGCCCCAGCGAGTTAATGAACCAAGACAGATTGAAGATGACAGTTCAGTAATTTGTTGGGGCACAATGGAAATTCGGCTGAGCTTTGATAGTTATGCCAAATAGATTTATTAATCTGCCCTTGCCCCAGCGAGTTAATGAACCAAGACAGATTGAAGACGACAGTTCTGTAATTTGCTGGGGCACAATGGAAATTCGGCTGAGCTCTGATAATTATGCCGAATAGATTGATTAATTTGCCCTTGCCCCAGCGAGTTAATGAACCAAGACAGATTGAAGACGGCAGTTCAGTAATTTGCTGGGGCACAATGGAAATTCGATTGAGCTCTGATAGTTATGCCAAATAGATTGATTAATTTGCCATTGCCCCAGCGAGTTAATGAACAAAGACAGATTGAAGACGACAGTTCTATAATTTGCTGGGGCACAATGGAAATTTGGCTGAGCGTTGATAGTTATGCCGAATAGATTGATTAATTTGCCTTTGCCCCAGCCAGCACTTGAACTGGGACGCCGAAAATAGTTAGTTCGTGGCGTGAGGCTTTTGAAGTTTAGCGTTAATGATATCGCCTCGAGGGTGCTGCCCCCGTAAGGAATAAATAAAACGAGCGCTTCGTGCACGTAGGTCCTATTAATGTGTTCAGATTCAACATCTCAGTCCTGTCCGTTGGGGAAGGTTAGACAAGTGCGAATGTCAAATAGATTGTTCTTCAACAGTAGAGGAGAGGGAAGGACATTAGCTGAGCTGGAAGGAGAAATGAATCGAAGTGGCGAACCTACATGCACGGGAGGTAGGACTTCGAGGGAGCGGGAGAGACACCAGTCCCCTCGTCGTCCAAGTAGGTCGCCCAGGAGGGAAAAACAGCAACGGGGTAGATCCCCTTAACCCCGCTTCGAAAGAGAACCCGATGCAACACTGCGCCCATTGAGTTTTGCGGTCTTTGTAGGAAATAGACCAATGATAGAAGCGGATTCAATCGTTCATAACCCAAATGTGGCAGTCGAGTTTGCTCGACAGATTTTTCCACCTGAAGTCTAGCAGTCGATGATAGGTCGACAGGATTTTGAAGTGTTTCAGGAAGGCGTTCATGGGGCGGTGAAGGGGCTGTTCACCGTCTATGAAATCGGTATGCGTCTTCGTGCCGCACGGCGGGATATAGAGTAGAGAGATGAACGCATTCAAAGCTTAGAAGCTCGAGTGGAGAAGGTTGAGCGCGAACTAAGAAAGGTCAAGATTACCGAGTCACAATCGGCTGGCCATCCTAACCCGGTCGTGGAGGAAAGGGTGACTCAGCGGCTAATAAGTCATGCGATTGCCGATCGAGATACAGCTAGCATGTTTGCAATTGAGACTACCAAGTCCAGGGCCTATGAAAAAGGCTTTCATGATGGTTGAAAGGTCGGGATAGACAAGACCAAGGAAAAACTTGCCGAGGAGGTCTACCGATGTGAAAATCGTGGATTTAAACACGGCTGGATCAAGGCACTTCAAGCTGCGGACGCTCTCTGGGTAGCAGGCGTTGATTCGGCGTCGTCGCTATATCAAGTTCATCATTTTTCCTTTTCAGCCTTCGAAGTCGAGAAGAGTGATAACGAGGAAGATGCCGAATAGAAGTAGTCATTGTAATGCCCAAACGTAGATTGGGTGTAAATTATGTATTTATTGGTTAATCTAATAAAACACTCTATTTCGATTGTTTGAATGTTTCATCTTGAATGCTTGCACGTTTCAATTTTCGCTGTGTATCGTGAGATCCATGAAGGGCGCTCTGAATCCAGAGTCTTATTTGGCCCAAACGTGACATGCATGGATAGGGCTTCGATTTCGGAGGCTTTTCTATCTTGGCCAATCATGATATCCACGAAGGGCGCTCCGAATCCAGAGTATTATTCAACCCAAACATGATGTGCACGGATGGGGCTCCGAATTTGGAGGCTTTTTTTATCTTGGCTAATCGTGATATCCACGAAGGGCGCTTCGAATCCGGAGTCTTATTCGGCCCAAACGTGACCTGTACGGTGGGGCTTTGAATTCGGAGGCTTTTTTATCTTGGCCAATCATGATATCCATGAAGAGTGCTTCGAATCCGGAGTCTTATTTGGCCCAAAAGTGTCATGCACTCATGGGGGTTCGAATTAGGAGGCTTTTTTGTCTTGGCTAATCGTGATACACGAAGGGCGCTCCGAATTCGGAGTCTTTATTCGGCCCAAAAGTGTCATGCACTCATGGGGCTCCGAATTCGGAGGCTTTTTTGTCTTGGCCAATTGTGATACACAAAGGGCGCTCCGAATCCGGAGTCTTTATTCGGCCCAAAAGTGTCATGCACTCATGGGGCTCCGAATTCGAAGGCTTTTTTTGTCTTGGCTAATCGTGATACACGAAGGGTGCTCCGAATTTGGAGTCTTTATTCGACCCAAACGTGACCTGCATAGATGGGGCTTCGAATTCAGAGGCTTTTTTGTCTTGGCCAATCGTGATACATGAAGGGCGCTTCGAATCCGTTGTCTTTATTCGGCCCAAACGTGACCTGCATGGATGGGGTTCTGAATTCGGAGGCTTTTTTGTCTTGGCCAATCGTGAGATCCACGAAGGGCGCTCTGAATTTGGAGTCTTTATTTGGCCCAAACGTACCTGCATGGATGGGGCTCTGAATTCAGAGGCTTTTTTGTCTTGGCCAATCGTGAGATCCACAAAGGGTGCTTCGAATCCGGAGGCTTAATCGGCCCAAAAGTGTCATGCACTAATGGGGCTCCGAATTCGTAGACTTATCTTGGTCAATCGTGATACACGAAAGGCGCTCCGAATCCGGAGGCTTAATTGGCTCAAAAGTGTCATGCATTAATGGGGCTCCGAATTCGGAGGCTTCACTTGGCCAATCGTGATACACGAAGGGCGCTCCGAATCCGGAGGCTTAATCGGCCCAAAAGTGTCATGCACTAATGGGGCTCCGAATTCGGAGACTTATCTTGGCCAATCGTGATACACGAAGGGCGCTCCGAATCTGGAGGTTTAACTTGGCCAATTGTGATATCCACGAAGGGCACTTCGAATTTGGAGGCTTAATCGGCCCAAAAGTGTCATGCACTAATGGGGCTTCGAATTCAGAGGCTTCACTTGGCCAATCATTATATCCACGAAGGGCACTCCGAATCCAGAGGCTTAAACCGGAAGACTTTTGAACTGAATTTCGCAATGAGAAAACAGGAAACTTTGCATTACAAAAGTGAAATATGTACATGGTGAACCATTCAAAACAAGTATCATGCCCTACAGGTTGGGTTTAATGATAGAATTTACGCAAGTGCGTTGAATTCCAAGGTCGTGGCAGACTCCTCCTTGACATGTCTTTGAGCCAATATGCCCCTACTCTTGTGATTGAGTCGATCTGATAGGGGCCATTCCAGTTAGGACCCAATTTCCCATCAGTTGGATTCCTGGCAGCTGGAAACACTTTCTTCAGGACCAACTCTCCTGGTGTATAGCGACGTAGCTGAACACGTTGATTATACGACTTAGTAAGCTGCTGCTGGTATCGTGCCATGGATGCAAGGGCATGATCTCTTCGTTCTTCAATCAGGATCAAATCCAAGGCCAGTATCTTGTCGTTTCGATCCATATCAAAAACCTTTGATTTTAAGGTTAGGAGGCCGATCTCCAAGGGGATGATTGCCGGTGTTCCGAAGCATAAAGCGAACGGCGTCTCCTCAGTGGACCGCTTCGGAGTAGTGCGATGAGCCCATAACACACTCGGCAATTCGTCGACCCATCTGCCTTTAGCTTTCTCCAGCCTCTTTTTGATGCCGTCCAAAATAGATTTGTTAGAGGCTTCAGCTTGGCCATTACACTGAGGATAAGCCGGTGTGGAAAAATAGGGCCGAATACCATACTTGCTGTACAGTTCTCGGTAGACACCATAATCAAATTGGGTGCTGTTGTCTGAAATAAGTGCTCTCGGAATGCTGAATCGTGTTATGATATTTCTCCATAGAAAACGCTTCACATTAGTATCTCGAATGTGCATTAGTGCCTCTGCTTCCACCCATTTTGTGAAATAATCTATTACGATAATAAAAAATCGCTTGTTGCCCAGGGTGCGAGGCAATGGTTCGACGATGTCAAGTCCCCATTAGGCAAACGGCCAAGGACTGGTTATAGAGCTTAAATCTTCAGCAGGTAGGTGGGTTAAGTGTCACGACCCAAACCCGGCCCTATGGGTTTAGCACCGTAACTGGCCAGTAATCCGAGATTACCAAAGGCCTCTGAAACGATGTCTGATCAAAGCAGTCTGGGGCTGGCGGAAGCCAATCTGATAAATAACTAGTGTCCATTGAGCTGTGAAAATCTGTATGTCAAAAACATTTTTCTGCATTCATACGGTTCAACACAGTACATTCTATACAATCATATCTGATCGGTCGATGGGATTGAATCCCTCGATGGCAGCAAGATGCAGTCTATACAAAAGTACAATACAGTAAGGAGACCGATAGGGGACACAAAAACACCCCAAGCCATAACATGGCAACTCGAAACCTCGCAGTGAGGCACATAGGCTGGCTTGACAAAACTGGGGATCAAACCCACGCTCCTAGCTCCGGTCTGGTTGCTGAGAACCTACATATATATATAAACAGTGAGCTAAAGCCCAGTGAATAACATACAGTGTAAAGAGGTTATGAATGAATGTCCCTTACAGTAATAAAATCAATTCATTATACAGTATTTCAATCTTTTAGTATTTCAGTCAATCAGTATTTCAATCAATCGGTCATATGTGGTACATCCATTAGCCTATAAACAGTAGGTCCAGAAAGGACCGGGCCTTAACAGACCCAACAATAATGATGGCCATCAAACAGTATGGTTCCACAAGGAAACCAACAGAGCTCTGTAACAGTCAATAACAGTGGGTGCTAAGGATGCCACAATACAGTTCGAAATGCAGGACATACATTCATTCAATAAACAATATCAGTTCAATAAACAGTTCAGTTAAGTATCCAAAATATAACCATTTAAATATAACCATTTGAACATATCTTTACACAATCTGTTACTCACAGAGATTGGGCTATAGCAGCTAGAGCGCGTCCCCGAGAGCCAACCCTAAACAGTTAACAAATAGAACACACACTAAGTTCTCAATCGGAAATGATGGTAATTAAATCCCTAAATTTCCTCGGTGTGGTTCTATGTTTAAATCCTCATTAAGATGTCTTAAACTAGGCCTAAGAATGCCTAGGATGCGATGAGGATGCAAAAATACAGTTGGAAGGCATTTTTCAAAAGTTGCTGAAAACAGGGGTCTCGCTCGACCGAGCCTTCCTTCACTTGAGCGAGGTTGCAAAAACAAAGGCTTCGCTCGAGCGAACAATCCTTCACTCGAGCGATCTGATGAAACAGTAAAAGTACTGGATGCTCAATTTTTACGCGCGATGCTCGCTCGAGCGAGCTTCCAAAATCAAAGGGTTCGCTCGAGCGAGCCTTCCTTCGCTCGAGCGGTCTGATGAAACAGTAAAAGTACTGGATGTTCGATTTTTACGCTCGAGCCACCAATCCTTCGCTCGAGCATGTCTCAGAGGAAAACATTGGTCGCTCGAGCGAGGAATCCTTCGCTCGAGCGAAGAAGCCAAATCTGGAATTTCCAGATTTGCCTTCCTAGCTCAAACCAAGCATTCTCAACTCAATTCTCGACCTCTTGGGCTCAAATTCTGGAGAATACATCCCAAAACAATGTACAACAAGTTTCAAAAGCCAATTTATGAATTCAAGCCCCAAAGGTGAGTCAATTAAAACCATTTTTCAAACCCAATTTCAAGAACAATTTCAAACATGCAATGCATGAGTTTTAATCAAAAATCAACCTTCAAATCTTGCTCTAATGAGCTCAATAATTGGAAAATGAAGTGAAAACATGGACTATAATATAAGCATGGACATGCATGTATGATTCTCCAAGAATTTAACTTCAAAATACATCAATTCAAGCATGCATGCAACAATGGAGTTTTAATTCAACTTGAATGAGCAAATTCATGTCTTAACTTCTCTATAACCATGATATATGCAAGATGAAGCTTAAAGACAACAATAAAACAATGAATTCCTTACCTAGAGTGTTGATTCAAGTCTAGTAAGCTCAAATATACCAATTCCCTAGCAATTCCACAAGTTCTTTAGCAAATTCAACAATTGAACCCAATTTCTCTTAACTCTCCCTCTCTCTAACTCTTTGGTCGGCTAATAGGCACAAATGAGCTGAGGAAGAAGCTTTGATCAACATGTAATGAAGCCTAGTATAATATTCTAAGTGGCCCACTAAGGTGGCAATATGGTAGATAAGTCAAAGTTCTCAATTAACTCGTTTAAATCTAATTTTACCATTCCTAATCAATTTTCAGATAAATATACCATAAAATCAGAAATATTCTACTGATTCTAAAACATCAAACGGTTTCTAAATCGGCCACCGATAAGGCCTTCAATTAACAGTTTAAACGCATGGATTCCAACAGATAATTAATCAATTAAACAGATAGAAATGCAATATAACAGATAACTTTTCCAATTTCAGTTCCAGTTTCAATCAGTCTATCCAATACTTCAGTTAATCCAATTATCAGTCGTTAGCGGTCCAGTTTAGCAATAATCAGTATTTAATTCAGTGGTTATTCAGTAATCGGTACGAGGGTTGTTACATTAAGGGAGAAAACTTCTGACACTCTTCACATTTTTTCACATAACATTCAGCATCAGATCTCATTGTCGGCCAATAATACCCCTATGTCACAGCTCGATGAGCCAAAGAGCGCCCGCTAGAATGGGAACCACAGCTACCTATATGTATTTTAGTCAGGAGTTCCTCCACTTTATCTGGATGAACGCATTCTAGGTATGGACCAGAAAGGGATTTTTTGTAAAGCTTTCCTTGCGGATCCAAGTAGTATCACAAGGGTTTGTTTCGCAGCTTGTGTGCTTCTTTCTTATCTGACGGGAGCTGTTAGGAAGATAGGAATGCGGCAATGGAGTCCATCCAACTCAAACTTGACTCTATGACATTGATCTGGACTTCCTCTGAAGGGCCAATGCTTGGCTTAGGGATGAAACCCACTTTAATTATCCATTTAATCTCTGAGTTAATGGCAGAGGCTAAGCAAGCCAGGGCGTCTACATGTGTGTTCTGATCACGGGTTATTTGGTTCAATTCATGATGATCAAATTTTTCCAGCAAGGAATTTTCCGTTTTCATGTAAGCAGCCATACGGTCATTTTTGGCCGCCTACTTCCCCTTTAGTTGATTGATCACAAGTTTTGAATCACAAAATATGATCAAACGCTGAGCACCCAGGAGATATGCATTCCGCAAGCCGGTTAGCAGGGCATCTGTAGACACCCCATTTTTGACCGACCTTAAGACTCAGACGTCATCGATTGAGCGCTCGGTGATTGCGCATATTGTGCTCGTTCTGAGGTTACGGAGTCTCGGCTGAGAGCTTTGCCTCCGGACTTTGGGACTCTTTTTTGCTTTGCCTCGGTTGGCGAACTAGGTTCTGTTTTCTCTTCCCGAAGGGAGGGAGAGGTCTCGTAGACCATCTCTCAGTGGCCGTAGGCTACTTTTTGTGGTCGTAGACCACTGTTCCCGTTTGGACACCAGTTTTCAATTTTCAGAGCCGTTGGTTGTGCGCCTCGGTTCGGGACCGCTTAACTTTCTTCGTCTACTCCGGTTTTTGGTACACACCTTGTTTTCTCTCTCTAGAGGGACACCGTGGCCCGGGAGACCACCTTTGTGGTCGCACGCCACCTCTGGTGCTTAATAGTCAGTTTTAGGGGCCTTCGGCCGTACGTTTCGACCCCCGAACCCTCGTTTTGCATCGGTGTGGGTTCATTTTTGGCAGGGACCCTATTTTCACTATTTGGAAGGTGGTACAGGGGTGGAAGACCAGCAATTCTCTTGGAGACCACTTCTTCTCCCGCTGGCCGATTTTCTTGTTAGGAAGCTGGTATCCTTGGCTTTTGAGCCACATTTTCTGGTCTCCCATACTACCACTGAGTTGCATTCACCTGGGAGACCACCAATATGGGCTAGACAACCACCTTTTGAGCTTGACCCTTTTGAACACAGTCGTAGCCGACAGGAGTGGTCGGTGACCACTGGCCCAGTCACCAACCTTCTGCTTTTTTGTCTCTCTGAATGCAATCCAGCTGTGCCAGCTGGGAGGCATTTGCTCCATCCTCTGAGGATTGACTCTCTTGTTTTAGCTTCTTAAAGAAGCTTGGCCCTTTACTTTTAACTTCTAAGAGAAGCTTGACTTTTTGTTAAGCTTCTTGAGGAAGCTTGACCCCTTTGGTCTAGCTTCCTCAAGAAGCTTGACCCTTTTGATTTAGCTTACTTAAGAAGCTTGGCCCCTTTGCTCCAAGCTTCTAAGAGAAGCCTTGGACCTCTTCTTCTATAAGAGAGACCCTCCTCTCCACTTGCAAGGGTTGAGATTTTTGTGTCTAAAGCTTATACACTTCCTTCCATATCTCTCTACTTCAAGCTTCAAAAGTCCATAGTTCTTGGACCCTTTGCACTACACCTCCAAGCACAACACCTCCACTATCAACCTAAACACCTTGGAGCTCATTTTCAGAGGTTGAAGAGTTCCTACTTTGGTCCAGAAGCTGCTGGAGGTCTTCTCTACAAGGGTAACACTCATTCCCCCTTTTTAAGCATTATTTTGCTTCACATCTTAGCTCCATTTGCAAGCATATTTAGGATTTGTCATAAACTGAAAAAATTCTTGTTTTGAGCTTCTAAACATGTTTGTTTAAGACTATTTTTCTGTTGGGGGTCATCTACCCCCTTGCATGCTTCATTTCCTCTTGTTTTAGGCCATGCATTAAGGCCTTTGTTGTGAGATTTGTTGGCCCTTTTGACCACTGAAATCTAGCAGATTTTCAGTGGTTATTATATGTTTTTGAGCATCAAAATCAGAGAGGGGTGACCCTCTCACCCCTTGTTTTGTTTACTAGCTTTCTTGGCCTTTCAAAGGAGCCTCTATTTGCATATTTTCAAGCCATGTTTCAGGCCACTTTTTGTGAGTTTTGGGACCTGCATAGGCTCTGTCCAGAGCCCTTTTTGCCATGTTGAATGTCTATTGTGCATGTGTAGAGTGATCCTCTTCAAGGACTTTCAAAGGGGCCTTTACTTGCATGCTTCCTAGGCTCACTTCAAGCCCTTTTCAGTGGGTTTTAGGGCCATCATAACCTCTATTTAGAGGTGGTTTTTCCATTTTGTATGTCCATCATGCATGTGTTGAATAACCCTCTTATTGGCCTTTCAAAGGAACATAGCATTCTTGCATGCATTGGCCATATTTCCATGGGTTTTGGGCATTATTTTCCATGGCATACTTCTGTTTTTGGCTGGTTTGGTGAGCTCTCATGTGCTTCATATAGTTGTAGTGCAAATCATGGTTCATTAGCTTGTATTGCATGATCTTTTGGCCCTTAATTCTAGCACTTTTTGGCCATGCCTTAGACTGATTTTGTGCATATTTTGGACTGTCTTAGCTCTGTTTTTGGGTCTCATGGTCGAATGATGTTTGTTTTGCATGCTTGTAGTTCAATGTCCATGCTTAGTTTTGAGTTTCAATGTCTATTACATGCATATACTGAGGTGTTTTCATATTTTTGGGCCATTGAATATCATATGTCAGAGCTTACATGTATGCCATATTCCCATGATTTTCACTCTTTAAATGCGTTTGAGAGTTGGGCTTGTATGCCTTATTTTCGGACCATTGAATGAGCTTCATTTCTTTATATATTGAGCCATCATTTTAGGCCATTTTCCCACGGTCTTGGACCTGCCTAGGGTCTATTTGGGGCTGGTCTTTCCATTTGTGCATCACTTCGTGTACCTTTAGTGTAATCCGCTTCACTAGTTTCTGTCACGCCCCAAACTTGCCCCTAAAAGTTTGGGCATGATCGAAACAGAAAAGGACACCTAACCTGATTTCATTTAGGGGCCTAACCGGAAGCTGTACTAATAAGTGATAAAAACTAGAAACTATGTCATCCATTGAGCTACTAAATTATGCCAGAATCATAAACATCTCATGGAACAAGTACATTAAAAACCATAATACGTTTGCGAGTGAGGTATTTACATGTCTCCACAAAGCCAACCCTGAGGTGGGGTATACAACAAAAACAATAAGTACATGACAACCTAATTCAAAAGTAAAAGAGTAAGCCATCATCTAATGAACTCCACAAAAGGAGGGCTCCAATCCAAAGCTTGGCTGTGCCTAGGCTGACAAAAGTATAACGACGCTGGGTTATGGTCGACCTCCTGATTGGTTACCTACAAAAACAGACAGAACACAGGGTGAGCTAAGCTCAGTGAACAATAGCACTTATATACACGTAAAACAAAATATCATAACATCCGTGTCGTTAGTCTGCTTCTGTACCCATAGGACAATTTGTTGATTCACAATTTTCCCATTTGGCCCTTGGCCTGAGGAATTCACATATTCACAAATAAAACCATTAAGTTTCATAACTTCACAGCTTAAGGTAATGGCCTTCGGCCCCTTATTTTCTTGGTCCACGAGTTCACACACATACACATTTCACATATCGGCCTTTAGCCTCATAATCACATTTCACATATTGGCCATTAGCCTCATAATCACATTTCACATATTGGCCATTAGCCTCATAATCACATTTCACATATTGGCCATTGGCCTCATAATCATATTTCCCATATTGGCCATTGGCCTCATAATCTCTTGGTACACAGATGGCCCTTGGCCACATGAATTCACAAACTGTATCAGTGTCTCCATAGATCAGAATATTTCTTGTTTCATACATAACTTCATGCAATATAGTTCTCACATAAAGAAAATACAGTTCATAATATAAACTAATAACGAATAAAGGTGCATTTAAGCACTATTACTCACAGCGTTGTAACGGTGTGGTAGTTTCTTCCGGAGTGTGCCCTGCACACAATCATAACTTATAAATGAGTTGTTTTCTTCTTAAATCATTGGGGAATCATTTCCTGCATCATTACACTTCACATGAATGGATAACCAACTTAAAATCATCAGAAACGTATTCTAAAACCATTAGGGAATCAAGCACGCAAAACTGAGCAAGCATACTTCTTTTTGAAAATTAGGCCCTCCGCTCGCGCTCCCGGTTTGTCGCTCGGCGACGATGCAATGCTACAAAAATCTTGAGGGTCGATTTCTCGCTCGGCGAATTCCTCCGCCGGTACGACAGAGTAATTTCAGAAAAAACTGCTGGGAGGGTGATTTTCCCGCTCGAGCGGCCCTGACCTCCGCTCGAGCGGACGACAACCCAGATTCAGGGCAGCCCGATTTCAATCCAAAATTCAACAACCAAATCTCATTTTTCCTACAATCAAAGGTTAAATTTATGTAATACTTCAACTTAACCATCACCAAAGCATGGATTTAAACTTGATTACGACAATTGAACCCAACTCAGAAGCTTCAACAACTTATTACTTCCTCAAATTTCATCATATTTTCAAGTTCAACAACCATATCACTTAATATTGACATATATGCTTGGAATCATGATATAAAACTAAGGATTGAAGTATAACTTCATACATCATTCAATTTGAAGTGTCAAAGTATACAAATATTGCCAAAACCCTCATAACTCAACATATAATCTTCATGAGTCAAACACAACACAAACATAAGTTGTAATCTTTGAGTAGTTATAACAAAACTTGAGTTACCTTAAAGTAATTTACACAAATCCAACAATTTGATGAGCTTCCTTGATGACCCACGATTTCCCCTAATTCTCCTCTTCAACTCTCACGTTTCTCTCTTCTTCTTAACACAAGAGTTGATTCAAAAATATCTCCTAAGGTGCCTTATATAATATATATATATATAATAGGAGAATAAGACGAATTTCAATCGCTTTAGCATGCCGAAATGAAAATTTCACAGAAGATCCCATTAAAGCTTAAAAATCATGTAGATTCTAAGTACCAAATCAATTTTTGAAAATTTAAATCTCTAAGATGTCCAATTTCAGATTTAAATGATTCAAATGCAACAGATAGTGTCCTAACTCAACAGATAGAATTCCATATGTTTAAGTTCCATGCAATTTACCATACTTGCACCTAGCGTTTCACAATAGACATTCAAAGACATAGAATAGAGGACTGAAAAGATACCATAATTATATACGAGGGTGCTGGGTGTTACAGTTTCGGTAATTGTGCCATCTAGCATGCATTGTGTGAAGTTTTTGCATAATTCAGGACCATTGTGCATCATGTTTCAGAGCTGGAGAATGTGTGTTTCCATGCTATATTTCATCCTTTGCCATGCTTAGTTAGAGTTGCATGTTGTGCCTTAGGATCGGTCCTTTGTATTCGCGTATGTTTGCATGTATTTCGGTTGTCTCATTTTCATGTATGGCCACTGATTTGAGTGGGGCTGAGGTCCACTCACTTTAGTTTAAGTCTATATTGCATTGCGTATGCCATATAGTTCGTGTGCATTGTGTATGCCATTTTAGTGCATAGCATTGCGTATGCTAGGTTGCATGTGTGCATATCATCCCTCGCATGCCAGCATGATTATGTTGCATCATGTTTAGGGTTGCATGTTAGTAGCATTGTGTATGCCATCTCATTGCATTGTGTTTGGAGTAGGGTTAGTCCAAACATGGGAAACAAGGGGCGTTTCAAACTCAAAGTGATGAAACGTGCTTCAATTCTCGGTCGCCGACACTCTTGACTATCCATAATAGAGTTGTTGGCTTTTAGGTGTCCATCTGTGCATTCATTTCACATTGAGTTGTGCAATTCGACTCCTCGGCCATCATGCATCGAGATGCGTGATTGGTGGCACGAGGATTGAGGACTACACTCCCTAGAGCTTATGCAATGACGGGGAGAGTGGTCGTGCGTACATGTGTTGAAAATTCTTTGCCATGCCCCTTTCTTGCTCTCTGTTGCAGCAAACCAGAAACGAGCAGCCTTTTAGAGCTTTGTACAATATTCCGGGATCAATTGCAAACAGAGGCAAATCGGGGCATCGTGAGGAATTTCCCGACAAGGCGACTCGAGCATGCATGCATCTTTCATCATTCGGAACAGAGCTGAGGCAGTCTATAGATCTGCATACTAGTTTATTTTATTTTTTAGTTAATTTGTTAATTAATTAGTATTATGTAATAATTAGCTGTAATTCGTTATTCATTCGGTTGTGTATTATTTATTCGGACCCTCCGAGAGAGGGCAATGTTGTAATAAGTGTGCGTGTGTGTGTTGTATGTCTTCCAACCCCAAGTCTTTCTTCCTTTTATTTACTAGCTTGTGATGGTTAGTTTTGGGGCATGTTTTAATTAGCATCTATATGTTCACATGTTTGCATTCATTCATCTGTATTGCATGCATCGGGCTCGGCGCATCATACTAACTGCATTGTATTTCAATTTCAAGTTGAATACGTGTATCAGTTGTTGCATTTCATATGCCATTTTAGAATAGCCGAGCCTATTTTAGTTACATTTTTGCATGTGTTGCATTAGGCATTTCAGTATAGTTAGGATTCATGCATGATTTCTAATTGGCTTCTTTCTTTGGCTTGGAGTACTCGGAGAGCGTTTATGCTTTAGCACCCTTGCATGCGTGTGAGTGACTGCCATGATAGCATGCTTACCATGAGGCTATGTGTTTATGTGATATAACTACCTGAATGCCTATGGGTGAAGGTTGGGTTATTTGAATTGGAGCAATTCATCAATTGAGAGTTTTAAGCCCACTTGAGAGTGGCAAAATCATGTTTTCTAAGCCCACCAGAGGGTGGCAAAATCCACGTCTTAGCCTACTTGCGAGTAGCACCTTCAAACCGTTTTTCAAAACGAACATGAGATGTTTTGTTCCAACTCGGGCGATTCAGTCTATACTTGTATGCTGCGCGCATCACATAGTAATTCTAGGCTAATAAATTGGAATAAGAGCGCATAATGTTTTCAAAACTTGGTATCATGGTTAGTAGAGGCCGATCTTTGATCAGGCGAGCGAGGGTGCTCACGAAGTGACCTTCCCTAATCGTATCCAAGTTCCCGAGCCGATGCAACTTTGGTGATGACGGACACGTGGCCTTAGGCAACGAGTCAGGGTTTCCTAAATTGCCCCAAAATAAAAATATTTAGGTGGCAACTCTATATCTGGCAAAGCAGTCCATGTTTGGCACTTCTTTCTAAAAATCTATTTTTCAAAACGATTTTTCGGATTTGGACTCTTTGGTGATTTATCGGTCTCGCATTGCACTTTGCGGGATTAGATTCAGAACCGTGACATTTGAGTCCGAACTGTAGTAAGCCCCAATGAACAAAACGGGATTTCCTCCCGGGACGTTCGAGGACGTCCACAGCTTCGTATTCGGCCTCATTGTTCGATGCTTCGAAGCCAAGTTTGACAGCCTGCTCAATTATCGCTCCGTCCGGGAGCCATGATCACTACTTCGGCTCCGCTGCCGCGTTGATTGGATGATCCATCACAGTACAACTGCCAAATGTCCCCAACATAAATTCTCCAGTTTGGCTTAGGTTGAATTTGATCAGACTTTAAGTCGGCAAGACCCCCAGTGAATTCAGCCACAAAGTCGGCAAGCACTTGCCCCTTGATTGAGGTTCTAGGCAGTAACTGAATATCGTACTGGCCGAGTTTAAGAGCCCACTTTGAAATGGGCCCTAATGCTTCTGCACTGCGGAGTACTGCCCGGAGTGGGTAATCATTTAGTAACCCGATGGTATGCCCCTGAAAGTAATGCATCAGTTTTTTTGCTGCCATGATGAGGGCTAGGATGAGTTTTTCCAACAGAAGGTAACGTGTTTCGGCGTCAACCATTGCCTTGCTCACATAATACACTGGTCGTTGCTCCCCAAGCTCTTCCTTTAACAGTACGGCGCTGACAACCCGGTCGGAGATTGCCAGATATAAAATGAGCGGGTCACCTGCCGAAGGTGTCGTCAAGAGTGGAACTGATCGAAGGTAGGTCTTCAAACCGTTGAAAGCGGCTTCGCACTCAAAGGTCCATTCAAAAGCCTTACCCTGCCATGGGGTATGAAAGAATTGTTGGCAGTGATCTGTGGAGCGACTAATGAACCTGTTGAGTGCGGCGGCCATCCCCATCAACTTTTGAACCTCCTTCATCGATCGAGGGGAGCCGAGTTCGAAGATTGCTATGATTTGCCTCGGGTTGGCCTCGATTTCTCGATGGTTGATAATATAGCCAAGGAATTTGCTGGATCTGATCCCAATTGCACACTTGGAAGCGTTCAGTTTCATTTTGTACTTTCGTAAAATGCCGAATGTCTCCTCCGTATCGGCTAGATGAGTTTGCTTTTCTTTGGACTTAACCACCATATCATCAATGTACACTTCTATAGTACGGCCGAGTTGCTCTTTGAACATGGCAGTGACTAGTCTTTGGTAAGTTGCCCCTGCATTCTTTAGCCCAAAAGGCATAACCTTACAGCAATAGATTCCTCTTGGGGTGAGGAATGCAGTTTTTTCTTGGTCCTCCGGATGCATGGCGATTTGATGGTAACCTCTATAGGCATCGAGGAAGCTCATACGTTGATGACGCACCGTGGCATCTACAAGTTGGTCTATTCTGGGGAGAGAAAAACAATCCTTGGGACAAGCTTTATTTAAGTTCGTGAAATTCACATAAACATGCCAAGTCCCATTTTTCTTCTTGACAACCATGGTGTTCGACAGCCATGTAGGGTAGGTAACTTCCCGGATTGCCCCGGCATCGAGCAACCGGTCAACTTCCTCAACAACGGCAGCAGTGTGTTCTGCGGCTGACCTCCGGCTTTTCTGAATAATCGGCTTGCATTTAGGGTCAACGTTTAAACGGTGCTGCGAAACAGACAGATCCACACCCGGCATCTCATATGGTGTCCTTGCAAATACATCAAGGTTGCCGAGCAAGAAGGAAATTAGCTGCTGCTTGTCGGCTTCATTCAGGGAGGCGCCGACCATGAAGAACCTGTCTGGATTCCTGTCAATTTCAACTCGATCCAGGGCATCCGTGGCCTTTTCAATTGGGAGCCGCCCAACATCGTCGAGGCTCTCTTGATCCGACACCTCAATAGAATTCACTTCCAACTGTTTTGGTGTCTTTGCGGCAAGGAGATAATATGCTTGTGCCGATTTCTGGAAACCACGGATTTGCTCAATGCCGTGTTCTGTCGAGAAGCAGAGCAGTTGATGATAGGTGCTTGGCACGGCCTACATGGTATGCAACCAAGTGCGCCCCATGATGAGATTATATGGCGATGGTAGCTTGACGACCAAGAATTCCATATCCACTGTTTGGGAGCCCGCTTGAACTGGTACTGTAATTTTGCCCAACGGGTATTCTGGATTAGCGTTGAAGCCGAATGATGGATAAGAAGCCGGAGATAGGTCTGACTCCGCGAACCCAAGTTTGATGAAGGTCTTGTAATACATAACCACCGAAGTATTCCCTTGGTCTATGAGAACGTGTTCAATGGTGAATCGGTTTATGCGTAGTTCGATGACCAATGGATCAATGTGGGGGAGTGTTATGCCAATCAAATCAGAATCGTCGAAGGTAATATTCGGAGCTTCATGGGGCCGTTTTGCTAGTGTGATTTGCTTTTGGAGGCTTGGATGTGACTGAATTGCATGCACGGTTGGGGCTATTGTCAGGCTGTATATCATATAGATGACGTCGAGCGGAGGGGAATCCTGCCGTAGGGCAACTATTTTGGTTGAGTTGTTCCTTCGGATGTGTTGCTGGAGTCAACCATCTTGTACCAAGTCCTTAAGGTGGTCTTTCAAAGCATAGCAACTGTCGGTATCATGACTGTGATCTTTGTGATATTCGCACCGCCTATCCCGTTTCCTCGTGTCGGGAGGTCCCACTATTTTTGATGGCCATTTGAAGAACGGAAGGTGTTGAACCTTAGCCATAACCACATTGATCGGCTCCGATAACTCCGTGTATTTCTTGTCAGCACGCCTCGCGTGCCTGCTATCCACTTGAAGCTGCTCATTAGCTCGATGTGGACATTGGTCGTTTTATCGGCGTGAATCCCATCTTCTATCTCGCTTAGCCCGATTCCATGATTTAGGGCTCCGTGGTGGTACAGCGTTTATTGGCTGCACAACTTTAGGCGGGGCCGACTTAGTGGCTTTATGTCTGTCTTTGACCCGGAGGGCATCGTCTTCTACTTTGCAGTATTCCTCAACTTTTTTCATTAACGACCAGATCGTTTTTAGGGGCCATCTGGTCAAAGAGCTGCGGAGGGCACTGTCTGGATGTAAACCCATCTTGAAGGCGGTAACGGCCATGGAGTCATTATAGGCATCATCTACTAGATTAAAACATTCCCAATACCGCACCGAATACGCACGAAGGGTTTCCCCCGGTTGAATTTGCATTGCCCACAGAGAATCAGCTTGCTTCGGCTGGACCTTATTAGTGATGAACCTTGTGCTGAAGGATTTTTGGAGTTGGTGGAAGCTCTTGATCGAAGCCGGCTCCAGTTTATAATACCACCTGGCAGACAATGGTCCCAAACTACAGGGAAATATTCGGCACATGAGGGCTCGTCGTCTGCATGCAATGTCATGGCTTGCTTGCAATGACAGATGTGATCGGTGGGGTCTGATTTTCCATCTTAGAGAGTGAACAACGGAGCTTTGAACTTTTTGGGCAGTACCGCCCTTGCGATTCATCGCACAAAGGGGTCATGTTGATCCTCTTCGTCCGAGTCATCTCGTCTTCATTTAGTCCTTGCACGTGGACTCCCTTCGAAAGAATTAGAGACTTCTACTCGTCTCTTCTTTTTGGAATCTGGGGATGACGAGTCAGAATCACTGCTTCTGTCTTGTTTCCGAATTCAGGATCGTCGACCATCCTTTCTTAGAGGTCGTCTCGGGTCTTGGCGCGCAGCTTATTGGGATTTTGCCACCTCTAAGGCCAAATCCTATCGAAGGCGCTCGTTCTCAACCAACATGTTTTCCAACCTCTGTTCGTTTTGGTTTGCTTGGCCCATAATCGCTTGCATTGCCTCATGTGCTGATGTCGAGGGTAAATCGATGTTCAAGGCCCTTCTTGTGGTAATATTCTCTGCCCAAGCATGTTGCTTGGAGTGGTTTCATCTTGCGGCGTAGGGTCGCTAGCGACTGCAGAGGGATCTTCCGCCACGCCCGCCATGGATGTGCTTGAGTATTCCCACAAACGGCGCCAATTGTGGGGGAGTGGTTCTAGAAATACTCTTTGGATCCAATGGGGCACTCGAGATCCTCAGCTAGTAACCTGAAAAAGAATGAACACTCCGGTCGGGGGTGCCAGAATTAGCACTCCAACAAATAAGTCAATATATACTCTCTTGATTGCTTGTATCTTAAGTTAAGCGTACTAGTTCTCACATACCTCTCGTTGGTTGTTGCTCATCTATTTATATACGCTTCCAGTCCTCAGGATGGGGTCCACTACTAATTCGTCGTGTGATTGCTCACTCGGCCTTTCTTTCGTCGTATTCCAACTTCCAATCGGACCCTCGTTCAGCTGGCTGACTAATATATTCGGCATCCATAACGTACAAGACGGGGGCAAGTATAACATGTACCAATTATCTAAATGTCTATTCGGCCTATCTGCGTCCACTTTTATCCGGCTCCCATATCATCCATGCTCGTGTTCGTTTAGAGCGCCTGAAGTTTTTGGCGGAGTGCCTTGCCTTCGGACCTCTCGACTTGTCTGTTTTGTGCTTGTTTGTGCACCAAGAACTTGTATCATTGCCTCTGGGGGTAGAGGGTGGTCTGTTGGCCAGCCCTACAACCCATCGGCTAGGCCTTGCTTCCATCGGCCATCAGTGGTGGCCGGTTGACCTTGTTGATGGCCGGTCGGCCTCGTTAATGGCCGGTTGGCCACAAGTTTTGGCCAAGGACCTTTTTTTCTACTTTTGTAGATATTTTTGGTGCCAGCTGTTCTAGTTGTTGAACACTGAGCTCATTCTCCATACATGTGTATGGAGGGATGAAGCCAGCTTTTTGCTTGCATTTGCTATATAAGGGGGAGCTCCCTCCTCCTATTTGAGGGTTACAAAATTTCAGAGCTGAAATTTCCCTCTCTCTCTGGAATTGTCTCTCTCTCTCTCTCTCTCTCTATCTCTATATTGTGCTATATTGAGCTTGAAAGTGTGTTTTCTTCACATATTTACACTAAAACACCTAGTGAAACACCTTAGCCTTAGACTTGAGGTTCTTAGAGGTTTTGTTGGAGCTCCTTGGAGTGATTTTGGCTCAGAAGTTGGCTGTTTGCTTACTGTTTTAAAGTTGTGCTTCAAGGGTGAGAATCTACCTCTTTAAGCTTTGTTTTTGTACATTGGTTTGGACACCCTTGCATGCTGTTTTTGGCCTAGCTTTCAACTAAAAATCTCTCTCTTTTTTAAGTGTTAAGAATGGTTGTTTGAGGCCTTGTGGGAGTTAGGGGTGTTTCACCTTCTTGTGTGCCTTATTTGCTTAAGCCTTGTGCCATCTCTTAAGGCTCTTGAGGCACCCTTTGTTTAGCCTTTCTACCACTGAAACTCAGAGAAATTTCAGTGGTAGAAACCATGTTTTGAGGTTCAAAGTAGGAGGGGGTGGCCTCCCCTCTTTGCTTCTTGGTTGCATGTCTTGTTGGCTTACTTGTTGAGCATGTTTTTCTACCATCACTTGACTTGATCTCAGCCTATTTTTGACCTTATTTCAGCATGTTGTAACTTTGTTTTGGCCTGGTTGAGTCACCTCATGCATGTTTCTTACACTTGTAGTGTAATCTTGCTAATTAGCCTTGTATGCTTGATGCTTTAGCCCATCATTCTAGCTCATTTTGGCTACACTCCAACATGCTTTTATCCATGGTTTAGCATGCTTTAATTCTATTTTCAGTGGTTTAGGTCATATGAGGATTGCTTTGTATAGCTATAATGTAAAGGCTCTTGACTAGCTTTGAGCTTCAAAGTTTCTAGCATGCTTTGCTTGAGTTGTTTGTATGCCTTAGCCTCATTTCTCACATGATTTCAGTATATATAGTGTAGTCACACTCTCGCATGTTCTACTATTTCAATGCTTTTGGGAATTGTGCCTTGTGCCTTGCTCGAAAGCCAATTTGTATGCATGTTTGTCTAAGCTTTTGGGCTACCATTTCAGCATGTTTAGGCCATTATTTTGGCATGATTGAGCTTTGTCCAGAGCTGGTTTGTTTGTTTAGGTTATGTATTGCATGTTTGTTGTGTGATGCTCTTTACTAGCTTTGATGTTTTTGGCCCTCAACATGTTATGCTTGTATTGCTTGCATGCTTTAAGGTCTTTAGCATGCCATCTCAGCACTAAAGCAGCTACAACCTCCCCCATTTCTTCATTTTTCAATTTGATTTGAGGGTTATTTGGCCTTAAGCTTGTGTTTAAGCATAAAGTAGGGTTTGTGCCCAAATGGCTTTAACCCTCTTTTGAGGGTTCCTCCTAGTCAAAGGGCATAATCCCTCTCATGTCCTAGGCCATTCTTTTGGTTGACCTCCTCTCCTTAGAGGATTTGCACAATGGACTGAATCAATTAAGAAATGGTTTGGTAATGTAAATGTGTAAACAAGAATCAAGCAAAGTAAAAAATGCCAAGATAACATATGTGTGTTGCATTGCATGTGTTTGGATCAAACGTTAATCCAAACACTAGAAATGTGGCACGTTTCATACTCAAAGTGATGAATTGTGTTGCGTTTCTTGGTCGTTGTCACTCTTGATCATGCATGATAGGGTGACGACAGTTAGAGTCTTATGTGTGCATTCACTAACATTGTGCAAGCTTGACTCTTTGGCCATCTGTAGACACCCCATTTTTGACCGTCCTCAAGACTTGGTTGTACTTGCAGGTACATCCAGCCACAAGTTCGATTGCTCATTGAGTACTCGACTTTCGCAGCGGAACGTCACAGGTTTGAGCTTTCCAAACCCTGTATCCTTTCTGCCCCATTTTTGGACCATGTGTTGGTCCTTTCAACATGATTCTCATAGTGCACTGCCGGCCATGCATTTTCCCTAGCCTACTATTGATGAAGCCTGCCGGCCATCAATAAGGCAATGCTGGCCACAATTGATGGGCGACAGAACCCTTTGTCTTAGCAGATTTCACGCCAGATCTTTTGAGCCAGCTGGTTTTCACTCATCTCTCCTCCATACACGTGTATGGAGGGATAAGGCTCTTTTCAAGCTTGTTTAACAAGCTTTGCATTGCCTCTCTTCTATAGAAGGAGAGGCTCCTCCTCCATTTCAGAGGTTCAGAAAAATGGCTGAGAGTTATAGATATAGCTTTGTATCTATATCTCTCTTTGTTCTTGTTTTGTGCTTCAAAAGTGTAGTTTTGTCTTAGTTTAACACACAAACACACACTCAAACACCTTGCTTGTGTTGCTGAGGCTTCTTGAAGTTGTTTTTGGTGTTCTTGGGTTGATTTGGGCTTGAAAAGCTTGCTGGAGCTGTAGTTTTAAAGAAGGTCTTCAAGGGTGAGTTTCTATCCCTTAAAACCCCCATTCTTGCTTAAGCTTTTAGACCTTCTTGCATGTTGTTTTAAGCTTAGCTTTCTATTGGAAAAAGTTTTGTTTTTGCATGCTTAAAAAGTTTGTTTATGGTCACTTTTTTGTTGGGGTGATCTACCTCCTCTTAGGCCTTGTTAGGCCTTGTTTTGAGCCATCCCTTTAGGCTCTTGTTGCAACCTTTGCATGACCTTTCTACCACTGAAATCCTGAAGATTTTCAGTGGTGGAAAGATGGTTTTGGAGTCTTAAATAGGAGAGGGTCATCCCCTCTCCTTGTGTCTTGTTTACTTGTTTCATATGCCTCATGTTTGAGCATGTTTACTAAGCTTGTGTTAGCTTGTTCTTAGCATGTATTTGTGGTTATTTTGCTGAGGCTTACCACTGTTTTTGCTTGCTTTGGTCACTCCATGCATGGTTTATACACTTGTAGTATATATCACACAAACTAGCTTTGTATGCTTTATGAAGTAGCATGTCTTTCTAACCTATGTTGTGTCCATTTTAGCATGTTCTTGGACTTGTTTTACCATGTCATACCTCTATTAGGGTTTGGTTTGGTTGGCTTTTGCATGTTCCTTGCACTTGTAGTGCATTTCCATGAATTAGCCTAACATGCATCATGCTTTAACATGTCATTCTAGCATGTTTTTGGCTTAACTTCATGAAGCTTTTGTCCATGTTTTAACATGCTTTAGCTCTGATTTAGATTGTTTTGGCCATGCATGCCTCGTTTTGTATAGCTATAGTGCATTCTAGCTTGTTAGCTTTGTGTATCAAGTCCACTAGCATGCATTGCTTGGCCTATTTCAGTGATTTGGCATCATTTGTAATGTGATTTCAGTCCATGTTGCCTAGCCATGCACTTGTATCTTTCACTCATTCAATACGTTGGAGGGTTTCCCCCTTTATGCCTTAACATGAATCATTGCGTATGCCTTCATGCCTAAGCTTGTGAGCTATCATTTCTATGTGTTTTTGGGATTATTTTGCCATGATATAACTCTAATTTTTGTTGGTTAAGTCATCCCATGCTTGGTCTTAATAGGTGTAGTGTAATCCACCTTATTTGCCTTGTATGCATCATGCCTTATGCTCTTCATGCTAGCATGTTTTGGCTTCCTTCCATGTATGTCTCAGTATCATTTTAACATGGTCTAGGACTGTTTTGGGTTGCCTTCACCATATGCTTCATGCTTTGTATAGCTGTAGTGCAATTGGCCTTGATAGTTTTGTGTTTTGATGACTCATGCATGCTATCTTTGAGCTATTTAGATGATTTGGTATCATTTAATACTTCATTTTAGAGCTTATAGCATTGCCATGTTCCTACTTCTTTCATGCTTTGAGTGCCTTTGAGTGTTGTGCATTGTTGCCTAGTTTATAGCTTAGCTTGTATGCTTGCATGCCTAGGTATTTGTGCCCTTATCTCAGCATGTTTTTGGTCTTTGTCAAGACCTATTTGAGCTTTTCCATGCTTGGTTCATGCATATGTGCCATGCATTGCATGTCTCCTTTGTAATCTTCTTTGCTAGCTTTAATGCTTAAGGACCTTTGCATGCTTTACTTGTGTTGATTAAATGATTTGGCATCATTTCTTACCTCATTTCAGTGCACTTAGTGTTGCTACACTTCCACTTTTTTCCCTCTTTGAGCACTCTCAAGAGTTGTGCTCTTAGGCCTCCTTGATAGGCCATTACATTGTGCATGCTTGTATATGCTTTTGGTGCCTTCACTTTTGTGCCATGGCCACTGATTTGGGCATGACTGAGGTCTACCCTTTTCGTTTAAGTCCATTGAGTATGTTATGTATATTGCATTGGGTATGCCATATTGTTCATTGCATGTAGTATGCCATCCTACATTACATTGTGCATGCCACGTGGTTATTTGCATTATGTATGCCAAGTTATTTTGCCTTGCATTGAGTGTGCATGTCCCTAACATTGCTAATTTGTCCTTGTAGCATTGCATTGTGCATGCATGCATTAGCATTGTTCGCATATCATTAGCTTTGTTAAGTTAATCATGTCACATACCATTGAGTGTGCCATGTAGTTGCATGTTTGCATGCTTAAGTCATATTGCATGTTTGCCATGCTTGTGTTGCATTGTTGTTTGGATTAAGTATTAATCTGAGCACAAGAAACGAGGGACGTTTCATACTTGAAGTGATGAAACGTGCCTCAATTCTCGATCGCCGACGCTCTTGATGACGTATGATAGAGTTTTAGGCTTTATTTATTTATTTGTGCATTCATTTTACATTGAATTTGCACAAGTTAGATCTTTGGCCATCATGCATCGGGATGCGTGGTTAATGGTCTTGGATCCGACTGTGCCTCTCTCTTGATATTTTGAGGTGATATTGGGTGGCATAGTGCGTACATACCCTTGGGAGACCCTCCATTTTCTCTATTTTGTGCTCTGCTACAACTTGGTGTCACAGCAGACCAGTGGCTGGCACCCCCTTGTTGTTGGCCGGCATCCCTTCATGTTAGCTAATAATCGGAATAAGAACGCATGTGTTTTCAAAAACAACATATCATGTTAGTAGAGGCCAATCCTTTGATCGGGCGAGTGCGGGTGCTCATTTCAGGACCTTCTCCTCTCGTACCCAAGTTCCCGAGCCGAGGCAACTTTGGTGATGACAGACACATGGCCTTAGGCATGAGTCAGGGTTTCCTAAATTTCCCAAAATAAAATATTTAGGTGGCGACTCTGAAATCTGGCAAAGCAGTCCATGTTTGGCGCTTTTTGATTAAAATTGATTTTCCAAAACAATTTGCCGGATTTGGACTCTTTGGTGATTTATCAGTCTTACATTGCACTTTGTGAGATTAGATTCAGAACCATGATAGGAGTCCGAACTGTAGTAGCTAGAACTATAATTCGCGCCCTCTCCGAAAGGGGGGCGTGCGGAGCGAGTTCGGGGTGATCTACAGTTTATGGCGACTCTGCTGGGGATTTAGAGAACTTGACTCGAACTCATGATATGTCGTTTTATCTACACTTATGTGTTTCTTTGCATTGCATTTGCATTGGTGCACCTAAGACACCGTGTTTGCCGTCTGCTATTCTTGAATGGTTTGCTGGAGGCTGTGTGCCATAAGGCCGACCGGTTACGGGCTTTGCCACGATGGGAACACAAACCTCGGTTTTCACCAAGGCACCCTTTTTGACCATTTGACCTAGTTGCATATCGGAAACTATAGTGTCCATTCCAAACTAGGACAGGTTGCTTACCCAATTGTAGGTTGTTTGAAATCGCTGCGTGCGTAGTGAAACCCTAGCTCTTGACAAGCTAGGACAGGGAAACCCTACCCCTCCATAGGGGTATTTTGGCTCTTACTTGCATGATATGAGTTGTCAGAGTGTGTCTCTACAGGGTTTTATGTATCAGTTTGCAAGTTTGGGTATCAAGTCTGCGGACATCAGTATTTCGGGAAATCAGTTTACCTGAGGGTATCAGATTTGAGGCAGTGATTTGGGAACAATGATCAGTATTGAGAACAGTGTGCTCAGCTTACAATGTCAACTGTGTGTTGTGTTAATTTAAGCTGAAGTGCTGTCCGTTTTTTTAGTTGTTTGTTTCCTTATTATGCTTTATTTATCTTTTTGCAAGGTAGTTTAGCATCATTGCTTCTGACTAGGCAGATATTCCACAAGCACTTTGGATCAGAGGTCGAAGACTTCATCAATCCGAGGATTTGATAGATGGACAACCAGTGTTCCTTTCATTACCCCCGGTTACTAGATGGAGGTCAGTTAGGCGCAGTTCATCAGTACAGCGGTTACCAGATCAGAGGTCCTTATCCACCCCGCCAGTGAGTAGTCGGGCTGAGGTTTCCATTTCTACCATTAAGAGATATACCTGTTATTCAGTTAGATTAGCACCTTATGGCAAGTATGGAGGACATGATGTATCAGCTCCAAGAGACCATGTGTAGACGTGCCTGAACGTCCCGGGAAAATCCCGTTTTGTTCATTGGGCTCACCATAGTTCGGACTCAGATGTCATGGTTCTGAATCTAATCCTGCAAAGTGCAATGCGAGGCCGATAAATCACCAAAGAGTCCAAATCTGGCAAATCATTTTGAAAAACTGATTTTTATAAAGAAGTGCCAAACATGGACTGCTTTGCTAGATACAGAGTCGCCACCTAAATATTTTATTTTGGGGGAATTTAGGAAACCCTGACTCGTGCCTAAGGCCATGTGTCCGTCATCACCAAAGTTGCCTCGGCTCGGGAACTTGGGTACGATTGGGGAAAGTCATGCAATGAGCACCCTCGCTCGCCCGATCAAAGATTGGCCACTACTAAACATGATATCGAGTTTTTGAAAACACATGTGTTCTTATTCTGGTTTATTAGCCTAGAATTACTATGTGGTGCGCACAACATACAAGTATAGACTAGATTGCCTAAGTTGGAACAAAGCATCGCATATCCGTTTGTTTTGAAAATGGATTGAAGTTTGCTACTTGCAAGTAGGCTAAAACACGGGTTTCGACGAATTATTCCAATTCAAGCAACCCAACCTTCACCCACAGGCATTCAGGCAGTTATATCACATAAGCACATAGCCTCATGGTAAGCATGCTATCACGGCAGTCGCTCACACACATGCAAGGATGCTAAAGCATAAACACTCACCGAGTACTCTGAGCCAAAGAAAGAAGCTAATTAGAAAACATGCATGAATCCTAACTATACTGAAATGCCTAATGCAACACATGCAAGAATGCAACTAAGATAGGTTCGGCTATTCTAAGATGGCATATGAGATGCTACAGGCAACATGTATTCAACTTGGAATTGAAATACGATGCAGTTAGTATGATGCGCCGAGCCCGGTGCACACAAAATAGATGAATGGATGCAAACATACGAGCATAAGGATGCTAATTGAAATGTGCCCTAAAACTAACCATCATAAGCTGGTAAATAAAAGGGAGAAAGACGTGGGGTTGGAAGACATACATCACACACACGCACACTTATTACAACATTGCCCTCTCTCGGAGGGTCCGAATAAATAATACAGAATCGAATTAACTAATTATTACACAATACTAGCTAATTAACAAATTAACTAAACTAGCATGCAAACTATGTAAAATGGGCTGCCTCAGCTCTGCTTTGAATGATGAATGATGCATGCATGCTCGAGTCGCCTTGTGGGGAAATCCATCGCGATGCCCCGGCTCACCTTTGTTTGCAATTGATTTCAGAAACTTGCACAAAGCTCTAAGGAGAGGAAACTCTACCCTGGGAATCTAGGGGGAAGGCTGCCGACCAGCTATAGGCATTGGAGACCACTTACCGACCACCTTTGGTGATAAAAACCAGAAAAGGTGGTCGGCCTGCCAAAAAACCTGGTCGGCCGACCAGTTTCTTCTCTTGGTTTCTATATTTTCTATAATAAAGGCAAGAGAGAGAGAAAGCAAGGTATTTGCAACACGTGTGCACGACCACTCTCCCCATCATTGCACAAGCTCTAGGGAGTGTAGTCCTTGATCCTTGGGCCACCAATCACGCATCTCGATGCATGATGGCCGATGAGTTGGATTGCATGACTCAATGTGAAATGAATGCACATATAAACACATAAATGGCTAAACTCCATCACGTGTTAGTCAAGAGTGTTGGCGACCGAGAATCGAGGCACGTTTCATCACTTGGAGTATGCAACGTCCCTCGTTTCCCGTGTTTGGACTAACTCCTATTCCAAACACAATGCAACAAGTAGAATGGCATGCACAATGCGACCTCAAGCATGCAATCCTAAGGCGATGCAACCAAGTCATGCAAACATGCAAAGGATGACGTGCAAACATGCAAACTAGCATACGCAATGCTATGAACTAACAATGGCATACTCAATGCACATGATACTATGGCCCTGTTTGGTGCAGCTTAAAGGCTGCTTATTTCAGCTTTCAGCTTAATTTAGGCTATTTTGATGTATTTGGTTTAGCTTATAACTTATAGCTTATAGCTTTTTGGAAGTCAGAAATCAGCTTATTCTTTGAGTGGGGCATGAGATGCTTAATTTATAAGTCAGAAATTAGCTTATGTTCATAGTTATAAGCTATAACCTGTTTAGGCATAAGCTATAAGTACTTTCCCACAGCTCTACCAAACAAGGCCTATATGTCATACACAATGTACATGTGAAGACTATCATATACAATGAAGTGAACAAGGCATGTGTAATGCAATGATCAAACATGCAACAACGCAGCATACTCAATGCTATGAACTACAATGGCATACTCGATGCAAAATGGACTTAAACCAAAATGAATGGGCCTCAGCCACACCTAAATCAATGGCCATACATGATGAAAATGAGACAACAAAACACATGCAAACATGCAAGATGCAAGGGCCCAAAGCCTAGGGCACAAGATACAACTGTATGAAAGCATGGAAAGGATGAAATATGGCATACAACAACACATGTTCCAGCTCTAAAATAACATACAAAATGGTCCCGAATCATGCAAACAACTCATATTATGCATGTTGAATGGCTCAAATATCGAAACTAGTGAAGTGCATTACACTAGAGGTATGCAAAGTAATGCCCAAATGAACAAACCAACCCCAAACAGTCCTTATGTAGGCCCAAAATAGTGGCAAAATGGACTAAGATGATGGCTTGAAATGCACAAAAATGAAGCTCATGCAATGGCCCATAAATGAGGTATACAAGCACAACTCTCAAACGCATTTAAAGAGTGGAAAATATGGGAACACGACACAAGTATAGGCTCTAAAATAACATGCTCAATGATGCCAAGACATGGAAACACCTCAAGTTAAGCATGTAAGGGACCTCCAAACTCAAAGCTAGTCAATGCTATTACACAACAAGTATGCATGGCTAGCATTTTTCGACCAAGAGACCTCAAGACAGAGCTAAGGCAGCCCAAAATATGAACAAAATCAGTTTGAAGTATGGCCCAAATATGCTAGAATAGAGGGCCAAAACAACATGCATTGTGAGCTAGTGAACATGAGTTATACTACAAGCATATGAAGCATGTGAAGGACTACCAAACCAAGCAAAAAAAGAGTCATGGCATGCCAAATGATGGCCAAAAATCCACTGAAACAAGACCAATACATGCAAGAATAACATGCTCTTTTGATAAGCCATGAAAGGGATTACTCTACACATGCAAGAAGAATGCAAAAGGGGACCAAACCAGCCATGGTCAGAGCCTAGGAAGGTCCTAGAAGTCACCAAAAAGTGCCCAAACTAGGCCTCCAAATGGTATAAACATATGCTCCTTTGGTAGGCCAAAAATACTAGTAAACAAGACAACAAGAGAGAGGGTCACCCTTCTCTGATTTAGGCCCTCAAAACCACATGCTTACCACTGAAAATCCACTGGATTTTAGTGGTAGGAAGGCCAAGCAAAGATTAAATCAAAGGCTTTAGGGGATGGCACAAAACGAGGCTATTTAAAGCATGCAAAAGGGTAGATGACCTTCAACACCAAAATAGTCTTAAACAAACATCAAAAGGACCTCAAAACAAGACTTTTTTCAGTTGACAACAAAGCTCAAATAAGCATGCAAGTTTGGCTAAGAGAGTGATCAAGACAAAGGTTTAAAAGAAGGAAAAGAGATTACCCTTGAAGCTCAGCAAAACCAGCAACTTCTCCAGCCCAAAACCAACTCTTTAACCTTTGAAAATACCCTCCAAGAACCTCAGATCAATGGTGGGGGTGTGTGGCTATGAGGTGTGGTGCAATAGGCCAAGAACAATGCACTTTTTGAACCCAAAATGAAGAGATATAGAGAGAGATATATATCTTGCCTTAGCAAAGTTTTTGGAACCCAGTATAAGGAGAGAGAGGCCCTCTCTTATAGAGGAGCAAAGGTTCAGGCTTCCTCAAGAAGCTAGAACAAAGGTTCAAGCTTTCTTAAGAAGCTAAAGCAAGGGTGCAAATCCTCCATACCCGTGTATGGAGGATCCAGTCTGTGCCTTGGCATGCACTCAGACAGACAAAACAGGAGGAATTTGGCCGGTCAGACAGGGTGGTCGGCCGACCACTTCCCCTGGTCGGCCGACCAGGGTAAGTGGTCTCCCAAAACAAAGGGTGGTCGATGGCCCCATTTGGTGGTCTCCACTTTTAAAGCAAGCTAGTGGTGTGGTGGGAGACCAGTAATTGTGGCCCAAAGATTAGGGAGACCAGTTTCCTGACAAGAAAACCGGCTGGCGGGGGAAAAGTGGTCTCCAAGGAGAAAAGGTGGTCTCCCACCCTTGTACCACTTCCCAAACAAGGAAAACAAGGTCCATGCCAAAAATGAACCAACACGGATGCAAAATGAAAGTTTAGGGGGAAAAGCGCGCGGCCGGGTGCCCCGAAAACTGGCTGTTGAGCACCAAAAGTGGCATACGGCCACAAAAGTGGTCTCCCGGACCACAGTGTCCCTCTAGACAGAGGAAACAAGGTGTGTTCCAAAAACCGTGCCAAACGGAGAATGATAAACGGTCCCGAACTGAGGCGCACGGCTGACGGCTTCGAAAACTGGAAACTAGTCTCCAAACGGGAACAATGGCCCACGACCATGAAAAGTAGTCTACGACCACTGAGAGATGGTTTACAAGACCTCTCCCTCCCTCCGGGAAGAGAAAACAAGACTCAGTCCATAGACCGAGTGAAAGCACAAAGAGTTCAGAGGCCCGGATGCAAGGCTCTCAGCCGAAACTCTGGAAACTCGAAACGAGCACAACATGCCCAATCACTGAGTGCTCAATTGATGACGTCTGAGTCTTAAAGTCGGTCAAAAATGGGGTGTCTACACCATGCAAGCCATGCAGCGGGATGTTGCCTGCTAGGCCGAGGTTGCAGCGCGTCAGGCAGAGGTTGTAGCTCAACAGACAGAGCTGATTGCCAGACTTTAGCAACAACAACAACCACAGCAAGCTGGAGCATCTGCTTCGCATGCACTCCCACCCCCACCTAGAGTCCCAACACTCGGGGAAACTGTAAACGTCTAGGAGAATACGGACGTTCCAACGGGGCCAGTTCCACTCCCAATCCTTCCTCAGCTGTCCAAAGCACCGGCTAATCTAGTGGATACACAGTTTGAATTTGAGGTGGATCCAACAGCACTGAAAGTGAGCAAGTTAGAAAAGCTATTCAAAAAAGCCCAAGGTGTTCATTCCATTCCGGACATAGAGGATGGGTACACCGATTCGACGGTGACTTTGCCAGACCGGTTCATGATGCCGCATATAGACCGTTTTGGCGGTTCTGGGGACTCCATGGTACACCTGCGGTTGTTCTCAGATATCCTAAGGCCAATGGGCCTCTCCAGACTGCAAAAACTTTCCCTCTTCGACCGGACCTTGTCGGGTGTTGCGGCTATTTGGTATGCAAAGCTGGAGGACTCTATCAAGAGAAGCTAGGAGGAGATGGCTGAGGCCTTTATAGCTCAATACTCCTACAACATGCAGATCGAGATCACAACTCGTGATCTCAAGACAACCAGACAGGAGCCGAAGGAGGGCTTCTCTGATTTTGTAACTCGTTGGAGGGCCAAAGCTTCTATGATGACCACCAGGCTGGTCGAGAAGGATCAGATGCGGATGGTTGTATGCAACCTCCAACCCAAGCTGATGCAAAAAATGATCATCTTACCCCTTTCCACCTTTGCGGATTTACACAAGATTGGGGTACAGATTGATGACACAATGAAGCAGGGTCTGATTGACCATGAGAGAGAACAGCCCAAGAGGGCATTTACACACAGTTCGAATACAGGCACGAGTAGTGCTGCAGCTACCAGAACTTCCGATGTGGGCATGGTCACTACCACCACTCTAGGAACAGCTAATCCCTTTGCTGGTACTTCCACTTCAAACCCTCAAACTCCAAATTATCCACCCCAAGGCAAGAGGGTTTTCACCCCACTGTATATGCCTTTGTCCAAAGCTCTGGGAGTCCTACTCAAGAAAGGATATCTAAAATCATTAGAACAATAGCCTCTACCCAATCCTCTACCTCCAAAGCATGACTCAACTAAATACTGTGCCTTCCATCAACAGCACGGTCACGACACTGACCAGTGCTTCAGGCTGCATCATGAGATCCAGGATCTCATGATCAATAAGGTAATTGCATCACCACAAAAGCCAAATGTCACCACCAACCCACTCCCACCAGATTACCATGCTCCACCTCCCAAACACATCAATCTGATCCAAACTGGGGTTGTGCCATATGACCCTAGCATGTATATCACACCCTCCCACCTACCCAAGCCGAAGGTGTTCATCCCGGACAGCACGTATTTGTATATGTTGAGCACCTCCCTAACCCAACCCGAGTCGGTGGTGGTGACCGTTGAAGACAGCACATGGATGACTTTTGAAGCAAATGGGAGTGTTGATTCAGAGCTTGAAAGGTCTGGGAGCTTTGCTGAGGAGGTATATAACCTAAGTGGTTATATCACATCAACAGATCAGCTTAAGCCGAAGGTAGAGTTGCTGGTTGGGGCAGAGATCAGTGTGGTTTGAGAGGATGGACTTAGTCAGGAGTTAGATGACCTAGCAGAGTTAGAGGAGGATATCGCAAATCTGCAATTCTTCAATGAACATGTTCTGGGGGACGTGACTGTCAACTGGTTTGAACTGGATGGATTAACAGAAAATACTGGGTGGCTTAGTGACAAGCCAGATGTTGTTGAGCAGCCTCAACCAGAACAGGGGTCGTCAGAAATGGGGACATCAACAGTGGCCAGAATGGCCAAGAATCAGGAAGCATCACTGGAGAGCACCGATGTAAAGAATTTTGCTCGGGATCCAGGTAGTTTATGTATAGCAGACACCGAACAAGAGGCTGCATTGAAGAAATTTGAGCAGGAAAAGATCGAGGATCTTGAGAGGGCTAGGAAGGCCAAGGCCCTTGCGGGGACGGAATGTGCTGTGAGCAGAAAAATAGTTACAATAGAACCAGATAGCTATCTGTCGGCTGCCGACGGGGTGTGGTGGGAAGACGACGACTTATGTCTTGCCCACACTGACAAAGATTGGGGGCAGAACCAACCAGATGACACCTGGTATGTTGAGGAGGTTGACCATATGACTAGGAGTGGGCGGAATTTCAAGTCCCCACACTTGGATGAACTGGAGGCGTCCGGAAAGGACAAAGAAGTAGAGAGGCAGAAAGAAAAACTGCTCGAGAAGGAGGCTGTACTAAAACAGCTTAAGAAAATCCAAGCAAACATCTCCATTTGGGGACTGTTTATGGCCTTAAGAGTCCACAAACAAGCTGTCCTTTCTGCATTGGACAGGGCCAAGCTTTCAATCGATACCACGCTTGAACAGTTGGTAGGGCTAGTTTTCCCGGGAGGAGCTTCCCCGGCCTTGACCTTCACTGACAAGGAATTCCGCCCGAGGGCTCAGATCATAACAAACTGCTCTATATCTCTATCGAGTGTAGAGAGAAATGGATAAAAGTGGTCCTTGTTAACACAGGATCTGCTATCAATGTGTGTCCGTCGAGAACGGCATATGCTATCGGGTTGAAGCCCACAGATTTTGTGCCTACTGCCTAGGTGATATGGGCTTATGATAATACCAGCCCAGAGGTGATGGGGACCGTACAGATTCAAACTCAGGTTGGTCCGAGGCAATAGGACATTGAGTTTCATGTCTTGGATGTTCCTGCCACCTTCAATCTACTCCTAGGGCGGCCGTGGCTGTACCAGGTGAAAGCCATCTCTTCCATCTTGCATCAAATACTGAAGTACCCCCACGGGAAGGGGGTGGCAATCGTCTTTGGGAATTCTTCGATTCATTCGCTGCCAGAGGTTTCTACACCAGTTTTGGAGATTGAGCATGGCGCGGAAGATGTATTTTTGTCAGGATTTACCCTCACCGAGGCCCGGGTTGTACAAGACACGATGGCTGTTGATGAGGGGCTATACGTCAATGCATAGTCAGTCTACCTTATGAATAAGCTTCAGTACATCCCCAGGATGGGATTAGGGTGAAATGGCCTGAAGGCCATTGCAACATCGGCCGAAGTGCCGCATAACCCATATACCTTTGGCCTAGGTTATCTGCCTACCAGAGAGGATTGGGTGAGAAACGGAAGAGAAATGATCAAAAGATCCAGAGCCAAACAAGCCGGGAAGCCTTATGAGTTGGTGCACTGGCCTATCTAGGGGACCCTAAACGGACGCTTTGTCCGGGAGGGGAAAGACTTCCCATTCTGCGTTTTTCCAAAGCCATGGCTAAATGCAGAGAGGCGGCGCTCGCTGGGATTTGAGATTTTCTTTGACTTGCAATTGTTCGGGGATAAAGTTGTCGAAGAGTAGATAGACCCACCAGCTAAGGCTGAGCAGTGCAAGGAGGAGGATTTTGAGAGCACAAAAATTAAGATGGGGGTAGCACTGGCTTGTCTACTCTCAGATCCTCAGATCGTACTGGAGTGCTTGGGGGATAACTTCTCAGTTTCTATCATCAGGGATGAAGCGGTTGTGCACCCATCTTCAAGCATTCTTGATGCATCCATTGCATCCTCCCTCGTCTGGCAATACGAGGAGGGCTTTTTATCAAGCAACAACGGGTCAGGTAGTGAGTCAGAATCTGATTTCACTGAGTCTGTGGAGTTGGAATCAGGTTCCAAATCCTCTGAGTCTGAGTCTGAGTCCGGTATTTTTGGGGGTGATAACCCGGATGCCACTGTCCTGTCCAGGTCGTCTTTTTCTTTTTCCTTTGAGTCTGTTGTAATAGAGGAATCAGGCAGACTGGATGTTATTAATGAGAATAGTACGGCTGTAGCTTCTGAGTACTTTCATGTGCCTTTAATTTATTGCATTAATTTGGATTTTCAAAATTTTGATGAAAACGACAAGAAAGAAATTCCTCCAGTTTTACAACGTTTGACTGATCAAGAGTAGGAGAGGTTTGTAAAACCTTTGGTCGATGAAATCACCACAATTAATGTTGGTACTGAGAAGGACCCGCGGCTGGTCCAAATCGGGTCCACGTTGTCTTCAAATGAGTGCGAGCGCTTAGTCGCTTTATTAAAAGATTTCAAAGATGTTTTCGCGTGGTCCTATGAAGACATGCCTGGAATTGATCCTGAGATTGTACAGCACCAGATCCCTCTTGACCTAGAGGACCGACTTGTTAAGCAGAAGCTCTAAAGCATCCGCCCGGACTGGGCTCTAAAGATCAAAGAAGAGGTCACCAAGCAGATTGACGCAGGGTTCCTGTTGGTATCTGAATACCTTACTTGGCTGGCCAATATAGTTCCGGTGCCAAAGAAGGATGGCAGAATTCGGGTATGTGTGGACTTTAGGGATTTGAACAAAGCAAGTCCGAAAGACAACTTTCCTCTGCTGTATATCGACGAATTAGTGGACTTCACTGCTGGGCATGTGTTGCTCTCATTCATGGATGGGTTTTCAGGCTTCAATCAGAGTTTGATGGCACCCAAAGACAGGAAGAAGACTTCTTTCACCACCCCCTGGGGAACCTATTGTTATAGGGTGATGCCGTTTGGGTTGAAGAATGTTGGGGCTATGTATCAACGGGTTGCAACCACAATTTTTCACGATATGATCCATAATGAGGTTGAGGTGTACGTGGACGACATAATTGTCAAGTCCAAGGAAAGAGAGGGCCACTACACCCCCTTGAAGAAATTCTTCCAACGGATCAGGGAGTATCGGTTGCGGCTGAATCCTTAGAAATGTACATTTGGTGTTATAGCAGGAAAATGCTGGGGTTCTTGATCACACAGAGGCGTATCGAGGTCGATCCTTCTAAAATCAAGGCCATCTTAGAAATGCCACCATCGAGGACTGAAAAGGAGGTGCGAGGCTTTCTGGGTAAAGTGCAATTCATAAGACGGTTTATTGCAAAATTAACCTTGACTTGTGAACCACTGTTTGTTCTCTTGAAGAAAGGAAAGAAGTTCCAATAGGACGACTGATGCCAAGTTGCTTTTGAGCAGATCAAGCAATATCTATAGAACCCACCTGTGTTGTCACCGCCTGAGCCGGGGAAACCGTTGATTATGTACCTATTAGTGACTGAAACGACAATGGGCTGTATGCTTGCATAGGAGTCTAAGGACAAAGTGGAGAAGGTTATCTACTACCTGAGCAAGAAAATGCTGGATTACGAGACTTGCTACACTCCGCTGGAGAAGGCTTGTCTGGCTTTGGTATGGGCTACCAGGAAGATGAGGCACTACCTGTTAGCTCACTCTGTAATACTGGTTTTGAGATTAGATCCCATCAAATATCTCTTCGAGAAACCAGCACTTATGGGTAGGCTAGCCCGTTGGTTGCTTCTTCTTTCCGAATTTGATCTGAAGTACGTGACGCGCAAGTCAGTGGAAGGGAGAGCGGTAGTAGATTTCCTAGCCGATCACCCAGTGGAGGGGCATGAAGCAGTTGAATATCTGTTCCCAGACGAGGCCATTTTGCATGTTGAAGAAGAGACTTGGATGATGTACTTTGACGGAGCATCAAACCAATACGGGTATGGGATATGGGTGTTGCTGATAGCACCCGACATTTCTCGTATACCTCTAGCATTCAAACTTTGGTTCAAAGTGTCGAACAATGTGGCAGAATATGAGGCATGTATTGCTGGACTAGAAGCTACCATGGAACTAGGGGCAAAATAGTTGGATGTTGTTGGCTTTTTGGCTTTTCGAAGGGTATATTTGTAAATGCGAGCGTGCCAGCAAGGATCAATCAGTCCTTACAGAAATTATAATTGCCAATCAATTATCAGGCGACTATGTTTTGGTTCTTTCAGCCTCAATGAAGAGGACTTTTACTGGTAGCTTGACTTTTAGGAGAAATTGAAAGAAATAACAATTAATATGAAGAGCAATTGAAGTATTTCATTAACATAAACACTTACAATTGTCCAAACTCAGTCTTGAGGAAGTTTACAGCAACGGTTTACTTGAATCTACTTGAAAACTACTCCTATGAATTGAAGTACAGTCACGGTATTTAAAGAACAAGTATTTAAAGTACAGAAAGGTAAACCGAAAGGAAAATCTGAAGTAAAGACCGGTTTATATGATCTGAGTCTGGGGCTTTTTTCGGGGCTTCCTTGCTATTTATACTTTTTAGAGATGACCTTCAACTGCATGTCGAATCGCTTCCTCCATGATCGTGATCACGTTACCTTAGAAATAGTTCCACTATGCCATCACTTGCGCTTGGACTTCTCCGCTTTTTGAATTTGAATATAGGTAACCGCTGAAGCCACGTCACCTTGTATCTCATTCCTGATCTAGTGCAACTCAGACCACTTGAGAACCAATATTTATTGCCACGTGTATGGTTGAGATTTAAGATTAAAATCATCTTCCAATAATACCCTCATTCTGCTACGTGTCGAATTGTAATTGGCTTTTACAAAATATGTAGCCAACATTACCCCCCGCACTAATATACCCAATACTTGGAAATATTAGTGAATCAAAAACTTTTCCCTCGCTTTTTTGGAACGTGCATAGAATCTATTTTCAGGAAACACAACCGTCACCTATTTTGGTGATCATTTGCATTAACTCTTAACTTTGTTGGACGTTCCAATACCTTCAGCATTCGAACGGATTATGACTCAATCACCTTCTCACTCTAACGATCGAGCAAACGAAGAGCCATTAAGTAATGCTGTTTCCCTTCGAAAGAATCTCCACGCATTTATTAGCCACCTTTACCCGCCTTTCTATATTCAGGTCATGGAGGCTTTCGCAGATTATCAACCTTTGGACTACGAACACATTGCCCTCAATCCTTCGGTTCATTTAACTTCGTTGATACAAGAAGTCCTTCCTCTAAATTCCCCTCACACTTTGAACAAACAACTTTCAAGCCTTTGCTTCAACAAATTGCAAATATGGAATTAGGAAATTCTTCTTCACAACCTTCTGCTTGGGATGAAGCTACAACTTCTTCATCTTCTGGGGTGACGAACTGGTCTGCACCTGAGTCCTGGGACTTGAGGGAACGGATCAATCATCATTTTATTGAGTTCACCGACCCCTTGGATTTTCCTTCCTACGCTCGAAGCTCGGTGGTTTATCCTTATGTGCCCATCGACTTTCGACGCAGTTTAGAGGAGAATTTACTTGTAGCTTGGTATACATCCTCCATGCCCACAGGAGTAATGCACCCTGCCCGGTGCTTGGAAGAAGCACAAGGATACACCCTTCATTTTTAGCCAAGAAAGCCTGATTTGTTCTTGGTGGCTTGACTATATTAATGCCTTTGTTCCTCCCATTCCTGTGTCATCTCCCCCAACCGAAGCGACCACTTCTTCTTCTCCATCTTCTGAAATGGAAGCATCCACACCTTCTTCATCCTTCGAAATAGAAGCATCCACACCTTCTCCATCCTCTAGACTAGAGGCATCCACACCTTCTTTTTCTTTTGAAGCAGAACCATCTACCCCTTCTCCTCCTCCCACTCTTTCTTGGATAGAGAAATTAAAGCTTGCTCTTCCAATGGACAAAACCTTCCCTCCTTACAAACCTCCATCATCTCCAACTCCATTTGAGCGGAAAGAAGCCCAACTTCTTCCCGCCGCTTTTTCCCACCTTCCCTTTTATGTTCTTGAGGATGACTTTCCTCCTAAGAACTTTCGATGGGCTTGTGATATTCTGACTAGGGGCTATATCCTTAATCCTTTCGCCCAAGAACTTCACATTCTGGATCAACTTCAAGATTACTCCTCCATTGGCATCGAAATTCCAAAGTCACCACTCGCCTCTTTGGATCAACTTTCATCTCTTCAATTCATGCTCAATACGGGCGAAAACTTCATTGAAGACTTTGAAGACTTCAAAAATAAGGATTCTGCGTATTGGGATGATTTAGTTATAGATGATTTGGAACAAAAATTGAGGAGGAGGCTTTCGAAGCAAAAGGTCAAGAGTCAGATATGAAGTGAGAGCACATCAACTCATGCACCAACTTTGGAAGAGATGGAAGACATAATAAAGAAAGAACAAATATTCATTGATCATTGTTGACGAAATTCCATGATCTTGTAATTTATTCTATTCCTTATGTTTATGAGCTTGTATTTGTACCAAAATAAAATTACTTAATGTAATTGTCTTGGCTCTAATGAAAGCAAAGTCTTTTGTACTTGACATTGTTTGACCCTGTTTCCTCTTACTTTTAAAAGCCAACTTATAGCCTTAAATTAAATAATCTCCTTCTTTGAATTTGGACTCACTTGTCTTTAATGAAACACTAGAAGAAACCAATATGTCCTTTTCCAACTTATGGAGTAAAAACTGACAATTTTGGTCAATATCATCTAAAATTAGTGCTTCGAATTTAACAATTTTACTTTTCAAAGCTAATTATAACCAATGCACGGTCATGGCTATTATAATCAACCAATTTTAAGTTGACCACTTCTTGCTTCGAAAAGCAGCTTATGCTATCCTACTTTTAATGGATAGTCTTCTTTTGCAAAAAACCAATGATTGGTTTTGATATTCTTTAAAGAATCCTAAATTTTGCTTTAAAGGTCATTACTTTCAATGATGTTTATTAAATAGGTCTTTAAACCTTTTGAAGTAGACCAATACTCAAGCATCTTAGCGTCTCCAAACATGTAGTATGCTTCGAAGCCGGATTCTGTATTTCGAAGCCACTTTACTTGATTTCTTGGAGCCAAAATTGGCTTCGAAGCCAAATATTGTTCTTCGAAGCTGACGTCAACATTTAGAATATGTTTCTCTCTCTTGTTTCTGTACCTTCTGGACTATTGCTTTTACATCCAATGATGAGAATTTAATCAAAGCCAATGAATTGGCTTCTCGTTCTTCACTTCTTTGCCTACAACCAGGCATCGTTGTCATCTTTCACGGCAACCTCTTCATCAGCACTTTCCTGGACTAAGTGCTTCAGATGTGTAACTTCCTCGTCAGCCGTCACTTCGGCTGAGCCATCAGCTTTTCTCAATATACTGAGTGGAGTTACCCCTTCGATATATAGTTTGGCCTCTACAAAATCCGCACAGGCTATGAAAGGTTGAGGATCTGCATCAATCTCCTCTGTCTCTCCATTACCCAGAGCCATCATGATCTTCTGATGCAAAGAGGAAGGTACACACTTGTTGGTGTGAATCCAATCCCTTCCAAGTAAGGCATTATATTTAGCATTGCTGTCGATCACGAAGAATGCTGTCATACAATCCCTAGTTCCCACACTCAAATTAATAGGCAGAATACCTTGGGCCATCTGCTTATCTCCAGCAAAGCCAGCAATGGTTGTACTGGTTGGGATCAACCTTGGATTTTTCTTCCCTAATTTCTTCAAAGAAGATTTCGGCAATAAATTAACCGCTGCCCCATTGTCTACTAGGACTCGGTTTAATCAGATACCATCAAAGAAAGCCTTAATGTACAAAGGCTTGACATGTTGGGTCATGGAATTCGAGGGGTATTCAAAAGGATATGAGAGGTTGATGCTCACTTCCTCCTCGCTTTCGCACTCAACTTCCATAGGAGTAGCCATTTCCGGAGCATCCTGAACCATGCTCACTTGTGATTCCTCGCTAGAAACAGGAATTGGATCCATGTCTTGGTCCTCCTGATCCTCAGCCTGAAATTCATGAGGTAGTATATGTACCATGTTGACTGATACAGGTGGGAATGAGCCAAACTGGATGGCTGGTTGTACCTTCTTTCCCTCTTGGCTACCTTGCTCAGTGTCTTCAGCAGCGTCCTCCATGCTGCATTCTGGTATTTCATTAATGACTGATCCCTTCGAAGGATCCTTCTCAACTAAGCTTTCAGTCAGAAATGTTTGTTCAGCCATGAAGGCTTCGAACATTTCTTCTTCTGCCATTTCCTTCTTTTGGCTCATGCCAATCTCTTCTTCTATTTCACTATCACTTTCCATCAGAGCCTTCTCCAATCCTGCCAAACTGGACTTTTCCCTGGCTTTTAGTTCAGAATGAACTTGGGCCAATTGTTCCCTGCTACAAACCACTTTACTTTGCAGCGTCGGTTTTGGAACATGGTCTGACTTCGAAGCTTTCTTTTCTTCTGTCTTGACATGTGAAGAACTCTCTTCACGCTCTTTCAGATTTTGCTGGTACTGGGTGTACCTGCGCTGAATTTTCCTCCTTTGTGATCTGGCCAAAGGAGGCTTGACCATTCTGCCTGTGATTCCAACATCTTTCCTGTCAGGCAATTCCCTAGGTTTGTTTCGCATTACAAACCAATCTGGGACTCCAGGCACCCAAGAGCTTACTGATTCAGACGTTGAATCACCCTTTTCCACCTTCGAAGCCATCTTCAAACCGCCGTGGAGGTAGGTGCTTGGTTACGGTCTCATGTTTCGAGCTTGATTCGGCATTTGTTTGAGATGGCCATTTTCGCTTTTGTGTGAAGTTGATCCGGGGCCAATCTCCGCTTTAATCCCATAACTCGAACTCCTCTCTAACCTTCTTCGTAATGTCTGCTCTCCATTTTATAGTAGTTAAGTGGCCTAGACTCATACACGGGCCTTTTGCCTTTAGCATTCAGTCTGTCAACTGCAGGCTCAACCACCACTGGTCGCTGCCTATCGCTAGCCGGGTACGGCCTTTTGTTGTTGGTTGTTCTAGGACGTCTCTGAACATCCTTATAGTATTGCTTCCCATCAATTGGAAGCCCCTTCAACCATTTGTAGCTTAGTCTACACCTTGGACACATCCTTTGCATTACAGCTGCTTCCAAGGAATCGTCCAGTATTTCTTCATCAGAATGTTCCTTCTGATGTGAGAGACTCTGTCCAACAACTGGTGAGCTTCTGGTCTCTTTCTTGGCAGCTGTCTGGTTGGCAATATGCATTTGCACATTGACTTCTTCCAATTCCTGCAGAGATAGATTCTGAAAATTTGGAACAACCACATTAGCCGCGCTTTCTCCAACTTCTGGAAACGGGTTACTGTCAATTCCCATGGCTTTCTCTGTTTTGGTTGGAAACTTCAGGCTTCCTTTCCGGATTTGTTCTTGGATCCTGTCTCGAAAAACAATGCAGTTTTTAGTTGAGTGAGACCAAGAATTATGCCATTTACAGTACACTTTTCCTTTAAGTTCATCAAGAGAAGGCAGTTTTACTCCTTTTGGTAACTTAAGGAAATTAGCTGCAAGCAAATGATCGAAAATGTCATCTGCTTTTGTTAAATCGAAAGAATACTTTCTGTGAAAGTCTTTCTTTTTAAACTGCTGGTCGATAGTCGTATCCTTATGAATTAGTGCTTCATGACACGGGTTCTTTGCCCACAATCTCTGCTGCATCAATCTCATAATTGGGATCTCTATAGTATGTCTTATATGAAGCATTGTTTCGATCTTGTTCTTCCTCTAGTAATGCTTCATATCGAGACACCTTGTAGGTTAATTCGACCAAATCCCTGAATTCAGTTGAATCAAACTTCTTTCGAAGCCTGAACTCTAAACCGTTTTGAGCCAATCGTACAAATTCTGGCTCTGGAAGAATGACTCTACATTTATTTCGAGCCCTTTTAAATCTTGCAATGAATTGAGTAGCCTTTTCTTCAGGCCTTTGACTCAATCTTGCCAAATCTGCCATGGATACTTCTGGCTCCGATTGGAAAAATTGGGCATGAAATGCCTCTTCCATCTGTTGCCAAGTTTGAATGGAGCCAGGTGTAAGGTTGATATACCATACAAACGCTCCCCCAGTTAGAGAGTTTGGAAATAATCTCAATTTTATGTAGTCATGATTAGCGAATTCACCACACTGAGCCGCGAATCTAGCAATATGCTCTACTGTTGATTGATTTCCAGTTCCATAGAATAGGGTGAAATCTGGTATTCTAAACCCTCTTGGGTATTCATGTACCCTATCAACCCACTCTGGGTATGGTTTTCTGTATACAGGAGTCTGGACCCCCCGAGCCATTGGTCCACATATCTCCCTAACAATATCAGCAATTTGGTCCCTAGGGACCATATTTTGGGCTTGCTGAACCACTACTGGAGGAGCAAACACAGGGTTTGGTGGACAAACTTGTGCCTGTGGTCCTCTTGGTCCATACAATGGTACATTTGGGGCTGGTTGCCCCTGTGGTACAGGTTGCTGTTGGGGGAATGGATAACCCCTTTGAGCCTGTCCTGTGAAAGGACCTGTGAAAGGTGTTGGAATAGGTATTGTGTCCCTTCCATTTGCAGGCAAACCTTCCAACCCCCCGGGTATAAATTCGAATAAGGGATTATTATAACCCCTGGTGCCAGGTATGGCTTCGAACATGGGATTTGTCACCATTCTTATGCCAGTTTCTTGTACTTGGCCAGTCATGGCGGTGTGGCTTCCTTTGTTGAATACTGAGGCATTTTGGCCTACTACAGGCCTTGAAATGGGTTCATACCAAGACTGAGGCGATGGTCTTTCATAGTTCTGAGTACTAGTCTGACCATTAGTTTGTCCATTAACTTGCATAGGCTGTTTTTCTCTATCCAATCTTTGTTGATGAACATTTAAAATTTCCTCTATATGTCTTGTGTTTGTTGGTTGGTGGTTGTTCATTCGATCCAAAAAGGATGTTGCCCACTTTTCCATTGTGTTCATTAGCTGTTGTCCCATAGCATCTACCAAGCCATCCCATGGATTTGTTGGCTGGGAAGATGGAATGGTGGATGGTCCAATTCCTTGGTTTCGTCCAATATTATGAGCATATGGTTCTTGCCCAGAAGTACTGGTCTGTTCGACCAAAGGTTCTGATAACATAGGAGTTTCCACAGGGTGTGTTACCACATTCTCCTCTGGATTAGGTATTTCTACCTCTCCTTCTACGCCTTCTTCCAAGCGTTCATTTTCTCCTTGTCGTCTTCGTCTAGCCATTTTTAATTAGTCCCACTGGGCGTGCCAAAAATATATGTTGGCTTTTTGGCTTTTCGAAGGGTATATTTGTAAATCTTGGCATGCCCAAGGATCAATCAGTCCTTACAGAAATTATAATTGCCAATCAATTATCAGGCGACTATGTTTTGGTTCTTTCAGCCTCAATGAAGAGGACTTTTACTGGTAGCTTGACTTTTAGGAGAAATTGAAAGAAATAACAATTAATATGAAGAGCAATTGAAGTATTTCATTAACATAAACACTTACAATTGTCCAAACTCAGTCTTGAGGAAGTTTACAGCAACGGTTTACTTGAATCTACTTGAAAACTACTCCTATGAATTGAAGTACAGTGCAGGTATTTAAAGAACAAGTATTTAAAGTCTGAAAGGTAAAACTGGAAAGGAAAATACGAAGTAAAGACTGGTTTATATGATCTGAGTCTGGGGGCTTTTTCTGGGGGCTTCCTTGCTATTTATACTTTTTAGAGATGACCTTCGAACTGTACTTCGAACTGTCGAACTGCTCCTCCATGATCGCTGATCACGTTACCTTAGAAATAGTTCCACTATGCCATCACTTGCAGTTGGACTTCCCTCATGTTTTTGAATTTGAATATAGGTAACCGTTGAAGCCACGTCACCTTGTATCTCATTCCTGATCTAGTGCAACTCAGACCACTTGAGAACCAATATTTATTGCCACGTGTATGGTTGAGATTTAAGATTAAAATCATCTTCCAATAATACCCTCATTCTGCTACGTGTCGAATTGTAATTGGCTTTTACAAAATATGTAGCCAACAGATGTCATCGGGGACTTGAACCTTGTTGTATCTCAAGTAAAAGGAGATTGGAAAGTTAAAGAAGAAAAGATGAGAATCTATCACCAGACCTTGAACATTCTGATTCCTTGGTTTGAGAAACTGAATTTCACCCATCCGTTAAGAGAGAACAACAGGTTCGCTGATTCATTAGCAACTCTATCTTCTATGATAGACATCCCTTTCGGAGTCCGGATGCGTCCGATCATCATTGAACAGAAATTTATGCCGGCCTACGAGCTGATTGCTGCCATAGATGAGGTATAAGATCAGAACCCCTGGTATTATGACATTTAGAACTTCTTGGAAAAGGAAGTATATCCACTAGGGGCAAATGCCAAAGATAAGAGGGCAATTCGAAGAATGGCTGCTCAATTCATCTTCTGCAGGGGTAAACTGTACAAGAGAGGTCATCTTGGGATGCATAATCTATGCGTTGATGCTGAAGAATCCAAGCGCCTGATGGAGGCCACCCATGGAGGAGAGTGCGGAGCGCACATGAGTGGGGTGATGCTAGCCCGGAAGATCCTTAGGCAGGGGTGATGTGATGCCACAAATGTCAGATCCACGCAAACTGCATGAACATTCCGCCGTCGAAGCTGTACAACATGACTTTGCCATGGCCATTTTCAGTCTGGGGGATTGATGTAATTGGGGCTATCACTCCGAAGGGGTCCAACAGGCATGAGTACATTCTGGTAGCGATAGACTACTTCACGAAGTGGGTTGAGGCCCAATCTTACGTGGTGTTGAAGGCATCGCACGTTGCTAAGTTCATCAGGAACAACATTATCTGTCGCTACGGGGTCCCGAATGAGATTATTTCGGATAATGGTTCCCACTTCAAGAAGGAGGTGATCGATTTGTTAGAGAAGTACAACGTGGCTTTTCATAAGTCATTTACATATCGGTCGCAAACCAATGGAGCTGTTGAGGCCACCAACAAGAACATATAGCACATTCTGCAGAAGATGGTGGAAAACTACAGGGACTGGCCAGATAAGCTGCCATTTGCTCTTTGGGGCTACCGGACTTTAATTCAAACTTCTACTGGGGCAACTCCCTATTCCTTGGTTTATGGGATGGAGGCTATTTTGCCTATCGAAGTTGAGGTTCCGTCATTACGAGTATTGGCTGAGTGTCAGATAGCTGAGGCAGATTGGCAGCAAAGCAGGTTCGAAGAACTCATGCTCTTTGATGAAAGAAGGCTGAAAGCACTGTATCACGTCTAGGGTTATCAACAAAGAATTGCCAGGGCTTTCAACAAGAAGGTTAAGTCTAGGAATTTGAAAGAGGGAGATCTAGTGCTCAAAGACAATCGAGCTCTCATTCACGACCCTAGGGGCAAGTTTAGACCCAATTAGACTGGCCCTTACATCATCAAGTCTATCTGGTCAGGTGGAGCTGTCATTCTGATGGATTTAGATGGCCTTGAGTTCTCCTAGTCGATCAACATGGACAAGTTGAAGAAATACTATCCCTGAGTGGCTCACTGGGCCGAAAATCCGAAAGGGCGACCTAGGCAAAAGTTAGAGCATGAAAAATTTGAAATAATAAAAACTGAGCTCGCAAGGTTAAAAACCTGCAAAGGGCAGCCTTGGCAAAAGTTAGAGCGTAGATTATTTCACATTTTTCTTGATAACCCATGCCAACTTCATATCTTTAAAACTCATGCAAATTAATTTCCATCACTTTGAATTTCACATGAAAATTAATTTCCATATCGCTTTGAATTTCACATGCATGTGAGATATATGCTTCATTTTCAACTTAAATAACACAATTGATGCCCATCTTCATCAACCATGATCAATCTTAAATCAATTACATGAAAACACTTTTAATTTACAAATTAAGTTCTTTGTTCATAAACTCATAATTTTCCAAAGCTTAATTCTTATTACATCAAAACATGCAATCAATTATTTTAAATCCATGATGCATGTAAATTTATACCTTATATGTATATAAAAGTTTCCAAGCCCAAGCTCAATTGAAGAATTATGATTATTTCCATATTGATTAATCTTAACCATGTTCATGAATTAATTCTTTAATTTCTCCAAATTACATGCATGTAAAATTTAGACTCAAATTCATATCAGATATGCAAAATCAAACCCAAATAATTAATTTCTAGGTCAATCTCCCTAAATTTGAACCTAACTCCATCGCATGGACCAAATCTTCAAATTAATCTTGATGCATGTAATCTATGGGACTTAATTCAAGAATAATTCTCAAATTTTAATTCAAACATAACAAATTTAAAGAACCATAACTCATATTTTTTCAACCTAACTTGATTGAACATGCAAGATTATAAAAATCAATCTCAAAATAATTACTTTCTAAATTAATTTCCATGATAGTGAATCTAATTTAATTCCATCATGTTTTTGCTAATTTCCTTTTAATTACATGAAATTGGACCCATTTACCTCTTAATTTCAGCATGTAAGTAAATTATCTACAAAATTTAAGCTTCAATTTTCTTACCTTAAGCCTTCAATGGTTGAATCTCTTGAGTTCACTTCTTCCTTGGTTGAACACACACACACACACACACTCTCTCTCTCTCTCTCGGCTGTTTCCCAGTCCAAAGCAGAAATGAATCCAATTCTTTCACTCCTTAGCATAGACACACATATATGATTCTCAGCACAGCTTTGGGCCCAAAGAATTACACTTGTCTCATAAGCTCACCAACACGTATACACGTGCACACTTTTGAGGCTCCAGCACATACAACTCTAGGTTGTCTACACACTTCACTTGATTAAATAAATGAATGGGATTAGCTTAGTGTCTAATTATGTATTAATTACCACATAATTAAATTAATCATGGCTAATCATAAATCTCACCTAATTAAATTAGTCTAATTTGACTTCCTTTACAACCCAATTAATTCTATTTAAAATTATCAATCTGAATCAGATTTTTAATCACACTCCCAAAGGCTCCAAATATTAAATTAAACTTATGGTCATCATCAATTTCGATTTCCTAAACCACTTGGGCTTTCAATTTCTAATCAAACTCCAAATTTTCGTCAATAAATTACATATTCAAATTGGACACCCCATAAATAAATTTAATTTGTAATAATCACCATTCTCAATCCTCATAATTTAATTCACTTAATTAACTCCAATTCAGGCTTAATTAATCGAATCTCAATTTTACTAAACTGAATCGAATATTTAATTGACTCCCAAATGGGTCCGTAATTAAAATTAAATTGATTCAACTTCTTTATTTCACTTCCTTAAGCCATTTGGACCCTTAAAATAAATCTTTAATGGAATCATATACGAATCAGATTCCACAATTCTCACAAATCCCAGATTAAATTAGGATAACGATTAATTAAAATCTCAAATCTCCTTAATTAATCAAATATAAAATATTATACGTAGCGGGCATGGTTTTGAAAACTGGATCGGACTGGCCGGTTCAACCGGTTGAACCATCGACCGGTCAGGGTTTTGGTCCGGGTGCACCCTCTGAACTGGCCAAAGCTAAAAATCGGTGTATTTAGTGAGAATCGGGAAAATCGACGGTTGAACCGGTGACCCATCCACCCAATCCCTTTTTCGGTTCGCGCATCGGTCCGGTTTTTAAAACATTAGTAACGGGGTCATCACATATGCATTATGTTGCATTATACCTGTAAGGTTTCTTTCTTATGCAGGCACGATATTGTATGAACGGTTCATTCAAAGCTGATGCAACCAGACGATATTGTATGTATGGTTCATTCAGAGGAATTCCAGGTAAAACCATTTCTCTCCTTCATTTCGTTGGTTAGAAACACCCGGGTACGCCCGGTGTTTACACTAACACCTTGTTAGAAGCATTGGGACGAACTCCGATGTTTATACCTTTTTTTAGTGTTTTCTTTGCTTGCCTTACCCTCTCTTGCGTGTGATACGCTGAGAGGTGTTGCCCTTCCCTCTCTCGCGTGTGATACGCTGAGAGGGGCTTTTTTGTTTCCCTCTCTCGCGTGTGATATGCTGAGAGGTGTTTCCTTTCCCTCTCTCGCGTGTGATATGCTGAGAGGTGCTTTCTGTTTCCCTCTCTCGCGTGTGAAATGCTAAGAGGTGTTCCCTTTCCCCTCTCGTGTGTGACACGCTGAGAGGTATCTTGTTTGAGACTACGGGTATTCCCAACAGTCGCTTTGCCCTTCCCGCATGAGGCGCAGTGAAGATTGCATAATTTTCCTACATCCTTTCTGTTGAAATGTGTGAGATTGTTGTGACTTGTCAGTTTGTTTAAAATGTTGCATTTATTTTGCATACGTGTTTCATTACAGCCCTCTTTACATAATCATAAGTTATGCTTTTGCATTGTGCATGTCACTTGCATTTTGTCCCTGCTTGCGGGCGCATCTATTTTGTTATCTTGTATGTTTGTCTAAGTCTTCGGCCTTGTCAAAAATGGGTCATCTCTGGGCTTCGACATTCACTCCCGTCATTTCATACTTCTGAGTTCTGTCAAAGAGGGGTAACTATAGACAACCCATTTTTGACCGTCCTCAAGACTTAGACATCATTGTTTGAACACTCGATGATCATCCATGCTCGTGTTCGTTTAGAGCGCCTAAAGTTCTTAGTGGAGTCCCTTGCCTTCGGACCTCTCGACTTGTCTGTTTTGTGCTTGGTTGTACACTAAGAACTTGTATCATTGCCACTGGGGGAAGATGGTGGCCTGCTGGCCAGCCCTACAACCCATCGGCTAGGCCTTGCTTGCATCGGCCATCAGTGGTGGCTGGTTGGCCTTGCTGATGGCCGATTGGCCTCGTTAATGGCCGGTCGGCCACAAGTTTTGGCCGAGGACCTTTTTTCTGCTTTTATAGATATTTTTGGTACCAGCTGTTGAACATTGAGCTCATCCTCCATACACGTGTATAGACGGATGAAGCAAGATTTTTGCTTGCATTTGCTATATAAGGGGAGCTCCCTCCACTTATTTGAGGGTTAGAAAATTTTAGAGCTGAAATTTCCCTCTTTCTCTAGAATTCTCTCTCCCTCTATATATATATACATATATTGTGCTATATTGAGCTTGAAAGTGTGTTTTCTTCACATATTTGCACTAAGACACCTAGTCAAACACCTTAGCCTTAGACTTGAGGTTCTTAGAGGCCTTGTTGGAGCTCCTTGGAGTGATTTTGGCCCAGAAGTTGGCTGTTTGCTTGCTATTTTAAAGTTGTGCTTCAAGGGTGAGAATCTACCTCTTTAAGCTTTGTTTTTGTACATTGGTTTGGACACCTTTGCATGATGTTTTTGGCCTAGCTTTCAACTAAAAATCTTTTTTTTTTTAAAGTGTTAAGAATGGTTGTTTGAGGCCCTATGGGAGTTAGGGGTGTTTCACTCCCTTATGTGCCTTATTTGCTTAAGCCTTGTGCCATCTCTTAAGGCTCTTGAGGCACCCTTTGTTTGGCCTTTCTACCATTGAAACTTAGAGAAATTTCAGTGGTAGAAACCATGTTTTGAGGTCCAAAGTAGAAGGGGGTGGCCTCCCCTCTTTGCTTCTTGGTTGCATGTCTTGTTGGCCTACTTGTTTAGCATGTTTTTTTACCATCACTTGACTTGATCTCAGCCTATTTTTGACCTTATTTCAGCATGTTGTAACTTTGTTTTGGCCTAGTTGAGTCACCTCATGCATGCTTTTTACACTTGTAGTGTAATATTGCTAATTAGCCATGCATGCTTGATGTTTTAGACCATCATTCTAGCTCATTTTAGCTACACTCCAGCATGCTTTTATCCATGGTTTAGCATGCTTTAATTTTGTTTTCAGTGGTTTAGGTCATATGAGAATTGCTTTGTATAGCTATAATGTAAAGGCCCTTGACTAGCTTTGAGCCTCAAAGTCTCTAGCATGCTTTGCTTGAGTTGTTTGTATGCCTTAGTGTAGATGTCCCCGAACGTCCCGGGAGGGAATTCTGTTTTGTTCATTTGGGGCTCACTATAGTCCAGGACTCAATGTCACGGTCCTGTATCTAATCTCGCAGAGTGCAATGCAAGACCGACAAATCATCAAAGATTCCAAATTTCGCAAATCGTTTTGAAAAACAGATTTTTAGAAAGAAGTGCCAAACGTGGACTGCTTTGCCAGATATAGAGTCGCCACCTAAATATTTTGTTTTGGGGAAATTTAGGAAACCCTGACTCGTTGTCTAAGGCCACATGTCCGTCATCACCAAAGTTGCCTCGGCTCGGGAACTTGGGTACGATTAGGGAAGGTCACTTCGTGAGCACCCCCGCTTGCCTGATCAAAGATCGGCCTCTACTAACCATGATATCGAGTTTTGAAAATATTATGTGCTCTTATTCCGGTTATTAGCCTAGAATTACTATGTGATGCGCACAGCATACAAGCATAGACTAGGTCGCCTGAATTGGAACAAAACATCTCATGTTCATTTTGAAAAATGGTTTGAAGGTGCTACTCGCAAGTAGGCTAAGACGTGGATTTTGCCACCCTCAAGTAGACTTAGAAAACATGGTGATTTGCCACTATTTAGTGGGCTTAAAACTCTCAATTGGCGAATTGTTCCAATTCAAATAACCCAACCTTCACCCACAGGCATTCAGGCAGTTATATCACATAAGCAAATAGCCTCATGGTAAGCATGCTATCATGGCAGTCACTCACACGCATGCAAGGATGCTAAAGCATAAATACTTACTGAGTACTCCAAGCCAAAGAAAAAAGCTAATTAGAAATCATGCATGAATCCTAACTATGTTGAAATGCCTAATGCAACACATGCAAAATGCAACTAAGATAGGCTCGGCTATTTTAAGATGGCATATGAAATGCTACAAAAATCATGTATTCAACTTGGAATTGAAATAAGATGCAATTAGTATGATGCGCCGAGCCCGGTGTGTGCAATACGAATGAATGCATGCGAACATGCTAACATGAGGTATGCTAATCGAAACATGACCTAAAACTAACCATAAAAAGCAGGTAAGTAAAAAGGAGAAAGACATGGGGTTGGAAGAAATTTACACACTCACGCACGCACGCTTATTACAAATTCGCCCTCTCGATGGAGGGTCCGAAAGAATAATACAAACCAAATAAATAATTAACTACTCTAGCTAACTAATTATTACAGACCCTCAATTAATTAACAAGTTAATTACAAAAATAAACTAAGTATGAAATTAAAGAGACCCCGCAGCTTCACCTCGAAATGATTGGATGATGCATGCTTGATTTGCCTTGCTCGGAAACCCGTTGCCATGCCCACTGTCGCCTCTGTTTACACTGTTTCATGCCTCTGAAAGCTGCACAAATCCCAAGAATGCTTCTGAACCACTCCCTGAACATTGTGGGAGGTCACCAGCCAGTAGATAGGGCCACCGGCCATTGAAACATGGTAATCGACCATTTGTATGACTATTTGCCAGATATTTTTGGTCGATCGGCAATTGATGTAGTCGGTCGGCCAATGATTCCTGCAGAATCCTGTTTTGCTGCAGCAGAGGACAGACAGTGCATGGCAAGGCGTTTTCAAAGCAATGTGTGCACGACCACCCTCCCTATCATGCTATGAACTCAAAGGAGTGTGGCTTTCGACTCTCGGGCCACCAATCACGCATTTCAACGCATGATGGCCCAAGGGGCCAAGTGTGCATATCAATGTAAAATGGATGCACAAAACAAATGGATGCCACACACTCTATCATATTGGATCAAGAGTGACGGCGACCGAAGATTGAGGCACGTTTCGTCACTTTAAGGGCGAACGTCCCTCATTCCTCACGTTTTGTTTGACACCCCAAACCAAACACCATGTAATGCGTGTATGCTAAATACAATGCGATATGTAAATGCAATACAAGGTAATGCAATGTAAGCCTGCCAAATGCAATGTGATGCAACCTAAGCATGCCAAATGCAATGAGACTCGAGTATGCACACAAGACTAAGGTAGCAAGCATGCCGGATGTAATGCAACCTAAGCATGCAAGTTAAACTAATGCAACATGAACATGCCAAGTATACAACAAGGTTATGTAATGCAACTAGCTAAGCATCATGCAATATACTAAACATGCAAACATGATATAATGCAAGTATGCAAATAATGTAACATAACATGAGTGTGCCTACTCAATGCAACTTGCACAAGCATGTAACAAAGTGTAAACTGGCAAGCATGTAACAAGATGCAACATGTCAAACATGCAACTATATACAAGGATGGGCTTAAACCGGAATGGGACACCTCAGCCATTCCCCAAAACAGTGGCCAATATACCAAAACTAAGGCACCGAAATGCGAGACAACCATGCACACATATTGGTCCATCACTTAGGCCACAATGCACAACCTTCAAACATGAGCAAGATGTGATGAATATGAGAATGTGGCCTTAAAATAAGCTCTGAAATCACCTGAAGAATGATGCCAAATTGACTACACAATGCAAACATGGCATGCTAATGGAGTGAAAGTTCAAAACTAGCCAAGGGACTTGAACCATGACTATGTCAACCAAGCCCCAAAGGGGCAAGGTGACCCAAAACAGTCCTGAGGCAGACCAAAATGAAGCCAAAACACCTATGGAATGAGGCCAAAACATGCTAGAAATGGTGAGCACAAAACAAGACGTATACAAGGTCAAAAAGGACAAATGTACTACACCTCAAAATAAACGTAGCATGAATTAAACTAATAAAGTCAGAGTTAAAACACATCAAAATAAGCCCCAAAACCCAATGAAAAGGTCTCTCAAAGACCTAATCATGGAGGGACATGCAATGATCCAAACATGGAGCATGAAACAACACCTCCCCAAAGCGTTGAATGGATGGCAAATGCAAGTATACAAGGATGAAACACGGACTGAAATAACATGATAAGTGATCCCAAATCACTGAAAGAGCCCAAATGAAGCATGCTCATGACTCACACACCCAAACCTAACAAGCTAAAATGCAAAGTGGCTATACAAAGCATGGCAAGCCTGACCCAAAAGACCAAAAATAGAACTTAAGCATGTCACAACATAGGCAAAAGCTTCATGAAGTCAAGCTAAAACATGCATGCACAATGGCCTAAATGCATGATACATATTATGACAAGTAGAGGGGATTTCAAAGCAAGTGCATAACGCATGCAATAGGCTATCAATCCAACCAAAAACAGAGGTATAATATGATAAACTAACACCAAATACCCACCAAAATGAAGCCAAATAAAGCTAAGCAAACATGCTACCTTTATGGGTCCTAAATGCAAGCAAATGAGACACAAAGGGAGACGGGTGTCCCTCCCCTATTCATGACTTCAAAACCACTTCTCCACCACTGAAAATCCTTTGGATTTTAGTGGTGAGAAGGTCGAAATAAGGGGGTTCCAAAGCCCAAAGAGAAAGGCACAAAAAGAGGCCAAACAAGGCCTAAGAGGGTGTAAACAACCCCCAACCCAAAAGAAACCTTAAAAAAACATCTTAAGCATGAAAATACAGAACTTTTATCAGTTATACACTAAGCTCAAAACAACATGCAAGATAGGCTAAAAGCTAGTGCAAGAAAAGGGAATAAAGAAGGTAGTTCTCACCCTTGAAGAACACTTCAAGAACACCAACTCCAGCACCTTCCCTTGACCAAAACCAACTAAAAAACTCTAAGATCAAACCCTTAGCACCTCCACAACCGAAGTATAGTGTAACACTAGGTGCCTTAGTGCAAAACTAAGAACAAAACACCCTTTAGAACACTTTTACACACAGAAATGTAGAGAGAGACGGAGATATAGAGAGAGGGGGGGTATATAAGCTATATATCAGATTATCCAACCCCTGGAAAGGGAGGGGAGGCCCTCTTTTTATAACAAAACTATTTTGCAAAGCTTCCAATGGAAGCTAAACAAGGCTCAAATCCCTCCATAGACGTGTATGGAGGGGAGAAATTGTGCGTTCCAGCTGTTCCAGCTGGCACAAAATATTTGCCAAAAGCAGATAAAAAGGGGTCGACCGGGAAATATGGCCGATTGGCCAAAATAGGTGGCCGACCGACCAAATATAGTGTCGATCGGCCAACACTTTTGGCCGGTGGCAATAAAAAGGGGCCAGTGGCTTCAAGCCTTGGCCGGTGGGTCGAGGGGATGGCTAACAAGCCACCCTTTTCCCTTAGGAGCAAAAACACAAGTGTTTGTGCACAACCAAGTACAAAACAAACAAGTCAAGAGGTCTTGAGGCAAAGCGCACCATCGAAACCTCTGAGAACTCGAGATGAACATGAACATGGATGATCACCGAGTGTTCAAACGGTGACGTCCAAGTCTTGAGGACGGTCAAAAATGGGGTGTCTACAGTTGCCCCTCTTTGACAGAACTCGAAAGTCATAACAATGACAGGAGTGAATGTCAAAGCCCAGAGACGACCCATTTTTGACAAGGCCGAAGAATTAGACAAAGCATACAAGCTACAGATAAAGATATGCGCCCGAGGGCAGGGGCAAAATGCAAGGAATATGCACGATGCCAAACATAACTTATGATCATGCAAAGGGAGCTGTAACGAAGCAAATACATACAATAAATGCAACAGTTTAAGCAATCAAACACAAATGTAACCACATTTCATGCAGAAAGGGTGTAAGAGAATTATACAATTCTCGCTACGTCTCACGCGGAGAATACAATACCTGTGCGGTTCGTTTCGTCGTGCTAGTTCAAATGAACCGTACATACAATATTGTGCTTGAAAAGGAAAGAAAACTTAACATGTACAACATCGTTAGTAAACATGCATAGCAATGCAAGTGAAAAGTGTGCGACAACGTAGATGGAGTGTGCATAACAATGCAAGTGACGTGCGAGACAACGTAGGTGAAGAGATGCAAGACAATGCAACCTAAGGATGACGCATAACAATGCGATTTAAAACAAGCATAACAATGCTAGGTAGGCACAAACACATATAAGTAAAGCATACGTGACAACGCATACAATGTGTGAAAGTGTAGATAATTATGAACACAGTACACGCGACAACGTGTACAATGTGTGAAAATAAGAGAAACTTGAACACAAATAAGTAAAGTATACGCGACAACGCATACAATGTGTATAATAAGGAACTTGAACACATGTAAGTAAAGTATACGCGACAATGCATACAATGTGTGTAATAAGGAATTTGAACACATGTAAGTAAAGTACACGCGACAACGCATACAGTGTGTGTAATAAGGAACTTGAACACATGTAAGTAAATCATAATGCGACAATGCATGCGATGTGTATAGGAACTTGAACACATATAAGTAAAGCATAACACGACAACGCATGCAACGTGTATAGGAACTTGAACATATATAAGTAAAGCATAACGCGACAACGCATGCAATGTGTATAGCAAAGAATAAATAATGTTCAGCATAAGTATGGTGAAGGCATGCTATTCACGATATTGAGATGCAACCAAAACAAGACGAGGCATTATTCAAAGAAAGATGTGTAGCGAGTGCACTTATTCTAGTGCGCTTGTTCAACCACACTTTCCTCTAGGAAGAGGATTCAGACGGAGCCCTGTGCTTGAGATGATTGATGCCGATTCAGACGTCTGCTGCTTTTCTTCCTCCTTTCCCTTTTTTGTTTTACTTTTCTTTTTACTAGTAGTTTGAGCACATTGCACTGCATCAGGCAGGTTTTTGTTTTCTCAGAACTACGTACTTGAAAAGATGATGGAATGAAACAAGCTTTTTGTTGAAAAAGTTTTGCCTTTATACATCGTATCGCATTGCATCAAATTACATAACAATGTAAATGAGATTGAACTTTGTTTTGAATTTTAAGCACTTGCACCGTAATAATCCGGTAGTGAACTGACTAACGACGAAACAACTCGATAAGCAAAACAGCGACCTTAACAAGTTAATCAAGTGAAAATGCAACTCAATAAGCAAAACAAAGACTTAAAGAGGACGAAATACAACTCGATAAACAAATGTGCAACAACTCAATAAGAAAATAGGTGTGAATTCGCAAAATCAGCACCCGAGGCACCGGAAATGGAACCAGTCATAAATTTTCAGCATATTCAGCAAACAGGCAGGCCTGAGGATAAAAAGGAAGGCCATCAGCCAAAGGAGGAGGCTATTGGCCACAATAAATGGCCATCGGCCATAATAACAAGCCGATTGGCCAAAATGGTGGTCAGTCGGCATTATTTTTGGTTGACCGGCCAAAAATGGCAAGGACCACCAGAATGCTGCCATCTGTCTTCCACTCACATCTTATCTTCTACAAAATCCCCAGCTTCGTGGTTTCCCTCATTTCAACACTGGTTTACACCAAATGGAAGAGTTTCTTGCCCAAAATCTTGCAAATTGGATTGCCAACTTGGATGGCTCGGAAAAGCTGAATTTTCGAGGTTTCGGCATAAATGCACTATTCACACTGAGTCGTACCGCGTTGCATTTTCCGTTTCTCCATGCCGCGGCAAGGTTTTGGAATCCAGTAACGCATGTCTTTAGTTTTGGGGGGCAAGAGATATGTCCTACCTTTGAAGACTTTCAAGCTTTGATGGAATCCGAGCGCAACGAAGAAGTCTTGCCCCAGCCCCGCTTCGGCCATGCCCAAGCCTTAGGTCGAATGTGTGGCCTTACTATGCACGATGCTCAATCTTTGATTTGTGACAGAATGCTGGATATTCCGAGTTTGATTTGTAGGTTTTCCGATGTCGGCGACCGTGGTGACCATCATTGGCAAGGCTTTCGGCAACATGCCCTTTGTTTGTGCATGCTATCTCATTACTTGCTTGCATCAGGCTCCGGAGGATCTAGCATCCGATTGATCGAGGTTGTCCAAGGCTTAAGGGAAGGCAGAAGCTGTATTGCCATGTCATTGGCCGAGACATTGATGCGCTTGGATGCTTTTCATCGCCGAGAGATGACCAGATTTGCAAGGAGTCCACTACTGCTACAGGTAATGTTTCCCACCCTATCTCACATATATATTGCTCACATCACTTGGCCCTCAAGCTCATTTTTTTTTCTTACAAAGCCCTTTCCTCACTTTTCTCTCATCGTACATCTCTCTATTCTTTAATCTCTCATTTTTTTATCCCTCCCTAGGTGTGGTTGATGGATAAGTTGCAGGTTGCGGACTCTTGCCCAGCATACTCAACTCGTAGCTACTTCTTCCGACGTCGTCTAGTCGATTCCCTGGATGAAGGATGGTGGTTTGATTGGATATGTAATTTGTCTGCAGACCGCATCGCTTGGCGCTGTCCTTGGCTCAATCTACCGGCAATGAGCTACAGCATGTCCTGACAAACTAGGATTCAGTTGATTGGCCTGACACACTGCATGTTCTACTTTCCTTTCCGGTTCCAGCGCCAGTTCGGCCATGATCAGACTTGCCCACCCGAGCAGATAGAGTACCCTGCTGCATTCCCGGTCCGAGGCGCATAGCTTGCTCGGTATGCCACGACATGGAGGACGAGAGAACTCCTGGCCCCCGCTCCCACTTTCAGTTGCACTTTGTCTGATAAGTGCATAGATTAGCACAATGAAAAGGCACAGATTGGGCCCACTTTGGTGTCAGAAGCTTCGACCAGCTCTGGGAGAGGGCGCAGGAACACCTGACTTAGCTATGCCCCGGATTTATTGCTTTATTAGTACTTTCAAGTTTTCTTTATGAATGTAACCAAAAGCAACTTCAATTTGTATACAAGAATAGGAGGACTCTGTATTCAAATCAATAAAATTGAAGGTTGTGGGTACTGAAAATTTTCCGCTTTGGTCCAAAAATGGTCTAAGTTGTAAAAACATTAATTTGAACAAAATCAACTTTTATTAAAACTTTTCAAAACTATTTTCGACATGAATCAAAACTAGACACGCCTGAGATCTGTCACTGAGACGCACAACCCTGGATCCCATCAACTGGAAAGTTGCCCCTAGTCTGAGTAGCACTATACCAGAGATGACAATCGAACTCTTGAATGCTGAATAGACAAAGATGACCGAGATGATCAAATGGACAAAGTTGATCGGGGAAAAGTTTATGGTTGAACTTCAGGATGAAGTTGCCTACGTATCCCAAAGATGGGAATCAAGCCTTACGTAGTTCAGGCTCGGGTTCACTCGAGTATTTTCACTCTCCTTTTACGCTCTAACTTTTGCCAAGGTCGCCCTTTGCGGGTTTTCGACCTTGCGAGCTCAGTTTTTGTAATTTCAAAATTTTCATGCTCTAACTTTTGCCTAAGTCGCCCTTTCGCCCTTTCAGGTTTTCAGCCTAGCGAGCCTCTCAGGGGTAATATTTCTTCAGCTTGTCCATGTTGATCGGTTGTGAAAACTCTAGGCCATCTAGGTCTATCAGAACGACAGCTCCACCTGACCATATAGACTTGATGATGTAAGGACCAGTCCAATTGGGTCTGAACTTGCCCCTAGGGGCATGGATGGGAGCTCGGTTGTCTTTGAGCACCAAATCTCATTCTTTCAAATTCTGGGACTTAACCTTCTTGTTGAAAGCCCTGGCAATTCTGCACTGATAACCTTGAACATGGTACAGTGCTTTATGTCTTCTTTCATCAAAGAGCATGAGTTCTTCAAATCTGCTCTGCTGCCAGTCTACTTCGGCTATCTGACACTCAGTTAGCACTCTCAAAGACGGAACTTCAATCTCGATAGGTAGAACGGCCTCCATCCCATAAACCAGTGAATACGGAGTCACCCCAGTAGAAGTTCTAATTGAAGTCTGATAGCCCCATAGAGCAAATGGCAACTTATTTGGCTAGTCCCGGTAGGTTTCCACTATCTTCTGCAAAATGTGTTTGATGTTCTTGTTGGCGGCCTCAACTGCTCCATTAGTCTGCGGCTGATATGTGGACAACTTATGAAAGCCACGTATTTTTCTAACAAGTCAATCACTTCCTTCTTAAAGTGGGAACCATTATCTGAAATAATCTCGTTCGGGACTCCGTAGCGATAGATGATGTTGTTTCTGATGAACTTCGCAATGTGTGAAGCCTTCAACACCGCATAAGATTGAGCCTCGACCCACTTTGTGAAATAGTCTATCGCGACCAAAATGAACTCATGCCCATTAGACCCCTTCGGAGTGACAGCCCTGATCACATCGATTCCCCAAACTGAAAATGGCCATGGCGAAGTCATATTGTACAGCTTTGACGGCGGGATGGTCATGCGGTTTGCATGGATCTGACATTTGTGGCATCGCCGAACAAAGCCGATACAATCCTCCTCCATGGTGGACCAATAGTAACCCTATTTGAGGATCTTCCGAGCTAACATCACCCCGTTCATGTGCACTTCGCACTCTCCTCCATGGATGGCCTCCATTAGGTGCTTCGATTCTTTGGCATCAACACACAGCTTGTGCATTCCCAGATGACCTCTTTTATATAGTTTACCCCTGTAGATGATGAACTAAGCAGCCATTCTTCTAATTGCCCTTTTATCCTTGGCATTTTTCCCTGGTGGATATGCTTCTTTTTCCAAGAAGTTCCAGACATCGTAGTACCAGGGGTTCTCATCTCAAACCTTATCTATAGCAGCAATCGACTCGTAGGCTGGCGCAAACTTCTGGTCAATGATGATCGGACGCATCTGGACTCCAAAAGGGATGTCTATCATGGAAGATAGAGTTGCTAGTGCATCTGCGAACCTGTTGTTCTCTCTTAACAGATGAGTAAAGTTTAGTTTCTCGAACCGAGGAATTAACAAGTCCAAGGTCTGGTGATACATTATCATCTTTTTTTCTTTGACTTTCCAATCTCCTTTCGCTTGAGATACAACAAGGTTTGAGTCCCCGATGACGTCCAACCATTTTGCCCTAGTTCCAGGGCTGCTTCTAAACCAACAATGCATGCTTCATATTCTGCTTCATTGTTCGAGACTTTGAACCAGAGCTTAAATGCTAGAGGGATGCGGGACTTGTCGGGTGCTATCAGCAACACTCCTACCCCATACCCGTACTAGTTTGACGCTTTGTCAAAATACATCATCCAAAACTTGTCGTCGATATGCAAAATGGCCTCGTCCGGGAATAAGTACTCAACTGCTTTACCTTCTTCCACTGGATGATCGGCTAAGAACTTTGCTACCGCTCTTCCCTTGACTGACTTGCGAGTCACATACTTCAGATCGAATTTGGAAAGCAACAGCAACCAACGAGCTAGCCTACCCGTAAGTGCCGATTTCTCGAAGAGATATTTGATGGGATCTAATCTTGAAACCAACATTACAGAGTGAGCTAACAGGTAGTGCCGCAGCTTCCTGGTAGCCCATACCAAGGCCAAACAAGCCTTCTAGAGTGGAGTGTAGCGGGTTTCGTAATCCAACATCTTCTTGCTCAGATAGTAGATAGCTCTCTCCACTTTATCCTCTAATTCTTGCGCAAGCATGCAGCCCATTGTACTTTCAGTCACTGAAAGGTACAAAATCAATGGTTTTCCCAGCTCGGGCAGTGACAACACGGGTGGGTTCTGTAAGTATTCCTTGATCTGTTCAAAAGCAACTTGGCATCGGCCGTCCCATTGGAACTTCTTTCCTTTCTTCAGGAGACCAAAAAGTGGTTCACAAGTCAAGGTTAATTTTGAGATAAATCGTCTTATGAATTGTACTTTACCCAGAAAGCCTCTCACCTCCTTTTCAATCCTTGGTGGTGGCATTTCTAAGATGGCCTTGATTTTGGAATGGTCGACCTCAATACCTCTCTGTGTAATCAGAAACCCCAGCATTTTCCCTGCTCTAACACCGAACGTACACTTCTGAGGATTCAGCTGCAACTGAAATTCTCTAATCCTTTGGAAGAACTTTTGCAAGGCGGTGTAGTGGCCCTATCTTTCTTTAGACTTGACAATCATGTCATCCACGTACACCTCAACCTCTTTGTGGATCATGTCATGTAATATCGTGGTCGCGGCCCGTTGATATGTAGCTCCAGCATTCTTCAACCCAAATAGCATCACCCTATAACAATCCTTGGTGGTGGCATTTCTAAGATGGCCTTGATTTTGGAATGGTCGACCTCAATACCTCTCTGTGTAATCAGAAACCCCAAAGATTTTCCTAATTGTAACAAGCAACGTACACTTCGAGGATTCACCAAGAATCGAAATTCTCTAATCCTTTGGAAGAACTTTTGCAAGGTGGTGTAGTGGCCCTATCTTTCTTTGGACTTGACAATCATGTCGTCCACGTACACCTCAACCTCTTTGTGGATCATGTCATGTAATATCGTGGTCGCGGCCCGTTGATATGTAGCTCCAGCATTCTTCAACCCAAATAGCATCACCCTATAACAGTATGTCCCCCACGGGGTGGTGAAGGCAGTCTTCTCCTGGTCTTCAGGTGCCATCACTATCTGATTGTAGCCCGAAAAGCCATCCATGAACGAAAGCAAAGCATGCCCCACTGTGAAGTCCACTAACTCATCAATATGCGGCAAGGGAAAGTCGTCCTTCAGACTGGCTCTGTTCAAATCCCTGAAATCCACGCATACCCAGATCCTGCCATCCTTCTTCGGCACCGGAACAATGTTGGCCAACCAAGTTGGGTATTCGGATACCAACAGGAACCCTACGTCAATTTGCTTGGTGACCTCTTCTTTAATCTTGAGGGCCCAGTCCGGGCGGATCCTTCTGAGTTTCTGTTTAACTGGTTGGGCCTCTGGGTCAAGAGGGATCCGGTGCTGTACAATCTCAGGATTAATTCCAGGCATGTCTTCGTAGGACCATGCGAAAACATCTTTGAAATCTTTTAATAAAGCGACTAAGCGCTCACATTCCTCCGAAGACAACGTGGAACCAATCTGGACCAGCCGCGGGTCCTCCTCAGTACCAACATTAACAGTAGTGATTTCATCAACTAAAGGTTTAACAAATCTTTCCTGCACTTGATCAATTAAGCGTTGCAAAATCGGAGGAATTTCTTCCCCGTCATTTTCATCAAAATTTTGAAAGTCCTGATTAATACAATAAATCAAGGGCACAGAAAAGTACTCAGAAACCACATCCATTTCATTCTCATTAAGCATTTCCAAATCGTCTGATTCTTCTGTTACAACAGACTCAAAAGAGAAAGAAAAAGATGACCTAGACAGGACCGCGGCATGCGGGTTATCACCCCTAAGAATACCAGACTCAGACTCAGTCGAGTTGGAACATAATTCCGACTCAATAGATTCAGAGGAATCAGATTCCGGCCCACTACCTGACCCGGTGCTGCTTGATAAAAATCCCTCCTCGTACTGCCAGATGAGAGAGGGTGCGATGGATGCATCCAAAATATTTGACAGTAGGCCCGCAACCGTTTTATTCCCAATCATGGACACTAAGAAGTTATCCCCCAAGCACTTCTGTACGATCGGAGGATCTGAAAGTAAACAAGCCAGCGCTACCCCCGTTTCAATTTCAGTGCTCTCAGAATCCACTTTCTTATTCTGCTCAACCTCAGCTGATGGGCCTGTCTGCTCCTCGGCAACATCATCCCCGGATAACTGCAGGTCGAAAAAGATCTCAAAACCTGGTACGTGCTTCCTCTCCGCATTTAACCATGGCTCTGGGAAGCCACAAAATGGAAAGTCCTCTCCCTGCCAGACGAAGCGTCCGTTTAGGGTACCTTGGATAGGTCGGTGCATTAACTCAAAAGGCTTCCCCGCCCGCTTTGCTCTGGCTCTTCTAGCCATCTCCTTACCTTTCCTAACCTAGTCCTCTTTGGTGTGTAGATAACCCAAGCCAAAGGTATGTGGGTTGTGCAGTACTTCGACCGATACTGCGATGCCTTTCCTGCCACTCTTTCCCAATCCCATCCCGGGGATGTGTTGAAGCTTGTTCATGAGGTATATTGATTGTGCGCTAACATACACCCCCTCATCAACAGCCAAGATGTTTTGCACGACTCGAGTCTTAGCCAGAGTAAACCCCGATAAGAACACATCCTCCGTGCCGTGCTCGATTTCCAAGACTGGTGTAGACACTTCTGGCGGCGGATGGATAGACAAATTCCCAAAAACAATAGCCACCCCCTTCCCGTGGGGGTATTTCAACATCTGGTGCAAGGTGGAAGAGACTGCCTTTACCTAGTGTAGCCACGGCCGCTCCAAACGTAGATTGAAGGTTGCGGGAACGTCCAGGACATGAAAGTCAATCTCGTGTTCTCCCGGACCAACCTGGGTCTAAATTTTGACAGTCCCCATCACCTCTTTGCTTGTGTTATCATATGCCCTTATCACCTGGGCTGTGGGCACGAAGTCCGCGGGCTTTAACCCAATTGCATATGCTGTCCTTGACGGACATACATTAATAGCGGATCCCGTGTCGACAAGAACTACCGATATCCATTTGCTTCTACACTCCATAGAGATGTAGAGCGGTTTGTTATGATTCGCGCCCTCAAGTGGTAGTTCTTTGTCAGAAAAGGTCAACGTTGGGGAACCTCCTCCCGGAAAGACCAATCCCACCAGTTGTTCAAGTGTGGTGTCTATTGAGAGCTTAGCCTTGTCCATGGCCGATAGAACAGCCTGTCTGTGAACACGTGAAGCCATAAGCAATCCCTAGATGGAGATATCTGCTTGTATCTTTTTCAACTGTTTCAGCATGGCCTCTTCTTCAAGTAGCTTCTCTTTCTGTTTCTCCGACTCCCTGTCTTTCCCGGACGTTTTTGGCTGATCTAGGTGTAAGGGCTTGAAATACCGCCCACTCCTAGTCATATGGTCAACTTCACCAATGTACCAGGTATCATCCGGTTGATTGCTTCCTCAATCCTCATTCGTGTGGGCAAGACATAGATCATCGTCTTCCCACCACATTCCATCGACAGCCAACAGACACCTATCCGGCTCCGTTACCACTGTCCTTGTACTCACGGTACCTTCTGTCCATGTGCTCGCAGCATCCTCTGTCCTTGTGCACATGGCACTTTCAATCCCTGCGGGGGCCTTGGCTTTTTTGGCTCTCTCAGAGTCTTCGATTCCTTCTTGTTCCAACTGCGTCAGTACAGTTTGCTGTTCATCATTCCCTGTATTTGAAATGCCCAAATCCCGAACGAAATTCTTGGCACCAGCGCTCTCTGGCGGTGCATTCTGATCTCCAGCCCTTTCGGCCACAATTGATGTTCTTGCCCCTGACGGGCCCTTTTCCAGCTGAGATTCTTCAACAATATCTGGTTGGTCCTCAAGCCACCCTGTGACCTCTGCCGACTTCTCAAAATCGAACCAGTTGACTGTCATGTCTCCTGAATCTTGTTCGTTGAAAATCTGGAGGTCAGCGATGTCCCCTTCCAAAACTGCTAAATCATCTACCCTCTGATCAAGTCCATCCCCCTGTAGTACACAAATTTCTACCCCCACCGGCAATTCCACATTTGGCCCAATCTGACCCGCTAACGCAATGTAGCCACTCGGATTGTACACCCCCTCAGCAAAGCTCCCCAATTCTTCAGTCTCTAAATCCACCGTACCACTTTTTTTTCGAAATCATCCTCGTTCCATCTTCGATGGTCACCACCATTGGTTCAGGTCAAGCTCGGGAGATGTCCAACATGCACAAGTCAGTGCTGTCAAGAAGGAACACCTCCAGCTTAGGTAGGTGAGATGGGGTGATATATATGCTGGGGTCGTATGACATGACCCCGGTTTGGATAAAGTTGATGCGTTTGGGAGGTGGAGCTTGGTTGTGTGGTGGGAGAGGGTTAGTTGTGACATTGGGCTTCTCTGGAGGCACAATCACCCTATTATCAATGAGATCTTAAATCTCATGACGTAATCGGAAGCATTGATCGGTGTCATGACTGTGTTGTTAGTGGAAAGTGCAGTACTTGGCTGGATTATGGGAGGGGGGAGTTTTTCTGGTAATGGCCGCAGCTCTAGGGGCTTCAAGTGCCCTTTCCTAATCAAAACTCCTAAAGCCTTGGACAAGGACATGTATAGTGGAGTGAAAGTTCTTTGGTTTTTGGGTGGGTATCTGGCTGTTTGCGAACTACTACCGGATGCACCGGTGAATGGTGTAGCTGCAAGGTTTCTTGGGGGATTAGTGGTGACCATGCTTACTTCTGAAGCTCTGGTAGTTGCGGCATTGCTCGTGCTTGTATTGGTGTTGCGGTTGAAGGTTCTCCTGGGTTGCTCTCTATCTTGGTCAATCAGACCCTGTTTTATCTCATCCTCAATTTGTACCCCCATCTCATGTAAATCCGAAAAGGTGGGGAAAGGGAGCTCGATCATTTTCTGCATCAATTTGAGTTGGATATTGTGCACAATCATCCGAATCTGATCCATGTCAGTGGGCCTAGTGGTCATCATTGAGGCCTTGGCCCTCCAGCGGGTTACGAATTTAGAGAAACTCTCCTTAGACTCCTGCCTTGTTGTCTCGAGATCACGGGTGGTAATCTTGATTTGCATGTTATAGGAGTACTGTGCAACGAAACCCTCGGCCATCCCATCCTAATTCCGCTTGACATCGTCTTCCAATTTTGTGTACCAGATGGCCGCCACACCCGATAGAGTCTGGCCAAATAGCTTCTGTAGTCTGGTGAGGCCCATCAGCCTTAGTATGTCCGAAAACATACATAGATGCACCATGGGATCCTCGGACCCGTCGAAGCGGTCGATTTGTGGCATCTTGAATCAGTTTGGCAACATTACAGCCGCGTCGGTATACCTGTCCTCAATGTCTGGGATGGACTTTACCCTTTGGGATTTCTTGAACAACTTCTCAAGCTTGCTTAACTTCAACGCTGTAGGGTCCACCTCGAACTGAAAGGGAGAGTCTGGTTGGTTGGTGGGTGTAGGTGCCTTGGATAATTGAGGTAGAATCGGGGGCAGAGCTGGCCTCGTCGTGATGTCTGTATCCTCCTGGATATTCTGGGCATTTGATGTCTCCCTGGGTGTTGGAACTCCTGGTGGAGGAGGAGCCTGGTGTCAAGCAGATGCCTCGGTTTGCTGCTGTAGCCGGGTGATTAGCTCTACCTGCTGGGTCATGACTAGAACCTGTTGTTTGGAAAATTCCGCTTGACGAGCAGCGTCCTCTTGCATAAGTTTCATACATTCTTGGAGTTGATGCACCATTTCCTCCATTCCTGCCATGTTCTGCTGTTCCAGCTAACTGACTGGTATATCTACCTCTGTGGTAAAAACTTAAGCCTCAGCCTGACTGTCCACTGACGGGGTAGACCATTATTCTGGCAACCTCTGCTCGGATACACTGCGTCTTCTCGACCTTTGTTTGATAACCGGGGGTAAGGAATAAAACACTGGTTGTCCGTCGACCAGATCCTCAGATCGATTGAGTCGGCGACCTCTAGTCCAGAGTGCTATGAATATCTGCAGTGCAGCGCAATTGTGCTAAACTACCTAGCAAAAAGATAAATAAAGCAATAATAAAGAAATAAACAACTGAGACAAATGGACGATATAACGATAAATAAACACAACACACATTGGGCATCACAACACACAGTTGATAAGCTGAATACACTGTTCTCAGACACTGATCATCGTTCCCAAATCATCGCTTCAAAAGCGAATCGATACCGCAGAGATAATCGATTCCCAAAAATCGAATCGGTGCCCGCAGGCCTAATACCCAAACTTGTAAACTGATGCATTCCTGTAGAGGCCAACTCTAAAGCACATAACAAATAAGTGAGAGTCAAAACACCCCTATGTTGGGGTAAGATTTCCCTGTCCTATTTTGTCAGGAGCTAGGGTTTCACTACGCACTCAGCAGTTTCAAACAACCTATAATCGGGTGAGCAACCTGTCCTAATTTGGAATGGTTACTACGGATTCCGAATATGCACTAGGTCGAATGGTCAAAAAGGATGCCTCGGTAAAAATCAGGGTTTGTGTTCCCATCGTGGCAGAGCCCGTAACCGGTCAGCCTTATGGCACGGTTCTCAAAGTGAGCCTCCGGCAAACCGTTCAGGAATAGCAGACAGCAAACACGGTGTCCTAGGCACACCAATGCACATGCAATGCAAAGAAACACATGAGTGTGAACAAAACAAGATATCATGAGTTCGAGTCAAGTTCTCTAACTCCCCAACAGAGTCGCAAGAAACTGTAGACGTCCCCGAACGTCCCGGGAGGGAATCCCGTTTTGTTCATTTGGGGCTCACTACAGTTCAGGACTCAATGTCACGGTTCTGTATCTAATCTCGCAGAGTGCAATGCAAGACCGACGAATTATCAAAGAGTCCAAATCCCGCAAATCGTTTTAAAAAATAGATTTTTAGAAAGAAGTGCCAAACATGAACAGCTTTGCTAGATACAGAGTCACCACCTAAATATTTTGTTTTGGGGAAATTTAGGAAACCCTGACTCGTTGCCTAAGGCCACATGTCCGTCATCACCAAAGTTGCCTCGGCTCGGGAACTTGGGTACGATTGGGGAAGGTCACTTCGTGAGCACCCCCGCTTGCCCGATCAAAGATCGGCCTCTACTAACTATGATATCGAGTTTTGAAAATATTATGTGCTCTTATTCCGGTTATTAGCCTAGAATTACTATGTGATGCGCACAGCATACAAGTATAGACTGGGTCGCCTGAATTGGAACAAAACATCTCATGTTCGTTTTGAAAAATGGTTTGAAGGTGCTACTCGCAAGTAGGCTAAGACGTGGATTTTGCCACCCTCAAGTAGACTTAGAAAACATGGTGATTTGCCACTATTTAGTGGGCTTAAAACTCTTAATTGGTGAATTGTTCCAATTCAAATAACCCAACCTTCACCCACAGGCATTCAGGCAGTTATATCACATAAGCAAATAGCCTCATGGTAAGCATGCTATCATGGCAGTCACTCACACGCATGCAAGGATGCTAAAGCATAAATACTTACTGAGTACTCCAAGCCAAAGAAAAAAGCTAATTAGAAATCATGCATGAATCCTAACTATGCTGAAATGCCTAATGCAACACATGCAAAATGCAACTAAGATAGGCTCGGCTATTTTAAGATGACATATGAAATGCCACAAAAATCATGTATTCAACTTGGAATTGAAATAAGATGCAATTAGTATGATGCGCCGAGCCTGGTGCGTGCAATACGAATGAATGCATGCGAACATGCTAACATGAGGTATGCTAATCGAAACATGACCTAAAACTAACCATAAAAAGTAGGTAAGTAAAAGGGAGAAAGACATGGGGTTGGAAGACATTCACACACTCACGCACGCACCCTTATTACAAATTCGCCCTCTCGATGGAGGGTTCGAAAGAATAATACAAACCAAATAAATAATTAACTACTCTAGCTAACTAATTATTACAAACCCTTAATTAATTAACAAATTAATTACAAAAATAAACTAAGTATGAAATTAAAGAGACCGCCGCAGCTCCGCCTCGAAATGATTGTGTGATGCATGCTCGATTCACCTTGCTCGGAAACCCGTTGCCATGCCCACTGTCGCCTCTGTTTACACTGTTTCATGCCTCTGAAAGCTGCACAAATCCCAAGAATGCTTCTGAACCACTCCCTGAACATTGTGGGAGGTCACCGGCCAGTAGATAGGGCCACCGGCCATTGAAACATGGTAATAGACCATTTGTATGACTATCTGCCAGATATTTTTGATCGATCGGCACTTGATGTAGTCGGTCGGCCAATGATTCCTGCAGAATCCTGTTTTGCTGCAGCAGAGGACAGATAGTGCATGGCAAGGCGTTTTCAAAACAATGTGTGCACGACCACTCTCCCTATCATGTTATGAACTCAAAAGAGTGTGGCTTTCGACTCTCGGACCACCAATCACGCATTTCAATGCATGATGGCCCAAGGGGCCAAGTGTGCTTATCAATGTAAAATGGATGCACAAAACATATGGATGCCACACACTCTATCATATTGGATCAAGAGTGACGGTGACCGAAGATTGAGGCACGTTTCGTCACTTAAGTGCGAACGTCCCTCATTCCTCACGTTTTGTTTGACACCCCAAACCAAACACCATGTAATGCGTGTATGCTAAATACAATGCGATATGTAAATGAAATACAAGGTAATGAAAAGTAAGCCTGCCAAATGCAATGTGATGCAACCTAAGCATGCCAAATGCAATGAGACTCGAGTATGCACACAAGACTAAGGTAGCAAGCATGCCGGATGTAATGCAACCTAAGCATCAAGTTAAACTAATGCAACATGAACATGCCAAGTATACAACAAGGTTATGTAATGCAACTAGCTAAGCGTCATGCAATATACTAAACATGCAAACATGATATAATGCAAGTATGCAAATAATGTAACGCAACATGAGTGTGCCTACTCAATGCAACTTGCACAAGCATGTAACAAAATGTAAATTGGCAAGCATGTAACAAGATGCAACATGTCAAACATGCAACTATATACAAGGATGGGCTTAAACCGGAATGGGACACCTCAGCCATTCCCCAAAACAGTGGCCAATATACCAAAACTAAGGCACCGAAATACGAGACAACCATGCACACATATTGGTCCATCACTTAGGCCACAATGCACAACCTTCAAACATGAGCGAGATGTGATGAATATGAGAATGTGGCATTACAATAAGCTCTGAAATCACATGAAGAATTATGCCAAATTGACTACACAATGCAAACACGGCATGCTAATGGAGTTAAAGTTCAAAGCTAGCCAAAGGACTTGAACCATGACTATGTCAACCAAGCGCCAAAGGGGCAAGGTGACCCAAAATAGTCCCGAGGCAGGCCAAAATGAAGCCAAAACACCTATGGAATGAGGCCAAAACATGCTAGAAATGGTGAGCACAAAACAAGACGTATACAAGGTCAAAAAGGACAAATGTACTACACCTCAAAATAAACGTAGCATGAATTAAACTAATAATGTCAGAGTTAAAACACATCAAAATAAGCCCCAAAACCCAATGAAAAGGTCTCTCAAAGACCTAATCATGGAGGGACATGCAATGGTCCAAACATGGAGCATGAAACAACACCTCCCCAAAGCGTTGAATGGATGGCAAATGCAAGTATACAAGGATGAAACACGGACTGAAATAACATGATAAGTGATCCCAAATCACTGAAAGAGCCCAAATGAAGCATGCTCATGACTCACACACCCAAACCTAACAAGCTAAAATGCAAAGTGGCTATACAAAGCATGGCAAGCCTGACCCAAAAGACCAAAAATAGAACTTAAGCATGTCACAACATAGGCAAAAGCTTCATGAAGTCAAGCTAAAACATGCATGCACAATGGCCTAAATGCATGATACATATTATGACAAATAGAGGGGATTTCAAAGCAAGTGCATAACGCATGCAATAGGCTATCAATCCAACCAAAAACAGAGGTATCAATCCAACAAAGGCAGAGGGGTGTCCCTCCCCTATTCATGACTTCAAAACCACTTCTCCACCACTGAAAATCCTCTGGATTTTAGTGGTGAGAAGGTCGAAATAAGGGGGTTTCAAAGCCTAAAGAGAAAGGCACAAAAAGAGGCCAAACAAGGCCTAAGAGGTTGTAAACAACCCCCAACCCAAAAGAAAACTTAAAAAAACATCTTAAGCATGAAAATACAGAACTTTTAATAGTTATACACTAAGCTCAAAACAACATGCAAGATAGGCTAAAAGCTAGTGCAAGAAAAGGGAATAAAGAAGGTAGTTCTCACCCTTGAAAAACACTTCAAGAACACCAACTCCAGCACCTTCTCTTGACCAAAACCAACTCAAAAACTCTGAGATCAAGCCCTTAGCACCTCCACAACCGAAGTATAGTGTAACACTAGGTGCCTTAGTGCAAAACTAAGAACAAAACACCTTTTAGAACACTTTTACACACACAAATGTAGAGAGAGAATGAGATATAGAGAGAGGGGGATATATAAGCTATATATCAGATTATCCAACCCCTGGAAAGGGAGGAGAGGCCTTCCCTTTATAACAAAACTATTTTACAAAGCTTCCAATGGAAGCTAAACAAGGCTCAAATCCCTCCATACACGTGTATGGAGGGGAGGAATTGTGCGTGCCAGCTGGCACAAAATATCTGCCAAAAGCAGATGAAAAGGGGTCGATCGGGAAATATGGCCGATTGGCCAAAATAGGGTGCCGATCGACCAAATAGAGTGCTGATCGACCAACACTTTTGGTCAGTGGCAATAAAAAGGGGCCGGTGGCTTCAAGCCTTGGCCGGTGGGTTGAGGGGATGGCCAACAAGCCACCCTCTTTCCTTAGGAGCAAAAACACAAGTGTTTGTGCACAACCATGTACCAAACAGACAAGTCGAGAGGTCTTGAGGCAAGGCGCACGACCGAAACCTCCAAGAACTCGAGATGAACACGAACATGAATGATCATCGAGTGTTCAAACGGTGACGTCCAAGTCTTGAGAACGGTCAAAAATGGGGTGTCTACACTTAGCCTCATTTCTCACATGATTTTAGTGTATATAGTGTAGTCACACTCTCGCATGTTCTACTCTTTCAATGCTTTTGGGAATTGTGCCTTGTGCCTTGTTCGAAAGCCAATTTGTATGCATGTTTGTCTAAGCTTTTAGGCTACCATTTCAGCATCTTTATGCCATTATTTTGGCATGATTGAGCTCTATCTAGAGCTGGTTTGTTTGTTTAGGCTATGTATTGCATGTCTCCTGTTTGATGCTCTTTACTAGCTTTGATGATTTTGGCCCTCAACATGTTATGTTTGTATTGCTTGCATGCTTTAAGGTCTTTAGCATGCCATCTCAGCACTAAAGCAGCTACAACCTCCCCCATTTCTTCATTTTTCAATTTGATTTGAGGGTTATTTGGCCTTAAGCTTGTGTTTAAGCATAAAGTAGGGTTTGTGCCCAAATGGCTTTAACCCTCTTTTGGGGGTTCCTCCTAGTCAAAGGGCATAATCCCTCTCATGTCCTAAGCCATTCTTTTGGATGACCTCCTCTCCTTAGAGGATTTTCACAATGGATTGAATCAATTAAGAAATGGTTCGGTAATGTAAATGTGCAAAAAAGAATCAAGCAAAGTAAAACATGCCAAGATAACATATGTGTGTTGCATTGCATGTGTTTGGATCGGACATTAATCCAAACACTAGAAATGTGGCACGTTTCATACTCAAAGTGATGAATCGTGTTGCGTTTCTTGGTCGTTGTCACTCTTGATCATGCATGATAGGGTGATGACACTTAGAGTCTTATGTGTGCATTCACCAACATTGTGCAAGCTTGACTCTTTGGCCATCATGCATTGAGATGCCTGGTTAGTTGCACACACATTTCCTTGCAAATACACTGACATGCCTCTATTTGTGCTCTGTTGCCACAAAAGGAGAAATTTCAGGAATCAGTGGCTGACCAGCCACATGCCCTAGCCAATCGGCCACCCAAGCCAGCAGACCGGCCACCAATACTGGCCGATGGCCATCACTTCTAGCCGATCAGTTCATCAGCATGTTCCTAGGATCAAATAGAAGAAGTCTGGAAGTTGGCATAATTTTTAGAGGTCTAGAGATGTGCAAACAGAGGCATCTAGAAGCAAGGTAGTGGATTTTTGGGAGGACACAACCAAGCATGCATGCCTCCCTCACCCGCAAGGCCATCTTTATCACTTTATTAGCTAGTTGTAGTTAATTACATGTGCTGTAATTAATTTAACTTAATTCATTTTGTAATATTTTAATTAGCTTAGATTAGCTAGTTATTCAATTGTGTTGTAATTAATTAGCTAAGTTAGTTAATTAGTTGGTTTGTAATAAGTAGCTTAGCTTAGTGTAGCTTAGCTTATTTATTCGAACCCTCCTCCGAGGGGGCACAATGTTGTAATAAGGGTGCGTGTGTGTGTGCATGTCTTCCAATCCCCTCTTCTTTCTCCTTTTTAGTTATCAGCTTTTGATGGTTAGTTTAGGGCATATCTCGATTAGCATACCTTATGCTTGCATGTGTGCATCATTCATCTGTCTTGCATGCACCGGGCATGGCACATCATTCAAACTGCATCATATTTCAATACTCATTTGAATACATGTATCAAACTGTTGCATTCATATGCCATCTTAGATAATCGAGCCTATTTTAGTTGCATTATTGCATGCGTTGCATTAGGCATTCTGCATAGTTAGGATCATGCATGATTTTCTAACCAGCTTTTGTTTTGGCTTGGTGTACACTTTAAGTGTTTACACTTTAGCATCCTTGCATGAGTGTCAGTGTTGCCATGACAGCATGCGTGCCATGAGGCTATTTGCTTAAATGCTTAACTGCTTGAATGCCTGTGGGTGGAGGCTTTATTGCCTGAATTGGAACAACTCGATGACTGTGAGTTTTAAGCCCACTTTATGAAGTGGCGAAATCATGTTTTCAAGCCCACTTGAGGGTGGCAAATCCGCGTTTTAGCCTACTTGCGAGTAGGACTTTCAAACCATTTTCGAAAACAAACATGAGTTGTTTTGTTCCAATTCTCGTGATTGAGTCTATACTTGTATGCTGTGCGTATCACATAGTAAGTTAGCCAATAACCAGATAAGAATACATGAGGCTTTTAAAACAACACATCATGCTTAGTAGAGGCCAATCCTTCGATCAGGCGAGCGAGGGTGCTCATTTCAGGACCTTCCCCTCTCTTACCCAAGTTCCCGAGCCGAGGCAACTTTGGTGATGACGGACACGTGGCCTTTGTCACGAGTCAGGGTTTCCTAAATTTCCCAAAATAAAATATTTAGGTGGCGACTCTGTAATCCGGCAAAGCAATCCATGTTTGGCGCTTTTTCATTCAAAATCGATTTTCCAAAACAATTTTCCGGATTTGGACTCTTTGGTGTTTATCAGTCTCATATTGCACTTTGTGAGATTAGATTCAGAACCGTGGCAGGAGTCCGAACTGTAGTAAGACCAATTCGCGTCTCTCCGAAAGGGGGTGCGCGGAGAAAGTCGAGTCTACACCAAGCTTTTTTCAAGCTTTCTAAAGAAAAACAAGGAAGGTTTTGAAAACACCCAAAAACTAAACTATAAATTTTAAAAACCATTTTGAAAATTCCCCAGCATAAATTTCATTTTTGGAGAAATTTGAAATGAAAGTAAGACTCTAAAACATGTAAATCTCATAGCTGAACCAGGTAAGGCTAGCTCAATTAGCTAGAGTCTGTTCAAATCTTGCCAATAGCAAGATTCTCCTTTCCCCAAGCAACTATCTATAATGTATCAAAAATAAAAAATAAAAATCTTGTGGCTAAATCAATCCTACAAATTTGACTCTAGCATGTGTTAGAAATTTAGAATTAAAACACGTGAAACAATCTTGCAGAAAAAATGCACAGCTGAGACAAAAAAAATAAAAGTGTTGAAGTAAGACAAACATCTTATTGTCCATCAGAATTAAAGAAAACGTAGTCATCGCAAGCATAACCAAACCAAGTTTTGTGTCCCAATCAAATTGGGGTTTCGCGTTTCCAATAGTCATAAGCATTAAATAAAAAAATTAAAAAACAACTTTAAATGTTAAAAATACTCCACAATGACATGGTTAACACCCAGATAATAGAGGAAAGCAAACCAGTTACAATCTACACCATTTGAAATTTTGGAAGAGTGAGACTAGTTGTATGGTAACTATGCCTAACATGCCACTCAAGAACATGTTAGTGTGCGTGTCGTGGTTGAATATTTACACAAACTTCATGATTACATGATAACAATTTCAGACTTCACAAGGTCCACAAAGTAGATATAGCTCGACTTTTTCGCGCCTCGCTTTTCGGAAGTTTGAAAGAAAGTTCGACAGTTCGAACTCCTGTGGTTTTGAATCTAATCTGTAGACGTCCCCGAACGTCCCGGGAGAGATCCCGTTTGGTTCATTTAGGCTTACTATAGTTCGGACTCAAATGTCACGGTTCTTAATTTGATCTCGCAAAGTGTAATGCAAGATTGATAAATCACCAAAGAGTCTAAATCCGGCAAATCGTTTTGGAAAACTGATTTTTAAGAAAGAAGTGCCAAACGTGGACTGCTTTTCCAGATACAGAGTCGCCACCTAAATACTTTATTTTAGGGAATTTAAGAAATCTTGACTCGTTGCCTAAGGCCACATATCCGTCATCACCAAAGTTGCCTCGGCTCGGGAACTTGGGTACGATTGGGGAAGGTCAGCTATGAGCACCCCCGCTCGCCTGATCGAAGATCGGCCACTACTAAACATGATATCCAGTTTTTGAAAACACATGCGCTCTTATTCCGGTTAATTGGCTAATCTTTACTACGTGATGCGCACGGCAAAACAAGTATAGACTAGATCGCCTAACTTGGAACAAAGCATCACATAGCCGTTTGTTTGGAAATGGTTTTGAATTTTGCTACTCGCAAGTAGGCTAAAATACGGATTTCGATGAATTATTCCAATTCAAGCAATCCAACCTTCACCCACAGGCATTCAGGCAGTTATATCATTTAATCAAATAGCCTCATGGCAAGCATGCTCTCATGTTAACACTTACACACATGCAAAATGCTAAAGCATAAACACTCACAGTGTACTCCGAGCCAAAACAAGAAACTAGTTAGAAATCATGCATGATCCTAGTTCGTGTTAAGATGGCTAATGCAACACATGTAAAATGTAACTGGAATGGGCTCAGCTAATCTAAGAATGGCATGTGAAATGCAACAACTCGATACACGTATTCAAGTTGGAATTGAAATACTACGCAATTAGTATGATGCGCCGAGCTTGGTGTGTGCAATACGAATGAATGTAGGCGAACATGCTGACATAAGTATGCTAATTGAAACATGACCTAAAACTAACCATTAAAAGCAGATAAGTAAAAGGGAGAAAGACATGGGGTTGGAAGACATTCATACATGCACGCACACTTATTACAAAACTCGCTCTCTCGACGGAGGGTCCGAATGAATAATACAAATTGACTAATTAACTAATTAACCTGACTAATTAAATATTACAAAACCTTTAATTAATTAACAAATTAATTACAAAAAAGAAGTCTAAGTATGAAACTAAAGAGGCCATTGCAGTTCCGCCTCGAAATGATTGGATGATGCATGCTCGATTCGCCTCGCTTGGAAACCCGTTGCCATGCCACATGTTGCCTCTGTTTGCACTGTCTTATGCCTCTGAAAGCTGCACAAGTTCCAAGGTTGCTTCTGAACCACTCCCTGAGCACTGTGGGATACCACTGGCCAAGAGGCAGAACCACCGGCCATGGAAGGATAGTCATCAACCAAAGTGGGGCCATCGGTTGGATATTGTTAGCCGACCGGCATTGAATGTGGCCGACCGGCCATCCCTTCTGGCAAAATCCTATTTTTGCTACAGCAGAGGACATACAGTGCATGGCAAGGAATTTACAAGACAATGTATGCACTGCCACTCTCCCTATCATGCTATAAACTCAAGGGAGTATGACTCTCGACCCTCGGGCCACCAATAACGCATTTCAATGCATGATGGCCAAAGGTGCCAAGTGTGCAAATTAATGTGGATCAAACATGCACACGAAGTTAAGGTAGCAAACATGCCAAATGTAATGCGACCTAAACTAACAGGTGACAAGGTGCAAACTAACCAACATGCAAGGTGCAACCTAGGTGTACAAATATGCAAAGTGATAGGCATGCAACAATGATACAAATCATAACGACACAACAACATGCAATGCGATAAGCATATGAAAAATACACAAACGAATGATCCATGGACATACACTAAAGGTGGATGGGCCTCAACCATACCAAAACAGTGGCCAAAACACCCAAATCAAGGGACCAAAAGGGGAGGCATGCACACACATACATTGGTTCATAAGCTAAACCACAATGCACAATCTTCAAACATGAGCAAGATGGGGTAAACATGAGAATACGACGATGCAATAAGCTCTGAAATCATGTCAATAATGATGCCAAATTATGTACATAGGATAAACATAGCATGCTAATGGACTTAAAGCTCAAAGCTAGCCAAAGTACTTGAACTATGGCCATATCAAACAAGCCCCAAAGGGCCAAGGCAACCTAAAACAGTCCCAAGACAGGCCAAAACAAGGTTAGAACATGCATGGGATGTGGTCAAATCATGCTAGAAAGATGAGCACAAAAAAAGGTGCATACAAGGCCAAAAGAGGGAATTGCACTGCACCCATTACAACCAAACATGGCATGACTCAATCAAGGGAAATCAGAGCTATAATATGCCAAAACAAACCCTAAAACCCAATGAGATGGCATCCCAAAGACTAAATCATGGAGACAGGCACAATGACCCAAACATGGTGCATAAGACACCAACGCTACAAAGCATTGAAAGGATGGCAAATGCAAGCATACAAGCATGAAACACGGACTGAAATGCTATGACAAGTGATACCAAATCACTGAAATAGCCTAAGTAAAGCATGCTAATGACTTACATACCCAAAGCTAACAAGCTAGAATGCATGGTGGCTATACAAAGCATGAAAAGCATGACCAAGACAACCCCAAACAAAGCTTAAGCATGGTGAAACAAGGCTAAAAACTTCTCAAAGTTAAGTTAGAACATGTAAGCATGATGGTCGAAATGCAAGAGACATGTTATGCAAACATGCAAGATTACTCTACAATTATGTGAAGCATGCAAGATGACATCAAACCAACATAAAATAGAGTTAGGGCAGGTCCTAAAAAACCACCAAAAAGTGCTGAAATAGAACCAAGACATGCTAAGTAAACATGCTACTCTTATAAGCCAACAACACAAGTAAATGAGACACAAAGGGAGGGGGGTGTCCCTCCCCTATACAAGACCTCAAAACCACTTCTCTACCACTGAAAATCCTCTAGATTTTAGTGGTGAGAAGGCCAAAACAAAAGGGTTCCAAAGCCCAAAGAGGAAGACACAAAAAGAGGCCAAACAAGGCCTAAGGGGGGGGGGAGTCAATCCCCAACACAAAAAGTGACCTTAATGAAACATCTCAAGCATGAAAATACAGAACTTTTTTTCAGTAGAACACTAAGCTTAAAACAACATGCAAGTATGTGTAAAAGCTTAAGCAAAAATGGGGAATAAAAGAGTAGTTTCTCACCCTTGAAGAACACTTCAAGAACACCAACTCCAGCACCTCCTTCTGATAAAAAACAACTCAAAAACTCTGAAATCAACTCCTTAGCACCTCAATAACCAAGGGATAGTGTACCACTAGGTGCTTTAGTGCAAAAATATGAACAAAAACACCCTTTGGAACACTATTACATACACAACTATAGAGAGAGAAGATATAGAGAGAGAGTGATATATCTCACTTCTGTATCAGATGATTCAACCCCTGGAAAGGGAGGGAAGGCCCTCCTTTAATAGAAAAACAACTTTGCAAAGCTTCCAAGGGAAGCTAAACAAGGATGAAATGTATAGAGGGCAGGGTCTGTGCTCACCAGCTGGCATACACAATTCCTGAAAAAGGCAAAGAAAAGGCCTCGGCCAGAAAAAGTGGCCAACCGACCAAAGAAATGGTCGACCGACCAACTAAAGTGCCAATCGGCCAACACACTTAGCCGATGGCAAGAAAAAGGGGCCAATGGCCTCATGCCATGGCCGGTGGGGTGTGGGGATGGCCAACAAGCCATCCTCTTCCCTTAGAAGCAAAAATACAGGTGTTTGGTCCACAACCAAGCACAAAACAGGTAAATTGAGAGGTCTTGAGGCAAGGCGCATAGCCGAGACCTCCGAGAACTCAAAACGGACATGAACATGGATGATCACCGAGTGTTCAAACGATGATGTCCAAGTCTTGAGGACGGTAAAAAATAGGGTGTCTACATAATCCCACAAGTGCAATGTGAAATTGATAAACACCAAAGAGTCCAAATCCGACAAATCATTTGGAAAATTGATTTTGAATCAAGAATTCTAAAATTAGACTGCTCTGCCAGATACAGAGTCACTACCTAAATATTTTTAAAAAATTTAGGAAACCCATGACTCGTGTCAAAGGCAACCTGTCCGTCATCACCAAAGTTACCTCAGCTCGGGAACTTGGGTACAAGAGGGGAAGGTCACAAATACATTTGAGCACCCCTGCTCGCCCGATCAAAAATCGGTCTCTACTAATCATGATATGATTCTTATTTACATTATATGCTCTTGTTCTGATTTATTAGGCTAGCATTTACCATGTGATGTGCACACAAAACGTATAGACTAGTTTGCCCGAATTGGAACAATTCAATTTCATGTTTGTTTTTCGAAAGGGTTTGATTTTGCCACTTAACAAAGTGGACTTAAAGCTTGCAAATTTGCCACTTGACAAAGTGGGCTCAAACGTACATTTATTGAATCGTTCCAATTCAAGCAACAAGCCTTTATCCACAGGCACTCAAACAATTATAGCAAGTAAGCACTTAGCCTCATGGGATGCATGCTAGTCATGGCAATCACTCACACTCATGCAAGTTTGCTAAAGCACTAAAAACTCACTTAGTACTCCAAGCCAAGAAAAGAGAAACTAGTTAGAAAAATACATGATTTCTAACTATACAAAATGTTTAATGCAACACATGTGATATGTAACTAAAATAGGCTCGGCTACTTAACATGTTATTTGCAATTATTTCATAGCATGCGTTTAAACACGTATTCAACGAGGTATTGAAATGACGATGTAGTTAGAATGATGAACCGAGCCTCGGTGCATGCAAAACAAATGAATGTGTGCAAACATGCGATATGCTAATTAAGACATGATGCCTCTAATCTAACTATCAAAAGTGGATAACTAAAAGGGAGAAAGACGTGGGGTTGGAAGACATACACGTTATTACATAACGCTCTCATGAAGGAGAGTCCGAACGAATAAACTAAGCTAACTAGAAACTACTTAAGCTAAGGCTAATTAAGCTAACTATTACAAACCAAAATGAATAACTAGCTAAACTAATTAACTAATTATTATAACACTTGAATTAATAATTAAACTATGTAATTAATCACTCCGCCTTGGGAAACGAAGGATATGCATGCGCATGCTCAGATTCCACCCGAAAAGACCAACGCTTTGCTACAGAAAGCCTCTGTTTGCACAGTTGAACATTTCCAGAATAACTTTGCTCCATCTTTCCAACACTCTGCTGCATTTTGCATCAGTGGCCAGCCGGCCATTGGTAAAGCTTGCCAGCCACTTGCCGACCATGAAAGTGGCCTGCCGGCCATCAAAGGTGGTTTGCCGACCACCTGCTGGCCATGAAAAGTGGCTTGTCGACCACTGATGCACTGGTTCATCTTGCTATAACAGAGGACAAAGAGAGCATATATAGGGTATTTTCAAGGATTGTTTGCACAACTCACCCCTTTTTTCATGAGCAAATCCAAGGAGTGGTGAACTTAAGCCACAAACCACCAACTCAAGCAATTTCATTGCATGATGGCTTGTTACTCAAGATATGCAAGCTCAATAAATGTGAAACAAGACACGAACCTCCTCCTTTTGATGAAAGATCAAGGAAAGAAGTTGACCTTGGAGACTTGAATCATTTCATCACTAACAAGTATGAAATGGTCCAAGCTTCCGTGTGTTCAATTAACGTTCGATTGAACATAACCAAATTATTATCTTGCTCACTTTTAGTCCCAAGTTTTAGTTACTCATTTTAACTTACAAACCATTCTTTAATCCAATTAAGTCCATAGGGTGTATTAAAGTCCTCTAATGGAAAGAGGGCTCAAAACACAAGTTACTTTGGGTATGAAAGAAGCATCATACCGTTTGTAATGAACCCCCTAAGGGACTAAACCATTAAGTATGAAACCTCAATTTCACACTTATGCAAGCAAGTGGCTTGAAACCACTTTCAAAGAAAAATTAAAAGCCAAGAAAGGAGGGAGGTTGCAGAGATTATTAGTGCTGAAATTAAGTGTGAAAAGCACTAAAACAATGCAATCAACTCAAACAAGTGGTGTCTAAAGGCCTAAAACACCAAGCTTGTGAGGACTATTACACTAGAAGCATGCAAAACAAGACTCAAATAACTTAACCAATCCAAAACATAGTTAAAACAATCCAAATCAGAGCTAAAATATGCTGGAATTAAGCTAAAACAAGCTAGAAAAATAAGCTAACACATAGAGCTATCTAGGCTAGCAAACATGACACAAAGAGTGGAGGCTAACCCCTCCAAATTTGGACTTAAAAACATGATTTTGGCCACTGAAAAAGCTGTAAAAATTAGTGTTTAAAAGCTTGGAAAAAGATAGTAAAAGGGTGGGAAACACAAGAGCAAAGACCTCCAAAACAAGGTATAGAGAAGGGTTATCAACCCCTCAACCATTAATGGCCTTAAACCAAAGCTTGAGCCCAAAAAACACAGAATTTTGACAGCCCAAAATAGTGGAAAAACAGTAGAAATAAAAGTAAAATAAGCAAGCAAATAGGTAGAGCCTTATACCTCTTAAAGCGAAGAAGCAATTCTAGGCAACAATTCAAGCCAAAACCAACTTCAAGAGCTCCAAGAAGACTTCAAAGAATCTCAGCTCAAAGATGATCAACTTTGATCAAGGAGGTATAGGCAAAGGTTGAAGAATTGTAGGCTAAAGTGTAGAGAAGTTGTAGAGAGAGAGAGAAAAAATTTTGAGTTCAAAATTTTATAACCTTGTTACAAGAGAGAGGGGGTCTCTATATATAGAGAACATGAAATTCCCTCAAGGAGATCCAGCTCTACACATGCGGACAGACGCATGCATCTATGCAAACGGCTGGCACAACTGGCATAAAATATCTGCAGAAAACACTGGTGGCTGACAAGCCACATCAGTGGCCGACAGCCCAAAAACGATGGTCGGAAGCCTCAAAAAGTGGCTAGTAGGCCACCCAAAGTTACAGGCTGGAAATACTAAGGCATGGTCCAAAAATGAGACAAAAAGAATGTAGGGTTTGGAAGGCTCAAAGTTGTGGCGTTTCGCTGAGGACTTTGAGCACTTGGCGAGCAAATAGACCCATCAACAGGTGTGCATGCAAGGACGTCCAAGTTGTAAGGGCCGTCAAAAATGGGGTGTCTACAGTAGATTCAACAATGTCATATATCAACTTGTTCTACTACAAATCCCACACAAAAAACTACATAAGACTGTTTATCATAGTTACATACCAATACATACAAGGCAAGAGGTTGGAAGTTTCAGTTCCGCCATTAATCCTCATGAAGGGATGTCCGTGGCTTCTTATGAAGGGATTTTTCTAGTGTACAAGGAAAATCCATGCTGTGAAACCGTTGGTTCACTGACACAGGAGAATAGGCTTTAACAGTAGGGAATGTACATTCAAGGAAGTTAGTTTCCACAACAGATAGCTCTAGATTTTCTGTCACTAGCAAATAATCCACCTCATCCTCCTAAAACCTAAATGCAAGTCCCATCTTAATCATCTTGCACAGATCATCCACAGGACTAGTAGCATCCGGTAGGACTGCCTTAGAGATTGCTTGAGAAAAATTAGTAATGAGCTCCATATCTTTCTGAGCACCCTTTTAGATTGGTTTATAGACAAGTAGTCTCTGTAAGTTGTTGTCCCACAGCATAAGTTTTCTTATTTCAACATGCAAACTCTTCTTTAAGGCCAACAAGTGCAACAAATATGTGACTATCATTGGCCTATCTATCCCAAATATTGTGATATTAATTAGAGATTTTGCTATTTTGTCTTTCCTCCACTGGGATATTAATCAGAGGATTTGCAAGGAAGGCCAATATAATTTTGATCGATGGCTTACCAATCAGGCTGTCTTCCAAGCCCAGCTTTTCAAATTCACAATTCACGGAGAACTGGACAGATTCATATTTTTTTTACTCCAAAACTTCTGTATATTTCATACAGTTTAGTAAGGATGATGAGCCTCTATAGGGAAACCAGACATACAGTGGCTTCCCACAATCTTCTCTAAAGAACTTTTCAGTTGCAAGCCATCAGGGATAAATACTTCTTCTTTTTCAACCAAAGATGTTGGTTGCAGGTAGCATGGTTATACCTTTTTTCATGGTCTTCTCAGTACAAGGGTTCTAATTTTCTAATATGTATCAACAAAATGAGTCCAACTTTATAGAAGACACATGGTAGTTATATCTCTCCTTGTTCTAGAGGTGAACATATCTAGACAGGGTTAGAAATTTGTCAACTCCAAAAGTTGTGGACATAAAAAATAACAATTCCTTCTCATAATATTTATCAAGAATATGGAAAAATGAGCCAAACAAATTGTCCTTGTTGTGAAGCATGCAAACCCAATTATTAACCCATTTTCCTTTGGTTCCTCATTGATCTAGAATCCACAATTGCAAAGTACAATAACCCTATGAATCCAAACTCCACTTGCATTTGTGTAAAAACCTATAGATTCTCATTATGACACAAGTTTCATCGTGGGAGGTATGAACCTAGACAATCGAAGTGCAAATGTCCTTGGTATCTATTTTTACACAAATAGCTTTTAGTTCATCCTTTTTCAAAGAGTTTAAGGTCCCATAGAAACCTTGATCTATGAAAAGTCCATCATTTTCTTCTAAGTAAGAATTCCATTCTGGATTGAAAACAAGAGATTCATCGGGGGTTCTATAGCCCATGTGGGTTTTCAGCCATTTACTTCCTTTCGGTTTGTTGAGCAAATTTTCATGTAAAGACCGGTCACCACTATGTCGTAAGGAACTGACACAATGCAGCAACGACAAAGCACAGTTTGCTGTTATTGATTCTGGCTCCTTGGGCAACTCTAAACCTCTTGCAACAAAATGTGCTCCTTCATTGAAATTGGCCACAACACCTAGCATCTTTAGTTCATCCGTGAATGAAGATTTTAAGACCATAGTAGGCATCGTCAATCAGAGGAAGATTAACAAACTGTGAAATTGCTCCCTATTTTGGATCAAATAAAATAGAATCAGAAGCAAATCTATAGACTTGACTAGTTTTCAAACATTTCCCCCTTGACAAGCAGCTCATTAGATGCGAAAACTATAGAGGCATTGTATTACTTATACACTTCATACAATGCAAAATTGAGATCATAATGGCACCAGTTAAACCATTTCAAGATGAGAGCAATTTGACTTTAGTAAAAAGCATATTACATACTTGGTCAGGATTTATAGCCACCTCAATTGCCTCTAGTTCTGCCATGTATGACCTAACCCTTCTACTATAGTAGGCTTCATCAATGATAGGTAATGGACCAACATTAACTAAGTGACCCCAAATGTGACTGGAAAGAAGGGATTCTGAGGGGCATTTGAAACCATTAGTTTTCATCCAAGGTTGGCACACAATTTTCTTTGTCAAACCAGTAGCTGCAGGCCTTAGATATCGGATGCATTCAAGTAACAGCAAAGCAACATCCTTGGTCAACCTTGATAGATCTTTAGGAAACTTGAAATGTGTTGGAATTAGTTTATATACATCTTCTGGATGCACAATGATGCCAAGCAACTTGAACTCGTGCACAAAACCACATAGTTAGCTCTCATAATGTGTATTATCAACAACCTGCAGATTTGTGATCTGTAGAATAGCTTTTCCAATACCAGATGCCAAATAAACAGCTCCACGAGGAGTAACATAACCCTGGTTTGTCTTCATCCATTTCCATTCGTCCTAGGTTTTCAGAAAGTCTACATCAAGCTTGCTATTGTCATTTGTGTTAGGTTTTGTAATTGGTAATCCCATTTGACAAAACTCCTTTCAGTTGTAATTTTATTCGCCCTTTTGTTTCAGTGGGGCTATAAGTGTTTAGACGCAAATCCAACTTGAATTGTGCCTTGCAGAGGAGTTTGTGATCTTAATTCTTTCATGTTTGCCACTTCATTGACTATGTACAGGGATCAAGCTAACCAGTCAGCTCGCGGGGGTCCAAGGAGCAACGCCCCATGACAGGTCCGAGACAGCGCCCAGGCAAGGTTGAGGGGCAGTGCCCCAGAAGCAAAAAATAAAAATGCAATCGAAGTTGTTTGGCTGCTTGAGCGGTTATTTGTGCGCTCGAGCGAAGAAAATGATTATCCCATACTTTTACAGAGTGTTTGAACTTTTGGGAAGAAACTTTTACTGCTCGAGTGGTGAAAGTTGCACTTGAGCGGTCAGCCTATATGGTTCGCATCGCTTTTAGTCACACCGCTCAAGCGATGAAATGTGTGCATGAGCGGTCTTCGTGATCCAATTTATAATAAAGTGTGCTGTTTGCTTGTTTTAGGGATTAAGCTGTCCATATTTTCAGAAAGAAGAAAAAACAAAGTGTTTTATATTAGAGGGTGATTTATGAGTATTTCCTTGATGATTTAAGAGTGATCAACGAATCCATAAACTTTATATCAACATCATCAAGGGGTTGTTTATTTTATTTTATTCACAAAAGAGGGAGTTGTTCTTCGGTGAATTTCGAGAAACTTGGGCCTGAAGCTTTGGTGGATTCCGAAGTGGCTCATCGTCACGGATTCAACATCAGCATTATGGGTTCAACGTTGGACAACACAATTTTGAGGTGAAGATGGTAGTAGAAGAGGCACATTGGGGTCAATTCAATTCGGGCGTGGATTCACTAGGTAATTGAGAGTACACTTGTGTAATTTTTTCTTGTCTTCTTTGTGGATTGTTTTGTGGCATTGGCCCGTGATTTTGTTATTACAATTGGAGGCACTCCAATTGTGGTTTTTCCATGTTTACTCGTTGTGCCGATTTGACTTTGATTGTTTGATTGGGATTATTATTTATTGTTTAAAACTTGAAACATAATCACAAATCAATATCTCGGGGATTATTAGATTTTTCAATTTGAATACCTGATAAAGCTTAGCAATGAAATTCCCAAGTGTCCACTCAATACAGAGGAAACAAGAGGTTTGAGTTGATCAATTATGAGTTGGTATATATTCTCAATTTTGATCTGTACACCAATGAACATTAGCTCATCTTTGAATGATCTAATCTTGTATTTATAATACTTTTCATCTATAGTTGATAAGACCTAGAACGCTTTCCCCATTTCTAAAAGAGTAGATGACTCGACTCCATCATAAAGATAACAACAGGTTAGAAAACTAAAACCAGAGCATGTCTTCATCCACTTCCAACATTGTATACTATCAATGAACCTCACAGGTATCTCATATTTGTTCGAACTTCCTTTATTTGTGTGGCCAGGATACTTCTTAGCCCTCATATTTTGGATCCACTCCAGAAGCAATAGAGCTTGCTCACTTGTTAGTTAATTGAAGGCTACATCTAACCCTCTATCTTGAGGTAATATCAGGCAAATTAGTCACTTTAGCATGCTTTATAAGGAAGTTCAATAGTTCATTTTCTGGTGTACACTCTCCAACCTTAGTAGTTTCACCATACACCTCCCCCAATTCAATATACTTTTGGAAATTGTAAGCTTCATTTTCCCTGATAGTATCATTCTCCTTGGTCATTTCGTTGTTTTCTAGCTCAAGTTCCTCAGTAAATATTTTCCTACAGCCAAATATAGACACCCCATTTTTTACCACCCCTAAGACTTAGGCACCACCAATTGATCACCCAATGATGAATTTATACGCTTGTCCAAATGCTCAATGTCCTCAACAGGAAACCTTAGTTTTGAGCCTCAAAAACCTACAAACCTTGTGCCTTACCAAAACAATAGTTTTTCAAGCCTGACCATCCAAAGACCTGCAGACCCACTAGTGGCCTGCCGTCCACTATTAGTGGTCGGCCACCCACTTTTAGTTGTATAAAAATTCAGATCTTTTTGCCAACTGTGCTAGTTGTCTCCACAGATGCGTGCATTGCACCAGCTGCATCTGTATGGATATTTTCGAGCTAGTCTCATATATTTCTATATATTTATGACTCCCTCTCAAAAATTATGTTAGAAAAATTTGTGGAGCAAAGTCTTGAAAAATATTTCTCTTGCTACATTTCTCTCTCTCCCTTATAACTTCTATACCCTTTGCCTAGACACTCTAAAGTAAACCGTACGGGTTCTTTGCTAAGGTGTTTGAGCTTGCATTTTAGCTCTTGAGGGTGTGAAATTAGTGATTTGTGAACAAAAGGATCATTCCTCTTCAAGAGGTATACATCCTAGCTCTTTTGCACTACTTATTTCCCATCTTTCCTTACTATTTTTGGACTGCTTTTTTCACCTATATTTGAGGGCTGAAACTTGTGGTTTAAAGCCATTAAAAGTAGAGGGGTTGACCACCATTCTTTGAACCTTGTCTTCTAGGCTTTTACCCTTGTGTTTCCCACCTTTTCATTATCTTTTTTTGAGCTTTTTACCACTTATTTTCAAAGGTTTTTTAGTGGCTATAATGTGGTTTTGAAGTTCCAAAAATGAAGGGGTTAGCCTTCCCTCCTTTGACTTGTTTACTATCTTAATTTCCCCATTATTTTATCTTGCTTTTGTAGATTTTTTTTACCTTAATTTCAATGCTATTTTAGCCTATTTTAAGATTGTTTTAAGTTGTTCATGTCATTTATGCTTTGTATTGTATGCTTGTAGTGTAATGGTCCTTACAGGTTTGGTGTTTTAGGCATTAGACACCAACCTATTTAAGTTAATAACATTTATTTCAAGATTTCCATACTTGTAATCATCTCTGTACTTCTCTCATTTCTTGGCTTCTTCTTTGCTTTGAGAGTCATTTCAAACCGATTAATTGTTTAAGCTTGAGATAGAAATCGTTGTGCTTAATGGTTTAATCTCTTTGGAAGTTCATTATCAATGGCATGACATATCTCTCATGCCCAAAACAACCCTTTGTTTGACACTTCCCTCCTTTAGTGGACTTAATGCTCATTCTAGACTAAAATGACTAATGAATGGAAAGGTAATTAAAAGAGGTAATCAATGGCTTAAAATGGAGCAAGATAATAAAATAGTTTGGGTTCAATTGGACGTTAATTGAACCCATTGAGTCTTGAGTCGTTCCATACTTGTTAGTGATGAAAATAGTTCAAGAGTCGATGTCAACCACTTCCCTTGATCAATATCATAATAAGGAGGAGGTTCATAAGTCTTTAATTGTGCATTTATTGAAATTGTATCCCTTGGTTTATAAGTCATCACGCAATGAATTTGTGCCGATTGATAGCTTGCGAATCGAGCATACCCCTCATTTGAGCTGTCTGATGATAAGGAGAGACAGGGTGGACAACATCCCCTGAGAATGTTCTATTTGTGCTCTGTTTGTTTTCTATTGCAGTAGGAGAAACCCAACATTAGTGGCCGGCATGCCACCTTTACTGTACAGTAGGCCACTATTAGTGGGTGGCCGGCCACCACTTCTGGCCTGCCGGCCACCTTTTTTAGCTAGGCAGTACCACTTTTTTTCACAGAGCAGAACACAGGCTGAGGTGCAAAATAGTGCAGAGGCATTCTTGGGGGAGAAATTCATGTGCGTGCATAAACCATTTCCTTGCTCCTCGGGACTCATTAGATTTTTGTTAATAGTAGTATGTTGTTAGTGAACTTGTAATTAATTATTTAGTTAATTAATTCCATAATATAACTAATTAGTTAATTTGTATTAATTAATTAGAGTGTGTTGTAACTATTTAATTAGCCAGAATAATTAGTTAACTTCTGCTTTGTAATAATTAGTTAAGTAGCTTAGCTAATTCAGTCACTTGGACCCTCATGTGCGAGGGCAAATATGTAATAATTCGTGTATGCCTTCCAACCTTACGTCTTTCTCCCTTTTATTTAACCGCTTATGATGGATAGTTTAGAGCATCACATTTCATTTAGTATTTTCCATGATTTGCATCCATGTGTCTTGCATGCATAAGGTTCAGTTCCTCATTCTAACAAGCATTGTCATTTAAATACTTCTTTGAAAACGTGTTTAAAACTGTATGCTATCAAATTGATTCATATGCTATGCTAGTAGCGAGACTTCTAATTGCATATTGCATGTGTTGTATTATGCATATTTCATTAGTTAGGATCATGCATTTTTCTAACTATTTTCTCTCTTTTGGTTCACCTCAAGAATTGGAGTAAGCTTTACTGCTTTAGCATATCGCATGAGTGTGATTGTTGCCATGTCTAGCATGATTACCATGAGACTAAGTGCTTAAGTGCTATATCTATTTGAATGCCTATGGATGAAGGCTAATTTCTTAAATTGGAATAATTTGAGTAATGTGCATATGAGATCACTTTTTCAAGTGGTACATATTCGAAACAATTTTCAAACAAACATGAAATCAAAGTGTTCCAACTTTTGCAAATTAGTCTATTCTTGTGTGCATCACATAGCAACAATAGTCTAACAATCGAAGCAAGAGCATATAATGTAAATAAGAATCACATCATGATTAGTAGAGATCGATCTTTGATCGGGTGAGTGGTGTGTTCAATTCATGACCTTCTCTTCTTGTACCTAAGTTCCCGAGCCGAGACACTTTGGTGATGACAGATAAGTGGCCTTTGGCACGAGTCCCGAGTTTTCTAAATTTCTGAAAAATATTTAGATGGCGACTCTGTAATCTGGCAAAATAGTCCATTTTTGGCATTTTGATTCAAAAATAGATTTTTTAAAAGATTTGCTAGATTTGGACTCTTTTGTGTTCATCTATTTCACATTGCACTTGTGAGATCAGATTCAGAACCACGGGAATCCGAACTGTAAGGCTATCGTATCCTAAAGGAGCACGAAAAGCAAGTTATAGTTTTTGGCAACTTTGTTAAGAATGTAGAGAACTTGACTTGAACTTCATGATGTGAAATTTTATCTATACTTATATGCTCTTTGCATTTGCATTTACATTGGTGCGCTTAAGTCACTGTGTTTGCCATCTGCTATTCCTGGATGGTTTTCCGGAGGCTTACCCAAAATCTTGCCAAAAGGCTGACTGGTCGTGAGCTCTACCATGTTGGGAACACAACCCTTGGATCTGGACTACCACTGTACCATTTTATCCTCCTTTCACTTCTCGGTGTTAGGTGGGAGAGGTATATTAGGTAGTCCTGTTGAGGTACCCTTTTTGCCTATTTGGCCTAGTTGCATATAGAAAAGCCATAAAGATTGTTCCAAACTAGGACAGGACTCTCACCCAAATACAGGATTGCATGAAACCACTTGATTGAAATAGTGAATCCTAGTTCATGACGAAACTAAGACAGGGTAACCCTATTCCCTCATAAGGCAGTTTTGGTTCTCTCTTAACTGGTATGTGCTTTACAATGAAACTGTACAGGAATGTGCAGATCAGTTGCAAAGTTGGTATCTATTTTGGGGAAAAATTCAGGCCTCGTTTGGGAACAGGCTAATTTAGTAACTTTTTGGCTAATTGGCTAAAAAGGTTAGTAAGAAAAACCTGTATGTTTGGGCCAACTTTTTGGCTAATTACGAAACGACGTGCAAAAAGTAGAGAGAAAAGGGAATCTTTGACTTTTTGGTATGAGTTGTTGGCTTTTTGGCTAAAAAGGTAACTTTTTGGCTAATTGGCTATTTTAGCCTCTTGCCAAACGAGGCCTGAGGAGTACAGTCCTACAGCTTTGATCATGTCTATGTTGATAACATCTTAGCTGAGGTACTGTATGGTTTCTGATTGCTGCTCTTTTGCTTTATTTCTTTTGCTAGGTAGTTTAAAACCGTAGCTTCAGAAAGTTCAGATATCCCCCAAGTACTCTGGACCCGAGTTAAAAGACTTTGCAAGGCCGGGGATTTTGTTTGAGGATAACCCGTGTTTAGCTTGCTCTCACCGGTTACAACACGGAGGAGAATTAGAAAGAATTCACTAATAAAATTCTTACAACAATCACCTCTCAACTCACCTGTGTCCATTCCGGTCCAAGAACAATCAGCAACTTCCAGTTTAGCTCAAGAAAGGTCACCCATTCCAATGGGACAATATCCCCTAGCCAATATGGAGGAGCTGATACTCCACCTACAACAAACAGTTGAGACCCTACAGCATGATGCGGCCCGTTAGGCCGAGGTTACAACTTGTTAGGCCGAGGTCATAACCAGGCTACAGCAACAACCACCACAGCCGGTCGTGGCCTTTGCATCATGTGTGCCCACCACAGCTATCCTAGCACCCGGAGCCACTGCTAATACTACCAATGTTCAAGAAAATAGGGCAATCTAGTATAACCTATCTTGGTACAAGTTTCCAAAGCACTGGTTTATCAGACCGAGGCACCATTTGAGTTCGAAGTTGATACAACAGCGCTGAAAGTCACTAAATTGGAGAAACTATTCAAAAGAGCGCAAGGGGTTAACTCCATCCCAGACATAGAGAATGGGTACACTGATTCTGCAGTCACATTGCTAGATCAGTTTAAGATGCCACACATTGATCGTTTTGACGGTTTTGGGGATCTGATGGTTCACTTGCGATTGTTTTCTGATATCTTGCGACTGATGGGCTTAACTAGACTACCTAAGTTGTCTCTTTTTGGTTGCACCATGTCAGGTATAGTGGCTATTTGGTATGCTAAGTTGGAAGATTCTATCAAACAGAATTGGCAGGAGATAGCCGAAGCCTTCATTGCTTAGTACTCTTACAATACGCAGATTGAGGTCACAACTCGTGATCCCAAGGCAACACATCAAGAGCCGAAGGAGGGTTTCTCTGAGTTTGTGACAAGATTGAGGGCCAAATCCTCGATGATGACCGCTCGACCTTCAGAAAAGGATCAGATAAGAATGATTGTCGAGAATCTACATAGCAAGTTACTGCAGAAGATGATTGTTCTACATCTATTTACCTTCACAGAGCTTCATGAAATGGGGGTCCAAATTAAGGATGCCATGAAACAAGGACTTATTAATAAGGATAAGGAGCCGACCAAGAGGCCATTTGTTCACAGTTTCAATGCTGCTAGCGGTAGCACAGCTGCAAGGCCATTGGACGTAAGTGTTGTCACCACAACAAAAACTACCGACCCTTTTGCCAATGTAGGCCCACAAACATCATCCAACACTACCCGACCTCAGGGTAGGACTTTTAAAAAACTATACATGACCCTATCCAAAGCCATGTAGGTGCTAGTCAAAAAAGGGCACCTAAAACCCTTAGAACCTTGCCCACTTCCCAATCTACTTCTATCCAGACACAACCCCGCAAAATACTATGTTTTTCACCAATAGCACGGTCATGACACCCACCAGTGCTTCTGTTTACGTCATGAGATTTAGGATCTCACTGACAACAAGGTCATTGCCCCATCCCAGAAACAAAATGTAACTACCAACCCACTCCCAACCCATAATCAAGTCCCCCTACCTCGAAATCTTAACCTGATCCATACACTGGCCACCTTTTATGACCCCAGCATATACATTACCCCATCCCACCTACCAAAATTGACATTGTTCATTTCTGAAGGCACAGATTTGTGCATGATGGACACATTCAAACCTCAACCTAAGCCTGTGGTGATGATACTTGCAATGGGAAGGAGGTCGACCTTGGAGGAAGGTACTAGTCTGTTGTCGGAGTGTCTCTGAGAGGGTGTATGACCCAAGTTGCTATATTGTGCCAACTAGTCAAACCAACCCTGAATTGGTGCTACCAAGCTCGGCAGATGTCAATGTGGTCAGGGAGGATGGCCTGAACCAAAGGTTGGATGATTTGGCAGACCTTGAAGAGGATTTGGACAACCTATAGTTCTTTGATGAGCATGATCAAGGAGATGTACAGATCGGGTGGTTCAACCTAAATGGATTGACTGATAACACTGGATGGCTGAGTGGTAAACCAGACAAGGAAGAAAAAACTAGGATGGATCCAGAGAGAAAGGAAGCAGAGGTAGCTGCAATAGCTGGAAAGGCTGATGAGAAAGAAAAATTACTGAAGGACACATGTGCAGAAAACCCAGCCCAAAAAGTGGGTGTTGTGAACACAGTAGATACTAAACAGGAAGCTGCACTAAAGCAGTTTAAAAGAGAAAGAAATGAAGACAGTCGAAAAATCGTAATTGCATGACACCATGTGGGAGACACTTATGATGTGAAAATGATTCAAATGGAGCCTCACAACTGCTTGTCGGCAGTTGACGACGAGTGGTGAGATGACAATGATTTATGTCTGGCCCATACTGATGAAGATTGGGGAGGCTACCTCTCAGATAATAAATGGTATGCTGAGGAAATAAACCATCTTACTTGCAGTGGATGGTATTTTAAGCCACCGTACATGGATCAAGCAGAGGTGTCTGAAAAGGACAAAGAGGCCGAGCAATAGAAGGAGAAGCAACTAGAAGAGGAGTCAGTACAGAAGTAGCTCAAGAAAATCCAAGCTGATATTTCTATCTGGGGACTCCTTATGGCTTCACGGGTGCACCAGCAGGTAGTATTGTCGACAATGGACAAGGCTAAATTGTCCATTGATACTATGCCCGAGCAACTTGTGGGCCTGGTCTTTTCTAGTGGTGCCAAGCCAACGCTCACTTTCTCTGACAAAGAGTTGCCGTAGGAAGGCTTGGCTCACAACATGCCGTTATACATATCTGTGGAATATAGGGAGAAGTGGGTGCCAGTGGTGTTGGTAGATACTGGTTCTGTCATTAATGTCCATCTGTCCCGTACCACCTACACAATTGGCCTTAAACTGACGGAATTTGTTTCTATAGCCCAAGTGATATGGGCATATGACAATACAAGTAGAGAAATCATAGGTACAGTGAAAGTATAAGTCCAGGTGGGCCCAGTTGAGCAAGAGATCGAGTTTCAAGCCCTGGATGTATCAGCTACCTTTAACCTGCTATTAGAGAGGCCTTGGTTACATCATGTGAAGGATGTGTCCTCCACCCTCCATCAAATGTTAAAGTATCCTCATGGGGGACGAATATCAATCATTTTTGGGAACTCAACCATCCATCCACCTCCGAAGGTGACTACGCCAGTACTAAAGATCAATCATGGTGACGAAGATGTGTTCCTCTTGGGATTCACTCTGGCTAAAGCCGGGGTAGTGCAGGCAATTCTGGCCATGGATTAAGGCATGTACGTTAGTGCCCAGTCCATCTACTTCATGAGCAAGCTGCAGCATATTCTTGGAATGGGGCTCGAAAATAGTGGATAGAAAGGTGTTGCAGCATTAGTAGAGGTGCCACACAACCTGCATGCCTTTGGACTGGGCTATGTGCCTACCAAAGAAGACTGGATAAGAAAGGGGGAAGAGATGAGGGGCAGAGCCAAAGCCAAGAGAGTCAAGAAGCATTATGAGCTCATCCACAGGCCAATCCAAGGGATGCTAAATGGCCGTTTTGTTCCAGAAGGAGAGGATTTTCCTTTTTGCGGCACTCCTGAGCCTTAGGTAAATTCCTCGAACGAGCGTATCCTTGTAGACACCCCATTTTTTACCATCCACAAGACTTGGATGCTTTGTCTTGCACACTCGATGATGAAAGTTGCGTTAAGTGTGGTTCAGGTTCTCAACGAGGGATTTAAGTTCAAGCTCCAAAACCAATCCCAAACCCTTCATATTCATACTGTTCCTACCCAAGAAATTCATTTTTGAACATTGTGCCACCCTACACTGAGTTTAAAACAATTAAATAGGGGAGCATATTGGGAGCCGGCCGTACCACATTGGGAGTCAGCCAACTTTCTTTAGCAAGAAACATTGTTCTGGGGAGGGGGTAATTAGCCAACTATCCATTTTTAAAAATATTTTCAACATATTTTTGCTCAAATTCTATAAATACGAGCATATATCTAAGTGTTAGAGGTTGGAAAAATTTCAAAAAAGCAAAAACATACTTAAGAGCCCCTCCTTCTTGTGCAAGCTAACCTTGAGATATTTGATCATCCGTACACCATATCTATACACTACATACAACCTTAGAGCCATAACTTAGAACCTTGGTTGAGCTTTGTGAATCACAATTCAAGCTTAAGAGTGTGCTTGGACCAAGTTTAGTTCACAAATAAGAGCTTACCTTCTTCAAGAGGTATAAGCTTACTACCTTTCCATTACTTTCATTTCTATATTTCTCTGCCTATTTCTTGTATTTTTGTATTGTTTTGATCCTATTTCAAGTGTTGGAACTTGGGTTTGAATAGCTACCAAAGGGTAGAAAGGGTTAACACCCTTTCTTGTACTATACTTCATAGCTCACACCATTGTTTTACACTCTTTTCTTTGCCTTTTAAATTGATTTTTAGAGTTTAAAAAAAGCTATAAAAAAAAAGCATGGTTTGAGGTCTCAAAAATGGAAAGGTTAGCCACCTCTCCTAGCTCTTATTCACTAGCCTTGCATTTCCTTGTTCTTTCCTACTTTTTTTAATACTCTTTAACATGATTTTTGGGTACAATTTTTAGCATGTTAGGGGCTGTTTTAGGGCTGTCCTAATTTATTTAATTAGTGTATGCTTTGAAATATCTAGCTTGTTGTGTTGTGTTACTAATGCTTTGATAGCTTTTCTTTGTTTAATTTTCATGTTGAAGAGTCTCATTCTAATAATTGATCCTGCAATCATTTCTACAATCTCTCTCTTTTCTTCTCTTCTTTTGTTTGAGAGTCACTTCAACCGATCGACGGTTATTCAAAGCATGAGAAAGAAACCTATGCTCAATGGCTTATTCTCTACGTAGGTTCATCATCAAGGCATAGGCTCTCTTTCATGCTTAGGATCACTTCTCGTTTGATGTTTCTTCTCATTTAGTGGACTTAACCATCACTTTGGACAAATTAATTAAAGAATGGAAAGGACTAATAAAATTAGCTTAAAATGAAATAAACCGACATAAAGAAAATGTTTAGAGTTGGTTGGAGTTGGCCGGACATTATGCCGAGTCCATTGTTCCGAGAATTGTCACGTATAGATCATTGATATGTTGATAAGACTTAGGGTGTGTCTACTTCCCTCTTTGAGCCTTCATGATAAGAGGGAGGGGTGGTTTTCCATTACATTTATTCAATTTTGTCCAAATGTGTTCGAAATCATCAAGCCATCAAATTATGCCTGTTGGTGGTTTCGAACTTGAAATCGTTCTTCTCTTGAGTTTTCCATGACAGAGAGGAGCAAAAGGGACAAATAGAGCCTTCAAAGGCTTTGTCTGCATTGTTCTCACCTCAGAGCACAAAACATTTTTTGGCATAAAATTAGGGTACGGCCAACACTTTTTTGATCGAACTGTAAACACCCCATTTTTTACCGTCCTCAAGACTTGGATGTTCTTGCAGGTACATCTAATGACAAGTTTGATTGCTCGTCAAGTGCTCGAACTTCGTGGGGGTACGCCACAGGTTTGAGCTTTCCAAACCCTGTATCAATTCTATCTCATTTTTGGACCATGTTTTGGTCCTTCCAGCATGTTATTCTTGATGCACTGTCGACCATGGATTTTGGCCTGCCGGCCATTTATGTGCCCTACTGGCCATCAATGAGCCTCTGCCAGCCATCATTGATGGCCGGCAGGCCACTAGTGTATCAGTAGATATTTTCTGATATTTTGTGCCAGCTGTTTACACATGTTGAGCCATTTGCTTGCACGTGTATGGCTGGATCTCTTTGAGAGGATTTTGTATCTTCTATATATAGAAGCCTTCCTCTTGCATGCTAAAGGTTGGAAATTTTGAGGACAAAAATTTCTCTCTCTCTCTCTCTCTCTCTCTCTCTCTCTTTCTCTCTCTAGAATCCTTTCACTCTAAATATTTTGCCTTAAAGCCTAAATTCCCCACACTCTTGCTTATGAGCTCTTGATCAAACTTGATCACCATTGTGTTGAGGTTGCTTGAGGTTCTATTTGAGCTCTAGAAGAGGATATTAGCTTGGTTTGACTTTTCTTTGCTTCCTAAATAGCACATTGTCTTCAAAGAGGTAGAATACTTGTATTTTAAGTCTAATTTAAATACTTGTTCGGCCACCTTTGCATGCTATTTTAAGGCTGGTTTTAACCTCTTAAATCTCTATTTTTATCGTTTAAAATGGTGGTTTGAGTTTTGATTTGAGTTAGGGGTAGTCCACCTTTTTTTGTAGCTTGTTTATTAAAGAGTTGTGCCATCTTTCAAAGCTTTTAAAACAACTTTTTTTGGCTCTTTTATCCACTGAATTCTAGGGGATTTTCAATGGTAAGAACCTTGTTTTGAGGTCCAAAATAGGAGAGGGTGGCCTCCCCCCCCCCCCCCTCTTGTGTCTTGTTTGCAAGTGTAGATAGCCTAACATGTGAGCACGTTTTTCTACTTTTTTGTGACTTGATCTTAGCATGTTTTAGCTACTGATTTGGCATGATTTAACTCTATTTTGGGCTGTCTTGATCATATGAGCCTTGTCTTGCATGGTTGTAGTGCAAATGGCCTTCACTAGCTCATTGTTTTAAGGCTCTAAACTTGACTTGCTTGAGATGTTTGCATGTTGAAGTGTCTTTTTACATGTAATTTTGGTGTATATAGCTCTGGCACATGCGCATTTATTTCACTCTTTCATTGCTTTTGAGAGTTGTGTCTTGAGTCTTGTTTACAAGTGAACATGTGAGCATGTTTTTCTAGCCTTTTGTGCTTCAATCTGAGCATGTTTTAGCCTCTATTTTGGCATGTTTTAACTCTATCCAGAGCTAGTTTGGTCAGTTGAGCTTTGTATTGCATGCATATGGTGTTGTGATCTTCACTAGCTTAATGAGTTAAGCTCTTAAACATGTTGTGCATATGTTGCTTGCATGATTTAGTGTCATTTTGCATGCCATTTTAGCACTGAATTATCTGTCACCTCCCTCATTTCTTCACTTTTCTATTTTCTTTGAGGTTGGTTAGCCTTAAGGTTGTGTTTAAGCTTGAGATTGAGACTTGTGCTTAATGGTTTTAATCCTCTTTTGAGGGTTTCTACTAACTAACGGCATTATCTCTCTTATGTCTTAAGTCATCCTTTGGTTGACCCTCTCTCATTAGTGGATAATCACCTTGGACTTAACCGGTTAAAGAATGATTTGGTAATGTAAAATGTGTAAATAAAACATGCCAAGTAAAACATGAACAAGATAAGCATGTTGTGTTTGCATTGCATGTGTTCAATCGGACGTTATAATAAACACAAGGTAGATTGGAGCATTTCATACTCAAAGTGATGAAATCTGCCAATCTCCTTTGTCTCCATTGCCTTTGATCATTCATGACAAGGTAGTCATCTAGAGTCTTATTTTTGTGCATTTATTGAAAGTGTACAACTTGGATCTTTGGCCATCATGCATTGAAAATGCTTGATTGGTGGTTTTGGATCCAAGAGTGCCACTCCTTTGATTTTTTGATATGATAAGGAGGGGCATAGTACAAACATATTGTAGACACCCCATTTTTGACCGTCCTCAAGACCTGGACGTCACCGTTTGAACGCCCGGTGATCATCCATGTTTGTGTTCGTTTGGAGTTCCCGGAGTTCTCGGCTACGCGCCTTGCCTCAGGATCTCCGAACTTGACTGTTTGTGTCTGGTTTTACACCAAACACTTGTGTTTTGCCTTGGAAAGGCAGAGGATTCCTTGTGAGACATCCCCTTGCACCACTGGCAGTGGCTAGAGGCCACCGGCTGGTTTTGTGTTGCCACCGGCAATGTATATTGCCGGTCGGCACTATTTGTTGCCGGTCGGCACTCTTTTTTGGTAAAATGACATTTTTGCCCAGCCGACTGTTGTTCAGTTGCTTTTTGAGATATTTTGAAGCAGCTGTATAGCACTTGCTTCCCCTTCATACACGTGTATGGAGGGATGAGCCTCTTGTTTGCTTAGTTGCTAAGCTTACAAGATTGCCTCCTCTATAAGAAGAGGCCTTGTCTTCTTGGCTAAGGGGTTGGGCATTTGAGAGATAAAAAAACCAGAGCTCATATATCTCTATATCTGAGATACACTTCCTCTCTCTATATTTTCCATCTCTCTCATCCTTGTGTGTGTTTTTAGACCTAACTAGTGTGTTTTACCTCACTTTTATACCATTACACACACTATTACACCTAACTCTGAGATTGAGGGACTTGGAGGGTTGTTTGTGGTGGTTTTGGGTTGGTTTTGATCATTAGAGGAGGGTTACATCACTTGTTCTTCAAGGAGTCTTCAAGGGTAAGCATGTTGCTTTAGTTTCCCCAAACTTGCACTAGATTTCTACCTATCTTGCTTTGTGTTTTTGGCTTTGTGTTCAACATAAAAAAGGCTTACATTTTCATGCTTAAGAACATTTATTAAGGGTGTTTTGTGGTTTGAGTGAAAGCTCACCCTCTTAGGCCTTTGTTTTGGCCATTTTGTTGCCTTTTCTTAAGGCTTTATTTGCTTGGTGTTCTTGGTCTTCTCACCACTGAAAACCAGTGGGTTTTCAGTGGTGAGGGAGGTATTTTGAAGTCGTATATAGGGGAGGGACACCCCCCCCCCTTTGTCCCTCTTTGGCCTTTACTTTGGCTCACATGGTAGCATGCATTTTTAGTCTTATATGCCTTCATTTCAAAGCTTATTTGGGTGTTTTGGATCATATGTCATCTCTGTTTTTGGTTGGTTTTGTGGTCCTTAGCATGCTTCTTATACTTGCTTTGTAATGCTCTAGCTTCCCTATAAATGAGCCATGAGTTTAGGCCATGTTTCTTGCATGTATGAGCCTCACTTCATGAAGATATTTGCCTCATTTTGTCAAGTTTAAGGGCTGTGAGCCACTGTTTTTGCCATGTTTGGCATGCTTGGTATGGTTGTCTTTGCATTTTGGCTTGTAAGCCTTTGTTGTATCGACCTCTAGCAGGTTTAGCTTGGACTATCCTCATGATTTGGTATCATTTAGGATCCTATTCCAGTCCATAAACCATGTTAGTATGTTTACATATGTGACTTATTTCATGTTTTAAAAGTGTGTCCTCTTATGCCTTGAAATAGGCCTTGTGCATGCTTGATTGTTTAAGGTGTTTTGGGGCTGCCATATCAGAGGGATTTGGGTGTACTTTTGCATGCTAAATATCTATTTTTGGTTGTCCAATATATGCCATGAGTGGCCATGTTAATAGTAGCAAGGAGTGCTCCCTTTGTGCCTTAACCTTAGGCCCTTTGACTTGCATGTTTGCATAGGTAATTGGTCACCATTTCGGGCATCTTTTGCCATTGTTTTGGGGAGGTTCAAGGCCTGCCCCATTGTGATTAAGTCCATCATTGTATACTTACCACATGCTTGTTGCATGTTGGGTCCATTAAGTGTGGTAGCATGATGATTCTTCTTACATAATGGCCCATATTTGCATGACATTTGCATCTCGTATACTCCAACATTTTGCATGCTTAACATGGTAGTTGCATGACATTTGGTGTGCTTGCATCCTAATTCTCATGTTGCATCATTTGAGCTATGTTGCATACATGCATTTCATGGCTTGGTTTGGGGTTGTCAAACCAAGCATAAGGGTTGAGTGGAGTTCACACTACAAGTGGTGCAACTTGTCTCAACTCTTGGTCACTAAGGCCCTTGATCCATACATGATAGGGTCATGGTTTCATTTGTGTGTTTGCATGCATTTTGACATTGAAATGCAATCTTGGTTCCTTAGGCTATCATGCACCAAGATGCATAATTGATGGCCCAAGAACCAAGGGACATGCTTCCTTGAGCCCCATACATGATAGGAAGCATTGACCATGCTTACATTTGGTCTAAAATCCATATCATGCATTGTCTGCCTGCTGTTGCTGTCAAACTGTCCTCTGCAGGAATTTTGTGCCGACCGGCAAGATATGGTGCCGACCGGCAAACATTTTGTGCCGATAACTTCACTCATGGCCGGTAACTATTGTACACGACCGGTGGACATTCTATTCAGCCGATGATGATCCTCAGTGTTCAGGGAGCATGTGCTGAGACTTTGGCAGTTTTCCAGAGAGGCAGGGCAGCAAAAGCAGAGGCAACAGTGTCATGATGCGGATTTCCGGGCGAGTCGGATTCGAGCATGCATCATTCACAAGATCCCGGCAAGGTGGGCCCCCTTTCTTTTATGATTATATTAATTTGATAATTAGAAATTTCTGTAATAATTAATTTATTCTGTATTTGGACTGTATTATTTTGGGACTGTATTATTCTTTTCGGTCCCTCTGTATGAGGGCATATTTGTAATAAGTGTGGGTGAGTGTGTGTATGTCTTCCGCCCCCCATTTCTTTCTTCCTTTTTATTTACCTGCTTATGATGGTAGATTAGGGCATATTTAAAATTAGCATACCTTATGCAATGCATGCGTGCATCCATGCATTTGTTGACATGCATCGGGCTCGGTACATCATACAAACTGCATTGTATTTCAATTCCAAATTGAATACGTGTTATTTGTAGCATCCCACATGCCATGTTTAGGGTAGCCGAGCCTGCCTAGATTACATCTTTGCATATGTTGCATTAGACATTTCAGTATGCTTAGGTCCATGCATGGATTTCTAATGAGCTTCTGTTTTGGCTTGGAGTACTAGGTGAGTTTTTATGCTTTAGCATCCTTGCACATGTGTGGTGTTGCCATAATAGCATGACTACCATGAGGCTAAGTGCTTATGTGATATAACTGTTTGAATGCCTGTGGATGGAGGTCAAATTACCTAGATTGGAATAATGCATTAAAACTGTGAGTTTTAAGCCCACCAGGATAGTGGCAAACCTGTTTTTCTAAAAGCCCACTTGAGGGTGGCAAAACTCAGATTTTAGCCTACTTAAGTAGTAGCAAACCATTTTCAAAACAAACATGTAGTGTTTTGTTCCAGCTTTAGGCGATTTGGTCTATACTTGTTTGTCAGGCGATAACATAGTAATTCTAGCCTAATAACTGCAATAAGAACACATAACGCTTTTCAAAATTGGATATCACGGTTAGTAGAGGCTTCCTGCACCGGTAAAAGGGGTGCTAATAGCTGACCTTCCCCAATCGTACCCAAGCTCCCGAGCCAAGACACTTTGGTTATGACGGACACGTGGCCTTCGACACCGAGTCAGGGTTTCCTAAATTTCCCATTTTAAAATATTTAGGTGGCGACTCTGTAATCTGGCAAAGCAGTCCTTGTTTGGCACTACTTTTCAAAAAATCTATTTTTCTTCAAACCGATTTGCCAGAGTTGGACTCTTTGGTTCAGATTTAGAACCGCAACAAAACAAAATAGGGAGTCCGAACTGTAGTAGCGAGGTCCCACGCGGGCGCTGTCTACAGTTTCTGGCGACTCTGCTGGGGATTTTAGAGAGCTTGACTCAAACTCGTGATATCTTGTTTTGACTATGTTTATGTGTCTCTTTGCATTGCATTTGCATTGGTGCGCCTAGGACACTGTGTTGGCCATCTGCTATTCCTGAGTGGTTTGCCGAAGGTTTGTCTTGTCAAGGCATGACCATAAGGCTGACCGGTTGCGGGCTCTGCCAGTAGGGGAACACAAACCCCGGTTTTACCGGGGCACCCTTTTTGACCATTCAACCTAGTGCATATAGAAATCCATAGTGACCATTCCAAACTAGGACAGGTTGCTTACCCGATATAGGTTGTTTGAAACCGCTGCGTGCGTAGTGAAACCCTAGTTCCTGACAAAATAGGACAGGGAAACCCTACCCCAACATAGGGGTGTCTTGGTTCTCTTTTACATGCTACGTGCTTTTAGAGTGTATCCCTACAGGAAATGCACATATCAGTTTGCAAGTTTTGGTATCCGACCTGAGGGCACCAGTAACAGTATTTTTGGAAATCAGTTATCTGTGGGTACCAAATTCAGGCATAGGGGCAATGATTCAGAAACAGTGATCAGCATTTGAGGAACAGTGTATCCAGTTCACGAGCAATGTGTGTTATAATAACCGAACCGTGTTATATGTTTATTTTTATGCTGTCGTGCTGTCCAATTGTCTGTTTATTTATATGCTTTATTTATCTTTTTACTAGGTAGTTGAGCACGATTGCTTCTGACCCAGTAGATACTCCCCAAGCACTCTGGACTAGAGGTCGTCGACTCCATCGATCCGAGGATCTGGTAGACGGACAGCCAGTGTACTACTCGCTACCCCCGGTTACTAGACGGAGGTCAGTCAGGCGGAGGACGTTAGTACAGCAGTCAGTTCAGAGGGCTTTATCTACCCCACCTGTGTTCAGTAGGGATCAAGATTTTGTGTCACCAACAGAGAGAGAATATATACCAGTAACTCAACCAGAGCAGGATAGCATGGCTAGTTTGGAGGAGATGGTGCGCCACCTTCAAGAAAGCATGAAAGCAATGCAGCAGGATGCCGTCCGTCAAAGCAATTCGCCAGCAACAGCCATTGTGAGGGAACAGCAGAGACAATTGCTGTGCTAGAGCAAAGAAATCCGGAGCATCTGCCAAGATCAAATTCCTCTCCCACCAGGAGTTCCGAACCTCGGGGAGACAGCTAATGTTTAGAATGATACAGAACTGCCCACAGGACCACCCCCACCTCCAACCATACCTCAAATCCAACCTCAGCTATCAAAAACACCTACCAACTTATCGGATTCTCCCTTTGAGTTCGAGACTGATCCTACCGCACTAAAATTGAGCAAGCTTGAAAAGTTGTTCAAGAGATCCCAAGGGGTCAAGACTATCCCCGACATTGAAGATGGTTACACCGACGCAGCTGTGACGCTACCCGATAGATTCAAAATGCCTCATATTGATCGATTTGACGGGTCCGGGGACCCCATGGTACACTTGAGACTGTTTTCAGATGTTCTAAGGCCGATGGGCCTCAGTAGGCTTCAGAAGTTGTCTTTGTTTGGCCGGACCCTGTCGGGTGTGGCGGCTATATGGTATGCCAAGCTAGAAGATGATGTCAAGAGGAATTGGGACGAAATGGCCGAGGCCTTCATCGCACAGTATTCGTATAATACACAGATTGAGATTACGACCCGTGATCTCGAGACGACTAGGCAAAAGCCTAAGGAGAGTTTTTCAAAGTTTGTAACCAGGTGGAGGGCCAAGGCTTCAATGATGACCTTGAGGCCTACGGACAAAGACCAGATTCGGATGATTGTGCGCAATCTTCAACCGAAATTGATGCAAAAGATGATAGTACTCCCCTTTCCCACTTTTTCTGACCTACATGAAATGGGAGTACAGATTGAGGATGCCTTGAAGCAAGGCTTGATTGATAACGACCGGGAGCAACCCTGACGAACTTTCAATCGTGCTAGCAATGTAGGCCCGAGCGGGACCACAACTACGAGAGCCTCCGAAGTAAGTATGGTCACCACTAACCCCCCTCCAAGAAATACGGCAGCTGTACCATTCTCCGGCGCATCCGGAAGCAACCCGCAAACAACCAAATACCCACCCAAGAACACCAGAACCTTCGCCCCACTTTATATGCCCCTGTCCAAGGCTTTGGGGGTGCTAATCAAAAAAGGGCACTTGAAGCCCCTAGAGCCGTGGCCCCTACCAGAAAAACTTTCCCCTACCCATAACCCAGCCAAGTATTGTGTGTTTCACCAAAGAAGTCGGTCACGACATTCCGACTGCTATTTGCTACGCCATGAAATTCAAGATCTCATCGATAACGGGGTGATTTTGCCTCCCGAGAAGCCCAATGTTACTACAAATCCCCTCCCCACACATAACCAAGCTCCCCCACCCAAGAGACTCAATTTCATCCATACCGGGGCCGTGTCCTACGACCCTAGTGTCTACATCACACCTACCCACCTGCCTAAACCAGAGGTGTTCCTCCTCGATTGCACCGACTTGTGCATGATGGACATCTCCATGACCCAACCTAAGCCAGCAGTGGTGACTACCGAGAACAGGGGAAGGGAGATTCCAAGGAGAAACAGGTTGTTGAGTCAGAGTTTGCGGAATCTGGGAGTTGTGTGGGTAAGACATATAGTCCGAGTGACTACATTTCATCAATAGGCCAAGATGGGACCGGGATAGAATTGCCAACAGAGGAAGAGTTATGTGTGATTCAAGGAGATAGTTTGGGACAGGGAACAGATGATGTAACAGCTGTGGGGGAGGACCTTGCCGCTCTCCAATTTTACAGTGACCAATACCCAGAGGGTGCGGCAGTCGCCTAGTTCGGTTATGAGGACTCAGCAGAAGTTACTGGGTGGTTGGACGATCAGCCCGACGTGGTAGGAGAATTTCAGGCAGAGCAGAGCTCAGCAGGAATGAGAATATCAGCGACGGCCGGAAGGGTCGAAGAGCAGAACACATCGCCGGGGGGCGCCGGTGTCGAGAATTTTGCCCGAGATTGGAATATTCTGAGTGCCGAGATCATTGAACAGTCAGCTATGTCAGAACAAGCAAGTTTTGAGGATTCCGAGAGAATTAGGAAGGCGAAGGCCCATGTGGAAGTTGAAACTGATGTGTGCACAGGAACCGAGAATGCTGCGGGCATGTGGATGGAAGGTGCTGCGAGCGCAAGAACAGTCATACCAGAGCCGGACAGGTGTTTGTCGGCCGCTGATAGAATGTGGTGGGAAGATGAGGACTTAGGTCTTGCCCACACGGATGAAGATTGGGGGAATAACCAACCCGATAACACCTGGTACCTTGGAGAGGTTGACCACGTGACACGGAGTGGGCGGTATTTCAAACCCCCAAACTTAGACCAACTAGAGGCGTCGGGGAAGGACAGAGAAGCTGAGAAGCAAAAGGAGAAGCAGCTTGAAGAGGAAGCTGTACTCAAACAGCTGAAAAAGATACAAGCAGACATCTCCATTTGGGGGCTACTCATGGTCTCGCAAGTACATAGGCAGGCTGTTTTGACGGCCATGGATAAGGCCAAACTCTCCATAGAGACTACACCAGAGCAGCTGGTTAGACTGGTCTTCCCGGGAGGAGGTTCCCTGGCATTGACCTTTTCGGATAAAGAACTTCCGCCTGAGGGCGTAAATCACAATAAACCCCTCTACATCTCTGTGGAATGTAGAGATAAGTGGATACCGATGGTACTTGTCGATATGGGTTCGATTAACGCCCGCTTCAAAGAAGGACGGCGTATGCAATTGGCTTGAAAACTGCAGATTTCATACCAACAGCCCAAGTCATCCGGGCATATGACAACACAAGCAGAGAAGTAATGGGAACAGTTAAAGTTCAGACAAAGGTTGGGCCAGGGCAGCACGAGATAGATTTCCATGTCCTAGAAGTTTCCGCAACTTTTAATTTGCTTTTAGGGCGGCCGTGGCTGCATCAGGTGAAGGCAGTATCATCTACTTTGCATCAAATGGTGAAATACCCCTACGGGAAGGGAGTAGCCATTGTCTTTGGGAATTCATCAATCCACCCACCACCGGAAGTATCCACACCTGTTCTAGAAATCGAGCATGGCTTGGAAGATGTGTTCATATCAGGTTTTACCTTGGCCGAGGCTCAGGTCGTACAGAATATCATGGCTACTAATGAAGGGATATATGTCAGCGCCCAAGCAGTGTATCTCATGAACAAGCTCCAATACATCCCCGGGATGGGATTAGGGAAGAGCGGCCATAAGGGCATTGCAGAGTTGGCCGAAGTGCCGCACAACCCTCATACCTTTGGCTTGGGTTATCTGCCCACCAAGGAAGATTGGGTAAGAAAAGGAAAAGAGATGGCGGGAAGAGCCAAGGCAAAATAGATGGGGAAACCTTTTGAATTGATGCAACGGCCCATCCAGGGTACCCTGAACGGACGCTTCGTCCGGGAGGGGGAAGACTTTCCATTCTGCGGTTTTCCGGAGCCATGGTTGAATGCAGAGAGGAAACGTGTGACAGGATTCGAAATTTTCTTTGACATGTAGTTATCTGGGGATGATGTTGCTGAAGAGCAGACAAACCCAACAGTTGAGGCCGAACATAGCAAGGAAGCGGAACCTGTAGACATAGAGTTTGAAATGGGGGTAGCACTGGCATGTCTACTTTCAGATCCTTTGATCGACCAGTTGTGCTTGGGGGATGACTCCTCGGTGTCCATGATCGGAGATGAAACGGCCGCGGGCCTACCATCAGCTATTTTGGATGCATCCACCGCACCCTCCCTCACCTGGCAGTACGAGGAGGGATTTTTGTCAAGCAGCACCGGGTCAGGTAGTGAGCCGGAATCTAATTCCACCGAGTCTTGTGAGTCGAAATCAGGTTCCAAATCGAGTTCGAGTCGAGTCCCAGATTCTGGGGTGATAACCCGGATGCCTGCCCTGTCAGTCTTTTTCTTTCTCTTTTGAGTCTGTTGTAACAGAAGAATTGGACGGTTCGGAAGTGTCTAATGAGAATGACGTGAATGTGGTTTCCGAGTACTTTTCTGTGCCTTTGGTTTATTGCTTAAATCAGGACTTTCAAAATTTTTGATGAAAACGACGAGGACAAAATTCCTCCGATTTTGCAACGACTAATTGAACAAGAGCATGAGAGGTTTGTTAAACCCTTAATGGATGAAATCACTACCGTGAACATTGGTACTGAGAAGGATCCGCGGCTGGTCCAGATCGGGTCCACGTTGTCTTCGGAGGAACGCGAGCACTTAGTCGCTTTATTAAAAGATTTCAAAGATGTTTTCGCGTGGTCCTACGAAGACATACCTGGAATCGATCCTGAGATTGTACAGCACCGGATCCCTCTTGACCCCGAGGCCCGACCTGTCAAACAGAAGCTTAGAAGGATCCGCCATGATTGGGCCATTAAGATCAAGGAAGAGGTCACCAAGCAGATTGACGCAGGCTTCCTGCTGGTATCCGAATACCCGACTTGGTTGGCCAACATTGTTCCAAAGGTCAAGAAAGATGGCGTAATCCGAGTATGTGTGGACTTGTGGATTTGAACGAGCCATTCAAGGATGACTTTCCTTGCCGCATATCGACGAAGTTGGTAGATTTCACAATGGGCATGCTTTGCTTTCGCTCATGGATGGCTTCTCGGTTATAATCGATAGTAATGGCACCCGAGGACCGGAGAAGATCGCTTTTACCACCCGTAAGTACATATCGCTACAGAGTGATGCCATTTGGGTTGAAGAACGCTGGGGCTACATATCAACGGGCTGCAACCACGATACTACTTGACATGATCCATAAAGAGGTCGAGGTGTACGTGGACGACATGATTGTCAAGTCCAAAGAAAGAGAGGGCCACTACACCGCTTTGCAAAAGTTCTTCCAAAGGATCAGGGAATTTAGGCTGCGGCTGAATCCTCAAAAATGTACATTTGGTGTTACAACGGGGAAAATGTTGGGATTTCTGATTACACAAAGGGGCATCGAAGTCGACCCTTCCAAAATCAAGGCCATCTTAGAAATGCCACCACCAATGACTGAAAAGGAGGTGCGAGGCTTTCTGCGTAAAGTGCAATTCATAAGGCGGTTTATCTCTAAACTAACCTTAACTTGTGAACCACTTTTTGGTCTCCTAAAGAAAGGAAAGAAGTTCCAATGGGACGGCCAATGCCAAGCTGCATTTGAACAGGTTAAAGAATATCTACAGAATCCGCCCGTGTTGTCACCACCAAAGCTGGGAAAACCATTGATACTGTACCGATCAGTAACTGAAACTACAATGGGCTGCATGCTCGCACGCGTGTGTGTGTGTGTGTGATGCATGTCTTCCAACCCCACGTCTTTCTCCCCTTTACTTACCTGCTTTCGATGGTTAGTTTTAGGGCATGTTTCAATTAGCATCCTTATGCTTCGCATGTTTGCTTTCATTCATCTGTCTTCTATGCACTGGGCTCGGTGCATCATACTAACTGTATTGTACTTCAATTCCAAGTTGAACACATGTATCAAGTTGTATCTCACATGACATTTTAGAATAGCCGAGCCTATCTTAGTTGCATTTTGCATGTGTTGCATTAGGCATTCTTGACATAGCTAGGATCATGCATTGATTACTATCTAGCTTCTTTGTTGGCTCGGAGTATACTGTAAGTGTTTATGCTTTAGCATCTTGCATGAGTGTGAGTGTTGCCATGATAGCATGCTTGCCATCAGGCTATTTGCTTATGTGATATAACTGCCTGAATGCCTGTGGGTGAAGGTTGGGTTACTTGAATTGGGACAATTCATTGATTGTGATTTTTAAGCCCACTTGAGAGTGGTAGATCACCATGTTTTCTAAGACCACTTGATGGTGACAAAATCCGTATTTTAGCCTACTTGCTAGTAGCAAACCGTTTTCAAAACGAATATGCAATGCTTTGTTCCAACTTAGGTAATCCAATCTATACTTGTATGTTGTGCGCATCACATAGTAATTCTAGGTTAATAACCGGAATAAGAGCACATGTGTTTTCAAAAACAAGATATCATGTTAGTAAAGGCCGATCTTTGATCGGGCGAGCGGGGGTGCTCATTGCATGACCTTCCCCTCTCGTACCCAAGTTCCTGAGCCGAGGCAACTTTGGTGATGACGGACACGTGGCCTTAAGCACTAGTTAGGGTTTCCTAAATTTCCTCAAAATAAAATATTTAGGTGGCGACTCTGTATCTGGCAAAGCAGTCCATGTTTGGCACTTCTTTCTAAAAATCAGTTTTTCAAAATGATTTGCCGGATTTGGACTCTTTGGTGATTTATCGATCTTGCATTGCACTTTGTGAGATTAGATTCAGAACCGTGACATTGAGTCCAAACTGTAGTGAGCCCAATGAACAAAACGGGATTTTCCCGGGACGTTCGGGCGCGTCTACAGTTTCTGTGACTCTACTGGGGAGTTAGAGAACTTGACTCGAACTCATGATATCTTATTTTGACTACACTTATGTGTTTCTCTACATTGCATTTGCATTGGTGCGCCTTGGACACTGTATTTGCCATATGCTATTCCTGAACGGTTTGCCGGAGGCTCGCTTTGAGAAGCGTGCCATAAGGCTGACCGGTTACGGGCTCTGCCATGATGGGAACACAAACCCCGGTTTTTACCGAGGCACCCTTTTTAACCATTCGACCTAGTGCATATCGGAATCCATAGTGGTTATCCCAAGCTAGGACAGGTTGCTCAGCTGATTATAGGTTGTTTGAAACCGCTGTGTGCGTAGTGAAACCCTAGCTCCTGACAAAATAGGACAGGGAAATCCTACCTCAACATAGGGGTGTTTTGGATCTCATTTGCTTGCTTGTATATATTAGTTTGCAAGTCTGAGTATCAGGCCTGCCGGCATCAGTATTTTGAGAATCGGTTAAATCTACGTATCGATTGCTTTTAGGCGATAATTTGGGGAACGATGATCGATGGTCAAATCTGACTATTCAGATATGTTCATGTCTGTATTAATGAAATTGAGTTGCGATGCTCCCTGTTTTCTCTTTCTGTTCAGAGATTCAGTTCAGAGCAACCAGTGTTCTCCTTTGCCGAGGCAAAACAGGAAAAAGGCCAGTCAAGGCTCACTGGTTCATCAGATTCGTTAGTCACCAGTCGCATCACCTCTGTTCGATTCAGCGAATTTATGATGACATAGAATTCGGAGGAAATCGTGGTTATGACAGCGGCACTAAACCAGGGAATCATCATGCAGGGTGATACCAACATTGAAGTGCAGCACCCACCCAGGTCACCTGCCGCACATCCCATCTAGAAACCCCAGTTATTTCAAGCCCGTGAGCCCACCACTTTCGAGTTGATGGGAATGATCGGCGATCTTCAGAGATCTGTGGCTGATCTGGCCTATAGAATGTTGGCTCCTCCACCAACTACATCGTATGCTGGGAACTTCATGCCGAAAGAGCCCCCGCTATTGGGGCGAATTGTAATTGAGCTCAGCGAACCTTAAGCCATCCCAAGTTCGGGCCATGACCTATCAACAACAACAAGGCTCCGCTCTGATCAAGCAACCCAAACCTTTGACCGAGCTGAGGTGAGCGGTAAGAACAAGGTTGGGGTAGACATCGATCCCTATGAACAACTTCAGCAGGCTGTTGAGGCTTTGAAAGCCAGAGGATTGAACAAACAACAAGTTTTTACGGTTGCTGCAAGGACTGTGGATGACATCTTCCCCACTCAGAATGAGGGCAGTTCAAGCCAAAGGGAAAATCGGGAAGAGGGCCGTCGTACTAGAGCCGTTCCTCCCAACCCTATTTTTGCACTAGGGAAAGGTCATAAAACCAAACCAGCACATGCTGATCCCTTTGCTAGTGCATCTAACAAAAATCCACAAACCTCGAAGTATCTACCCTGAGGTCGCAGGGTATTCCATGCCCTCTATATGCCTTTGTCTAAGGCTCTTCAAATTCTCGCTGAAAAGGGGCATCTCAAACCCCTCGAGTCTCGGCCTCTCCCTAGCCGTCTTCCATCTAGTCACGATGCTACCCAGTACTGTGCGTACCACCAGCAAACTGGCCATACTACCGACAACTGCTTCCGTCTTCGCCATGAAGTACAGGATCTGTTTGACAATGGGGTCATCCTCCTACCGAGCTCAGCAAAGTCCATCGTCACTGGATCAGTGAACCTGGAAGATAATGTGATGTAATCAAGGGTTGAACCACCTACGGGCGGCGCTCGGTTTACTTCAGATATGGTATATGGCACGCACTATTTTGAGCATTTGTGAATGCTAGTTTTTGTGGTTTCTGACTTGGGTATTTAGGTCAGTTCAGTTGTGTTGTTTTGAGTCTGTCTCTTTATTTTGAGTCAGTCTTTTTGTTAAGGTCTATCTTGTTGTATCGAGTCAGTCCTGTTGTATAGAAGTCGAGTGATTCCGAGGATGTTACCTCGGATGTCACTATTTTGTTTTGTGTTTGTCTCTTTGCTTTCTTTCTGAGTCTGTTTCTGCTGTGGAACCAGTTACACCAGAAGATCTGAATGAAGCAGCAGTGGTTTTCGTACTTTGTGCTTATTTCTACTTTGAGCCTGTTGTGCCAGCAAGTTTAGAATGAAATGACAGTACATTTCACCCGCTTTTCTGTGCCTTAAAATTATTATATTGACCTAAGTTTTTCAAAACTTTTGAACATTGTGTTGAAAACGAAGAGGAAGGAATTCCTCAGTTTTTGTAAAAATTTGATCAAGTGAGAGAAAGAGAGGCATGCTAAGCCCTTAATGAATGAAATCATGTTTGTTAATGTGAGTATTGAGAAGGACCCTAGCTTGATCCAAATTGGTTCTACACTGTCTTCAGCTCAAGCGATTTGTTGCTTTCTTAAAAAATTTCAAAAAAATGTTTTGCGCGGTCCTGCGAAGACCTGTGTGGAATCGCTCTTGAGATTGTGCAGCCTACGATCGTTCTCAGCCTCAAGACTCGACCCCTTTTGCTTTCAAACCAACTTGGATTCAGAATGTTCAACGATCAAACACAATGTGAAGCCTGTGTGGCTAGATTTGAAGCTGCCCATGAACTAGGGGCAAGGAGGTCAGAAATAATCAAAAGAAAGCTTGCAAAGCCGGATAAGAAGCACCCCTCGAACTAGGGGCAAAAAATGTCAGATGTGCTCAAAGAGTCAAAAATGGGGTCAATGCTCAAGCTAATGAAGATCGGCAAGAACGCCAAATCCCAGAAGGGAGAAAAGAAGAAAGTATTGCTGAAGGACAACCGAGTTCCTATCCACAACACTAGGGGCAAATTCTTCCTCCATTGGATGGACTTCTACATCATCAGCGAACAGCAACCATTCTCCTAGATTCAAATGACTTCGAGATCTCAAACCATTCAACATGGACAAAGCTACACTTTTACCCTTGAGAGGCTCGCTGGGCCGAAAACCCGAAAGGGCGACCCAAGCAAAAATTAGAGCAAGAAAAAGAACAAAAAAAAATTAGAAAAATGCAAAGAATGAAAAAAAAAAGAAGAAAAGAAATGAAAAGAATTGAAGAGAAAAGAAAAACGAAGCTCACAAGGTTAAAAACCCGGAAAGGCGGCCTTGGCAAAAGTTAGAGCGCAAAAGAAGAGGTTAATACCCGAGTGTACCTTAACCCTGGAACTACGTCAGGCTTGATTCCCATGTTTGGGATATGTAGGCAACTTCATTATGAAGTCCAGCCATAAACACTTCCAAATTGACTATGTCTATGTAATTGTTCTGATCATCTTTGTCTTCTCTGTATCCGAGAGTTCGGTGGTAATGGTCACTGTAAGGACTGGTTGCCATGTGCTGCGGCGCTATTCAGACTAGAGGCAACTTTCCGTTGCCGTGCAGTGCTGCAGTGCTATTCAGACCAGGGGAAACTTTCAGTTGCCATGCAGTGCCGTTCAGACAAGGGGCAATTTTCTATTATTTTGGATCTGAGGTTGTGCATCTCAAGAGTAAATCCTGCGTTGGTCGAGCAGTGGCCATTTGCATAGTTTTTGAGAATTTTTAAAGAGGTTGACTAATTCTCTCGAAAATTATTCCATTTTTCTAAAACTGGACCATTTCTTGGACCCAAAAAAGAAAAATTTTCAGTGCTCATAACCTGACTTGCATGATTTCAAATCAGAAAATCGAACAAGCGTGTTAATCTAACTCTTATTTTGGTTAAAATTGTTTTAGCAGAAGCCAAAAACAAAAAATGGTCAAAATGATGAACTAGGGGCACAGTTGAGTCAGGTTTTCTGTCTTTTCCTCTTTATCAACGTACTTGCCAAAAAGGGCATCATACCTACCGGAAAAGGGCACCACTGAAGCTAACTGCAAAAGGGCAGAAAGCTCTCTCATCCTCTAAGCAGCAAGGTATCGAGCCAAGTGCAAAGCAAGAACTGGAATGGATCAAGATATTCCACTCCCTCATCTGGACAGATCTGATCACGTCCAAACTCCCTAGCAGAGTATCGTCAACCGATGTCAGCTGCAGATTTGCTACACATCCAGTCTTAGCGCAACCCCTCTGTGGGAGGAACTCACTGGCTGTGAGCGGAAGAAAGAGAATCTAGCAGCATGCTAGGGGCAAGAGCCCGTAACTTCTTTTTTATCCATCAACCACCCAGGGGAGGGATAAAAAAAATGAGAGATTGAAAAATAGAGAGATGTGCGCTAAGAGAAAAAGTGAGAAAAGGGCTTTTCAGAAAAATAGAGCCTGAGGGACAAGTGATGTAAGAATCACAAATGAGAAAGGGTAGGAAACAATACCCGGAGAAACTGGCTCCTCGTGCACTGAGAGGTCACTTGCCATTGGAACACGTCTGTGTGTCGTGTCAGTCATTTTGTTTGTCTTGATTCTTGTTTTGAATCGTTTCTGGTGTCTATAGATATGTTTAGGTTGTCTTACCTTGTCTTTCTCCTTGTTGAGTCGTGGTGTACTGTGTTCAGTCGTAGGCTCAATACCCAGTTGACAACTTATTCTCACTCTCAATCGTTTTGTGCTCAGAGTGCCATGCTGTAGACGCGCCCCGCGTGAGGGCCTCCGTGCAACAGTTCGGACTCAAATTGTCATAATTCTTAATCTGAACCAAAGAGTCCAAATCTGGCAAATTTTTTTGAAAAACAGATTTTTGTAAAGAAGTGTCAAACATGGACTGCTTTGCAAGATACAGAGTCGCCACCTAAATATTTTTTAATGTGGGAATTTAGGAAACCCTGACTTGTTTGCCTAAGGCCACGTGTCTGTCATCACCAAAGTTGCCTCAGCTCGGGAACTTGGGTATGATTAGGGAACGTCAGCTATGAGCACCCCCTCTTGCCCGATCCAAAGATCGGCCTTTACTAACCATGATATCTGATTTTGAAAACGTTATGTGTTCTTATTCCGATTAATTAGCTAATCTTACTATGTGATGCGCACAACACAAAAGTATAGACTAGATCGCCTAATTTGGAATGAAGCATTGCATATCCGTTTGTTTGAAAAAAAAAGTGATTTGAAATTTGCTACTCGCAGGTAGGCTAAAATGCGGATTTCAATGAGTTGTCCCAACTCCAACAATCCAACTTTCACCCACAGGCATTCAGGCAGTTATATCATATAAGCAAATAGCCTCATTGTAAGCATGCTGACATGGCAGCACTCACACACATGCAAGGATGCTAAAACATAAATGCTTACCGAATACTCCAAGCCAAAATAGAAACTAGTTAGTAATCATATGCATGATCCTAGTTCATGTTAAGATGGCTATTGCAACGCATGCGAGATGCAACTACAATAGGCTCGGCTATCATAATATGTCATATGATGATGCAACAAGTAGCACGTATTCAAGTTAGATTTGGAATACTATGCTGATAGCATGATGCGCCGAGCCCGGTGCATGCAATATTGATAAATGATGCACGCATGCATAGCATAAGGATGCTAAATTAAACATGTCCTAATACTAACCACAAAAAGCAAGTAAAAGGGAGAAAGAAGTGGGGGTTGGAAGACATGCACACACACACCCACACTTATTACAAATACGCCCTCACTCGGAGGGACCGAAAGAATAATATAGATTTAACTAACCTACAAGCGAATTAAATATTTACAGACCAATTAAACTAGTTAAGCAAATTAACTAATCTACTAAAACAGTAAACAGCCTCGGGAAGAGGGCCCAATGCAATGCGTGCTCGACTCCGCTCCGAAGTCCATTGCCATGCACAAGTTGCCTCTGTCCACACTGTTTTCCTTCTCTGATTATTGCAAAATTCCCAAGGTGCACTCTATGAACCCCTTGATGACCCTCTTCGCAAACAATGCTTCAGCTGGTTCTTCAAGCTTGAATCTACTCAAGAACACCAAGAACAGCTCCCCAGCACCTCAGTAACCAAGGTAAGGTGTAATGGTACGTGTTTGTGCACAAAACTAAGACTAAACACACACAAGGAAAAAGAGAGAGATATAGAGATAGAATAGCTACAACTATGAACTAACCCTAACTCCGAGCTCCCTCTGTATTTTTTGTCTAACCCTCAGGGAGGGAGAAGAGGCTCCCTCTTATAGAGCTCACTCTTGCAAAGCTTCTCAAGTAAGCTAGTCAAGAGGGAGATCCCTCCATACACATGTATGGAGGGGAGCAAAGGTGTATGCCAGCTAGCACAGCTAGCATAAAAATATCTGCAAAAGTAGATCCACAGTGGTCGGCCGGCCAAAAATGCAATTTGACCAAAATAGATGGCCGGTCGACTACAAAGAGTGCCAGTCGGCCAAACATTTGGCCGGTGGCAACAAACCAGGGGCCGGTGGCCTCAAGCCACGGCCGACGATGTGTGGGGATGGTCAACAAGCCATCCCTGCCCCTCAAAGGCAAAACACAAGTGTTTGGTGCAAAACCAGACACAAAACAGTTGAGCCCAGAGATCCTGAGGCAAGGCGCATGGCCGAGACCTCCAGGAACTCAAGACGAACACAAACATGGATAATCACCGAGTGTTCAAACGATGACGTCCAAGTCTCAAGGACGGTCAAAAATGGGGTGTCTACAGTTGCCCCTCTTTGACAAAACTCGAAATTCATAACAATGACAGGAGTGAATGTCAAAGCCCAGAGACGACCCATTTTTGACAAGGCCGAAGACTTAGACAAACATGCAAGACAAACAAGATATGCGCCCGAAGGCAAGGGCAAAATGCAATTGACAATGCAAGAAGCCAAGCATAACTTATGATCATGCAAAGAAAGCTGTAACGAAGCATAACAGTGCAACAGTTTTAAGCTAGCAAACACAAATCCAACTACACTACAATGCAGAAAGGATGTAAGAGAATTATGCAATTCTCGATACATCTCACTCGGAGAATACAGTACCTGTGCGGTTCGTCTGGTTGCACCATCTTCAAATGAACAGCACATACAATATCATGCCTACAAAAGAAAGCAACTTAACAAGTACAATATCGTTAGCAACATGCATAACATGCAAAATGATATGCGATATATACAAAACTATGTATAATAATGCAAATGAAAATGCAATGCAATTGAATCATGATCAAATCATGAGCAGTTCAAAACCACACAAATGTCAAAAGGATGATGGAGATGCAAAGTCCGTCTACCATAGAAAAGGTGCCGCAACCCTCAAACCAACATACCAGCGTGGAATAGGCACGTACACATGCAGAACTATGAGTGATGTAGATGGACACAAGAACAAGTAATTGGGTGGAATGACATAAGTGGGGAAATGACCCGCTAACGAAATAACATGATCCTAATGCTGGATGCAAAAATTACACTATGATGTAATATATACAATGGATATGGCATGCAGCCAAACCAAATCTTGCCTAGGAAAGGCATGGACACATACAAACCGCGTCTAACACAGATACGGTGCCATCACCCTCAAACCAACATACCAGCATGGAATAGGTGCGTACACATAATATCATAACTGTGCTTCAACGTAAAAGATATGGGCATATGCCAGACCAAGCTCAACATGGAAAGGCGCAAGCCGTAAATGGAGGTGATGCAATGAATGCATGCAATCTACAATGCAATATTTACAATATGCAATGGATGGAAATAGTATTTACAGTGAATGCATGACATATGCATGTTTACAATGTAATGCATGACATATGCATTATATACGATAGATGCCATGATAATGCGATCTGCCGGGGAGAATGAAATGGATGTAGTGGATAAGGCCTGTGGTCAAACCGTACTTTGCCTAGGAAAGGCATGGACACATACAAGCCGCGTCTAACACAAAAACGGTGCCGTCACCCTCAAACCAACATACCAGCGTGGAATAGGTGCGTACACATAATATCATAACTGTGCTTCGACGTGAAAGATATGGGCACATACCAGACCAAGCTCAACATGGAAAGGCACAAGCCATAAATGGAGGTGATGCAATGAATGCATGCATGCAATCTATAATGCAATATTTACAATATGCAATGGATGGAATAGTATTTAAAGTGAATGCATGACATATGCATGTTTTACAATGTAATGCATGACATATGCATGTTTTTTTTAAATGAAAATGATGCATGTTGTTTTTTGTTTTTTTTCTTTTGAAATGCAAATGATGCCTATTTTTTTTGTTTTTGTTTTTTTTCGAAATGCAAATGATACATGTTTCTTTTGTTTTTTTCTGAATGCATGACAATGCAGATGATTTTGAAATGCGCGGCAACGCACGGTTTTTTGAAATGCATGTGAACTCGAATGTGCGACGACGAGCGTCGCTTGAAATGCATGACAATGTAATATATTTACAACAGAATGCATGACATATGCATGCGAGGTGCGCATGACGATGCACGACAAGGATCATGCCTAACAAACACCGAAGGTCTTGCACCTTCAGAGGATTTAAGGTCTCCTAGACCGAGCGTAGTTAAGGTCTCGCCAGACCGTACGTGTTTAAGGTCTCACCAGACCAAGTAATTTTGAATGCAAAACAATGCGAGTAAGGTATGCAAATGCAAGACAATGCATGTAGGGGCAACTTTTGAACCTTGAAAGAGACAAAAGGACACAAAAAGGATACACCGCACCCGTATTCAGGTGCCATGCACAGAAGACACAATCTGAGGTCGAAACGGAGACCGGCTGAGCTTCAAAAATGCACTTTCTTGCACTGTGTTAAGAAATAGAGGCCCCAAAACACATATCTAACCCAAACAAGGTTGTAGGAGGCTCACCGGCCATCAGAGGAGGTCACCGGCTGCCCACCGACCATCAAAAGGTTCCATCGGCCAAACATTTGGCCGACCGGCCAACAGTGTGGCCGACTGCCCAAAAGTGCCTGATTCGGGGTAGTTTGGTCTTTTGGCCTCGGGTCTTTTAAAATAGGGCCTCTAGCCCTATTTTCCTCACTTGTTCTTGGTTGAAAACTCTCTCCCTCTCTCTCTATATCATTTTCCTTCCTTCATTTCTCCATTTTCTTGTGTTTTCAACACTTTCGTCGTTCGATTCACGAATACCTCGCCGTTTCGGACGTTTTGAACCGAACGAAACTTCGTTTCGGTGTCTCTTTCTTGATTTCCGTCTCTTAGGGTTTGTTTCCCTCGAGTTTCTCTTGGTTTCTATGCCTTTTCCATATTCCACTTTTTTCGGCCATTTTCCGCCCTCTCGGGGTTGACTTTCCGTTGACTTTTCGCATTCTAGCCCAGTTTCCACATTTTCGGCCATTTTCACACTCTCTCTGAGATGGCAGACGACCTTCCACAGGGCGGGACTCCCCCGAAGCATGAGATGGATCCCGAGGCCGAGCTCTAGCCTCTAAGCGTCCACCCGTTCGACCCGACGACCTACCGGTCGACGATTCACATACTGCCTCCCGATGGACTTCGCCAGTTCTGGAGTTTTGATAGGACAGTGGCTCTAGAGCTTCTCCTGCGCGAGCCGGAGTCACATCTATCATACGGTGCTTCCGAGGTATATTCTTCCCCGTTTCATTTTCTGCAATGTAGAACACTTAACTGCCATAGTTGATTCTGTTCTTTAACTGCTTAGCCCAGATACACCAATACACCGCGTGCTGTAGTTGACTGTGAACACACTTGTACTTGATATCTGCTTGAATTTGAACACGTGCACACATACTGTATTTGCCCTGAACCAATCAAGCACACTGATACATCATACACTGTAGTTCACTGCGAGCACACTAGCACCCGATGTCTGTTTGAATTTGAAAAACGTGCACACACGCTATGTCTGTACTGAACCACTCGAACATACTGACACATCACATGTTGTAGTTCACTGCAAGCACACCGGCACCCGATGTCTGTTTGATTTTGAAAACGTGCATGCACGTTATATTTGCATCAATTTTGACTGTTCTTTAAAAACTATATATTGAATATCGCTTCGCAATTGTTTGTTTTTGAATACAGGGGGATTCCCATGCCTTCCGGGGGTATGGGAATGTCACTGCCCGCAATTGGTACTTGGAGTTGCTCGATGGGGTCCGCCACATCGTAGACCAGGCCGGCTTCGGCGCCTTCTGCAGAGGACTCTCTCGGCTTACTATGAGCTGGCCTCTTCTCGCTGCTCAGGTGGAGAGGTGGTGGGATACCACTAACTCATTCCACCTTTCCGTCGCAGGAGACATGACAATCACTCCCTATGACTTCTCGATGCTCACCGGCATCGGGGTAGGGGGTGATCCGATCCCCTTCGACACCGATATGGATGAGTGGGAGGCCGCTCAGATTTACTTGCTCGGCAAGATGCTGCCTCTTGCGCGTCCAGGATTTGTCAGATATTTATGGTTCAAGAGCCACTTCTGGGTTCAGCCAGGCTTGGCCGAGGAGGCATCGATGGCCCAGGAGGAGGTGGAGTAGTACGCCTGCGACTTCCTCATGTTTCTGCTGGGGACTACCATTTTCGCCGATCGGGCGAACACCGTACCTCTCTGTTTGCTGAGTGCGCTAGTGGACGTCACCAGGATCTTGCGCTAAGATTGGGGTGGCGTAGCCTTGGCCACTCTGTACGGATACATGAGCTCAGCCTCCCGTTGCAGCGAGCAGTTGCTCGGAGGCTACTGGCGGGCTTGGGAGGTACATCTTCTTTTCTGCTTTACATTTTTGCCTTATATTTTCTGTACTCTGTACACTGCACACACTACTGTCTGCTTCACGCTAGCTGTATACTGCACACACGGCACACATATACTCTATTTTACACTGACTGTACACCGTACACACTGTACACTCTGCACAATACATTGCACAATACACGATTCTGTAATTTCTGCTTTATTCTGTATTCTGCTTTATCTGATAAGCATACTGGTATTTGCTCTACAGTTATGGGTCTATGCCTATTTTCCGAGACTCGCCCTAGTGCCAGACGTAGAGACGTCTCTTGGCGTGCCATTCTCCTGATGCTTCGATGTGAGATACGTGTGGAGACCCCGGGAGACGTTCATATTCTTCCGTCGCTACGTCGACACCATTACCCCCGCGGAGGTATGCACAACTTTAGAGTTTATTTAAGCTTCGCTTTACACTGTATTTTCAATAACAGTAGATAACAAACTGCATGTCATTTACAGATCACCTAGCAGCCTTGGGCTCCATTGCTGGCCGTGATTCGGGAGCGATTTGTTAGTGCGGAGGAGACTGCACACTTCAGGATCTTCTTTGGAGGCGGTCTTCGGCTTCGTACTGGTAAGTGCTTCACGCGGACACTGGGTTTGCAGGCAGATAGTCCTGGTTCACCCTCCTGAGCATATAAGGGATACTGAGAGGTTCACCCCTGAGCAGATGGCCGACTACACAATCGGCTGGGAAGCGTTACACTTCAGGGGCATAGGCGACTACTTAGAGTACGTTCAAACATATATCATGCGACCTTTGAGCAGTGGCCGTCAAGCTGAGAGAGAGAGGCCTATGGCGCCGGTAGCTGGAGCGAAAGCAGGGGCAGGGACATCGAGGATGGCTCGAGTCCGTGGCAGGAGTGGAGCTCGGAGGGGACGGGGGGCTAGTTGGCCAGCACTGCCCACGACGATGACATGCAGAGGGCGGGATGGGACGACTTACCAGATCCCCATTGCTCCTCCTTCGGCTGATCATGAGTTAGTCGGGTTCTATGGCTTGCCTCTGGTATGTACTACTGCATTTTGCATTCTGCACAGTCATTTCATTTCAATTCATTTGATATTCCATAGAATACTGAGGCTTCTAACACTTTTGCCGGCTTCCTCCGAGTACACTCGCCAGTCCCTAAAATTGACCAGTTCGGTGATGGGGATGCTTCAGCAGAGTCTCGACCTCCTGGCCATTTACAGTATTCCGATATGTTCTTCTGACCACGGTCTCAAACCATACATAAACTGTTTCACACAATCTGATGCACAACTCAACACTTGATACACGGTCACAACTCCCGACACATCAGTAGCCTGGTATTCCAAAGACTACTCACGGCATTCATACACTGTACTCGTACACTGCATTCTGCACTGATACACTGCTCATAGTATTCACACACTGTATTCATACACTGCATTCTGCACTGATACACTGCTGTAGACGCTCCCTGGGTGAGGGCCTCACCCTACAGTTCGGACTCAAATTGTCACGGTTCTTAATCTGAACCAAAGAGTCGAAATCCAGAAAATCGTTTTGAGAAAACAGATTTTTAGAAAAGGAGTGCCAAACATAGACTGCTTTGCCAGATACAGAGTCACCACCTAAATATTTTTTTAATGGGGGAATTTAGGAAACCCTGACTCGTTTGCCTAAGGCCACGTGTCCGTCATCACCAAAGTTGCCTCGGCTTGAGAACTTGGGTACGATTAGGGAAGGTCAGCTTTGAGCACCCCCTCTCGCCCGATCCAAAGATCGGCCTCTACTAATCATGATATCTCGTTTTTTAAAACACATACATTCTTATTCCGATTAATTAGCTAGAATTACTATGTGATGCGCACAGCAAAACAAGTATAGACTAGATTGCCTAATTTGGAACAAAACATTGCATATCCGCTCGTTTGAAAGATGGTTTGAAATTTGCTACTCGCAAGTAGGCTAAAATACGGATTTCAATGAGTCGTTCCAACATAGACAATCCAACATTCACCCACAGGCATTCAAGCAGTTATTCAAATAAGCATTTAGCCACATGGTAAAGCATGCTGATATGGCAACACTCACACGCGTGCAAGGATGCTAAAACATAAAGGCTTACCGAGTACTCCAAGCCAAAACAAAGAACATGTTAGCAATCATGCATGATCCAAGTCCATGTTAAGTGGCTAATGCAACGCATACAGAATGTAACTAGAATAGGCTCGGCTAATCCTAGGATGGCATGTGGGATGCAACAAGTAACACGTATTCAAGTTAGATTTGGAATACTATGCTGTTAGCATGATGCGCCGAGCTCGGTGCATGCAATACTGATGAATGATACACGCATGCATAGCATAAGGTATGCTAATTTAAATATGTCCTAATACTAACCATCAAAGCAGATAAGTAAAAGGGAGAAAGAAGTGGGGGTTGGAAGGCATGCACACACGCACCCACACTTATTACAAATACGCCCTCACTCGGAGGGACCGAAAGAATAATACAGATTTAACTAACCCACAAGCTAATTAAATATTACAGACTAATTAAACTAGCTAAGCAAATTAACTAATCTACTAAAACAGTAAATAGCCTCGGGAAGAAGGCCCAATGCAATGCGTGCTCGGCTCCGCTCGGAAGTCCACTGTCATGCACAAGTTGCCTCTGTTTTCCCTGCTCTATTCCTCTGATCATTGCACAAATCCCAAGGTGCACTCTATGAACCCTGTGGGATGCCACCAGCCAAGGGAAATTGTCACCGGCCAAAGGGAATGGTCATCGACCATTGGTTAAGATATCGGCCACCAATTGTTGGTCGGTTGGCACTAAAGATGGCCGGCCGGCCAAATCTTCCTGCAGAATCCTGTTTTAACAGTAGCAGAGGGCAAAACAAGGCATAGTAATGCATTTCAAGCAAATGTGTGCACCAACACATCCCTTATCATGTTTATGACTCAAAGGGACATGGTTCTCGGTTCTCGGACCACCAATCGCACATTTCGATGCGTGATGGCCCAAGGAAGCAAGTTATGCATTTTGATTTCAAATGAAATGCACATAAACAAACGAGGAGCTCAACCTCTATCATACTCAATTCAAGAGGCTAAGCATGCATGTCAATGCAATGCAACCTACACATATGAACTAAGTATGCAACATGGCAATGCAAACAAGCAAGCAATCAACAAGTATGCAAGCTAGTGGACATGCAAGACATGATGCAATCAAAGCATGCAAAGTGTAAGACATGCAGCAACATGTAAAGAGTGGCCTTAAACTAATTTGGGCAGCTCTATAGTAAGCCCAAAACAGTGGCCAAAAGCTATGAGGTTGGGGCCAAATGCACATACAAGCATGCATGCAAATAGACCAACACTTAAGCATATAGAAACCACTCTCAAGCACACTTAAGAGGATGCAAGCATGGACAAATGGCATGCAAAATAAGCTTTGAAATCATGTTATAGAAGGTGCCAAACCAAGTAAACAAGACAAGCTAAGCATGCAAGCAAGCCCAAAGCCTTAAACCATGGCCAAATGAAACAAGCCCCAAAGGGCCATGGGGACCAAGAACAGTCCCAGTGCAGGTCTAAACAAAACCAAAAACACACCTAGATGGCATCTAAATGGTCTAAACATGCAAGCATGCAAAAGAGGCCAAACATGGAGCATAAGATGACAACCTTGTAAAGCATTAAAGGGACGTCAAATGCAAGCATACAACAATACCATGAGGACTGAAATGATGCTATAAGTAGTGCCAAACCACTGAAATGATGCAAGGATGGCATGCTAGAGGGACCAATGCTCAAGGCATACAAGAGAGTTTGCATGGTAGCTATGCAAAGAAAAGCATGGATGACTCAAATGACCAAAAATAGTCTCTTAGCATACTAAAACAAGCATAAAAGCTTCACAAAGCTAAGCCAAAAACAAGCTAGAAACAAGGCTCAAAGCGTAAAGCATGTTAAGGCAAATCAAGGCATTACAAGACAAGTATGCAAAGCAAGCATGGTGTGTCTAAACCAAGCAAAAAATAGAGATAATACATGGCAATATAAGCACAAAAAATAGCTAAGGCATGGCCATCATACACTTAAACAAGATGCTCACACATGAGGCAAAAATGGCCCTTTTCAAGGACAACAAGGAGAGGGGGTGGCCCTCTCCTTCTTAGGACCTTAAGGCACCATCCCCACCACTGAAATCCCTCAAGATTTCAGTGGTGAGGAGGCCCAAACAAGGTGGTCCCAAAGCTCACCAAAATAGCACAAAAATAGGGCCTAACAAGGCCTGTGAGGGGCCAAACACCCCCAAACAACAAAGAAACCTTAAACAACTATGTTAAGAACTCAAAATCAAGACTTTTATTAGTTATATACAAAGTCTAAAAACAGTTACAAGATTGGTTAAAAAGCTATGCAAAAATGGGAAATAAAGGATGAAGTTCTTACCCTTGATGACCCTCTTCACAAACAATGCTCCAGCTGGTTCTTCAAGCTTGAATCCACTCAAGAACACCAAGAACAGCTCCCCAGCACCTCAGTAGCCAAGGTAAGGTCTAACACTAGGTGTTTGTGCACAAAACTAAGACTAAAACACCTTAAGGCAAAAGAGAGATATAGAGATAGAATAGCTATAAATATGAACTAACCCTAACTCAGAGCTCCCTCTGTATTTTTTTGTCTAACCCTAATGGAGGGAGAAGAGGCTCCCTCTTATAGACAATCCCTCTTGCAAAGCTTCTCAAGTAAGCTAGTCAAGAGGGAAGCAATGGTGTATGCTAACTAGCACAGCTGGCATAAAATATCTGCAAAAGCAGATGCACAGTGGTCGGCCGACCCAAAATGCAATTTGACCAAAATAGATGGCCGGTCGACTACAAAGAGTGCCGGTCGGCCAAGCATTTGGCCGATGGCAACAAAACAATGGCCGGTGGCCTCAAGCCATGACCGGTGATGTGTGGGGATGGTTAACAAGCCATTCCCTGCCCCTCAAAGGCAAAACACAAGTGTTTGGTGCAAAACCAGACAAAAAACAGTCGAGCCGAGAGATCCTGAGGCAAGGCGCATTGCCAAGACCTCCGGGAACTCAAGACAAGCACAAATATGGATGATCACCGAGTGTTCAAGCGGTGACGTCCAAGTCTTGAGGACGATCAAAAATGGGGTGTCTACAACTGCTCACAATATTCACACACTATATTCATATACTGCATTCTGTAGAATACTGATGCATTTGCCATTTGTACTTTTTAGCCTCCCTTCCAGCTTCCTACTGTAGGAGGTGCTTCAGCTGGACCTTCCGCTCCTACCTGAGACGGCAGAGTATACCCCCGCACCAAAGCGGGGCACACTCATATTGGGAGTAGCTCACGGGTGCCAATTCCCGATGACGATGAGTCCGAGGCGGAGACGGAGGCAGAGGCGGAGGCAGAGGCGAAGTCATCTGAGGAGGAGACTAGAGATGGCACTGACTCAAGCTCAGAGGACGGCACTGATGATGATGCTCCTGGACTTTTGTCCAGGAAGAGGACGAGGATAGACCCTTAGGCCCGAGGCCGCTTGACATTGATCTAGATTTTTGCTGCTTTTCTTCTTCTTTTTTTGTACTTTTCCTTTTTTTGCTGGTAGCTAGAGTACCTTGTACTGCCGCAGGCAGGTTTTTTTTTCTCCAAAACTTTGTACTTGAAAAAGATGATGAAATGAAACAAAACATTTTATTTGAAAAAGTGTTACATTTTGGTACATTTTCATGCTTCGCATTGCATCACATCACATCACATAACAATGTAAATGGAATTGATCTCCTGTCTGAAAGTCAAACATTTGTATTACAATAACCAGGTAACGAACCGGCCAACGGCAAAACAACTCATACAACCCACAGCTTAGTCTGAACACTCGGCTCATACTCTGCTGGGAATTAATCAAGATATCTGAGCCATTACATTTATTACGCACGGCAAACCCTGAATAAACAGCCCAAATCTGAAAAGGCGGAATACGAAGGTGGAATCGGCTGAAGTTGAAGCACACTCAGATGCCCCAAATTTTCCCTTTCTTCTTTTGCTTCGCATAAATGTGGAGAATGGCACAGCACTCTAAGCACAACATGATTAAAGTTTTTGAAATTGAAAAAGGGTTTTTCAAACCGAGGTATTGAGCCTACAACTAAACACAGTAAAAAAGACTCAAACAGAAAGTACATGACCTAATCACAACGAGACACGCTCGGAAAAGACTCAAAACAAAAGTTGAGGTAAACAAAACAAAAGACACGACATACAGACGTGTTTACAAAAATGAGAAACCTCAAATCATGAGGAGCCAGTTCCTTCGGGCATTATTTCCCACCCTTTCTCATTTGTGATTCTCACATCACTCGGCCCTTAGGCTCGATTTTTTTTTTTTTTTTCTCAAAACCCTTTTGCTCACTTTTATCTTGACTTACACCTCTCTATTCTTTAATCTCTCATTTTCCATCCCTCCCCAGGGTGGTTATTAGCTGAATAGGAAGTTGTGGGTTCACGCTCAACACTATTAGCTCGTGGCTATTTCCTCCTGGAACGTCTAGTCGATGTTCCGGATGGAGTATCTTGATCCATTCCAATTTGTGCTTCGCACTTGGCTTGATACCTCGTTGCTTGGAGGTTGTTGAGAGCTTTCAGCCCTTTACTGACAGCTTCAGTTGTGTCTTCTTCTGGCGAATAGAGTGACCTTCGGGCAAGTATTGACAATCGGGGGAAAGACAAGGAGCCTAACCCAACTGCACCCCTAGTTCATCATTTTGACCAGTTTTTGTTTTGGTTTTCTACTAAAACGGTTTTGACCAATATGAGAGTTAGATTAACATACTTGTTCGATTTTTGATTTGAAAATCATGCGAGTTAGGCTATGAGCACTGAAATTTTTCCTTTTTTTGGGTCCAAGAAAAATGGTCCAGTTTTGGAAAAGATGGAATAATTTTCGAGAAAATAGTCAATCTCAGTAAAAATTCTCAAAAACTATTTTTGCAAATGGTCAATGCTCAACGAGCATGGAACTTACTCTCGAGATGCGCAACCTCAGATCGGAGGCAATGAAAAATTACCCCTTGCTTGAAAGAGCTACACGGCAATGAAAAGTTGCCCCTGGTTTGAATGGCGACTCATGGTAATGGAAAGTTGCCCCTTGTCTGGATGACGCCACAGCATTTTGTAAACAGTCCTCATTAGTGATGATCACGACCAAACTCTCGGACACGGAAACGACGAAGATGGACAGAACCAATATATGGACACAGTCACTTTGAAAGCGTTGGTAGCTGGACTTCAGGATGAAGTTGCCTACGTATCCCAAACATGGAAATCAAGCCTACATAGTTCACGGTGTCACAACGAAACTATCGGATTTAGAGAAGTCAAGGATGATCAAAACCATTACATGGACTAAATCTCTTTGAAAGCGTTGGGGGTTGGACTTCGGAATAAAGTTGCCTACGTATCCCAAACATGGGAATCAAGCCTTACGTAGTTCCGGTTAAGATACACTCGGGTATTTTAACCTTCACTTTTTTTGGGCTTTAACTTTTGCCAAGGCGCCCGTTGCGGGTTTTTGACCTTGTAAGCTTTTGTTTTTCTTTTCTTTTCAATTCTTTTCTTCTTCTTTTTTTCTTCTTTTTTTTTTTCTCTTTTCTTCTTTTTTCTTTTTTTTTTCTTTTTTGTATATATTTTTCTCTTGCTCTAACTTTTGCTCGGGTTGCCCTTCCGGGTTTTTGGCCCAGCGAGCCTCTCAAATGGTAAAAGTGTAACAAGTCCATGCCAAATGGTTTTAGGGTTTTGAAGCCATCCATATCTAGGACAGTGGCTGTTGTTATTGATTCGCAAAAGGATTCATCTTCGACTCTTCGAGTACATCGGACATTTTGTCCCTAGTTTAAGGGGTGCTTATGTTCTAGCTTCACAAGCTTCTTCTGGCGAGATCTGATCTTCTTGATCTGACTTTGATGCCTCTTGTTCGAGGGCTGCTTCAAATCTGGCCACACGGGCCTCTCTTGATGATTGATCGTTGAACGTTCTGAATGGGTTCAAGGTTTGAAAACAAATGGATTAAATCTTGAGGCTGAGAGCGATCCTAGGCTGCACAATCTCAAGAGCGATTCCACACAGGTCTTCACAGGACCGCGCAAAACATTTTGTTTTTGAAAGTTTTTATGAAAGCGACAAATCACTCACGCTGAAGATAGTGTGGAACCAATCTGGATCAAGCCAGGGTCCTTTCCAGTACTCACGCCAACAAACATGATTTCATTCATTAAAGGCTTAACATGCCTCACTTTCTCTCAAATTGATCAAAGTTTTGTAAAACCCCAGGAATTCTTTCCTCTTCGTTTTCATCACCGCAGTGTACAAAAAAAAGTTTTGAAAAACTTAGGTCAATACAATGAGTTTAGAGCACAGAAGCGTAAGTGAGATGCTCCGCCGTTTCATTCAAATCCTCTAGCACAACTAGCTTAAGGTAGCAATAAGCATGGAAACATGATAGCCGCAACTGTTTCATTCAGATTTCCTAGTTGCAACTAGCTCCACAGCAGAGACAGAATCAAAAGAAGACAAAAACGGTGTTTGAGGCAACAACCTCGGAATCACCTGACATTCTATACAAGGGGACTGACTCGCTACAACAAGACAGACCCTTAAGCAAAAAGAACTGACTCAAAACGATGAGACAAACTCAAAACAAAACAAAGGACTGACTCAACACCCAAGCCAGAAGTTACAAAACTAGCATTCGCAGATGCTCAAAAATGCGTGCCAGACGCCACATCCAAAATACGCCAAGGGTTGCCCGCAGGCGGTTCACATCCCCGATCACATACTCGCAGTATCCTCAAAGTCCAATAGCTCAGCAATAACAGACTTTGCTGAGGTGGGTGGGAGGATAACCTCATTGTCAATCAAATCTTGCACTTCATGACGAAGGCGAAAATAGTTATCGGTAGCGTGACCGGTTTGCTGGTGGTACGCGCAGTACAAGGCAGCATCATGTGTGAGAGGGAGATTCTTCGGGGGAGTCCGAGGCTCAAAGGGTTTAAGATGCCCTCTTTCGGCCAGGATCTGGAGTGCCTTAGACAACGGCATGTAGAGAGCGTGAAAGACCCTGTGCCCTCGGGGTAGGTACTTTGAAGTCTGAGAATTCTTGCTAGACGCACTAGCAAAAGGGTCGGCAGGCACTGCCTTGACATTCTAATCTTTCCCAGGTGCAGAGTTGGGAGTGGAAGGAACTATTCTGGCATGATGGGGCCTATCCCGGTTTTCTGCCTAGCTTGAACTGCCATTGGTTGGAGTGGGGAAGGCATCATCCACAGTCTTGGCCACGACTGCGAATACCTGTTGCTTATTCATTCTCCCGGCTTTCAAAGCCTCGACTGCCCACAGCAGTTGTTCAATGGGATCGACATCTGCCTTCATCTTGTTCTTACCTCTAGCCTCAGCCTGATCGAGGGCTTGGGCTGATGTTGACACGTCATTGCTATAACTTGAGACAACCTCAGTTTGGCTGACCTCGATCACAATCCGTCCCAATAGGGGGGCTCCTGCGGTACAAAATTCCCGACAAATGGTGCAGCTAGTGGCGAAGTCGATATTCCATAAGCGAGATCTGCCACAAACCTCTGGAGGTCACCAATCATCCCCATCAATTCGAATGTTGTAGGCTCACGAGCCTGATACAACTGGGGTTCCTAGATCGAGCACGTGGCAGGCGACCTGGGCGGATGTGGTACTTCAACACTGGTCTCACTTTGCAGGGTGATTCCTTGATCTAATGCGGCTGTCATAACCACGATTTCCTCTGAATTCTGTGTCATGATAAGTCCGTTGATCTTGAACAGTGACTAACGGATCAGATATCTGCCTTGCCCTATGCGAGGGAGAACATTGGCTATTCTGTACTCGAATCTCTAAACTGAAAGAAAACATGCAGCATTTCAGCCCAAACGAAACAAACACAGGCGTAGCTGAACAATTGTACTTTAATACTGATCACTGTTCCCCAAAATCACTGCCCCGAAACACTGAATCGGATACCTGCAGATATAACTGTTTCTCAAAAGCACTGATACTGATGCCCGCAGGCCTGATGCTCAAACTCACAGACTGATATGTACATTCCTGTAGAGATACACTCTAAAAGCACATAGCAAATAAAAGAGAGCCAAAACGCCCCTATGTTGGGGTATGGTTTCCCTGTCCTATTTTGTCAGGAACTAGGGTTTCACTACGCACACAGCATTTTCAAACAACCTGTACCGGGTAAGCAACCTGTCCTAGTTTGGAATGGTCACTATGGATTCCGAATATGCATTAGGTCGAATGGTCGAAAAGGGTGCCCTGGTAAAACTGGGGTTTGTGTTTCCATACTAGCAGAGCCCGCAACCGGTCAGCCTTATGGCATGCTTTGACAAAGTCAAGCCTCCGGCAAACTGCTCAGGAATAGCAGATAGCCAACACGGTGTCCTAGGCGCACCAATGCACATGCAATGCAAAAAACACATAAGTGTAGTCAAAGCAAGATATCACGAGTTCGAGTCAAGTTCTCTAAGTCTCCAACAGAGTTGCCAGAAACTGTAGACGCGCCCCGCGTGAGGGCCTCCCTGCTACAGTTCGGACTTAAATTGTCACGGTTCATAATCTGAACCAAAGAGTCCAAATCTGGCAAATTGATTTGGAAAACGAATTTTTGTAAAGAAGTGCCAAACATGGACTGCTTTGCCAGATACAGAGTCGCCACCTAAATATTTTTTAATAAGGGAATTTAGGAAACCCTGACTCGTTTGCCAAAGGCCACGTGTCCATCATCACCAAAGTTGCCTCGGCTCGGGAACTTGGGTACGATTGGGGAAGGTCAGCTATGAGCACCCCCTTTCGCCCGATCCGAAGATCGGCCTCTACTAACCATGATATCTGATTTTGAAAACGTTATGTGTTCTTATTCTGATTAATTAGCTAATCTTACTATGTGATGCGCACAACACAAAAGTATAGACTAGATCGCCTAATTTGGAACGAAGCATTGCATATCCGTTTGTTTGAAAAAAAAGTGATTTGAAATTTGCTACTCGCAAGTAGGCTAAAATACGGATTTCAATGAGTTGTCCCAACTCAAACAATCCAACTTTCACCCACAGGCATTCAGACAGTTATATCATATAAGCAAGTAGCCTTATTGTAAGCATGCTGACATGGCAGCACTCACACACATGCAAGGATGCTAAAACATAAATGCTTACCGAGTACTCCAAGCCAAAACAGAAACTAGTTAGTAATCATATGCATGATCCTAGTTCATGTTAAGATGGCTAATGCAACGCATGCGAGATGCAACTACAATAGGCTCGGCTATCATAATATGGCATATGATGATGCAACAAGTAGCACGTATTCAAGTTAGATTTGGAATACTATACTGTTAGCATGATGCGCCGAGCCCGGTGCATGCAGTACTGATAAATGATGCACGCATGCATAGCATAAGGATGCTAAATTAAACATGTCCTAATACTAACCACAAAAAGAAAGTAAGTAAAAGGGAGAAAGAAGTGGGGGTTGGAAGACATGCACACACGCACCCACACTTATTACAAATACGCCCCCACTCGAAGGGACCGAAAGAATAATACATATTTAACTAACCTACAAGCTAATTAAATATTACAGACCAATTAAACTAGTTAAGCAAATTAACTAATCTACTAAAACAGTAAACAGCCTCTGGAAGAGGGCCCAATGCAATACGTGCTCGGCTCCGCTCCGAAGTCCACTGCCATGCACAAGTTGCCTCTGTCCACACTATTTTCCTTCTCTGATTATTGCAAAATTCCCAAGGTGCACTCTATGAACCCCTTGATGACCCTCTTCACAAACAATGCTCCAGCTGGTTCTTCAAGCTTGAATCCACTCAAGAACACCAAGAACAGCTCCCCAGCACCTCAGTAACCAAGGTAAGGTGTAATGGTACATGTTTGTGCACAAAACTAAGACTAAACACACACAAGGAAAAAGAGAGAGATATGGAGATAGAATAGCTACAACTATGAACTAACCCTAAATCAAAGCTCCCTTTGTATTTTTTGTCTAACCCTCAGGGAGGGAGAAGAGGCTCCCTCTTATAGAGCTCACTCTTGCAAAGCTTCTCAAGTAAGCTAGTCAGGAGGAAGATCCCTCCATACACATGTATGGAGGGGAGCAAAGGTGTATGCCAGCTAGCACAGCTGGCATAAAAATATCTGCAAAAGCAGATGCATAGTGGTCGCTCGGCCAAAAATGCAATTTGACCAAAATAGATTGCCGGTCGACTACAAAGAGTGCCGGTCGGCCAAACATTTGGCTGGTGGCAACAAACCAGTGGCCGGTGGCCTCAAGCCACGGCCAGTGATGTGTGGGGATGGTCAACAAGCCATTCCCTGCCCCTCAAAGGCAAAACACAAGTGTTTGGTACAAAAGCAGACACAAAACAGTCGAGTCGAGAGATCCTGAGGCAAGGTGCGTGGCCGAGACCTCCGGGAACTCAAGACGAACACAAACACGGATAATCATCGAGTGTTCAAACGGTGACGTCCAAGTCTCAAGGACAGTCAAAAATGGGGTGTCTACACGTGCCGTTCTCTACATTTGTGCAAAATAAGATTTTGTGCGTTCAAAAACTGCAGGGTTCAACCCGGGTCATGTGGGAACAGTAAAACCAGGACCTATTTGATGCAAAAGAAAAAAGGGAAAATGTAGGGCATCTGAGTTTGTTTCAACTTCTGCAAGTTCTGTCATCGCATCCTGTATGTTCAGATTGAGCTGTGTGTTCAAAATTAAAAGAATACTGTGTTATGAGCCGTGTGTTTAGATCGAGTAGAGTTGTGTTATGAGCTGTGTGTTCAAAATTAAAAAACTACTGTGTTATGAGACATGTGTTCAGATCAAGAAGTGTTGTGCTATGAGCTGCGTGTTGAAAATTGAAATGTGTGAGCTGCGTGTTCAAAGTGGAATGTGTGAGCTACGTGTTCAAAATGAAGTGAATGAGCTGTGTGCCTGAAAATGAGCTGTGTGCCTAGAAAATGAGTTGTGTGCCCGAAAAGTGAGCTGTGTGCCCAAAAAATGAGTTGTGTGCCCAAAAATGAGCTGTGTGCCTGAAGAATGAGCTGTGTGCCTGAAAAGTAAGCTGTGTGCCCGAAGGATGTGCTGTGTGCCGGAAAAAATGAACTGTGTGCCCGAAGAATGAGCCGTGTGCCCAAACAAAGGAGTCAGGTGTCTTAAAATGAGCTATGTCCGAAAAAGTGAGCCGTGTGCGAAAATGAGCTGTGGTGCAAAAAGTGAGTCAAGGTGTTCAAGGATGAGCTGTGTGCCAGAAAAAATGAGCTGTGTGCCCAAAGAATGAGCTGTGTGCCCCAAAAGTGAGCTGTGTGCCCAAAGAATGAGCTGTGTGCCCGAAAAGTGAGCTGTGTGCCCAAAGAATGAACTATGTGCCCGAAAAATGAGCCGTGTGCCCGAGAATGAGCTGTGTGCCCCAAGAATGAGCTATGTGCCCGAAAATGTGCTGTGTGCCTGAAACAAACTATGTGGTCAGAATAAACCGTGTGTTAAGAGTAAGCTGCTTGCCAAATTAACAGAATATTGTGTTGTGAGCTATGTGCTAAGTCAGCATCGTATTCTAGTAAGCTGTATGCCAAATTAGTATTGTGCTATGTGCGAGCCGTACGCCAGAACGAGCAGAAGTACTGTGCATATGAATGTGTTCAGAACGAGCAGATATAATACATAGCAAAAGCATGAAGTGTGAAAGAAATGCAAAATGCATCGTTATGCACACATTTCTCGCATGGTTATGCATATTTTAGGCGCATTGTTATGCACACTACTCGTCGCATTACCACGCCCGTCTACCTTGCATTGTTATGCATCTTACTTGCGTTGTGCATGCCTTTTATCGCGCTATTTTGCACATCGCACTATTTTGTGCACCTTACTTGCATTGTGCATACATTTTATCGTGCTATTTTGCGCATCACACTATTTTGTGCACTTTACTTGCATTGTGCATGCATTTTATCGTGCTATCTTGCACACCTTACTTGCACTTGTTAGTGCGTTGCGTTGTTCGTGCTTTCTTGCGCACCTTACCTGCACTTGTTAGCGCATTGCATTGTTCGCGCTTTCTTGCACATCTTACCTGCACTTGTTAGTGCATTACATTGTTCGTGCTTTCGTGCGCATCTTACCTACACTTGTTAGTGCATTGCATTGCGCTACCTTGTGCACCTCACCTGCACTTGTTAGTGCATTGCTCGCGCTTTCTTGCGCACCTCACTTGCACTTGTTAGTGCATGGCATCTCACTGTCTTGTGCACTCTCTGGTCTGGGAGACCTTAAATCCTCTGGTCTAGGAGACTTTAAATCCTGCATCTTCATCACACTGTCTTGTGCACTCTCTCATCTAGGAGACCTTAAATTCTCTAAAGGTGTAATTCCTTTGGTGTTTGTCGTGCCCAAACGACTTCCGGTGATCTGGTATAGCCACATGCCTGTGTTTGCAGTGAGTTCCTAGGAGACCAACTGAGACGGTGAAAACTAGAGTTCGAATGGCTCATGCCTAGAACGCAAAGGTTCGGGATTTCCGAGACTAAAGTCTGGTTTAAATATCCAGAGGTATATCCTCGGCTCAAAATCTGTATGGCAGCCCCATAGATTGAGATAACATGTGTATGCGCCTCAATTCTGGATACTGAACCAACCTAGTCTGTCACCTTGTTGGAGAATAGGGAAAGCTACGACCATAGTCAGGGAGAAAAGTGGTACCTGTCGTCCAACCGAGAAGAAGGGAAAGATTCCCACATCAGCATGAGATAGGACATTGTCGAGGTAAGTCATTGCCAATTGCCCCCATAAGGTACCTTCGCTTCCTAACTACTACATCATCTAGTATGTCCATTGCATTGCATAAATCCTGAATTTTCAAACCGGTTTCGCCTAGCGTATAAGTCCAATTATCAAACCGGCTTCACGCAGCGTATAAGTCCAATTATCAAACTGGCTTCGCGTAGCGTATAAGTCCAATTTTCAAACCAGCTTCGCGTACCCTATAAGTCTAATTATCAAAATCTTCCTGCATATCATTTTGCATCCTGCCCCTGAACTACGCTGTTTTGATTCCTTGCAAAGGGTTATGTAGGCAGCCTGCGGGTTCAACCAACTGCATCTGTATTTTGTTTGTTTGTCCAAGTCTTCGGCCTTGTCAAAAATGGGTCGTCTCTTGGCTTTGACATTCACTCCCGTCACTTCTTGACTTCTGAGTTCTGTCAAAGAGGGGCAACTGTAGACACCCCATCTTTGACCGCCCTTAAGACTTGGGCACTATTGATGGTTTACTTGGTAGAGAAAGGTGTGCAGGGCAAAGGTTCAGTTTCTTCGGTAATGAGAGAGTCAAATCCCAACTTCATACCCCTTTTGGACGAAAACAATCTTGATCAAAAGATTTTAGACCATGAAACCCTCTCTTTCAAAATGTTTTGAAAATAAAGTTCCTACGATGTTCCGACGCTCGCATTTCGTTAAATGTTGCACTTTTCGGTAAACCGAGCAAGGACAAAGTGGAAACGAATGAAATAGAGATTAAATCTTTGAAAAATCTTTCAAAACACTTTGTTTAGGGGTTTGGATTTGAAGAAAAGAGGAAAGGAGAAAAGAAAACTAGTTTAGGAGAAATTCGGCATAAATCCGGGTAGGACCAAAACTGCGCGGCTTCACCAAAACAGGCATAACTTTTTTCACAATTGGAATTTTGATGCAACACTGCCACCATTGGAAATCTTACTTCCGAGGCTCCAATTTGGACACAAGAATGACCTGAAAAGGACTCCATATGAAGGAGTTATGGCCATTTGAAGTTGGACCTGAAAAGCAGAATTTTCCTGCCAACCAGAAAAACTAGATAGCCGACTAGAGAAAGTGGCTGGCCGACCACTTTCTCTGAAAAAGTGGTCGGCCGACCAGAAAAAGTGGTCAGCCGACCATTTTAACTGGTCGGCGACCTTCCTGTAGATTTTGAAGAGTCTGTGGATGCCAGTTGTGCTAGCTGGAGTGCACAGATTGCATCCTCTATACACGTGTATGGAGGGATGGCTTCCAAGCTCTAATCTTCTCCAAGAAGCTTTAGCACATGTTTTTCTATAAGAGGGGAGGCCTCTCTCCCTTCTCCAGGTTCTGAAGTTGGCCAAGAGTGATAGATACATCTCCCTCTCTACATTCTTCTCTCCCTCTATATTTTGTGCCTTAAAGAGTGTTATTCCTTCACTTTTGCACTATAACTCCTAGCCACACACCACCGTATTTGAGCTGAGATCCTTGGAGGTGGTTTTTGGGTCATAAGAGTTGGTTTTGGGCTGGAGGAATTGCTGTTGTTGCAGTGCTTCAAGGGTAACCCCTTTTCTCCTCTTTAAGCTTTGTTTTTGGTTACTCTCCTAGCCATATTTGCATGATGATTTGAGCTTAACTTTATACTAGAAAAAGTTCTTTTTTTTAGTCCTTGTGATGGTTGTTTAAGGCCTCTTGGGTGTTGAGGGTCTTCTACCCTCTTGCACGCCTTATTTCGCCTTGTTTTGTGCCATGCCTTAAGGCCTTCGAGCTAGTCCTTTCTTGGCCTTTTAACCACTGAAATCCAATGGATTTTTAGTGGTTGGCATGTGGTTTTGGGGTCCTAAATCAGAGAGGGGTGATCCCCTCTCTTCTTGTTTTGTTTTCTTGCATTATTGGCCTATCAAAGGAGCATGTGTTTCTACTATTTTGAGGCTTGGTTCAGGTACTTTTTTGTGACTTCTATGACCTGCCTTGACTCTTTCCATCGCTGGTTTGGTCACCTTTTGCATGCTTCTTTTATGTGTAGTGCAATCCCATTTGTGACTCATCAAAGTAGCATGTCTTTCTAGCATGTATGGGTTCCATTTCAGCAGGTTTTTGGTCATTATTTAGTATGTCATAACTCTGTCTAAAGTTGGTTTGATAGCCTCTTGCATGCTTCATGTACTTGTAGTATAAATCTTGCTTACTAGCTTTGTATGCATATTATTTTGGCTCATCATTCTAGCATATTTTGGCTATGCTCCAACATTATTTTATTCATATTTTGGATTGTTCTAGGACTGTTTTGGGCTTCCATGGTCATATCACTCATGTTTTGTATAGTTATAGTGCAAATGCTTTGGCTAGTCTTGAGTTTTGAGGTCCCTGGCATGCTATATTTGTGATGTTTGCATACCTTGGCATCATTTGGCATGGAATTTCAGAGCTTATATCTTTTCCATACTCTCACGTTTATCGCTCTTTAATTGTATTTGAGAGTTGAGCTTTATGCCTTACTTGTGAGCCATCATTTGGGCATGCTTTTTTCTTGCTTAGCATGCTATCATTTCAGTCCATTTCAGCCACTGTTTTGACCTGCATTAGGTCTGTTTTGAGTGCTTTAGGTCATTTGAGCATTGCTTGGTATGGTTGTAGTGTAAAGCCCTTTCAAGTCTCTTGGCATGCTTTATTTGAGCTATTTGCATGATATGGCTTCACTTTGCATGTAATTTCAGAGCATATAGACTTGCCATGCTCCCACTTTTGCCACCCCTTGAGTGCCCCTAAGGGTTGTGTTCTTGTTGTCTACCTTGTGGACCAATATGTGTGCATGTGTGTCTTGCCCTTTTGGTGCCTTAGTCTTCGTGTTATTGCCACTGATTTGGACAAGGCCGAGGCCTATCTATTTTGGTATAAGTCCATTGTGCATTGAGTACGCCATGTGGTTGCATGATCAAACATTGCATTTGTGTATGCCATATTCATTGCATTGTGTATGTTAGTCGCCATGTGCATTGTGCAGGCAAGCGTCATGAGCATTGTGTATGCCATGTAATTCATAGCATTGTGAATGCTAGTCGCATGTTTGCATGTCCATCCCTCACATGTTTGCATGTCTAAGTTGTATCGCATTAGGTTGCATACTTGAAGTCGCATTGTGCATGCCATGTTTGTTGCATTGTGTTTGGGATAGGAGTTAGCCCAAACACGGGAAACGAGGGGCGTTTCATACTCGAAGTGATAAAACGTACCTCAATTCCCAGTCGCCGACACTCTTGACTATACATGATGGAGTTTTAGGCTTTACGTGTTCATATGTGCATTCATTTCATATTGAGTTGCACAATTCGGCTCCTCGGTCATCATGCATCGAGATGCGTGATTGATGGCCCGAGGATTGAGAACTATACTCTCTTGAGCTTATGTAATGATAGGGAGGATGGTTGTGCACTCATGTGTTGCAAATACTTTGCCATGCCCCTCTCTTGCCCTCTATTGCAGAAAACCAAAAACCAGCAGCAAAAACTGGTCGGCCGACTAGATAAAGTGGCAGGTCGACCACTTTTTCTAGTTTTCACCACAAAAAGTGGTCGGTATGTGGTTTCCAAAGCCAACAACTGGTCAGCAGCCTTCCCACAGGTTCCCTTGGTGGAGTTTCAGCCTTCTGGAGCTTTGTGCAGTGTTCTGAGATTGATTGCAAACAAAGGCAAGTCGGGGCATCGTGACGGATTTTCGAGCAAGGCAATTCGAGCATGCATGCATCCTTCATCGTCCAAGGCAGAGCTGAGGCAGCCTACGTCATATAGTTTATATGCTTATTTTAATTGCTAACTTAGTTAATTTGTTAATTAGCTAGAGTTGTGTAATAATTAGCCGTAGCTTGTTATTCTTTTTGTCGGGTAATAACTAGTTTAATTAGATTAGCTTAGAATAGCTAGTTGGTTCTGTATTATTTATTCAGACCTCCGTCGAGAGGGCCAATGGTTGTAAATAAGTGTGCGTGTGTGTGATGCATGTCTTCCAACCCCACGTCTTTCTCCCCTTTACTTACCTGCTTTCGATGGTTAGTTTTAGGGCATGTTTCAATTAGCATCCTTATGCTTCACATGTTTGCTTTCATTTATCTGTCTTCCATGCACCAGGCTCGGCGCGTCATACTAACTGCATTGTACTTCAATTCCAAGTTGAATACATGTATCAAGTCGTATCTCACATGACATTTTAGAATAACTAAGCCTATCTTAGTTGCATTTTGCATGTGTTGCACTAGGCATTCTTGACATAGCTAGGATCATGCATTGATTACTAACTAGCTTCTTTTTTGGCTCGAAGTACACTGTAAGTATTTATGCTTTAGCATCTTGCATGAGTGTGAGTGTTGCCATGATAGCATGCTTGCCATGAGGCTATTTGCTTATGTGATATATCTGCCTGAATGCCTGTGGGTGAAGGTTGGGTTACTTGAATTGGGATAATTCATTGATTGTGAGTTTTAAGCCCACTTGAGGGTGGCAAAATTCGTATTTTAGCCTACTTGCGAGTAGCAAACCGTTTTCAAAACGAATATGAAATACTTTGTTCCAACTTAGATAATCCAGTCTATACTTGTATGCTGTGTGCATCACATAGTAATTCTAGGTTAATAACCGGAATAAGAGCACATATGTTTTCAAAAACAAGATATCATGTTAGTAAAGGCCGATCTTTGATCGGGCGAGCGGGGGTGCTCATTGCATGACCTTCCCCTCTCGTACCCAAGTTCCCGAGCCGAGGCAACTTTGGTAATCACGAACACGTGGCCTTCGGCACGAGTCAGGGTTTCCTAAATTCCCCCAAAATAAAATAGTTAGGTGGCGACTCTGTATCTGGCAAATTAGTCCATGTTTGGCATTTCTTTTTAAAAATTAGTTTTTCAAAACGATTTGCCGGATTTGGACTCTTTGGTGATTTATCGATCTTGCATTGCACTTTGTGAGATTAGATTCAGAACCGTGACATTGAGTCCGAACTGTAGTGAGCCTAATGAACAAAACGGGATTTTCCCGGGACGTTCGGACGCGTCTACATTTACTCTCCACAAAATATGTCCACGCCCTTAACTCGGCGTGATCACCACATCTTTTCCTGCACCAAAATCCCATAGGGGTGAGCATAAAGCCCAGTAGAGAATCCTTAACAAAGTATATACAGTTATGCAAGATTTCCAATATTAAATGCAAATGCCATGCAATGCCAAGTAAAAGAGGATTTCATTTACATGCCCATTTTTTTTTTTAAAAGTCCCCATGTTCAACAATAGCTTGAAATCTCAACAATTTCGTAATTTATAATTTTATTCAATGGGACGGTAAATATGACTCAGGTAATCCCTAGGTTAGTGTCTGCAAGTAGGCTTGACTACCACTACCAAAAATCCCACTTTATCAGTTGCTAATCGGAAGGGAAGTGGTACCTCTTCCTCGCCTGTTTTCGGTCTTTCAACCCAGACACTCAAGCCGACTTATCAATTCCATCTACACCTCCTATCCAGACTTACCAACGTATTTACCCCATAAACATTTCCATGATTTCATTTCACAATATTTTATTCTCAATGAAAGTTCCAAATCCTAATTCAATGTTCATGACATGCAAGGTTTTAGAAGAACCAATGCAACAATTATCTATACTACATCATGTTTCTCCACTTTCAACATAACTCCAACAAAAGTTTCATAAAGTTCAAAATTTATGTTTTCTCTTTTGAATTCCATTCCAACCAATAACCAAAAGTTTGCTACCATTTATCAATATATATATCAATATGCCCACAATTCATACACTTCCAACATTTTAATCATTTCAAAACTATAGCAATATTTGGACAACAACTTCCAATCTCAACAATTCTCATATGTTAAGAAACCCATCATCAATATATATGCATTTGTATAAAAACAAGAAGTCCTCCATTTTCTTTACTTATCATGGCACACAACAATATATATATATATATATAATATCAACCATGTACCCTCATCTTCTTTCATAAAAGGAAAACCCCAAATTTCTAGGTTTCTTTACCTAAACAATGTATTTCTTCATTTCTTGGCAAAATCTCACCAAAAACATCATTTTTATGCCAATGTGCTTCAACTATTCAAGAAAGTCTTTCAATGAAACAAAAGATGAATTTCTTTAACAAGCAACAAATTTTCTTGAGTCAAAAACCAAAACCTTTATAATATTTAAGAAAATTTCAAAATCAACTTCAATCCTGCATAAACAAGTATATATAACTCAAAGAAGTCCTTACCTCAAGCTTGATGAAGAGATTTGATAAAACCCGAGAATCAAAAGTTGTAGAAATTCGATCTCCACCGTAAAAAGTGAAGTTCTTGCTTTGCTCTCCAAGATTTGCGAAAAAATGATAGATCAAAACTCAATGGATTGCAAGAAAACAAGGGTTTTTGGTGTTTGGTGAGAGTTTTTAGAGAGAATGAGGAGCAAAATGATATTTAGAGTGAGAGAGAAATGCTCCAAAAGTGATATACACAGCACAAAAGAAGGAGAAAAAATAGAGTTTTCGGACTTAGGTCTGTCCCGCACATGCGGAGCCTGCTTCCCGCACGTGTGGTCCTCACCCCCGCAGGTGCAGCCCTCCTAATCCGTACCACACCCCACACTTGCATATAATGCAGTGTGCAAGGCTTAAATTCCCCACTTCCCCGCATGTGCGGCCTAATCTCCAGCACGTGCGGCCCTGGTCCTCTAGTCCATAAATTTTTTAGTTCGATTCTAGGCACTTTGGACCTAACCTCGCACTCTCCGAAGCAAGAGAAATTCAGCACCGAAATAAACACGAACAAAAACTTGTGGAAAAACTCCAGAACACAATAAACCCAAACAATTAACAAGTACTAAGTTAAACTGACGCCCCAACAAGAAAATTCCAAGGTTAAACAAGGGAAAAATGACAAATAGGTCATCCGGTCATCACATTGGATGTACCACGTATAACTGCTATGATTTTTAAATGACTGATATGACATGAAATATGAGACATTGATTGAATAACTGATCTACAGATGCAATTGACTGTTTTAATTACTGAAAGGACATTCATTCTTATCCCCTTTAGACATTCGTTAGCTCACAGTTTATTGTATATATGTAGGTGGTCAGGCACCAGAGCAAAGTTAGCAGCGTCAGCCTAATTTTGTTTTGTCAAGCCAACCTACTATGCCTCCACGAGGTTCCAAACCGTTATTGTCAAGGCTTTGTTTTGGGTGGTCTAAATCCACCTCTTTTGAATGAATGCCATATGGAGTCAAATGAATATTTCATAAGTTGTTTTGGCTTTGGGATTTAAATCCCCAACATGTCTTTTATTTTGTATTTAGACGTGTTTTGGACTTCAGTTTTTACATATATATTGAATATGGACTTGGACTTATGTCTGTATTGGTATATACATATATAAGTTGTTTGTGCATTTAAGTCCTCATAGCTCTTTGGACATTATGTTTTAATATTTACAAGCTTCCGCCGGCCCCTCCTATTGTATAATTGTTATTACTGTTAAGGAGGCCTTTGGTAATCACGGATTACTAGCCGGTTACGATGGTAAACCCTTAGGGGCGGGTTTGGGTCATGACAGAGTGGTATTAGAGCACGAGTTAATACCTCACACACGTGTCCATTGAGCATTAGAATGTCTAGAACGGATTTAAGTTTCATGCATATAGTAAGTAAGTAAGAAGTTGTGCATCCATAAATATGTATATATGTTTGTGCAATACGTTTCAGTAATGAAATTAATAATTAAGAGCTGCTATGGACTTTTGATAAAACTGGAATTTATTGAATCAATTTAGTAATGAGGCTGAAAGTTAAGAATTACGGTGAAATTTTTGAAATTTCTACTGTTATAAGGAAATCAGAATATTTGACTAGTACATTGGTGAGTATAAGTATGTTGATTTATGGAAACATAGTATTATGAGAAATTAGAATCTTTAATGGAAGCCATAAAAGTTATATGAGTTATACGTCAAATTGGACTATGAGAATACTTAGGAAATTGAGGAATTTGATGACCAATGAAATATGTGAAACTATGGTAACTAAGGATGGGTGAGTTATTTGATATGCAAGATGACATATTTTGGAAGGAACATATTATGTGAAATGTTAAACCGTGGAGTCTCATGCCTTTGTTGAATGACCTTGACAGTTTGATTGGAATCACGTTTGGCCAACGTAACTTCGAATTGGAAATTCTTGGTAAATTCTATGGGAATGAATAGGTTACCCTACCAGTGTCCTTATATACCTATATGTGTATGTCTACTTGTATATGATATGTACTTTGTGTTATAATCTAAGTCAGTTAAATTAACCCAAGTGTTATCAACCATCTTCTTGTGTTTAACCCTTCTCTTCTGTCATTAGCAAAAGGATGGTGAAAAGTGTGAAGGAAGTGGAGGTTGAATCCTTATCAAAGCGTCTAGACAAAGTAGTAGTGTTAGAGAATATCATGAAAGTTGTGCAAACATGCCATGAGAAAATACAAGATCAAAAGAATGAAGTCAATGAAGGGACTAAAGAATATATTTGCTAGTGTTATGTGTAGACGTCCCCGAACACCCCGAGAGGATGACTCCTGTTCGGTTCGTCTGTGGGTCTACTACAGTTCAGGACTCAAATTGTCACGGTTCTTAATCTGAACCAAAGAGTCCAAATCCGGCAAATCATTTTTGAAAACAAATTTTTTGTAAAAAAGTGTTAAACATAGACTGCTTTGCTAGATATAGAGTCGCCACCTAAATATTTATTTTGGGGAATTTAGGAAACCCCGACTCGTTTGCCTAAGACCACATGTCCGTCATCACCAAAGTTGCCTCGGCTCGGGAACTTGGGTACAATTGGGGAAGGTCAGCTATGAGCACCCCCGCTCGCCCGATCAAAGATCGGCCTCTACTAACCATGATATCTTGTTTTGAAAACATTATGCGTTCTTTTTCCGGTTATTAGCCTAGATTTACTACGTGATGCGCACAGCAAACAATATAGACTAAGTCGCCTAAATTGGAACAAAATATTTCATGTTTGTTTGTTTGAAAATGGTTTGATGGTACTACCCGCAAGTAGGCTAAGACATGAATTTTGCCACCCTCAAGTGGGCTTAGAAAACATGGTTTTGCCGCTCTCAAGTGGGCTTAAAACTCGTATTCAATGCATTGTTCCAATTTAAGTAACCCAACCTTCACCCACAGGCATTCAAGCAGTTATATCACATAAGCATATAGCCTCATGGTAAGCATGCTATCATGGCAACACTCACACTCATGCAAGGATGCTAAAACATAAATGCTTACCGAGTACTCCAAGCCAAAACATAAACTAGTTAGTAATCATATGCATGATCCTAGTTCATGTTCAGATGGCTAATGCAACACATGCAAGATGCAACTATGATAGGCTCGGCTATTCTAAGATGGCATATGATGATGCTACAACTAACACGTATTCAACTTGGAATTGAAATACAATGCAGTTAGTATGATGCGCCGAGCCCGGTGCATGCAAGACAAATGTATGGATGCATGCATGAATAGCATAAAGTATGCTAAATTAAATGTGACCTAATACTAACCATCAAAAGCAGGTAAGTAAAAGGGAAAAAGAAGTGGGGGTTGGAAGACATGCACACACGCACCCACACTTATTACAAATTCTCCCTCGCTCGGAGGGACCAAAAGAATATATAAATTAATTAACCTACAAGCTAATTAAATATTACAGACCACTTAAAATTAACTAAGCTAAGAAAGCAGTGAAAGGCCTCGGGAAGAGGGTCCAATGCATGCGTGCTCGGGTTTGCTCGGAAATCCGTCGCCATGCACAAGCTGCCTCTGTTTACCCTGTTCTGCTCCTCTGAGACTTGCACAAATCCCAAGGTACACTCTTTGGACATTGGGGAATGCCACCGGCTAAGACAAATGATCACCGACCATGGCAGGATGGTCATCGACCATTGGTTGAGCTCTCGGCCACAAACTTTTGGTCGATCGGCACTCTATTCAGTCGACCGGCCAAAGCTTCCTGCAGAAACCTGTTTTGACAGCAGCAGAGGGCAAAACATGGCATGACAATGCATTTCAAAGCAATGTGTGCACCAACACACCCCTTATCATGTTTATGACTCAAAGGAGCATGGTACTCGATTCTCGGACCACCAATCACGCATTTCAATGCATGATGGCCCAAGAAGCCAAAGTGTGCAATTTCAATATGGAATGAAATGCACAAAACAAATATTGGGCCCCAACCTCTATCATTATCAATTCAAGAGACAAGAGATGCATGCTATGATATGCAACCTGAACATGCAAGCTAAGCATGCAAAATGAGCGTGTGAACATGTGATATGCAATAGGCATACAACCTAAACATGTGGGCGTGTCTATCATACAACAACATGCAACATGAAACAAGCATGTAACAACATGGTAAAATGGACTTACACTAACATGGATAGCTCTCAAGCATGCCAAAATTAGTGGCCAAAATGATGCGACAAAGGCATGAAAACACACATACAAGCATGCACAATGCAAGGGCTCAAGCCTAAGGCACAAAACTCAACTCTCCAAGAGCATGGCAAAGATGAAACAATGAACACAATGGCATATATTCCAGCTCTAAAATAGCATACAAAATGACTCCGAAATGATGCAACAACTCACACGAAGCATGTTGGATGGCTTAAGCATTGAAACTAGTGAAGTGTGTTACACTATAGGTATGCAAAGCAAGCATCATTTGACCATGAGGCATGAAAATAGAGCCAAGGCAGTCCTAAACATGCACCAAATCAGTTCTAAGCATGGCCAAAAGTGCTAACATGAAGGGCTAAAACAACATGCAACATAGGCTAGTAAGTATGGTTTACATTACATGTATATGAAGCACAAGAGAGGTCACCAAACCAGCCAAAAATAGAAACATTGTATGCTAAAATATGCCCAAATAACTGCTGAAACTCAGTCAAGGCATTCAAAAATGATGGGCTCCTTTGGAGGGCCATGCAAGGGGTTGTTCCACACCTATATGATGGACACACCAAATGGCAAAACCAACTCTGGAAATAGGTTATGAGGGTCCTAAAACCCACCAAAAAGGCCCTGGAATGGGTCAATGAAGCATGCAAATGAAAGCCCCTTTCAAAGGCCTTCAGGAGGATTGCTCCACACATGCATGATAGACACAAAATATGGCCAAAGAGGCTCTAGAAAGAGTTAAGGCAGACCTAAAAACTCACAAATAATGGCCTAAAATAAGACTTCAAAGCATGCAAAATGGGGGTCCTTTGGAAGGCCAAAAATGCAAGTAATCACGGCAATAAGGAGAGGGGATGACCCTCTCCTTCTTAGGACCTTAAACCACCATCCTCACCACTGAAATCCCTCAAGATTTCAGTGGTGAGGAGTCCCAAACAAGGTAGTCCTGGAGCTCACCAAAAATGCACAAAAATGAGGCCAAACAAGGCCTAAGAGGGGGTAAACGACCCCAAACACAAAAGTGACCTTAAAAAAACTTCAAGAGGAGCTCAAAATAAGACTTTTTTAAGTTTATGACAAAGACAAAATATTCTTACAAGTAAGTCTAAAAGTGTGTGCAAAAATGGGAAATAAAGAGGAAAAAAGGGTTACCTTTGAAGACCAGCAAGAACTAGCAGCTTTTAGACCCAAAAATGCAACCCTCAACCTCTAAAAACAAGCTCCAAGAACCTCCAAGTGATGATGGAAGTGTGTGGCTATGAAGTGGTGTGCAATAGGCCAAGAACAAGACCCTTTTGAACCCTCTAACACACCCAAATGTAAAGAGAGAGGGAGATATAGAGAGAGAGTGATATATATATATCTTATATATCAGATTTTTCAACCCTTGAAATGGAAGGAGAGGATCTCCTTATATAGGCCAAGGCAAGGTGCCAAGCTTCTAAGAGAAGCTAACATAAAAGGGGTCAAGGGGGTCAAGCTTATCAAGGAAGCTAACCCAAAGGTCCAAGCTTCTCTAAGAAGCTTGGAGCAAAAGGGCCAAGCTTCTCCAAGAAGCTAAGAAAGGTTCAAGCTTCTTGGAGAAGCTAGAGCAAAGGGTTCAAGCTTCTTGGAGAAGCCAAACCAAGGGTGTAAAAAGTTCAAGCTTCTTGGAGAAGCTAAACCAAGGGTTCAAAAGGTTCAAGATTCCTCAAGAAGCTAGAACCAAGGGTTCAAAAGGTTCAAATCCCCTCAAGAAAAGGTCTCGGCCAGAAAAAGTGGCCGATCGACCAAAACAAATGGCCGGTCGACCAAAAACAGTGCCGATCGGCCATCACTAATGGCCGATGGCAATAAAACAGGGCCGGTGGCCTCAAGCCATGGCTGGTGAGGTGTGGGGATGGCCAACAAGCTATTTCCCACCCTCAGAAGCAAAACAAACAAGTCGAGTGGTCTTGAGGCAAGACGCGTAGCCGAAACCTCCGAGAACTCAAGACGAACACGAACAGGGATGATCATCGAGTGTTCAAACGATGACGTCCAAGTCTTAAGGACGGTCAAAAATGGGGTGTCTGAATTATGATAGGAGAGATGAGCAATCCTAAGCAAGGTCGTAAAAGAAGTAAACTTGCCCTAACATGTCCAATATGTCTCAAACGTCATAAGCAATTATGTTATTGACTCACGAGAGCATGCTTCAGATATGGAGAAATAGGGCATCGAGTGAAAGTTTGTCCAACACCTAAGTGTAGACACCCCATTTTTTACCGTCCTCAAGACTTGGACGCAATCACTTGTGCATATGATGATTGTGATTGCGTGTGTTAGTTTTGAGTGCCCAAAGTCCTCAGCGGAGCGCCCTGTCTTTGAGCCTTTAAACCTTTTTTTTTTTCTGTGCCTTGTTTTGGACCAAAACTTGGTGTCTGGACCTTTTGGTGACCTGTCGGCCACGACCATGGGCTGTCAGCCATAGACCATGGTTGTCGGCCATTGGTGTGGCCAGTCAGCTACCAATGGTGGCCGACGGCCACCAGTGTCTTTTTCCAAATATTTGTTGATAGCTGTGACAGCCGTTAGCACACTGAGCTGCATCTCCCTACACGTGTATGCTAGGATGTTTCTAAGCCCAAGGCATGTTTTTCTATATAAATGGGGGTTCCTCCCCCCATTGTTGAGGGTTAGAAATTTTGGAACAAAAAATCTCTCTCTCTAGATTTCTCTCTCTCTCTCTCTCTCTCTCTCTCTCTCTTGTAATTTTGTGCTTAGTTGCTTGTTTTTTCTACACTTTTACATACACTACCTTAATCAAAGTTGCTTCTCTTTGGGCTGAGGTTATTTGAGACCCTCTTTGAGCTCTAGCAAGTGGTTTAAGCTTGGTTTGGTGCCTAAACTTGAGCTTTGCTTCAAAGGTATAACACTTGCCTTGTTTACTTTGTTTCAATATACTTGTTTTACCATCTTTTCTTACTATTTTGGGGCTGGTTTTAAATTGTAAAAATTTCTATTTTTGTGACTTAAAAGTGGTGGTTTGAGCCCTTTTTAGTTAGGGGGTGGTTCACCCTTCTTGCTTCTTAGTTTGTAAAGTTTTTGTGCCTTTATTCATCACTTTCAAACCAACTTTTTTGGGCCTTTTAACCACAGAATTTTAAAGGTTTTTCAATGGTAAAAAACTCATTTTCAAATCCAAAATTGGAGAGGTTAGCCTCCCCTACTTGTGTCTTGTTTGCAGGCCTAGTTAATCCCATGTATTAGCTTAATGTTTTAGCTTTTTGTGGCTCAAGTCCAGCATGTCTTAATCTCTATTTTGGCTGTTTGGTCCTTTTTGAGTCTTGTTTTGCATAGTTGTAGTGTAAGTTCCTTCACTAGCTTAATATTTTAAGGCTTTAACCACCATTGGTTTGAGTTGGTTGCATGTTTTAGTGCTTTTATCACTCATTTCCAAAACTTAATCATCTCTACAATCTCCCTCCTTTCTTGATTTTATTTTTGCTTTGAAAGTGGTTTCAAACCACTTGTTTTCCTAAGTGTGAAATGGAGGTGCTACACCCAATGGTTTAATCCCTTAGAGGGTTCTTTACCAGTAGTGTAATGCCATTTTCATACCCAAAGTAACTTGTGGTTTGAGCCCTCTTTGCATTAGAGGACACTCACTAATGGACTTAATGGATTAAAGAATGGTTTGGTAATTAAAATGAGTAAACAAAATTGGCAACTAAAGGAGGCAAAATAAGCATTCTTTGTATTGCATTGCATGTGTTCAAATCGGACGTTAATTTGAACACAAGGAAAATGGGACATTTCATACTCAAAAGTGATAAAATGTGCCACTTTCCTTGGTCTCTATTGCCCTTGATCATGCGTGATAGGGTGATGGACATTTTGGTCTCATTTTGCATTTATTAAACTTGCACAATTGGTTTCACAAGCCATCATGCAATGAAATTGCTTGATTGATGGTTTATGAATGAAATTTTCTCCCCCCTTTGATTTCCCCATGAAAATGAGAGGCAAAGTGTGAAAACAACCTTTGAGAAATACATTGTTTTGCTATGTTTTTCTCTCTGTTGCAGCAAGGAAGTTCAGGACAGCAGTGGCCGATAGCCACCACTAGTGGCCGACCGACCACCACGAGTAACCGACCAGCCACCATTGGTAGCCGACTAGCCCCCTGTCAGCCACCAATGAAATTTACACAGTGTGTTGGTAAGATGGAGCAGAGGTGTTCTGGAAGTGGGGAGCACTGTCAATGTTCAAATGTGCAAACAGAGGCTTGCAGCAGCAAAACAGCGGCTTTTCGAGTAGAAACTGAGCATGCATTGGCCTCCCTCACTTCCCGGGATTAGCTAATGAGTTTAATTAGCAATAGATTAATTAATTGTAGCTAATTAAGAGTTATAAATAATTAGTTAGCTTAATTAGCGTAACTAGTTAGCTCTTATTCATTCAAACCCTCCTTCACGAGGGTGTAATGTTGTAATAAGTGTCCGTGCATGTGTATGTCTTCCAACCCCTACGTCTTTCTCCTGTTTATTTAATCACTTTTGATGGTTAGTTTAGGGTTATGTTTTAATTAGCATATCGCATGCTTGCATCCATTCATTCATATTGCATGCACCGAGGCTCGGCGTATCATTCAAACTACATTGTCATTTCAAATACCTTCTTTGAATACATGTTTAATCGCATATTATTCAAATCGATCCATATGTCGAGCCTATTAATCGCATATTGCATCTGTTGTACTAGGCATTTTGTATAGTTCGGAATCACGCATTATTTTCTAACTCATATCTTCTTAGCTTGGATTAGTAGGTGAGTTTTTATGTTTTAGCATACTCGCATGAGTGTGAATGTTGCCATGTCTAACATGCTTGCCATGAGGCTATGTGCTTAAATCTTGAATGCATGTGGATGAAGGCTTATTGTTTGAATTGGAACAATTCAACGAATGTCCGTTTTAAGCCCACTTTGTTTAGTGGCAAATCATGTTTTAATCCCACTATGTTCGGTGGCAAATCCGCAATCTTTAGAGCCACTTGAGGTGGCAATTTCAAACCATTTTCGCAAACAAACATGAGTTGAATTGTTTTAAATTGAGCAAACTAGTCTATAATTGCTTGTGCGCATCACATAGTAAAGATAGCTTAATAATCGAAACAAGAGCACATAATGTTGATAAAAATCATATCATGATTAGTGAAGGCCGATCTTTGATCGAACGAGCGGGGGTGCTCAATTCATGACCTTCCCCTCTCGTACCTAAGTTCCTAAGCTGAGGCAGCTTTGGTGATGACAGACACATGGCCTTCAGCACGAGTTAGGGTTTCCTAAATTTCCCCAAAACAAAAAATATTTAGGTGGCGACTTTATATCTAGCAAAGCAGTCCAATTTTGGCACTTTTGATTCAAAATCAATTTTCCAAAACGATTTGCCAAATTTGGACTCTTTGGTGATTATCATTTTCACATTGCACTTGTGAGATTAGATTTAGAACTGTGGGAGTCCGAACTATGAGGCCATTCTTTCAAACCTTCCAAAAGGGGGCGCAAAAAAGGCGAGCCACAGTTTTTGGCAACTCTGCTAGGGATTTAGAGAACTTGACTCGAACTCATGATATGTTATTTTATCTACACTTATGTGTTTCTTTTCATTTGCATTTGCATCGGTATGCCTAAGTTATAGTGTTTTCTATCTGCTATTCCTGAACAATTTGTCGAAGGCTTGCTTGGAAAAGCTTGCCAAAAGGCTGACCGGTTGCGGGCTCTGCCATGATGGGAACACAACCCTTGGATTTGGACTACCGCTGTACCGTTTGATCCTCCTTTCACTTCTCAGTGTTAGGTGTGAGAGGTACATTAGGTAGTCTTGCTGAGGTACCCTTTTTGACCAATCAGTCTAGTTGCATATCGGAAACCATAGAGACTGTTCCAAACTAGGATAGGTTGCTTACCCAAATGCAAGAATTGTGTGAAGCCACTTGTTATGCCTAGTGAACCCTAGTTCCTGACGAAACTAGGACATGGTAACCCTACCCCATCATTGGGGTATTTTGGCTCTCACTTACTTGATATGTGCTTTTAAGAGTGAAATTCTACAAGAATGTATGTATCAGTCGCAAGTCTAGGTATCAGTTTTTGGGAGGCAGAATTCAGTTTTGAGCATAGTTCTACAGCTTTGATTTCATCAGTGTACTGATTAGAATCTGAGCAAAGGTGCTGTGTGGTTTCTAATTTTTGCTTTCTTTTACTTTATTTCTTTTTGCAAGGTAGTTTTTCACCATTGCTTCAAACGATTCTATTACCCCCCAAGCACTCTGGACTTGAGTGAAAAGACTTTATAGATCTGGGGATCTTGTCAGGGGACAGGTAGTGTTTGCTTCACTCCTGCCAGTTACCAGACGGAGGAGGATCAGGTAGAATTCACCAATCCAGAAATTAGCTTTTACTTCACCCGCACCGAGTCAGGCCCAGTCTTCTACTTCTACTCCAGAAAGAGAGTATTCGCTAGTTTTGATAGCTCAACATACCCCGATCAACATGGAAGATATACTTCGTCAACTCCAGCAAACCATTAAGACTATGCAACTAGATGCTGCCTGACAAGCTAAGGTCACAACCGCCAAGCTAAGGTTGTAGCTTGCCAAGCAGAAGTGATGGATAGGCTTCAGCAACAGCAACCACAACCGGCAGTAGCCTCTACATCCCATGCACCCCTAATGGGAATTCCAACACCCAGGGTCACAATCAATGTCCAAGAGAATATGGGCATCCCGGCAAATCTGATCCCACCTAAGACCTCCAAGGCACTAGTTTACCAAATGGAGGCGTCATTTGAATTCGAGGTTGACCCCACTACATTGAAGGTCAACAAGCTAGAAAAGCTCTTCAAAAGGGCGCAGGGCATGAATTCAATCCCTAACATTGAGAATGAATACACAAATTCCGCAGTAACTCTGCTGGACAGATTTAAGATGCCACATATAGACCGGTTCGACGGCTCCGGAGATCCTATGGTCCATCTATGGCTATTCTCTGACATCCTACGACCAGTGGGTCTCACCAGACTACAAAAGTTGTCGCTTTTTGGCCGAACCCTGTCAGGTATAGCGGCCATTTGGTATGCCAAGCTTGAAGACTCTATGAAGAGAAACTGGGAGGAAATGGCCAAGGCCTTCATCGCGCAGTACTCCTATAATACCCAGATTGAGGTCACAACCCATGATCTCGAAGCAACCCGCCAGGACCCGAATGAGGGTTTCTCGAATGTTGTGACCCGATGGAGGGCTAAGGCCTCTATGATGACTATTTGGCCGTCTGAAAAGGACCAAATCAGAATGGTGGTCCGTAACTTGCAAGGAAGATTATTACAGAAGATGATAGTCTTGCGTTTGTTTACATTTGTTGAGCTCCATGAAATAGAAGTTCAAATTAAGGATGCGATGAAGCAGGGACTGATAAACCATGAGAAGGAACAACCCAAAAGGCCCTTTACACGTAGCTCCAATGCAGCCACGACTGGTGGCACCTCTACACGGCCTCCAGATGTGAGCATAGTCACCACCACACCCAAAACTACCACCCCTTTTGCCGGTACATCCAATACAACCTCACAAATCTTGAGCCATCAAGCCCAAAACCAAAGGGTCTTCACCTCACTCTACATGACTTTGTCCAAAGCCTTAGGGGTCCTAATAAAAAAGGGGCATCTTAAGCTGTTAGAACAACGCCCACTACCCTATCCTATCCTTCCGAAACACAACCTAGCCAAATACTGTGCTTTTCACCAACAGCATGGTCATGATACTAACCAGTGCTTCAGACTGTGTCATGAGATTCAAGATTTCATTGACAATAAGGTGATAACACCTCCCAAAAAGCCAAACTTCACTACAAATCCTCTCCCACCACATAACCAAGTCCCTCCACCTCGAAATATAAACCTCATCCATACATTGGTCGTCCCTTATGACCCCAGTATATGCATCACCCTTTCCCACCTACCTAAGCCAGCGTTGTTCATCCCTGAGAGCACAGGCTTATGCATGATGAGCACGTCTTCACTCCAACCCGAACCAGTGGTGGTGATAGTGGAAGATGAAGGAAGGTTAGCCTTAGTGGAAAATGTTAGTCCATTGCCCAAGGGCTCTAAGGACTTATCTGATGGGGTGTACAACCCAAGCTGCTATATTGTGCCAATCAATCAAGCTAAGTCAGAAGTGGTGTTGCTGACTGGGACAGAGGTCAATGTAGTTCGAGAAGATAGACCAAGTCAGGGATTAGATGATCTAGCCGACTTGGAGGAGGATATAGACAACTTGCAGTTCTTTGATGAGCAAGATCAAGGGGACATGCACATTGATTGGTTTGATCTGAACGGGTCAATAGACAATTATGGGTGGCTAAGTTATGAACTCGATATAGATGAGGGAACTGAATCGAAGCTGGAAGAACAGAAAGCGAGAACCGCAGCAATGGCCAAAACGGCCAATAGAAAGGGTAAACTACCAGAAAACACCGGCAAAGAACAATTGGCTCAGGAACTGGGCATTATTAGTATTGTAGATACAAAACAAGAAGTCGCGCTGGAGCGGTTTGGGCAAGAAATGAGTGAAAGTGATTAGAAAATTAGAATAACTCAACGTCCCGTGGGGAATGTTTCTACTGAGAGAACACTTAGATCGGAACCGGACAATTGCTTGTCGGTTGCCGGAGGCATGTAGTGGGAAGATGATGATTTGCATCTTGCCCACACTGATGAGGATTGGGGTGAAGGCATTCCTGACAATACCTGGTATGTGGAAAAAGTTGGCCACATGACAATAAGTGGCCGATATTTCAAACCACCGCATCTAGACCAACCCAAGGCATTTGGAAAGGATAAAGAAGTTGAGAAATAGAAGGAAAAGCAGCTAGAGGAAGAGGCTGTACTAAAATAGTTGAAAAAAATTCAAGCTGATATATTTATCTAGGGGCTGCTTATGGCTTCGGGAGTGCATAGGCAGGCTGTATTAACAGCAATAGATAAAGCCAAGTTGTCCATCGACACCACCCCGGAACAATTGGTGAGATTAATTTTCCCGGGAGGCGTTGCGCTGACTTTGACCTTTTTAGATAAGGAATTACCGCCAGAAGGCTCTGCACACAACAAGCTTCTATACATATCCGTAGAGTGCCAAGAAAAGTGGATACCAGTGGTATTGGTTGACACTAGGTTAGCAATCAACGTCTGTCCTAGAAATCGGCCAATTTTGTGCCTACTGCCCAGGTGATCCGAGCGTATGACAATACAAGCAGAGAGGTAATGGGGATAGTGCAGATTAGAGTACAAGTCGGCCAAGCTCAGCAAGACATCGAGTTCCATGTCCTGGATGTTCCAGCCAATTTCAACTTACTACTTGGGCGACCCTGGCTGCACCAAGTGAAAGTTGTCTCTTCCACCTTCCACCAGATGCTGAAGTACCCCCATAGGAAAGGGGTAGCTATAGTCTTTGGGAATTCATCTACACATCCCCCGCCAGAGGTCACTACACCTATGCTGGAGACTGTGCATGGCGAAAAGGATGTCTTCCTTTTGGGGTTTACCTTGGTTAAGGCTTGGGTAGTGCAAAATATCCTGGCCATCGATGAGGGCTTGTATGTCAGTGCCCAATCTGTGTACTTCATGAACAAACTCAATGTGCTAGAAGAAAATAGAGCTGAGAGGAAGAAAAAAGAGAACCGAGAGAGAGATAGATAGATAGATAGGTAGAGAGAGAGAGAGAGAGAGAGAGAGAGAATTGTGTTAGAGAATTCAAGTCAAGGGAAAGGAAATTCAAGAAAGGAAAATGCAAGATCATCAAGAAACTATCAAATTGAAGATTAAAGGTAAGGATTTCAAGTTTGAATTTTGTAGAATCCTTGTATTACACTTGAATTAAAGATGAGTTTGGGTTCAATTTCATATAATTTGGAAGAAATTAGAAAATAAAGATGAAGAGATTAAGTTAGGTTTATGGTTATGGAAATTAATTATTTTGGGTTTAATGTTGTGATTTTGTATGAAATTAAGCTTCATTGTTACATGCATGAGTAAATTCTACAAGTTTAATACTCTAATTATACATGCATCATGGATTTTGAAGAATTTGAACTAATTCAATATCATGTTTTGAAGAGAAAAAGGAAAAAGCTTTAAAAAGAACAAACTTATGGAAATTTGGAATTAATCCTAAAGTAAGACAAATTTTTGATTTTATTATGAAAATTATGAATTTGTTGGATCCATGCATGTAATTGAATTTAAAACTTTTATTCAATTTAAACACATTGGAACATCTATGATCATAAATTAAGTTTTTGGTTAAAATTTGAGGTAAGTTGAAATTCTAAGAAACTGATTTTGTAATTCATTATTTAAGTTTGATTTTTGTTATTAATAATGAAATTGAATTCCATTTTTACATACATCATGAAATTTACAAGAGTTTTGAGAGTTTATTTCATGTTCTAAAATTTGTGGGTTTGAAATTGGGTTTGATATGGAGAAAATAAATTAAATCTAAATTTGGACAATATGGAAATAAATTATAATTTATAGTTGTGAATCAAAATTAGTTTGATTTTGATTTAAATTTCTTACATGTACATATTTTTGAAAAGGCCTTATAACTTTAATTTATGTTTTATTAAACAAAGGAAGAAGAATGTTGGAATTATTATATTCATGAAATTATTGGTTTAATGATCAAAGAGATTTTTGTATTAGAAATTGGAAAAATTAGTCATGGGTTCATCTTTATTAATAAAATTACATGTTTAAATTGGTTTATGTAAGAATTTAAGTTTTGAAATTGTGTTTGGAAATTATTTTGTTCATCTTGAAAGCATAGAAAATTTTCTGGCTACTCGAGCGATAATGTGATAATCTTGGTCCGTATTATGCCAACTAACCTTAATTATGATTGTGATTATGTGTTTGATATGATTTTGAGTGTCGTTTATATGAATATATGTGGTTTTGAATTTCTATCTATTCACCGTAGGAAAATCTATTTGATTTTCTACTTTAGAATTTAAATTGAAGGCCTTATCGGCCATAGAAACTGAAATTGACTACGCCATTGTGATTGGCATAATTTTTAGAGCCTATGGTGAAATTTAATTAGAAATTGATTTGGATCAAAATAATTAGATTCAGAACGATTAATTAAACTCTATTATTTAACCTTAATCAATTTGATTAAGAGAGCCTATATAAGGGCCTTATTACACTTTAACTCTTCATTTTGTGAACTCAAGAATTCGGTTATACACTCTAGAGAGAGAGAGAGGGCCAGTTCTAGAGAGAGAAGGAGGGAGGATTGTGTGTTTTGGCTCAAAGCTTGTGAATTTGGAAGCTACACTCAAGAATTAGCTATAATTTGGAAGAATTGAAGCTCATAGGTGAGTAATTGAGCAAAGATTTATGAGTTAAGTTTGTAATATGGTGAATTTAAGTTATATTAGAATCAAGAATGACGATTTGTGTTGAATTGAGTGAGTTTGAAGTTAAAATGCACATGCATGAAAGAAATTGCCTTGTAGAAGCATATTTGAACGCAAAGCATGATGAACATGATGAAATTGAGATCAATGTATGAATGCATGTAACAATTTGTTATGGATTTTCATGTTTGTGTGTAAGATATGTTAAATGAGTTGAATTGGAAGTCAATTAAGGCATGCATCCATGAAAAATGAGACTATAGGGCTCAACTACATGTTATGAAGATGAATTTGGTAAGAATTGTATGCGTGTGTAATTGAATCATGATAATTGAACTTCAAAATGTTGTAATTTAGCATTTGTATCATGTCAGAAGGTTTGCATGTGAAGTATGAGTCATAATATGCAAGTTACATCAGTTTGAATGCAAATTTGAAGCTCAAACAGCTTGCTGGAAAACCCAGAATTTGGCATGTCCACTCGAGCGGGGTAATGGCTGCTCGAGCGTGAAATGCTAGTTCCTAGAACTTTTGCAGACATGGATGTCCGCTTGAGCGAAGAGATTTACGCTCGAGCGTCAAGCCATGTAGTTTGACTTTCAACTCGAGCATCCGTAGTCACACTCGAGCATAAAAATGAGACAACCAGTACTTGTGCAAACCATGGGGGTCCACTCGAGTGGAGGAACCAGCGCTTGAGCGGGGAGCCCTGTTTTAGAAACTTGGTAAAGATGTTTTGTGTTTCATTTTCCGTTCTCTTTCATTTCTAAGTACTCTTAGGCATACATTGTGCATTGTAAATGAGTTAAAAGAATAAGAAAGAAGCCTAAGAGAGATGTATGAATTAAGAACGGATTGAATTGTTTGTGACCCATTATGTTCATGAAATGTGTAGGGTCAAGCACGGAGCAAATCCACTGGCAGATCACTGTGAGTAATATCTTAGTAAAGATATTTGAAGTATGTTATTTATCCAATTGCTTATTTCCATATCAGCCTTATAAATTTGTTAAACAGAATTGTGGACAAATATTTGTTATGCCATATAATTGGGCCAAAAGCCGTCAGACACCGTTTGACATAAATGATTGGGCCAAAGGCCGTTTGACATGAATGATTGAACCAAAGCCCGTTTGACATGAATGATTGAACCAAAGGCCGTTTGACATGAATGATTGGGCCAAAGGCCGTTTGACATGAATGATTGGGCCAAAGGCCGTTTGACATGAATGATTGGGCCAAAGGCCGTTTGATATGAATGATTGAGCCAAAGGCCATTTGACATGAATGATTGGGCCAAAGGCCGTTTAACATGAATGATTGGGCCAAAGGCCGTTCGACATGAATGATTGGGCCAAAGGCCGTTGGACATGAATGAATTGGGCCCGAGGCCGTTCGATACGTCTGAACCTGTAATCACTTGATACACTAGATAGAAACATAAATTGGGCCTAAGGCCATCTGATGTATCCGTTTCGAATTCCATTCATGTACCTTCTTCAATTGATATTATTCACTGGGTTTTCGCTCACTCTCATTCATGTGATTGTAGGTGAGCCAAGCAATATCCAAACCCAGCTCCAGTGAAGCAGGTGTGATATAGTCAAGTTTTGAGGAGTCAGCCCACACGTCTCACGCACGAGACTTGTTTTCGCCCTTTTGTTCTTTTGTATATTTTTGTTATGTTGGTGAGAACTTTGGATTGCGGTTACACATAAGCTTTTGATTGGCTGACCATGACTTGAATGATCCTATTGTGTAAAGCTTTATGTTAACTTTCTTTGATGTAGGTTATTAACGAATATATGTGCAATATTATAATGTGCCATGTAAGCACGACTCTATGGACAAAATTTTTAAGTTGCTTCCATTTTGGCTCCTTAACTCTGTTGATATATGTTTGATTTGGTCTGAAGCCGTAGGTAATCTCTTGGTTACTGGCTAGTTATGTCCTTAACCCATAGGGGCAGGTTCAGGTCATGACAAATAAAGTCACCGCTCAAGCAAACATTAAGGCCAACTAGTATTTTTTTATAGGGCTTTGCAGACTGCTTGAGCAACCAAAGGTCTACCCGAGCGAAGACCCTATTTTCAACATATTTTGGAAAATTGCATCTAGTTCACATTTTTATTCTCATCTTTTTCCAAAGCATTCTAGACATGATTTATGGCTCAATAAAGATTAATAAGCTAACAATCAACATTAATTAGTTGATCAAAGAATAAGTCATTAACTCAGTAGTACTTGATTAAAAAGCCAAGTAAGGAATTGATTTATTCATAAAAGAATGATTTAGTAATGAAAGAATATACGAAATGAGAACCCGATTCATTTGAATAGGAAATAATAAGCATAATAGAACTTTGGACTACTTAGACAGAAAAAGGCAAGAAAAGTCAAGTTTTATCAAGGAATTGATATTGTGTTTCAATGTATATATGTTACCGGTTTGTGTAGGTCACGCGCTATCGTTTGCCTGATCTATCTGAATTGTCTGTATTTTCTGATCTACTAGCGGAGCCATCTATGAGTAATAATGTTGTAAAGCTGTGTTCAATTATAGTTATTTTCTAAATGATTGACTGTACTATTTTCTAAAATGACATTGTTTACCAAATGAATGTTTGTCCTATTTTATAAACTGTACTTGTGGCATTCATAGTGATTGACTGTTACTATTACTATTACTGTTAATGCTACTGTTACAGAGCTCTCTGTCAGCTCTTATCCTTGGAACTACTGTTATTGTATTGATGGCCATCAACTGACCGTTCGGTCTATTAAGACCTACTATGCTGTTTTGCTATTGGATGTACCACATATAACTGCTATGATTTTTAAATGACTAATATGACATGAAATATGAGACATTGATTGAATAACTGATCTACATATGCAATTGACTGTTTTAATTACTGAAAGGATATTTATTCTTAACCTCTTTACACATTCGTTATTCACTAGGCTTTAGCTCACAGTTTATTGTATATATGTAGGTGGTTAGGCACCGGAGCAAAGTTAGCGGCATCAACCTAATTTCGTTTTGTCAAGCCAGCCTATCGTGCCTCACCACGAGGTTCCAAACCATTATTGTCAGGGCTTTGTTTTAGGTGGTCTAAATCTACCTCTTTTGAATGAATGTCATATGGAGTCAAGTGAATGTTTCATTAGTTGTTTTGGATTTGGGATTTAATTCCCCAACATGTCTTTTATTTTGTACTTAGACATGTTTTGGACTTCAGTTTTTACATATATTGAATTTAGACTTGGACTTATGTCTGTATTGGTATATACATATATAAGTTGTTTGTGCATTTAAGTCCTCACAGTTCTTTGGACATCATGTTTTAATATTTACAAGCTTCCGCCGGCTCCTCTTATTGTATAATTGTTATTAGTGTTAAGCAAGCCTTTGGTAATCATGGATTACTAGCCGGTTACAATGCTAAACCCTTAGGGGCAGGTTTGGGTCATGACAGCTAGCCCGGAAGATCCTCAGACAAGGTTGTTACTTGTAATAACCCAACCCTCGTATGTGATTCTGATATATTTTTTTAGTCTCTTATTCTGTGCTTTCAAAATGCTTAAGGTAAAACTTCTTGAGAAATTAAGTTTAAGCACATCTATCTTATGAATTGAACTTGTATCTGTTTGGTAAGGAAAGTATATGTCACAATTAGAATGTTAAATCAGAAATTGAGGGCCTTAGAGGCTTGGTAATCTGAAACTGATTTTATATTTGGAATCGGCATAATTTTTAGGTAATAATAAGCAAGTTCGTAGAAATTTGATTTGGGATAATTAAACTGATTGATTTTTGTTTTATTCACCTTATATATATATATAGTTATGCCCAACATTGACTTAGAAGCTTCAATTGAAAACTAGCTCTTGACAGAAAGATTAGGGGAGAGAAGAGTTGAAAGGTAATAGGAGAAGAGCATCAAGAAGGTTGGGAAAGCTTAAGGTATGTAGATGTTTATTTTAATTGATTCCTACAACTCTTCTTTTCCTAATTTGTGACTCTAATCCTTTAATTGACTTGCTTGAATTTAATTATGTGGCAAGGCTTTGTGTATATATGTCTATATGTAGAAATCTCATGGGAGTGAGTGTGTCTATGAATTTAAGATTAATGATCTAACTTATACTCAATTTATGTATGTATTTTGATTCCTATTCACATGAATTTGGGACCTTATACTAGCAATTTATGGGTACGTTTGAGGCTCTAAACATACCTACAAAAAAATGGAATTTCGAAGGAATTTTCGGACTATTTTGAGCAGAATTGCCGCACGTGCAGCAGTCATGGCCACACGTGTGGGAACCCCAGCCGCACGTGTGGGAGTCATGGCCGCACGTGCAGGGAATGAGGAATTTTGGACATTCAGCTACTGTCTAAAAAGCATGTGCAGGCCTCACTGCCACACGTACAGGAGTCATTGTCGCATGTTCGGGGCTCACAGCCGCACGTGCAGCCCAAGCTGGAAAACACGGGTTGCTCCATTTTACGTGCTGGATCCTCTAATGTTGTCAAAATCTACAATTGCTGTTGTTTTAATGTTCGTTAATTTAGTCAAAGTAAAATGAGTCAAGAGATGATTTAACAAGAAAAAGGGAAATTAATTTATATCTTTGTGTATGTGTAGGACACGCTTTGAGAGGAACTAGTGCCCCGCCACAACACAGTGAGTAATAGTACTATCAACGTATCTTTAATCTCGTCAATAATTATTGTTATTGACATTATGTCTTCGCAAGAAACTATGTTAACATGTATGCTACTTGGTAAACAGTGTGACATTATGGAAACATCGAAAGAATTTGTGAAGTTATGAACCTATGAGGCCGAGGGCTATTTTGTGAAGTTATGAATCTATGAGGCCGAGGGCCAATTTGTGAAACTATGAATCTATGAGGCCAAGGGCCAATTTGTGAATGTGTGAACCCATCAGGCTAAGGGCCAATCTGTGAAGTTGTGAACCGACAAGGTTGCTTTGAAAATTTGTACAGAGTCAGTGTGACGACCCAGAATTTTCCCTCCGCTCGAGCGGAGGAGTCAACGCTCGAGCGGACTTTTGGGGTTTTCAACAATTCTGCAGACGGTCTGATATTCTGGGAGTTGTAATTCTCCGCTCGAGTGGGGGAGTTTACGCTCGAGCGGACGGCTTCGTTAGTCTGCACACTCGAGCGCAGGGTTGGGCGCTCGAGCGGGCCTCTATGTTGAGTTGTACTTCTGAGGCACATGGGCTTGTTTTTGATATTTTATTAATGTATTTGGAATGTTCTTATCTTATTTTGGGGTATTGGTTGAGGTGGTAAAATGATGGTAAAGTAAGATTGGACCAAAGAATTTAATTCAGATAGTTGCCTTACGATCAGCCGTCACTCTTTTGCCCTTTTCTTTTTCCACACTTTGAATTTGGATGTGAGGTTAGAACCATTGGAAAGCTTATTTCCGGGGCTTCAATTTGGACACAAGAATGACCTAAAACGGAGTCCGGATGGAAGAGTTATGCCTGTTCAAAATTTCGAAATCTGTGCTGAGGGCAGGTCCGCTCGAGCGGGAATCAGTCCGCTCGAGCGGGAATTACGGGACAGCAGCTTTAAGAACGAGATTTTTGGATCATTTCTTATATTTTCTTCTTTCCTCTTCCTTCCTCTTTGCCTAAGTTCGAAACCCTAGCCCCAAATCCTTGATTTCCTCTACTTTGATCAACAATCTACCATGGTTTTTGGCATGTAAGATGGAGAACTAAGGAGGATCAATGTTTTTAACCGATTAGAACTTGGATTTGTGGAGGCTTCTTCTCAAGCTCATCTCTTTGCTTGATTATTGAGGTAAGGGTTTGACTACTTGAAATTGATGGGTTTAAGTGATGGATTATGAGTCCTAGATGTTAATCAATGGAAAAATTGGAATAAAAGTGTTGGGTTAATAGGTTTGTTTATTTCTTGAAATCTCAATATTTTTCTTGAAACCCTAAGTTGCTTAAGAATGATAACCAAAGATTTGACCCAAATTGAAAGTAGATTAATGAAATTGAGGTATTGAATTATGTATATGCAAGTTTAATTGGAATTTGGTGATGCTTGGAAATTATGTTTAAATTTGCGAATGAACTTTGTTTTAAGCATTGTGAATCATGTCTTAGTAAGGAAGGAGATTGGGGGGAAAGGTTTGTTGATGATGTGGATGATGTAAATTAAGCCTTAGCAATTTAATTGGAATTATGTGAAGTTATACTTAGTAGCATTGAGTGGAATAATGTTAAATAGTATGGATTATATTGGATGGTGTAGACACCCCATTTTTGACAGTCCTCAAGACTCGGACGTCACCGTTTGAACACTCGGTGATCATCCATGTGTGTGTTCGTTTGGAGTTCCCGGAGTTCTCGGCTCGCGCGCCTTGCCTCAGGACCTCCGAACTTGACTGTTTTGTGTTTGGTTTTGCACCAAACACTTGTGTTTTGCCTTGGAAGGACAGGGAATGCTTTGTGAAGCATCCCCACACACCACCGGCTGGGGCTAGAGGCTATCGGCTGGCTGTAGTTGCTATCAGCACTTTATTGTGCCGATCAGCACTATTTTGTGCCGACCGACACTAAGTTTTGTCAAAATGACACTCTTTGCCGGCCGGGCACTGTGCACTTGCTTTCTGAGATATTTTCAGACAGCTGTGTGCAATTTGCTTCCCCTCCATACACGTGTATGGAGGGATGAGCCCTTGGTTGCTTAGCTTGTAAGTCTTACAAGTTCTATAAGAGAGAACTCTCTTCTCTTGGCTTGAGGGTTGGAATTCTTGAGAGGTTTCAGCCATTTTAGAGAGATACCAAGCTCTGGTTTTAGGTTAGATCATATATCTATCTTATCTCTCTCCTTTCTTGCTTATTTTAGTGCACTAGGTGCTTTAGTTCACACTTTTGCACACAAGCACCTAGTGTTTCACCTTCCTTTGGTTCTTGAGGGTCCAGAGGTTTATTTTGAAGCTTTGGAGCTGGTTTGAAGCTCAAGGAAGCCAACACACCAAGCTTTGTGAAGAGGCTTCAAGGGTAAGACACTATACCCTCTTTTTACCCCATTCTTGCAACCTATTTTTGCTTGCTTTAAAACAGTTTTTGAGCTTAGTGTTTGGCACAAAAAAGTTCTGATTTTTAACCCTCTTTGTTGTATATTAAGAGTGTTTAGTGGTTTGGGTAGGTTTGACCACCCTTAGGCCTTGAAAAGGGCACTTTTTGTGCTATTTTGTGAGAGATCCGAGATTTTGGTGATAGGATCTCTTCACCACTGAAATCTTGAGGGATTTCAGTGGTGAAGAGCATGCCTTGAAGTCTCAAGAAGGAGAGGGCCACCCCCTCTCCTTGGTGTCCTTGAAAAGGGCAAGTTTTGGCTTCCAAAGGAGCACCATGTTTGAGTGTGTGTTGAGCATGCCTTGGTTGTCTTTCATGCTTATATTGCCATAATATAACATGTTTTCAAGTTGGTTTTGGTCTCCTATGCATGCTTAGTATAGTTACCTTGTAATGCCTCTTTATGTCTTAATATGCTTAGGTGGTATGCCTTCCTTTCTAGCATGTTTTAGACTTGTGTTTGTGAAGATTTTGTGCTCATGTTGCCATGATCTAGCTCTGTCCATAGCCATTTGGGTCGGCATCATCATGCATTACATAGCTCCTTTGCATTTGGCTTGTTGGCCTTGAGAGCATGTGAGTGTAGCATGCTTTGCTTGCATTGTTTTTGATGGTTTGGAACCATCTAGCATGCTATTTCAGTCCCTTAGAGATGCTTGTATGCTTACATTGCATGCTTCTTTGTGACTTCTTAAGCTTGTGTTAAATGCCCCTTTGATTTGGCTTCAATGCATGTCTTTGGTTTAATGACTCTTAGATGCCATCTAAGTCGCCATTTGGCTTTGTTTTGACATGCTAAAAACCTGTTTTGAGTTGTTAAGTGCATGCCATAATTGCCTTGCATAGGTGTGGTTCAAAGCCCTATTGGCTTGCCTTAGCCCAAGACCATTTGCATGCTTCATTTGGCATGCTTCATTGCATGATTTGGCATCATGTTTAACATGGATTTCAGAGCTTTTCATGCATGCTATTAGCCCATGTTTATGCCTCTTAAGTGTGCATGAGAGTTGCTTTTGTATGCCTTGAGTCTTGAGCCTCAACACTTGCATGCGTGTGAGTTTGTTTGGTTTCCATTTCTAGGCACTTTGGCCACTGATTTTGGGGCCCATTTGAGTTGCCTAACTCATGTCTAAATCCATTATTCCATTGGTTTGCATGCTTGCTTCATATGCTTGTTTGTATGCTTGCATGAACACCTTGCATTGTCCATATTGCATACTAGTTTGCTATGCTTAGGGCTTCATCATATTGACTTGCATGCCAAGCCCCTTGAAGTGAGTTTGATGGAGGTTTGGCACCCTTGTTTGCCTATGTGTTTTGCATGCATTTGAAAGTGAAGTTGCATTCTTGGTTCTTAGGGCCATCACGCATGGAAATGCGCGATTGGTGGTCCGGGAACCGAGGCACATGCCCCCTTGAGTCAATAACATGATAGGGAGTGTGTTTGGTGCATAAATGGCTTGAATCACATTGCCATACAAGTTGTTCCTCTCTGCTGCTGTGAGTTGCAGGTTCTGCAGGTATTAAGTGCCGGCCGGCAGTATTTAGTGCCGACCGGCAGTACACTGGAAGCCGATGGATGAATTCAGTGCCGGTGGCCACATCCTTTAGCCGGTGGTGTTCTACCCCAGCCGGTGGTGATCTCCAGTGCCTAAGGAAGTATTCCTGAAATTTTGGCAATTTTCTGAGGAGGAGAGCAGAGAAAACAGAGGCACACTTGCATGGCAGTGCGATTCCGAACGAGTCCCGGGCACGCGCATGCATTGAACCCTCATCCCGAGGCCATTTACTGCTTAATTAGATTAATTAATTTATTTAATTAATTTAGTTGATATGTAATATTTAATTAGCTTGCGTAGTTAATTAGTTATTCGGTCTGTATTATTCTTTTGGTCCCTCCGAGCGAGGGCAAAACTGTAATAAGTGTGTGTGAGTGGGTGCATGTCTTCCAACCCCCACTTCTTTCTAACCCTTTTATTTACCTACTTACAGTGGTAGATTAAGGCATACTTATTTTTAGCATACCTTATGCAATGCATGCGTGCATCCATGCATTTGTTTACATGCACCGGGCTCGGTACATCATACAAACTGCATAGCAATTTTCAATTCCAAATTGAATACGTGCTACTCGCGCATTTCACATGCCATCTTTAGGGTTAGCCGAGCCTACTCTAGATTGCATCTATGCCTGTGTTGCATTAGCCACTTAACATGAACTAGGTCATGCATGTTTGCTAACTAGTTTACTGTTTTGGCACGGAGTACGATGTAAGTTTTTATGGCTTTAGCATATCGCATGCGTGTGAATGTTGCCATGATAGTATGCTTACCATGCGGCTAAATGTTTATGTGATATTACTGTTTGAATGCCTGTGGGTGGAGGTTGGATTGCCTGAGTTGGAAAACTCGTTGAAATCCGTATTTTAGCCTACTTGCGAGTAGCAAGATTCAACACGTTTTTCGAGACAAAACGGATATGCGATGTTTATTTCCAAATTAGGCAATCTAGTCTATACTTTTGTGTTGTGCGCATCACATAGTGAATTCTAGGCTAATAATTGGAATAAGAGCATGTAATGTTTTCAAAAACGGATATCACGGTTAGTAGAGGCCGGTCTTCGAATCGGGCGAAAGGGGGTGCTCATAGCTGACCTTCCCCGATTGTACCCAAGCTCCCGAGCCAAGACCACTTTGGTGATGACGGACATGTGGCCTTCGGCACCGAGTCAGGGTTTCCTAAATTTCCCAATTAAAAAATATTTAGGTGGCGACTCTGTAATCTGGCAAAGCAGTCCATGTTTGGCACTACTTTACAAAAAAATCTGTTTTCTCAAACGATTTGCCGGATTCGGACTCTTTGGTTTAGATTTAGAACCGCGACACAGAAAATCGAGTCCGAACTGTAGCGCAAGGTCCCCCCCGCGGACGTGCTACAGATGGTAATTATGTTGGGTTGTGAATGTTGTTGAATTGAATTGTGTAGGGTTAGCTATAGGGGCGGGCCTATCATCTAAACACTGTGAGTAACAGTACCCCAACCGTACGTTATTTATTGTTAATTATTATTGTTACTGACATTTTCTTCTCTCTGAGTAAGTATGTCAACATGTGTGTTGGTTGGGAATCAAAGTGGGCATTGACAGTAGCACTCAACAAAATGACTCTGGAACCATTCTGTATTCCGGCTACGTTTATCGTTTATCAGTAATGTACCATAACTTATAAATTATCGGTGATTTCGCATAAGAATTGTACCCATGGAAGTAAACCCCCGCTTACCGGGAACTTGCTATTGACTTCTGTATGATTTAATGTATGTTTTGTTATCCATGAATTAATCTTAAGGAGGTGCGATAATTAAATAGAATAATGATGCTTGGGCATTGCGAATCATCCCATTTTGTCAATGATGATTTAAGACTGTTATGAGGTAATTATTTTGTCCCTACGAATAGTATTGTGATGGCACATGCACAAATGTGAGATACGTTATATGTATTGCTAATGGTTACCATTAGTATTCTGTTAAACGTAAACTAATTACGTTAACTCATGTAAATGATTAAAAGAATCTGTATGCCTCTGTCTAACTTGGGACTAATCAGTTCTGATGATATCTGAAGTTATTCTGCTTTGTGGTTTGTCCTGAGATCTATTGATTTATGGTATGAAACTATGGTATATACGTATTTCTGAAAGTGTTCAATCTGAAAAATGTGTTTACCGTTTACTAATAACTATCAGCAACGTTCTGTTAAACTGATATTATTTATGTTAATTCATGTAAATAAAGGAAAGAATATATGTATGTTCTGTATGATTCTGAAGTTAATCTCTCTGATGTTATCTAGTATGGAGCAAAGTGCTGTACGGAACGAAGTGCTACACTTTGGTGGGAGCCACCTCTGGAATCCGTACGAGCCACCTCTTGAGTCCATACATAGATATTTCTGGGCCGCTAGGCCGTTCTGATATTTCTGGGCTGCTAGGCCGTTCTGTTATTTCTGGACCGTTAGGTCATTCTGATATTTTCTGGTATGGAACAAAGTGCTGTACGGAACGAAGTGCTACACTTTGGTGGGAGCCACCTCTGGAATCCGTACGAGCCACCTCTTGAGTCCATACATTGGTTATTTCTGTTACCACGCTTTATGCTCGTTACCCACGCTTTATGCTCATATTTCTGTTAGTTCTGTTATTTCATATTTACATTTCGATATTTACGGACCTATGGTCGCTCAAGATTTGTAGGCCTATGGCTATTCTGTATATACTGAGCTTAAAGCTATTCTGTTACGGAAGTTGGACCCATGTCTTTTGGAAATAATTATGGAATATAGTTAATCATATATATATGCAATTATATGTTTGATTATTCAGGTTAATTATTACATTGTTTATGTACTATTATTCACTGAGTTCGCTCATTCTGTATTTTGTCTGTCTATTTCTGTAGGTAACCATCCAGGAGTTCAGTCCTAACCTTTAAGGCTTGTGTCTCTCTTGTCACCTTTGATGCGTCCAGGCACCACCTGAAGTCGTGCATTTTGTAAAGTATTTTGTAAAGTTTTGAGGAGTTTTGATTTATGCTTTGGACGTCTATTTATGGTTGATTGTATATAATTCCTCCTTCATTAATATTTTTTTTATTATTTGTGGGGTTGAGTCAAGGTATATGTGTGTAAACTTTCTGTATAATATTTACTCAGTGTGATGTTGGGATCCTGGCATGTTAGGAATAGCTCAATGGATGTTATTCTATGTATTTTATATTCTTGAATGCTTCCGTTCAGGCCCCGTATGATATATATATATATATATAACAGGTTTAGTGTCCATTTTCGAATGGGTCATGCCCAAACTTTTAGGGGCGGGTTTGGGGCGTGACAGTCAGATTAACCACATGATTTCTGCATTCCCTTATGCTTTGAAACGTATTATAATTTAAATTGGGCATCGAATCATTCGTGTACTATTGTTCACTGAGCCTGGCTCACTCTATGTTATGTCTGTTTCTGTAGGTAACCAACCTGGAGGTCGGCCCTAGTCCTGACACCGTCACACTTTTGTCAACCTAAGCATAACCAGGCACTTGGTCGAAGCCGTATATTTTTGTGGTGTTTTGCTAGACTATGGCTTGTATTCTAGTTATTGGCTAAGGATAAAATGTACATAATATTTTTGTTATATGCCCACTCTTGGGGCTGGATCTGTATATGCATATGTATATAACTAACTCTAATGTGTTTCTCCTTAGCTACATTCGTCTTATGCAGTGTCTATGATCCTGGCATGGTATTAGGAGCTCAATGGATGTCATACTTTCTTATATATTATCAGATGATGTCAATGCTTCCGTTCAGGCCCCTATGTTATATATCAGGTTAAGTGTCCATTTCTGCATAGGTCATGCCCAAACTTCTAGGGACGGGTTTGGGGGGTGACATTACTGGTCAACGATGGAGGAGGATTGCATTGGTTTTGTACAACGATGCCATAAATGCCAAATCCATGCCAATCGTATGAACATACCGCCATCTAAGCTTTATAACATGACTTCAACATGGCCATTCTCAATCTGGGGAATCAACGTTATCAATGCAGTCTCGCCAAGAAGGTCAAATGGACACGAGTTCATCCTGGTGGTGAAGGACTATTTAACAAAGTGGGTGGAAGCTCAGTCCTATGCCGTGTTGAAAGCATCGCATGTAGCCAAATTCATTAGAAATAACATCAACTGCCGGTATGGAGTTTTGAACGAGATCATATCAGATAACGACTCACACTTTAAGAAAGAGGTGGTGGGTCTACTTAAGAAATATAACGTAGCTTTTCACAAGTCATCGACATATAGACCACAGACTAATAGAGCTGTTGAGGCCGCTAATAAGAATATCAAGAATATCTTGCAAAAGATGGTGGAAACATACAAAGACGGCCAGATAAACTGCCATTTGCACTCTAGGGCAACAGAACCTTAATTCAAACATCTACAGAGGCAACCCCCTATTCTCTCATCTATGGGATGGAGGCTATTTTGCTAATTGAAATTAAAGTGTCGTCGCTACGAGTTATGGCCAAGTTTCAGATAACAGAAGCGGACTGGCAGCAGAGTAGATTTAAGGAGTTATTGTTGTTTGATGAGAGAAGACTAAGGGCATTGTATCATGTCCAAGGCTACCAACACAGAATTGCTAGGGCTTTTAACAAGAAAGTCAAGTCCAGGAATCTCAAGGAGGTAGACATGGTACTAAAAGACAACCGAGCTCTTATCCACGACCCTAGGGGCAAGTTCTTACCCAATTGGACTGGTCCTCACATCATCAAATCTATCTGGTCAGGAGGGGCGATTATTCTCATGGACCTGGATGGCTAGGAGTTTTCACAGCCGATCAATATGAACAAGTTAAAAAAATACTATCCCTAAGAGGCTCGCTAGGCCAAAACCCAGAAGGGTAACCTAGGCAAAAGTTAGAGCATGAAAAATTAGAAAAAAAAAAAAAAAACTGAGCTCGTACGGTTGAAAACCCTAAAGGGCAACTTTGGCAAAAGTTAGAGCACAAAAAGTGAGAGTTAATACTCGAGTCAACCTGAACCGAACTACGTACGGCCTGATTCCCATCTTTGGGATACGTAGGTAACTTCATCTCAAAGTTCAGCTGTAACCATCTCCAACTCAACTGTCTTATTAGTTCATTTTTTATTAGGCCATCTTTTTCTATTATCAGTTAGCTCGTTTATGTAATCTTCACCATGGCAGCAAAAGGGCTGGTATGAATGCAGTTATGGGCAGTTGCGATCTGTTAATTTTGGGCTATACGTCTTGAGGGTTGATTCTGTGCGTGTCAAGCAGTGATCATTCCCAAAAATTGTTTTGAAAAGTTTTAATAAAAGTTGATTTTTTTTCAAAATTTTACCTTTTACAACTTAGACCATTTTAGTACCAAAAGGAAAATTCTTAGTGCTCAAAACTTTAATTCCATTGATTTCAACACAAAAGTACATTCTCCAAACTCTCTAATTTAAATCAAAGTTGCTTTTACATTATAAAACTTGAAAAGAAAGGTCAAAACAATAAACTAGAGGCATAGATCAAATCAGGTGTTCCTGTGTCCTTTGCTCGTGCTTGCGAAAGTCTCTGCCGCCGAAGTTGGCCCAACCTGTGCCTCGTCCTCAAGCCAAGCACTTGCCAGAAGGGCATAACTAAAGCTAGGGAAAGGGGCCAGACACTCTCTCGTCCTCCAAGCAGTGAGGTATCGAGTCAAGTGTGAACCACGTAGCGAGAATGAATCTGGGTATTCTACTCCCTCATCTGGACGGGTTTGATCATGTCCAAACTAGCGTCTAAATTGGAAAGAGAAGTAGAACACGCAGTGCGTGAGGCCAATCAACTAAATACCCGACTGTTGGGACATGTTGTAGCTCGTCTCGGTCAAATTAAGCCAGGGGCAACGCCAAGCTATGTCCACTGCAGATCTACTGCACATTCAGTTGCACCACCACCCCTCATTGGGAAAGTCCACTAGTCACTGGCGGAACAAGTAAGCTCGGGCTGAATATTCAGGGCAAAGGTCTACCACTTTCAGCTTATCCATGAGCCATACTTGGGAAGGGATAAAAAATAAGAGAGATTAAAGAATAGAGAGATGTACATTGAGAGAAAAGGAAAGAAAAGGCTTTGAGAGAAAATAGAGTGTGAGTGCCGAGTGATGTGAGAATCACATTTATAAGAAAGAGTGGGAAACAATACCTACAACAGAAGTGAACTCCCTACGAACCTAGTGGTCTCTCGCCGATGAAAAACATCTAAACCAATCAGGGTCTCGACCAATGCCAAACCAATGCAACTCTTACCCTCTTTCAGGCATTGTGCTACTTCGATTAGCTTAATGTTGGCTCTGGCATAACTAGAGGCAAGAAGAAAATGCGCGAGCATACATAAACAAAGGGCATGTTGCCAAAAGCCTCGCCAGAGAAGGTTGCCTTTGTCTCCAAGGTCAGAAAATCGATGAATCAAACTGAGTACATCTAGCTCCCCTTTCATAAGCCAAAGATCGAGCTTCATGCAAAGTAAGCCCACACATCTGTCCCAAAGCCAAGGCATGGCCAAAACGGGGCTGAGGCATGATTTTCTTATCACGTCGGGATTCTAGTAATGCTTGAAACTCTTCAAGAGTCAGACACATTTCCTATCCTCCAAAGCGAAATACATGTGTAATTGGGTCCCAACATCGAGCCGCGGCATGGAGGAATGGAAAACAAGTGGAGTACGACTCAACGGAAAAGCGCGTTTATGCCAAAACCTCAGGAATTCACCTTTTCCATGCCGTCTAAAATGGCTATCCAATCTTTGAGTTTATCTACAAGGAAGATCTCAATTTTCAATGAAAACAACAGCTAAAATGAGGTTCTAGTAAAGAAATTGCGAAGGAGGACTTTTGTAGAAGATAGGGCTGTGAGGGGAGGCTAGTTGTCAGCCATCTGGCAGATCACCACAAGTGGCAGGCTGGCCACTAACTTTTAGTGGCCTACTGCCCACTTTTTGTGGCCGGCCGTCCACTTTGTGGCATGAACAGTTTGGCATTTTGGTTTTGTCCTGGTCTTTGTGTCTTGGGGTTTTGTTTTGAGTCTTTTGTTTATAGCAAGTGTGTCTAGTTGCATTTATGTTGTTTTATGTTGTTTCCCATGTATCGAGTTGTATTTTGCATTTTGGTCGTTAGTCGGTTCATTACCCGGTTGAGAACATTATTCTAATACAAGCATTCTTGGTTTCAAATCCAACTCCATTTTCATTCTATGCAAATATGGTGCTCATGATGCAAAAACATTAACTCTTTTCATAAAACTGCAGGGTTTTACCCTGATCATAGTTTTTACAAAAGAGAGTACAAGTTTTCAAAAGAAAAAGTAAAAACTAACAGAAGCTATACGTGTTCTAAGCTACCAAAATAAAAGAAACTAAGCAAAAGAGTACAAAAATCTACAACAGTCGCATCAAGCTCAAGAGGCCCTCTTCGTCCTCTTTCTCAGAGGGGACTCAAGGGCACTGTCTCCATCAATGCCGCTATCAGAATTGGACTCCAAGCTAGAGCCAATATCATCATCTCCGCTCCCTGACTTAGAACCAGCCTCAATGTCTTCCTTGCTGTTTGATCCCTCGAAGTCACTGGTCTCAGTATCATCCCCACTCAAAACCAGCTCTAAGCTACTCTAACTCCGAGCACCTTTGCCCCTACCTGGACCTTGATGCTTGTCTCAGCCGTGTGTTGGAGCCTGTCTACCTCTCCTTTCTGCCACCGGATGAGGTGTCACCGGTGCTACTGCTGTTGCTAGTGCCCTCAGTGTAGATAGAACCTGAAAAAACAAATATCAACATATCAAATACAGTGTATGTATTGTTGCAGAATGGGGTATGTAGTATGAGTATGATATAGAAAACAGATGTAGCTTGGGTGTAGTATGTCAATATAGTGTTTCATAATACATGTCAGTTTACTGTATGAGTATCGTGTATCAGTGGAAATATAGCATGTCAGTACAGTATGGGAAACAATGCAATGCATAAAGGGAAGGGAACTATACCTAGAAACCATGCAAAGCGAATAGTATCTCTCTCCTCTGCACCATGTGAACTAGGGAGGCAACCAGCTGAAGGAGGCCCTCTATGTTATCTGTGGGTGCTTGTAAGTGAAATTGAATAATTAATATCTGGAAAAGGAGAATGCCAAATGCAAGGTGTGAAGTGTGGTCCGTACCTAACATGCGTTTGGGGCTCTGACGTACCCGTGCCCCGTCTCTGGTGGCTTGATCTGGAGCTAATAGACCATCTCGCTCATCTGCCAACAAGGAATCGCGGTAGGAATTGTCGGCCAACTGGCAACCTGCTCAGCGGAAGGGGCCTCTCCAATACCAGCCTCGACCTCTTGAGTAGCCTCTTCAGCCAAGGGAGCACCTGCTGCGTCACCCGCGCGAACTCCTATCAAGGGTGGCATAAGATGAGTCCAAATGAAGGTCATGTAATCTTTGTCCCCTCGGAAGTAATCAGCATCCAGCCCCACCATATACTGAATAATGGCCTCAGCTGAGAGGCTATTAGATGTCCTCATGGATGCTGGAGGCAACATAGGAACAACCGAGGCAGGCAAGCCCAGTGTCTAACATACAAACCACTCTTCCAAGAACCAAGCCCAGCAGAATGGGCCCTCCAACAAAATCCAGTATCGAGAGGTAGCCCAAGCCTTAGCATACTAGTCCCTAACTCCAGTTGGCATTATCGCCCCTGGCTGCCAGGTGATCTACAAATAGAGACAGTACAAGTTATTAGTTGATGTCAGTTATCAGAACATGGCTCAGAACAGTAGCAGTGGGAATAAAGCAAAAATGATTATAAGTTTTAGATTACCTCAAGGGCAACCACTGTGTCGAAGTAACGACGATAGAAGGAAAAGGTCATGTCCTCACGGCTCTGGCGACGACACCTGCCATCATAACACTGCGAGTAGGGTCAATTGGAGCAATCTCATCCATCGACTCTAGAGCTAGGGCCGAGAAATAGGCATAAACCCACAACTGCAAGAAAAGATCAGAAGTGTGCATCAACAGCGTATGAACATTTATTAAATAGAAAGTGCACAGTAGAAGGCACAATGCATGAACAGATATAAGGTAGAAAATGCAAAGCAGAAAGCATAAGAAGAAGTAAACAGAATCGAAGGTGCAATGCATACCTCCCAGGCTCTCCAGTAGCCTCCAACCATGTCTCCCTTCATACAAGAAGTGGAGCTCATGTAGCCGTAGAGTGTAGCAAGGCTAGCTCCACCCCAATCATAAAACCGAACTCAGGGCAGGGTAATAAGGGAGCTCAATAAGTACAAACCCACGATATTCCACCTATTCGTGAACAAGGTGGTACCAAGAAGGTACATCAAGAAACCCCAGGCATACTGCTCCACCTCCTCCTCTATCCTAGGCTGACTGCTGCAGAAGCGCTTGAGGAACCAACTGTATCACACCATAGATGGCATGTATAGGGGTGGGCTCGCTCCAAGCAGGTAGGTCCAGGCCGCCTCCCACTGGCCCATGTCCATGTCGAATGGGATCGGATCTGTAACAACCCCAACCTCTGATTTACATTAACTCGTGGTTAAATAAGCTTAATCAGTAATTAAGAGAAATTCTGAATTAAATTTCTTATGTGTGTGTGCAATATTGTATTTATATCTGTTTAACGTAGAAAGATCTGTTTGTGTTTTCGTTTCGGTTTGTGAATTGAAGGCCTCATCGGCATCCAATTTAGAAATTGACTTGATTTATGTGTTAGTTAGAATTTTTAGAATTTTATGGTAGGTTCAATTGAAATTCGATTTGGAACAATTAAATTAGATTAATTAATGCCACTTTGCTTAGCTTAAGCCAAATTAATTAAATATCACTAAGTCGGCCTATATAAGGGCACTTCTATCACTCCTACACATTTTTGACAACCCTATTTCCTCATCTATGAACTCAATGTGTGTGAGAGAGAGAGAGAGAGAGAGAGAGAGAGAGAGAGAGAGAGAGTGAGGATGGATGGATCTCAACTAGAGGATTGAAGAATTGAGCAAGAATTTACTAGAATTGAAGGATTTGGACTTAGGAACTCAAAATTAAGCTTCTAGCTCTCATCTTGACAAGCCTAGGTAAGGAATCTAACCCTTAGTTGTGTAATTGAGTTAGGTTTTGTAAGAATTCAAGTTATAGAGGTGGACTAACATAAGAATGGGCCAGGATTAAAGAATTTTAACTCAAATCATACATGCATGTCCATATTATGATGTTTTGAAGTTGTTTTCATAAGAATCCTCACATACATGTTCATATTTTGGTTGTACACTAAGAATTCACCATATTTTTGAGTTGAATATTTCATTTGATCATGTTTTGGGAAGCTATGAACTCAAATTACACATGCATGACATGATCATATCATATTCTTACATTTCAAGTTGAATGTTGCACAATTGACATACTTTTGTGCCTTGATTTCATGAAATGATCTTTACACCTTCATATTTGACAAGTTTACACATGTTGTCTTAAGTTTTGGGCCCAAAAGGATGTGAATTATAGCTTTGGATTTGAATTTGCAGCTTGGGAGTGCAATTTGGAAATTCCAGATTCTACACTTCCGCTCGAGCGTGAGATTTTACGCTCAAGCGAAAACCTTTTTTTTTGGATTTCCGCTCGAGCAACCTAAAGTACGGTCGAGCATGAAATACATGCTCCCAGAAGTTTCATGTTTAGCCTCACGCTTGAGCAGCCATCTAGCATTCATCGAGCGTGAAAATCGCATAACCAATACTTTTCAAAATTTGCAGATCGCTCGAGCGCGGGAAGTTGTGCTCGAGCGTCCCCTCACATATTGCATGTCTGCTCGAGTGGGGGAATATACGCTCGAGCGAGGATCCTGTTTTCAAAAATTTGACCAAGCGTTTACCAATGCGTTTTAGTATCCTCATTGCATCCTAGACATTTCTAAGCCAAGATTAAGACATAGTAATAAGGGTAAAATGTAGAAACACACTAAGAACGGAAAGTAATGAGTTAAATATATTCTAACGTGTGTTTCAAATGTGAATTTGTTATGTGTTAATGTAGGTCACGTGCCTCGGGTTAAGTGAGTTACCTACTCTACTCGTCTACTTGGAGCCATCTGTTAATTGTGAGTAATAACTCTGTAAAGCTATGTTTAATTACAACTATTTTTTGGCTGATATGATACGATCTATTCTCTGAAATGCTATTTTATGAATTATGAATGAATGTCCATTTTTCTGAAATGTATTTTTGGCATCCTTACTTCACGTGGCCCTCGCCCAGGGGTAACAATACCATGGCCAATATGCACGTGGCCCTCGCCCAGGGGTAACAATACTGAGGCCTATATTCATGTGGCCCTTGCCCGGGGGTAATAATACCAAGGCCTATATTCACGTGGCCCTTGCCTAAGGGTAACAATACCGTGGCTACTTGCCTACAAGATATAGACCTTTATGGTTGTCGGTACCAACTATACATGTGAGCCTCAAGACCAAGTTGATATGATAGCTAATGGATATACCACGTATGATTTTGAGCAAGATCCAAATATGATTATGATTATGAGCATGAACATGTATATGATCCTATTTCTGATTTGAAAATTTGAATATGCATAAGACCCTGTTTCTGATATAAACTCTGATTTCTAACTCTGTGATAGACATCATTCGCTAAAACCCCTTTACCTTGTTATTATTCACTGGGCTCTCGCTTACTATTTATATTATGTATGTAGGTGACCAGGCACGTGATCAGGCCCAGAGTTGATGGCTTGGGATTCCGTTTTGTCAGCCACCCTTTGTGCCTCCCAAGGAGGTTCCAGACCAAGTCAAGTTGTGTGACCATATCTTTTGAACATTCAACACTTTGTTTCTCTCGTTAATCAACAATTTGCTTTTGATTATCTGTACATGGGGTAACATATAATTACTGCACCTATGTGATGTCTTGGGTATGTTTATAAAGTTTAAAACTATTTTGTTCCATGTATGTGTAGACACCCCATTTTTGACCATCTTCAAGACTTGGACGTCACCGTTTGAACACTCGGTGATCATCCATGTTCATGTTCGTTTTCAGTTCTCGGAAGGTCTCGGCTACATGCCTTGCCTTAGGAACTCTCAACTTGACTGTTTTGTGTTTGGTTTTGCACCAAACACTTGTTGTTTTGCTTCTGAGGGTACAGGAAGGCTTGTTAGCCATCCCCACACCTCACTGGCCATGGCTTGAGGCCACCGGCCCTGTTTTGTTGCTACCGGCCATTGGTGATGGCCGGTCGGCACTCTTTCTGGTCAGTCGACCATTGTTTTGGTCAATTTGTCATCTTTGGCTGGCCGACCACTATGCATCTGCTTTTGGCAGATATTTTATCCCAGCTGTGATAGCTGGCATACACTTTGCACCCCCTCCATACACGTGTATGGAGGGATTTCCCTCTTGCTTAGCTTGTTTTGTAAGCTTTGCAAGAGTGGAGTCCTATAAAGGGAGGGCTTCTCCTCCATCCTCAAGGGTTCCAAAAAAAGTTCCAGAGGGCTCTGAGATTAGGGTTAGGGTTTGTGTATCTATCCATCTCTATATCTCCCTTTCTTTTGCCTTTGTGTGTGCATAAGGTTGTTTTGTCCTTAGTTTTGCACTAAGACACCTAGTGTTACACCATACCTTGGTTTCTAAAGTGCCAAAGGGTTGTTCTTGAAGTTCTTGAGTGGATTTAAGCTTAGAAAGGCTGATGGGGCTCCATTCTTGAAGAGGTCTTCAAGGGTAAGAAACTTACCCCTTTATTCCCCATTTTTGCACAAGGTTTTGACCTATCTTGCATCTGTTTTTAAGCTTAGTGTATAACTAGTAAAAGTTCTAATTTTACTTGCTTTTGAACTTTGTTTAAGGTTGTTTTGAGGTTTGGGGTTGTTTACCCCCTCTTAGGCCTTGTTTGGCCTCCTTTTGGTGCTATTTTTGGTGAGCTCTGGGACCACCTTGTATTGGCCTCCTCACCACTGAGGTGTTTTGAGGTCCTAAGAAGGAGAGGGCCATCCCCTCTAGTTGTTGTCTTCAAAACTTGTCATTTTAGCCTCATGTGTGAGCACCTTAATTAAGTCCATGTTGGCCATGTTTCAGTTTGTATTTGTGGTTATTTTGCCATATTATAGCACTATTTTAAGTTGGTTTAGACACACCATGCATGCTTTGCATACTGGTCTTGTAATGTCTTGAAATTGCCTTAACATGCTTTGTGCTTTGAGCCTTATTTTTAGCATGATTTTGGCTTAGCTTTGTGAAGATTTTATGCATGTTTTAGTATGCTTGAGGTCTGATTTTGGTTGTTTGGGCCATCCATGACTTGCTTTGTATAGCTGCCATGCAATCTCCCTTGTAAGCTTTGAGCATTGGATCCTATAGCATGCTTTACTTGCATTATTTCAGTGGTTTGGCACCATTAGTTATGTCATTCCAGTCCTTGTGGCATGCTTGTATGCTTGCATCTGATGCTCCTTTAGTGCTTTAAAAGGTTGATGTCTTATGCTCCATGTTTGGACCATTGTGTATGCCATCATGTGTAGGACATTTAGATGCCATCTAAGTATGTCTTTGACCTTGTTTTGGTCTATCTTGGGACTCTTTTGAGTCCCTTTGGCCCTTCGAGGCTTGGTTGGCATGGTCATGGCTTGAGCCCCTTGGCTAGCCTTGAGTTTTGGGCTTGGTTACATGCTTTGCTTGATTTGTTTAATTGGTTTGGCACCTTTTCTAACATGATTTCAGAGCTTACAATGTATGCCATTTGTCCATGTTTGTTCCTTTTAAGTGTGCTTAAAAGTTGCTTCTTTGTGCTTAAGTTTTGAACCATGTATCTATGCATGTTTGTATGTACATTTGCCTTCATGTTCTTAGCATTTTGGCCACTATTTTGGGCCTATTTGAGAGCTGCCCAAATTGGTTTAAGTCCATCCCCACATGTTATTGCATGTTTGCCTTGTATGTTGTCACATACTTGTTGCATATTTGGTGAATCCCACGTTGTAGCATGCTAGTTCAATTATGCCTCATTGTGTACTCAATCCATGATACGTTGTTGCATGATTACGTTATAATGCATTTGGCATACATTCTCTCTTTTGGTCACTCAACATGTTGTTACATGTTTGAATATTGTTGTATGCTCACATGCTTGCATGTTTGTTTGCATGCTCATATTGCATACTTAGCCCGCATGCTTAGGTTGCATCTTGCATGCATATCTTGTCTCTTGAATCACCATGATAGAGGTTCGAGGCCTTTTGTTTGTTTGGTGTGCATCTCATTTGATATCAAGATGCATAACTTGACTTCTTGGGCCATCATGCATCGAAATGTGTGATTGGTGGCCCGAGGGTCGAGTACCATACTCCCCTGAGTCTAAAACATGATAGCGAGGATGGTTGTGCAAACATTTGCTTTGAAATGCATTGCCATGTCTTGTCTGCCCTCTGCTGCTGTCAAAACAGGGTTCTGCAGGCATAGATGGCCGACCGACCACATTAAGTGCCGGCCGACCACAAATCTCTGGCCGAGAGCCACATAGATGGTCGATGACCAATTTATCATGGCCAGTGGTGTTTCCTCTTGGCCGGTGGCCTTCCACAATGATCAAGGAGTGATTCTGAAGCATCCTTGGGACTTGTGCAATTTTCAGAGGCATAAAACAGTGAAAACAGAGGCAGCGTGTGCATGGTGGTGGATTTCTAAGCGGAGCCGAGCACGCATGCATTAGACCCTCTTCCCGAGGCTGTTTTACTGCTTTATTAGCTTAGTTAATTTGCTTAACTAGTTAAGTGGTCTGTAATAATTAATTAGCTTGTTAGTTAGTTAAATTTGTATTATTCTTTTGGTCCCTCCGAGAGGGGGCGAATAGTGTAAATAAGCATGCGTGTGTGTGATGCTTGTCTTCTAACCCCCACTTCTTTCTCTCTTTTACGTACATGCTTTTGATGGTTAGTATCAGGACATATTTGATTTAGCATATCTTATGCTATGCATGCGTGCATTCATTCATTCATCTGTATTGCATGCACCGGGCTCGGCTCATCATACTAACTGCATTGTATTTAAATTCCAATTTGAATACCTGTATCGAATTACTGCATCTCGAATGTCATATTAGATTAGCCGAGCCTATTCTAGCCGCATTTTGCCTGCGATGCATTAGCCATCTTAACATGGACTTGGACCATACATTTGATCGCTAACATGTTTCTTGTTTTGGCTTGGAGTACACTGCAAGTGTTTTTTTTTGCTTTAGCATCTTGCACAAGTGTGAATGTTAACATGAAAGCATGCTTGCCATGAGGCTAACTGCTTAGTTGATTTACAGCCTGAATGCCTGTGGGTGAAGGTTAGATTGCTTAAGTTGGAACAACTCGTTGAAATCCGTATTTTAGCCTACTTGCGAGTAGTGAATTTCAAACTGTCTTTCAAACGAGCAGATATGCAATGCTTTGTTCCAAATTAGGCGATCTAGTCTATACTTTTGTGTTATGCGCATCACATAGTAAGATTAGCTAATTAACCGGAATAAGAATGCATAATGTTTTCAAAACTAGATATCATGGTTAGTAGAGGCCGATCTTTGATCCGGCGAGCGGGGGTGCTCATAGCTGACCTTCCCCAATCGTAACCAAGTTCCCGAGCTGAGGCAACTTTGGTGATGACGGACACGTGGCCTTAGGCAACGAGTCAGGGTGTCCTAAATTCCCCCATAAAAAATATTTAGGTGGCGACTCTGTATCTGGCAAAGCAGTCCATGTTTGACACTTCTTTCTAAAAAAATTTGTATTCCAAAACAATTTGTCGGATTTGGACTCTTTGGTGATTTATCAATCTCACATCGCACATTGTGAGATCAAATTAAGAACCGACACAAATCTAGTCCGAACTGTGGAAGAACACAGGGGCCCGAGGGCGCGTCCACAGTTTCTGGCGACTCTGCTGGGGAGTTAGAGAGCTTGACTCAAACTCATGATTTCTTATTTTGATTACACTCATGTGTTTCTTTGCATTGCATGTGCATTGGTGCGCCTAAGTCATAGTGTTTGTCGTCTGCTATTCCTGAACGGTTTACCGGAGGCTCGCTTCGAGAAACATACCATAAGGCTGATCGGTTACGGGCTCTGCCACGATGGGAACACAAACCCCGGTTGTCACCGAGGCACCCTTTTGACAATTCGACCTAGTGCATGTTCGGAATCCGTAGTGACCATTCCAAAGCTTGGATAGGTTGCTACCCGATTATAGGTTGTTTGAAACCGCTGCGTGCGTAGTGAAACCATAGCTCCTAATAAAATAGGACAGGGAAACCCTACCCCAAAATAGGGGTGTTTTGGCTCTTCCTTGCTTGTTATGTGCTTTTTGAGTTGACCTCTACAGGGAATGCATATATCAGTTTGCAAGTCTGAGTATCAGGCCTGAGGGTATCAGTATCAGTGTTTTAAGGAATCAGTTATATCTGTGGGTATCAGATTCAGTTTTTGGGACAATGATTTTGGGAAACAGTGATCAATAGTAGAGTACAGTTATTCAACTATGCTTGTGTCTGTTCTGATTGGGCCGAAATGATGCGTGTTTTCTCTTTCAGTTCAAAGATTTAGTACAGAATAGCCAGTGTTCTCCTTTGCATAGGCAAGACAGACATCTGATACATCAGTCACCGTTCAGTTCAATGGAATTATAATGACGCAAAGTTCAGAGGAAATAGTGGTTATGGAAACCGCATTGGGCCAAGGAAACATCTTGCAGAATGAAACCAATGTTGAAGTACCATACCTGCCCAGGTCGCCTGCCGCACACCCGGTCTAGGCACCCCAGTTGTGTCAAGCTCGTGAGCCCACCACGTTTGAATTGATAGGAATGATTGGCAATCTTTAGCGATCTATGGCTGATCTCGCCTACAGAATGTCGGTTTCACCACCAACCACATCCTACGCTGGGAATTTCGTACCGCAGGAGCCCCCGCTATTAGGGCAAATTGTGATCGAGCTCAGCCAACCTGAGGCTATCTCAAGCTATGGCCATGACATGTCAACAACGACCGGGTTCCACTCTGATGTAGCAACCCAAACCCTCGATCAAGCTGAGGCTAGAGGTAAGAACAAAGTAGGAACAGGTGCTGATCCCATTGAACAACTGCTGTGGGCAGTCGAGGCTTTGAAAGCCGAAGGATTGAGTAAACAGCAAATATTCGCAGTGGTGGCTAAAACTGTGGATTTTGCTTTCCCCACTCCAACCGAGGGGAGTTCCAGCCAGGCAGAAAATCGGGATAGGCCCCGTCATGCCAAAACAGTTCCCTCCAATCCTAACTCTGCATCTGGAAAGGATCAGAAGGCCAAGGCAACACCTGCCGATCCTTTTGCCAGTGCGTCTGGCAAAAGTCAGCAAACCTCAAAGTATCTACCTCGAGGTCACAAGGTATTCCACACCCTTTATATGCCATTGTCTAAGGCGCTCCAAATCCTTGCCGAAAAAGGGCCATCTTAGACCCCTTAAACCTCGGCCTCTCTCGAAGAATCTCCCTCCCTCACATGATGCTACCTTGTACTATGCGTACCACCAGCAAACTGATCATGGCACCGACAACTGTTTCTGTCTTCGTCATAAAGTACAAAATTTGATCGACATTGAGGTCATCCTCCCACCTACCTCAGCGAAGTCTGTCACTACTGAGTTATTAGATTTCGAGGATACTATGAGTATGTGACCAGAAGTTGGTCCACCTACGGGCAGTGCTCAATTTACTTCGGATGTGGCGTACGGTATGCACTTTGGAGCATTTGCGAATGCTAGTTTTGCACTTTCTGACTTGGGTATTCGGTCAGTTTTGTTATCTTGTATGTATCTAAGCAGTCCTTTTTTTGTACGATGTCGATCGGGTCTGTCTTGATTCAGTCCCATTGTATAGAAGTTCGGTGATTTCAGGGGTGTTACCTCAAATATCACTATTTTATTTTGTGTTTATCCTTTTGCTTTCTTTTGAGTCTGTCTCTGCTGTGGAGCCAGTTGCAACTAGGAAATCTGAATGAAACAGCTGCGGCTATCTTGTTTCCGTGCTTATTGCTACTTTGAGCTAGTTGTGCCAGAGGATTTGAATGAAACAGCGAAGCATCTCACTTACTCTTCTGCACCTCAAACTCATTGCATTGACCTAAGTTTTTCAAAACTACCTTAAACACTGTGGTAATGAAAACGAAGAGGAAGGAATTCCGCTAATTGAGAGAAAGAGAGGCGTGCTAAGCCCTTAACGAATGAGATCATGCTTGTTAGTGTGAATACTGGGAAGGATCCTGGCTTGATCCAGATTGGTTCTGCATTGTCTTTAGCGTGAGCGACTAGTCGCTTTCTTAAAAGATTTCAAAAAATGTTTTGCGCAGTCCTGCGAAGACCTGTGTGGAATCGCTCTTGAGATTGTGCAGCTTAGGATCGCTCTCAGCCCCGAGACTCGACCCCCCACTTTCAAACCTTGAACTTGAATTCAAAATGTTCAACGGTCAACTACAATGTGAGGCCTGTGTGGCCAGATTCGAAGCACCCCTCGAACAAGGAGCAAAAGACGTCAGAGAATGTACTCGAAGAGTCCACGACGAAGATCGGCAAGAATGCCGAATCCCAGAAGGGAAGAAAGAAGAAGGTATCGCTAAAGGACAACTAAGTTCCGATCCACAACGCTAGGGGCAAATTCAGTCCCCCATTGGATGGACTCCTACATCGTCAACGAACAGCAGCTGTTCTCTTGGATTCAGATGACTCCAGGATCTCAAAAACCATTTGGCATGGACCAAGCTACGCTTTTACCCTTGAGAGGCTCGCTGGGCCGAAAACCCAGAAGGACGACCCAGCAAAAGTTAGGGCAAGAAAAACAAGAAAAAGAAAAAAAAAAGAAAAAATGCAAAGAATGAAAAAACAAAAGAAGAAAAATGAAGAAAATGAAAAAAAAAAAGATGAAAAAGAAAAAGAAGAAAAGAAATGAAAAGAATTGAAAAGAAAAACAAAGCTCGCAAGGTTGAAAACCCGGAATGGCGGCCTTGGCAAAAGTTAGAGCGCAAAAGGAGAGGTTAATACCCGAGTGTACCTTAACACTGGAACTACGCAAGGCTTGATTCCCATGTTTGGGATACGTAGGCAACTTCATTCTAAAGTCCAGCCACAAACACTTCCAAATCGATTGTGTCCATGAAATGGTTGCGATCATCTTTGTCATTTCTGTATCCGAGATTTCGGTTATGATCATCGCTGTGAGGACTAATTACAGTTTGCTGCGGTGCTATCCAGACAAGGGGCAACTTTCCGTTGCCACGAGTTGCCATTCAAACAAGTGGCAACTTTCCGTTGCAATGCAGCTCTCTTCAAGCAAGGAGCAGTTTTCCATTGTTATGGATCCGAGGTTGTGCATCTCAAGAGTAAGTTCCGTGTTGGTCGAGTAGTGGCCATTTGTAAAAATAGTTTTTGGGATTATTTTACTGAGGTTGACTAATTTCTCGAAAATTATTTCATTTTCCAAAACTGGACCATTTTCTTGGACCCAAAAAAAATGAAAAGTTTTTAGTGCTCATAGCCTAACTTACATGATTTCAAATCAAAAATGGAACAAGCATGCTAATCTAACTCTCATTTTGGCCAGAATTGTTTTAGTAGAAAACCAAAAAATGGTCAAAATGATGAACTAGGGGCACAGTTGAGTCAGGCTTCCTGTCTTTCCCCCATCGCCAGCATACTTGCCAGAAGAGGGCACGACTGGAGCTGTTTGTAAAGGGCTGAAAGCTCTCCCACCCTCCAAGCAACGAGGTATCAAACCAAGTGCGAAGCACGAATTGGAATGGGTCAAGATACTCCACTCCCTCATCTGGGGCATTGGCTAGACACCACCGAAAGAAATAGCTACGAGCTAACAGCGTTGGGCATGAACCCACAACTTCTCGTTTATCCATCAACCACCTAGGAGAGGGATTGAAAAATGGGAGATTGAAGAATAGAGAGATGTACACTAAGAGAAAAAGTGAGAAAAGGGTTTTTTCAGAAAAACTGAGCCTGAGGGCCGAGTGATGTGAGAACCACAAATAAGAAAGGGTGGGAATAATACCCGGAGAAACTAGTTCCTCGCGAACTAAGAGGTCTCTTGTCTTTGTAACACGTCTGTGTGTCGTGTCTTTTGTTTTGTTTACCTCAACTTTTGTTTTGAGTCTTTTTCGAGTTTTACTCGATGTGTTTAGGTCACTTACCTTTTGTTGAGTCGTAGTATACTGTGTCCAATTATAGACTCAATACCCGGTTGAGAACCCTTTTCTCATTTGTGCAAAGCAAGACTAGTTCTTTCAACGACCGCAGGGTTTGACCTAGGTCATGTTAGAATAGTAAAACCTGGACCTATCTGAAGCTTTTTTTTTTGGGTTCCAGGCTGCAAAGCAAAAAAAGAAAGGGAAAACTTGGAGCATCTGAGTGTGTTTCAATTTTTGCCAATTCCACCTTTGTATTCCATCTTTTCAGATTGGACTGTTTGTTCAGGATTCGCCGTGTGCAGAATGAACCAAGCGCTATGTTATGGGCTGTATGTTCAAAATGAGCAGTATTGTTCTATGAACTATTTTGTCGTTGGCTGGTTCATTAGCTGGTTATTACGAAGCAAGTGTTCCAATTTTCAAACAAAAAAAAAATCAATCTCATTACATTGTTATGTGATATGATGGGATGCGATGTGATGTACAAATCCAACACTTTTCAAGCAAAAGGCTTGTTTCATTTCATCATCTTTTCAAGTACATAGCTTTGAAGAGCATAAAACCTGCCTGCGGTAGTACAGTGTGCTCAAGCTATCAGCAAAAAAAAAAAAAGGTAAAACAAAAAGAAGAAAAGGCAACAAAAGTCTGAATCAGCAGCAATCATGTCGGGCCTGAGAGTCTGTCCTCGTCCTCTTCCTGGACGAAGGTCCAGGAGCATCATCATCAGCTCCACCATCTGAACCCGAGCTCAAGTCATCTCCGGTCTCCTCCTCAGACGACTCCACCTCTGCCTCTGTCTCGGACTCATCATCGTCGAGAACCGATGCTCGCGAGCTACTCCTAACATGAGTGCGCCCCACCTTGGTGCGGGGATATATTGTGCCTCCTCACCCTCCTCCTCGAACAGGAACAGAAGGTCCAACTGGAGCACCTCCTGCAGTCAGAATCTGGAATGGAGTCTGAAAAGCACAAATGATAAATGCATCAGTACGCTACGCAAAGCAGATTATAAATACTGTGAGCAGTGTATGAATATAGAATGCAGTGACTGAGTACAGAGTATGAACGTTGTGAGCAGTGTATGAATACAGAATGCAGTGACTGGGTGCAGTGTATGAATGTCGTGAGCAATGCTATGAACAGTCTACGGGTTGCAGTGTATCAAATGCCGTAAGGGCCATGGATCGGGTGCTGTGTTGATAGTGCGATGCATCAGATTATGTGAAACAGTTTATGTAGAATTTGAGATTGTGGTCAGAAAAGCCTACCGGGATACTGTAAATGGCCAGTACGTCGAGGCTCCACTAAAGCATCCCCATCACGGAGGCAGTCAACTCTAGGGACTAGCGAGTATACTTGGAGGAAGCCTGCAAAAGTGTTAGAAGTATCAGTATTCTGCGAAATATCAAACAGAGGTGAAATGAAATGACTGTGCAGAATGCAAAATGTAGTAGTACATACCGGGGGTAAGTAGTAGAACCCGACTAGCTCGTGATCAGCCGGAGGGGGAGTGATGGGGATCTAATAAGTCTCCCCACCCTATCCTCTGCATGAAATCATCGTAGGCAGCGCTGGCCACCCAGCTCCTCGCCCTCTCCGGGGCCCACTCCTACCACGAGTCCGAGCCATCCTCAGTGCTCCTGCCCCTGCTCCTGCTCCTACTCTAGCTGCCGGTGCCGCTGGCCTCTCCCTCTCAGCTCGACCGCCACTACTCAGAGGCCGCATGATATAGGTCCGGACGTACTCTGCGTAGTCGCCCTCACCTCTGAAGCCCTCCGAGTCCCAACCGATCGTGTAGTCTCCCATCTCCTTGAGAGTGTACCTCTCGGTATGCCTCATGTAAGTAGGAGGTGGCTGTGGAAATACCTGCTCTAGCACGCCCAGGGTCTGCGCAAGAAGCGCTCACCCAGGTACCAGGCCCGATAGACCGAACCCTCTAGCAAAATCCTGAACCAGGAGGTCTCCTCAGCGCCCTCATACCGCTCCCGTACTACGATGGGCAATGAAGCCCATGGCTGCCAGGTGATCTGTAAACAAAATACAGTTTGTTATCTATTGCTATTGAAAATGTAATGCAAAGCAAAGCTCAAATGAATTGTAATGTTTGACATACCTCTGCTGCGGTGATGGTATCGAAATAGCGGCAAAAAAATATGAAGGACTCTCGAGGTCTCCGCTCGCACCTCACGTCGAAGTGGTGGGAGAATGGGATCATGGGAGGCATCTCCTCCTCTAGCACTGGGGCAAACCTCGGGAAGTAGGCGTATACCCACAACTACAGTGTGACAGAACAGATATCAGTACGCTTATCAGATAAAGCAGAATGCAGAATAAAGCAGAAGGCGCAGAACCATGCATTGAGCAGTGCATTGTGCAGAGTGTACAGTCCATGTAGTATACAGTCAGTGTAAAGTAGATTGCATGTTTGCAGTGTATGCAGTGTACTGTCAGTTGGCAGCAGATTGTGTAGTATATGATGTGTGTTATGCAATATGTGCAGTGTGTAAAGCAGATTATATGTGTGATGTGGGTGCAGTACGTGACCAGTGTCAAGAAGACCACAGTGTGTACAGTATACAGAGTACAGAGAATGTAAAGCAAAAATGTAAAATAGAAGAAGAAGATGTACCTCCCAAGCCCGCCAAGATAGCCTCGGCCGATTTGGCGGAGGATGAACCCATATAGCCGTAGAGTCTGGCCAAGCATGCGCTACCCCAACAGAGCCATGGATCTCGGTCACGCCAACCAGTGCACTCGGCAGCAAAGGCCTGATTCGCCCGGTCGGTGAAGAGAGTGGTCCCCAGCAGGAACATCAGAAAGTCGCATGTGTACTGCTCCTCCTCCTCCTGAGTGGTAGGCACCTGGATCCTGAAGTGGTCCTCGAACCACGAGTATCGTACAAATCCTGGGCGAGCAGGAGGTGGTAGGGCGCCAAGTAGGTACATCTAAGTGGCCTCCCACTTGTCCATATCCGTATCGAAAGGGATCGGATCACCCCCTACCCTAATGCCGGTAAGCATCGACAAGACGAAAGGAGTCATAGTCATGTCTTCCATGGGCGAAAAGTGGAAAGAGTCAGTGATGTCCCACCACCTCTCCACCAAAGCGGCAAGAAGAGGTCTACTCGCAGTGTCGCGTGAGAGCCCCATGCAGAAAGTGCCGAAGCTGGCCTGGTCAACGATACGATGAACCGCCTTAGGAAGCTCCATGTACCACCCCCGAGCCATGACGTTCCTGTAGACGCGCCCTTGGGCTTCACTCTACAGTCCGGACTCCCTTTTGTTGTCGGTTCTTAATCTAAACCAAAGAGTCCAAATCCGGCAAATTGTTTTTGAGAAAAACAGATTTGTTGAAAGAAGTGCCAAACATGGACTGCTTTGCCAGATACAGAGTCGCCACCTAAATATTTTATTTTGGGAAATTTAGGAAACCCTGACACGGTGCCAAAGGCCACGTGTCCGTTATCACCAAAGTTGCCTCGGCTCGAGAACTTGGGTACGATTGGGGAAGGTCAGCTATGAGCACCCCCTCTCGCCCGATCCGAAGATCAGCCTCTACTAGCCGTGATATCTTGTTTTGAAAGCATTATGTGTTATTATTCTGGTTATTAGCCTAGAATTACTATGTCATGCGCACAGCAAACAAGTATAGACCAAATCGCCTAGATTAGAACAAAACATTGCGTGTTTGTTTTGAAAATGGTTTGCTACTCGCAAGTAGGCTAAAATGCAGGTTTTACCACTCTTAAGTGGGCTTTAGAAAAGAAGGTTTTGCCACTAGCTAGTGGGCTTAAAACTCACAGTTTTAATGCATTATTCCAATTTAGGTGATTCAACCTCCACCCACAGGCATTCAAGCAGTTATATCACATAAGCAGCTAGTCTCATGGTAACCATGCTATTATGACAACACTCACACGCATGCGGTATGCTAAAGCATAAAAGCTCACCTAGTACTCCAAGCCAAAATAAAAAACATGCTAGCGATCAATGCATGATCCAAGTTCATGTTAAGTGCCTAATGCATCACATGCAAAATGTCACTAGAATAGGCTCGGCTAATCTAAGGATGGCATGTGAGATGCACAGGAAGCATGTTTCTAAGTTAAATTTGAAATATAATGCAATTTAGAATGATGCGCCGAGCCTGGTGCATGCAATACTAACGAATGATGCACACATGCATAACATGAGGTATGCTAAAGTAAACATGTCCTACTACTAACCATCAAAGAAGGTAAGTAAAAGGGAGAAAGAAGTGGGGGTTGGAAGACATTCACACACTCACCCACATTTATTACAAACTTTCCCTCACTCGGAGGGACCGAAAGAATAATACAGGCTAAATAAATAATCAACTATCCTAGCTAATTACTTATCACAAACCAACTAAATTAATTAAGCAAATTAATTAATCTAATTTAAGCAATAAACAGTCCCGTGATGAAGGCCCAATGCAGTGCGCGCTCGGTTTTGCTCGGAAATCCGCCACCATGCACAAGATGCCTCTGTTTTCCCTACTCTGCTCCTCTGAAGACTGCCAAAGCCTCAGGTTTTACTCTATGGATGCTGGGAAACACCACCGGCTGAAGGAGAACACCACCGGCCATGTAGAATGGTCACCGGCCATGAATTTAATCCACCGGCCAAAAATGATAGCCGATTAAGGCATCAGATTTAGCCGACCGGACAAAAATTCCTGCAAAATCTGGTTTGACAGCAGCAGAGGGCAATACTTGGCATGGCAATGCATTTCAAGCAATGTATGCACCAATCACACCCCATATCATGTTTATGACTCAAAGGGACATGAGCCTTGATTCTCGGACCACCAATCACGCATTTCCATGCATGATGGCCTAAAGAATCAAGTATGCAATTTCAATTTCAAATGAAATGCAAACCAAATAAACACACAAGGAGGCCTAACCTCTATCATACTCATTTCAAGAGGTCTAGCATGCATGCTTATGCAATGCAATCCTAAGCATGTTGGCTAGCATGCAACATGGAAATGCAAAGAAGCATACAAAATATGCAAGGCATGAGACAATGCAACCAACAAGCATGCAAGGTACAATGTAGGTGTTTGAGCATGCAAGCAAGGATGTGACTTCATTCAATCATGCAAGTTCAAACATGCAACAACTCACCAATATGCTACAACATACAAGGAGCATATGCAACAAGCGAAGAGATGGACTTAAACATGATTTAGGCAGCCCTAACTAGGCCTAAAACAGTGGCCAAGATGCTAAGGAATGAGGGCTAATTGACATACAAACATGCATGAAAACCATGGACCAACATTTAACCATAAAGAGCAACTTCTAAGCACACTTAAGAAGATGCAAATATGGACAAATGGCATGCATTAAGCTCTGAAAATCATGCAAGAACATGGTGCCAAACCAAGCAAACAAGATAAGCTAAACATGCAACAATGGTCCAACACTTAAGGCTAACAAGCCAAAATGCAAAAGAGCTATGCAATGGAAGCCTTGGTCGACCAAAACAGCCAAGGGCAGGCCTCAAACATGGCAAAGTAAACATGAAAGCTTCACAAAGCTAGACCTAAAACATGCTTGAACAAGGGTTAAAACCTAGATGCATGTTAAGGCAACAAAATGGCATTACAAGGCATGTATGCTAAGCAAGCATGGTGTACCAAAACCAACTCAACTCAATGATATTTCATGGCATAATAAGCATAAAAATCAGTTAAGGCATGGCCAACATGATCCTAAACTAGGTGCTCCCTCAAGAGGCAAAAAGTGCCCTTTTCAAGGACAACAAGGAGAGGGGGTGGCCCTCTCCTTCCTAGGACCTCAAGGCACCATCCTCACCTCTGAAATCCCTCAAGATTTCAGCAGTGAGGAGGCCCAAACATTATGGTCCCGGAGCTCACACAAAATGGCATAAAACAAGGGCCAAACAAGGCTTAAGAGGGGTCAAACAACCCCAAAGCTTAAAACACTCTTAACAAACTATTTAGAGGCCTTAAAAATAGAAATTTTATGTATTATATGCAAAGCCAAAAAATAGTTGCAAGATAGGTAAAAGTAGTGTGCAAAAATGGGGAATAAAAGGGAAAAGTGATTACCCTTGTAGACCTTCTTCAACAATGGAGCTCCAGTAGCTTCTTGAGGTTGAAATCAACTTCAAAACTCTAAAAACAACCCTCAAGGGCCTCAGCTCAAAGGAAAGGTGTGGTGGTGTGTGTTTGTGTGCAAATCTAAGCCTAAACACACACAAGAGAGAGAGATAGGGAGATGGGAGATGAACAAACCCTAACCCTAGAACTCAAATCCTAAATATGTTGCCCAAAAAAAAAATCTCTAACCCCTGACCAAGAGAAAAAGCCCTCTCTTATAGGCAACTCCCTCTTGTAAGGCTTCCAAAACAAGCCATCCAAGAGGGAAATCCCTCCATACACGTGTATGGAGAGGAACAGAGTGGGTGCCAGCTGGCACAAAATATCTGCTAAAAGCAGATGAACAGTGGTCAGCCAGCCAAAAGTGACTTTGGCCTAAATTTATGGCCGGTCAGCTAAAAATAGTGCTGGTCGGCCAAACATTTGGCCGATGGAAACAAAAGACAGCCGGTGGCCTCAAGCCACGGCCGGTGGTGTATGGGGATGCCTCAAAAGGCATTCCCTGCCCCTCAAAGGCAAAACACAAGTGTTTCGTGCCAAACCAACCACAAAATAGTCGAGTCGAGAGGTCCTGAGATGAGGCGCGCCGCCAAGGCCTCCGGGAACTCAAGACGAACACAAACATGGATGATCACCTAGTGTTCAAGTGGTGATGTCCAAGTCTTGAGGACGGTCAAAAATAGGGTGTCTACAGTTCCCATACCCCCGAAAGGCATGGGAGTCTCCCTATGGTCAAAACAACAGTTGCGAAGCAGTGTTACAAATACAGTGTCGAATGCACTCGGAATTGATGAAAATACAGCGTGTGTGCGCGTGTTCAGATTCAAACAGGTACCGAGTGCCAGTGTGCTCACAGTGAACTACAGCATATGATGTATCAATACAACGTGTGTGCGCGTGTTCAGATTCAAATAGATACCGGGTGCTGGTGTGCTCACAGTGAATTACAGCATATGATGTATCAATGCAGCGTGTGTGCACGTGTTCAGATTTAAGCAGATATCAGGTGCGGATGTGCTCACAATAAACTACAGCATGTATTGTATCGGTGTATCCGGGCCAAGCAGCTAAAGAACAGGATCGACTATTATAGTTATGTTCTACATTGCGAAAAAATGAAATGGTGAAGAATATACCTCAGAAGCGCCGTAGGACAGATGTGCCTCTTGCTCGCGCAGTAGTAGCTATGGTGGCACGCCCCTGGCAAAACTCCTGAACTGGCGAAGTTTGTCAGGAGGCAACACGTGAATCGCCAGCCTGTAGGTCGCCGAGTCGAACGGTCTTGTAGACACCCCATTTTTGACCGTCCTCAAGACTTGGACGTCACTGTTTGAACACCCGGTGATCATCCATGTTTGTGTTCGTCTTGAGTTCCCGGAGGTCTCGGCCACGCGCCTTGCCTCAGGATCTCTCGACTCGACTATTTTGTGTTTGGTTTTGCACCAAACACTTGTGTTTTGCTTTTAAGGGATAGGAAATGGCTTGTTGGCCATCCCCACACCCCACCAGCCATGGCTTGAGGCCACCGGCCACTATTTTGTTTCCATCGGCCAAATGTTTGGCCGGCCAGCACTCTTTGTGGCCGGCCGACCATTGTTTTGGCCAATTTGGCATTTTTAGCTAGCCAACCACTGTGCATCTGCTTTTGCAAATATTTTTATGCCAGCTGTGCTAGCTGGCATACACTTTGCACCCCCTCCATACACGTGTATGGAGGGATTTCACTCTTGCTTAGCTTGTTTTGTAAGCTTTGCAAGAGTGATCCTCTATAAAAGGAGGGCCTCTCCTCCATTCTCCAGGGTTACAAAAATTCCAGAGGGTCTCTAATATTAGGGTTAGGGTTGTGTATCTCTTCTATCTCTATATCTCCCTCTCTTGTGTGTATAAGTGTGTGTTTGTCCTTACTTTTGTGCACAAACACCTAGTTCTACACCTTACCTTGGTTGTTGAGGAGCCAATAGGTTGTTCTTGAAGTGCTTGAGTGGATTCAAGCTTGGAGAAGCAGCTGGAGTGCAGTTCTTGAAAAGGGCCTACAAGGGTAAGAATTTCACCCTTTTTACCCCATTTTTGCATAAGCTTTTAGCCATCCTTGCTTGCTGTTTTAATCTTAGTATATAACATATAAAATTTCTAATTTTACTTTCTTAAAATAGTTGTTTAACGTTGGTTTGAGCTTTGGGGTTGTTTGACCCCTCTTAGGCCTTGTTTGGCCCCCATTTTGTGCTATTTTGGTGAGCTCCGGGACCACCTTGTTTGGGCCACCTCACCACTAAAATCTTGAGGGATTTCAGTAGTGAGGATGGTGGTTTGAGGTCCTAAGAAAGAGAAGGCCATCCCCTTTCGTTGTTATCTTCAAAATTTGTCATTTTTGCCTCATTTGTGAGCACCATTCTTGAGTTCATGTTGGCCATGTCTTAAGTGTTATTTGTGATTATTTTGCCATGATATAGCACCATTTTTACTTGGTTTAGACACACCATGCATGCTTAGCATACTTGTCTTGTAATGCCATGAATTTGCCTTAACATGCTTTGTGTTTTGAGCCTTGTTCTAGCATGTTTTTGGCCAAGATTTGTGAAGCTTTTATGCATGTTTTAGTATGCTTTAGCTTTGTTTTTAATTGCTTCGGCCATGCATGACATGCTTTGTATAGCCACCTTGCATTTTGGCTCTCTAGCCTCGGGTGTGTGAGTGTTGAGCATGCATTGCTTAGCTTGTTTCAGTGGTTTGGCACCACTTATAGCATCATTTCAGTCCCCATGGTATGCTTGTATGCTTGCATTTGATGCTCCTTTAATGCTTTGAAAGGTTGTAATCTTGTGCTCCATGTTTGGCCTCTTTTGTATGCTTCCATGTGTAGGCCACTTAGATGCTATCTAGGTGTGTCCTTAGCTTTGTTTAGGTCTGCCTTGGGACTATTCTAAGCCCTCTTAGCCCTTTGAGGCTTTGTTGGCATGGCCATAGTTTAAGCCCCTTGGCTTGCCTTGAGTTTTGGACATCGTTGCATGCTTAGCTTGTCTTGTTTACTTTGTTTGGCACCTTTTATAACATGATTTCAGAGCTTAGTATGCATGCCATTAGTCCATGATTGTCCTCTTTTTAAGTGTGCTTAAAAGTTGCTCTTTGGTTCCTAAGTGTTGGACCATGTGTGCATGCATGTTTGTATGTGTTTTGGCTTTCATTTCCTTGGCATTTGGCCACTGTTTTCGGCTCATTTGAGAGCTGCCCGAATTGGTATAAATCCATTGTTTGCATGTTGTCGCATGCTCGCCTTGTGTGTTGTTGCATACTTAGCCCATCGCATGTGTTGCATGCTTGAAACACTTTGCATTTGGCATGCATTTCCTTTGCTAAGTTGCTTTGCATGTCTCCATGTTAGTTCCCTCACATGTTGTTGCATGTTTGCCATTAGCATTGTTATTGAATGCCTTGTATGCTTGTTTGCTTAGGTTGAGTGCCTAGTGCACATTGCTTGCTTGCATGCTCACGTTGCATACTTAGCTAACATGTTTAGGTTGCATTTGGCATGCATGTCTTGCCTCTTGACCAAGTGACAGAGGTTGGGCCTTATGTGCTTATTTGGTTTGCATTACATCTGAAATCAAAATGCACAACTTGGCCTCTTTGGCCATCACACATTGGAATGCGCGATTGGTGATCCGAGAGCCGAGTACCAAACCCCTTTGAGTCATGAATATGATAAGGAGTGTGGTTGGTGCAAACATTGCTTGAAATGCATTGCCATGCCATGTTTTTCTCTCTGCTGCTGTCAAAACAGATTTCTGCAGGCATACATGGTCGGCCGACCATCTCTACTGCCAACCGACCAAACATTTTTGGCCGAGAGCTCAACCAATGGTTGGTGACCATCCTTCCATGGCCGGTGATGATTCCCCTTGGTCGGTGGTGTTCCACAGTGTTCATAGAGTGTTCCTTGGGACTTGTGCAATTTCCAGAGGAGCAGAGCAGGGTAAACAGAGGCAGCTTGTACATGGCATTGGATTTCCGGGCGAAACCAATCCGAGCATGCGTGCATCCCTCTTCCCGAGACCTTTTACTGATTTCAGTAGCTTAATTGATTTGTTAATTAGTTAAGTGTTGTATAATTTAATTAATTAGCTTGTAGGTTAATTAAATTGTATTATTCTTTCGGTCCCTCCAAGCGAGGGCAAATGTGTAATAAATGTGGGTGCGTGTGTGCATGTCTTCCAACCTCCACTTCTTTCTGCCTTTTACTTACCTGCTTTTGATTGTTAGTATTAGGTCATATTTAATTTAGCATCCTTATGCTATGCATGCGGGCATCCATTCATTTGTATTGCATGCACCGGGCTCGGCGCATCATGCTAACTGCATAGTATTTCGAATCTAACTTGAATACATGCTATCTATGCATTTCACATGCCATCCTAGGATTAGCTGAGCCTATTCTAGTTACATTTTGTATGCGATGTATTAGCCACTTAACATGGACTTGGATCATACATTAATTGCTAACAAGTTCTTTGTTTTGGCTCGGAGTACTCGTTAAGCTTTTTATGCTTTAGCATCTTGCATGAGTGTGAATTTTAACATGATAGCATGCTTACCATGTGGCTATATGCTCATGTGATATGTGATATAAAATGCCTTTTTGGGAAGGGATTGTTTTTGAGTTGACAACTCGTTGAAAAACGTTTTTAGCTACTTGCGAGTAAAAAAATTTCAACTGCTCTTTCAAACAAACGTGAATCCAACCTTTGGGTGAAGGTTGGATTGTTTGAGTTTGAACAACTCGTTGAAATCCGTGTTTTAGCCTACTTGCGAGTAAAAAATTTCAAACTGTCTTTCAAACAAACGGATATGCAATGTTTTGTTCCAAATTAGGCGATCTAGTCTATACTTATGTGTTGTGCGCATCACCTAGTAATTCTAGCTAATTAATCGAAATAAGAATGCATATGTTTTCAAAACAAGATATCATAGTTAGTAGAGGCCGATCTTCGGATCGGGCGAGAGGGGGTGCTCATAGCTGACCTTCCCCAATTGTACCCAAGTTCCCGAGCCGAGGCAACTTTGGTGATGACGGACACGTGGCCTTAGGCAATGTGTCAGGGTTTCCTAAATTCCCCCAAAATAAAATTTTTAGGTGGCGACTCTGTATCTGGCAAAGCAGTACATGTTTGGCACTTCTTTCAAAAAAATCTGTTTTCAAAAACGATTTGTCGGATTTGGACTCTTTGATGATTCATCGGTCTTGCATTGCACTCTGCGAGATTAGATACAGGACCGTGACATTGAGTCCTGAACTGTAGTGAGCCCAACGAACAAAACGGGAATTCATCCTCCCGACACGTTCGGGGACGTCTACAGTTTCTGGCAACTCTGCTGGGGAGTTTGGAGAGCTTGACTCGAACTCGTGATATCCTGTTTTGATTTCACTTATGTGTTTCTTTGCATTGCATGTGCATTGGTGCACTTAAGTCACAGTGTTTGCCGTCTGCTATTCCTGAACGGTTTGCCAGAGGCTCGCTTCGAGAAGCGTGCCATAAGGCTGACCGGTTACAGGCTCTGCCACAATGGGAACACAAACCCCGGTTGTCACCGGGGCACCCTTTTGGCCATTCGACCTAGTGCATATTCGGAATCCATAGTGACCATTCCAAGCTAGGACAGGTTGCTTACCCGATTATAGGTTGTTTCAAACCGCTGCGTGCGTAGTGAAACCCTAGTTCCTGACGAACCCCAAATAGGGGTGTTTTGGCTCTTGCTTGCTTGTTATGTGTTCTTTGAGTTGACCTCTATAGGGAATGCATATATCAGTCTACAAGTCTGAGTACCAGGCCTGAGGGCATCAGTATCAGAATTTGAGAATCAGTTATATCCGCAGGTATCTGATTCAGTTTTTGGGACAGTGATTTTGGGGAACAGTGATCAGTAGTAGAGTACAGTTATTCAGCTATGCTTGTGTTTGTTCTGATTGGGCCGAAATGCTGCGTGTTTTCTCTTTCAGTTCAGAGATTTAGTACAGAATAGCCAGTGGTCTCCTTGGTTGAGGCAAGACAGACATTTGATCCATCATCTCCGTTCAGTTCAAGAGGACTTATGATGACGCAAAGTTTAGAGGAAATAGTGGTTATGACAGCCGCATTGGATCAAGGGAACATCTTGCGGGATGAAACCAATGTTGATGTACCGCATCCACCCAGGTCGCCTGCCGCGCGCCCGATCTGGGAACCCAAGTTGTATCAAGTTCGTGAGCCCACCACGTTTGAATTAATGGGAATGATTGGCAATCTTCAGCGATCTGTGGCTGGTCTTGCTTACGGAATGTCAGCTTCACCACCAACCACATCCTACGCTGGGAATTTTGTACCGCAGGAGCCCCCACTATTGGGGCAAATTGTGATCGAGCTCAGCCAACCTGAGGTTGTCTCAAACTATGGCCATGACATGGCAACAACAACCGGGTTCCGCTCTAATGGAGCAACCCAAGCCCTCGATCGAGCTGAGGCTAGAGGTAAGAGCAAAGTGGGAACAAGTGCTGATCCCGTTGAACAGCTATTGTGGGCAGTCGAGGCTTTGAAAGCCAGAGGATTGAGTAAACAGTAGATATTCGCATTAGTGGCCAAAACCGTGGATGATGCTTTCCCCGCTCCAACCGAGGGGAGTTCCAGCTAGACAGAAAATCGGGATAGGCCCCGTCATGCCAGAACAGTTACCTCCAATCCTAACCCTGCACCGAGAAAAGATCAGAAAGTCAAGGCGGCACCTGCCGATCCTTTTTCCAAAGGCCCCAAAAAGTCAAGAACTTCAAGTATTCCGCCTCGAGGGTGCAGAGTCTTCCACGCACTCTACATGCCTTTGTCTAGGGCGCTCCAGATCCTTGCCGAAAGAGGGCACCTTAAACCCCTCGAGCCTCGGCCTCTCCCGAAGAATCTCCCTCCCACCCATGATACTACCTTGTACTGCGCGTACCACCAGCAAACTGGTCATTGTACCGACAACTATTTCCGTCTTCGTCATGAAGTACAGGATTTGATCGACAATGAGGTCATCCTCCCGCCTAACTCAGCGAAGTCCGTCACTACTGAGTTGTTAGATTTCAAGGATACTGCGAGTATGTGATCAGAAGTTAGTCCACCTGCGGGCGGCACTTAGTGTGTTTCAGATGTGGCGTCTGGCATGCACTGTTTTGAGCATTTGCGGATGCTATTTTTTGTAATTTCTAGCTTGGGTGTTGAGCCATTTCTTTGGTTTTGTTTTGAGTCTGTCTCATTGTCTTGAGTCAGTCTTTCTGCTTAAGAGTCTGTCTTGTTGTACTGAGTCAGTCCCAATGTATAGGATGTCAGGTGATTCCAGGGTTGTTGCCTCGGATATCATGTTTTTGTAATTACCTCTTTTGTTTTCTTTTGAGTCTGTCTCTGCTGTGGAGCCAGTTGCAACCGGAGGTTTTGAATGAAACCGCTACGGCTATCATGTTTCCGTGCTTATTGCTACTTTGAACCTATTGTGCCAACAAGTTAGAATGAACAGCAGCGCATTTCACCTGCTCTTTTGTGCCTATAAGTCATTGTATTGACCTAAGTTTTTCAAAACTTTTTGAACAATGCAGTGAAAACGAAGAGGAAGGAATTTCTCGGGTTTTGCAAAATTTGACTAATTGAGAGAAAGAGAAGCATGCTAAGCCCTTGATAAATGAAATCATGTTTGTTAACATGAGTACTGAGAAAGACCCTGGCTTGATCCAGATTGTTTACACACTATCTTCAGCGCGAGTGATCTGTCGCTTTCTTAAAAACTTTCAAAAACAAAATGTTTTGCGCAGTCCTGTGAAGACCTGTGTGGAATCACTCTTGAGATTGTGCAGCTTAGGATTGCTCTCAGCCTCGAGACTCGACCCCTCACTTTCAAACCTTGAATTGAGATTTAGAATGTTCAACGGTCAACCACAACGTAAGGCCTGTGTGGCCAGATCAGAAGTAGCCCTTGAACAAGAGGCACCAAAGCCAGATCAAGGAGATCAGATGTCGCCAAAAGAAGCTTGCAAGGCTAAATCAGAAGCACCCCTCAAACTAGGGGCAAAAATGTCTGATGTGCTCGGAGAGCCGAAGATGGATCTTTCTGCAAATCAATACAACAGTCATTCTCCTGGATTCAGATGACTTTAGGATCTCAAAAAACCATTTGGCATGGACACAGCTACACTTTTACCCTCGAGAGGCTCACTGGGTTGAAAACCCGGAAGGGTGACCCAGGCAAAAGTTAGAGCAAGGAAAAAATGCACAAAAAAAAAAGAAGAAAAATGCAAAGAATACAAAAAAGAAAAGAAGAAAATGAAGAAAATGAAAAGAAAAGATGAAAAAGAAAAAAAAGAAATGCAAAGAATTGAAAAGAAAAGAACAACAAAGCTCGCAAGGTTGAAAACCCAAAAAGGGCGGCCTTGGCAAAAGTTAGAGCGCAAAAGGAGAGTTAATACCCGAGTGTACCTTAACCGGAACTACGTAAGGCTTTATTCCCATGTTTGGGATACGTAGGCAACTTCATTCTGAAGTCCAGCCACAAACACTTCCAAATCAAGTGTGTCCATGTAATGGTTTTGATCATCCTTGCCTTCTCTAAACCCAATAGTTCGGTTGTGACAACCGGAACTACATAAAGCTTGATTCCCATGTTTGGGATACGTAGGCAACTTCATCCTGAAGTCCAGCCACACGCATTTTCAAAGCGACTGTGTCCATATATTGGTTTTGACCATCTTCGTCTTCTCAGTATCCGAGAGTTCGGTCATGATCATTGCTAATGAGGATTGACTACAAAATGCCGCGGCGCTATCCAAACAAGGGGCAACTTTCCGTTGCCATGAGTCGCCACCTAAACCAGGGGCAACTTTTCGTTGTCGTGCAGTGCCATCCAGACAAGGGGCAATTTTCCATTGCCTCCGATCCGAGGTTGTGCATCTCGAGAGTAAGTTCTGCGCTCATTGAGCGTTGACCGTTTGCCAAAGTAGTTTTTGAGAATTTTTACTGAGGTTGACTAATTTCTCAAAAATTATTTCATTTTCCAAAATTGGACCATTTTCTTGGACCCAAAGAAGGAAAAATTTCAATGCTCATAGCCTGACTTGCATGATTTCAAATAAAAAATCGAACAAGCATGTTAATCTAACTCTCATTTTGGTTAAAATTGTTTTAATAGAAAACCAAAACAAAAAATGGTCAAAATGATGGACTAGGGGCACAGTTGAGTCAGGCTTCCTGCCTTTTCCCTCATCGTCAACATACTTGCCAGAAGGGCACTTTACCTGTCAACAAGGGCACAACTGAAGCTGTCTGTAAAGGGCTGAAAGCTCTCAACATCCTCCAAGCAACGAGCTATCAAGCCATGTGTGAAGCACGAATTGGGGTGGATCAAGACACTCCACTCCCTCGTCCGTGGCATCGACTAAATGTCACAAGAAGAAATAGTCGTAAGCTAACAATGTTGAGCATGAACCCACGACCTTCAATTTATCCATCAACCATCCAGGGGAGGGATATAAAATGAGAGATTAAAGAATAGAGAGATGTAAGTTGAGAGAAAAGTGAGCAAAAGGGGTTTTGAGTGAAAAAACCGAGCCTGAGGGCCGAGTGATGTGAGAATCACAAATAAGAAAGGGTGGGAATAATACCCGAAGAAACTAGCTCCTTGTGATCTGAGGTCTCTCGTCTTTGTAACACGTCTGTGTGTCGTGTCTTTTGTTTTGTCTCGATTTTTATTTGGAGTCGTTCTAAGCATGTCTCATCATGTTTAGGTTGTTTACCTTTTGTTTTTCATTATTGAGTCTTTTTCGCTGTGTTCAGTCGTAGGCTCAATACCCGGTTGAAAACCCTTTTCTCAAATCGTTTTGTGCTCAGAGTGCTATGCTATTCTCCACATTTATGTGAAGCATGATTTGGTTTTTTCATAAAACTGCAGGGTTCACCCCCAATAAAGTGTGAACAGAAAAACCTGGACCTATCTGAAGCTTCTGAGTGTGCTTCAACTACTACAAGTTCATAATGAACCGTGTATTCAAAATGAGCAATATGCTGTTGTGGGCCATGAGTTCAAAATGAGTAGAGTTCAGAATGAGCAGTATTCAGAATCAGTTGTGAGCTGTGTGGGCTGTATGCAGATTCAACCAAGCACTGTGTTACGAGCCGAGAGTTCAGAATGAGTAGTGGTTTGTTTGAGTTGTTTTGCTATTGGCTGGTTCATTATCTGGTTATTACAATACAAGTGTTTGATTTTCAGACAGGAGATCAATCTCATTTACATTGAGGTGTAATATGAAGCAATGCAATGCAGTGTATGAAATGTATCAATGTAACACTTTTTTAGATAAAATGTTTGTTTCATTTCATCATCTTTTCAAGTACAAAGTCTTGGAGAAAAAAAAAAAACTGTCTGCGGCAGTACAAGGTACTCAAGCTATCAATAAAAAGAAAAGCAAAACAAAAAGAAGAAAAGCAACAAAAATCTAGATCAGCCTCAGTGGTCTCGGGCCTACGGGTCTGTCCTAGTCCTCTTCCTGGACGAAGGTCCAGGAGCATCATCATCAGCACTGTCATCTGAGTCCAAGCCATCTCCGGTCTCCTCTTCAGATGACTCTGCCTCCGTCTCTGCCTCGGCCTCGGACTCGTCATCAGCAGGAACCAGTGCCCGTGAGCTACTCCCAACATGAGTGCGCCCCGCTTTGGTGTGGGGATACACTCTGCCATCTCGGACAGGAACAGAAGGCCCAACTAAAGCACCTCTTACAGTAGGAATCTGGAATGAAGGCTGAAAAGCACAAATGGTAAACGCATCAGTATGCTACGCAAAGCGGGGTATGAATGCCGAATACAGTGTATGAGTACAGTGTGTGAATACTATGAACAGTGTACCAGTACAGAATACAGTGTTTAAGTACAGTGTGTGAATACTATGAACAGTGTATCAGTACAAAATACAGCGTTTGAGTACAGTGTATGAATGCTGTGAGCAGTATGTCAGTACAGAATACAGTAACTAAGTGCAGTGTATGAATGCCGTGAGTAATGCCGTGAACAGTCTGTGGGCTATAGTGTATCAGATGCCGTGAGGGCTGTATATCGAGTATTGTGTTGACAATGCGATGCGTCAGATTATGTGAAACAGTTTATGTATGGTTTGAGACTGTGGTCAGAAGAACATACCGGAATACTGTAAATGGCTAGAAGATCGAGGCTCCGCTGGAGCATCCCCATCACAGAGGCGGTCAGCTCCAGGGACTGACGAGTATACTCGGAGGAAGCCTGCAAAAGTGTTAGAAGCATTAGTATTCTGTGAAATATCAAATGAAATGGAATGACAATGCAAGATGTAAAATGCAATAGTACATACCGGGGACAAGTCGTAGAACCCGACTAACTCGTGACCAGCCGAAGAGGGAGCGAAGGGGATCTGATAGGTCTCCCCACCCTGCCCTCGGTATGTCATCATCGTGGGCAGTGCTGGCCAACTAGCCCCCCGCCCTCTCCGGGCCCCACTCCTGCCACGGACTCGAGCAGTCCTCGACGCTCCTGCTCCCGCTCCCACCTTAGCCGCTGGCACCGCAGGCCTCTCTCTCTCAACTCGACGGCCACTGCTCAAAGACTGCATGATGTAGGTCTGGACGTACTCTAGGTAGTCGCCCTTGCCCCTGAAGCCCTCCGCATCCCAGCCGATCGTGTAATCAGCCATCTGCTCGGGAGTGAACCTCTCTGTCTCCCTCATGTGGGTAGGAGGCGGACCTGGAACTATCTACTCTAGTAAACCCAGTACCGCGCAGAAGCGCCACCAGTACCAAGCTCGATGCAGACGGGCCTCCAACAAGATCTGAGCAAGGCGGTCTCTCAAGACCCAAGCAAACCGCTCCCAAATCGCAGCTGGCAATGGAGCCTAGGGCTGCCAGGTAATTTGAAAATGATATACAGTCAAATATCTACTGTTATTGAAAATATAGTGCAAAGCGAAGCTTGAAATAAACTCTAAAGTTGTAAATACCTCTGCGGCGGTAATGGTATCGAAGTAGCGGCAAAAGAATATGAAAGACTCCCGGGGTCTCCGCACACACCTCACATCGAAGCGGCGAGAGAAAGGAATGCCGAAAAGGGTTTGCTCGTCAGGCATTGGCGCAAGCCTTGGGAAGTAGCCGTAGACCCACAACTATAGAGCAAATATCAGTATGCTTATCAGATAAAGCAAAATGCAGAATAAAGCAGAAATGGCGTTATCAGGTTGCAAAGCATTGTGCAGAGTGTATGCAAGGTACAACAAGGTAAAGAAGATTATATGTGTGCCATGTGTAGTATACAACAACGTGGAAGGCACCACGGTGCAGTGCAAAGGTACAGAGTACAGATAATGTAAAGCAGAAATGTAAAATAGAAAAGAAGATGTACCTCCCAAGCTCGCCAGTACCCCCCGAGCAACTGTCCGCTGCAATGGGAGGATAAGTTCATGTATCCATAGAGTGTGGCCAAGGCTTCCCCACTCCAGTCGTAGCGCAGGATCCGTGTGACATCCACCAAAGCGCTCAGCAAACAAAGAGGCACGATGTTCGCCCCGTCAGCGAAGATGGTCGTCCCCAATAAGAACATGAGGAAGCCGCGTGCATACTGCTCCACCTCCTCCTGAGCCATCGGTGCCTCCTCAGCTAAAGCTGGCTGAATCTGAAAGTAGTCCTCGAACCACGAGTATCTGACAAAGCCTGGACAGGCAAGAGGCGGCAGCTCGCCGAGCAAATATATCTGAGCGGCCTTCCACTCATCCATATCTGTGTCAATGGGGATCGGATCACCCCCTACCCCGATGCCAGTGAGCATCAAGAAGTCATAGGGAGTCATCGTCATGTCTCCCGTGGCAGAGAAATGGAAGGAGTCGGTGGTGTCCCACCACCTCTCCACCAGAGCAGCAAGAAGAGGCCTGCTTGCGGTAAGGCGTGAGAGTCCCCTGCAGAAGGCGCCGAAGTCGGCCTGGTCGACGATGTGACGGACTGCGTCCGGTAGCTCCATATACCATCCGCGGGCAGCAACATTCCGATACCCCTGGAAGGCACGGGAATCCCCCTATATTCGAAAACAAACAGTTGCGAAGCAATATTCAAAATACAGTTTTAAAGAACATTCAGAATTAATAGCGTGTGTGCACATGTTCAGATTCAAACAGACATTGGGTGTCGATGTGCTCGCAGTGAACTATAGTGTATGATGTGTCACTGTGTTTGAGTGGTTCAGTACAAATATAGCATGTGTGCACATGTTCAGATCCAAACGGAAATTGGGTGCCAGTGTGCTCGAAGTGAACTACAGTGTATGATGTGTCAGGGTGTTTGGGTGGTTCAGGGAAAATACAGTGTGTACGTGTGTTCCAATTCAAACAGATACCGAATGCAGGTGTGTTCACAGTCAACTACAGCATATAGTATATTGGTGTATCTGGATCAAATAGTTAAAGGCAGAATTGACTATGGCAGTTAGGTATTCTACTTTACAGAAAATGAAACGGGGAAGAATATACCTCGGAAGCACCGTATGAAAGGTGCGTCTCTGGCTCACGCGGAAGCAACTCAGGTGGCACCCTCCTGTCAAAACTCCTGAACTGGCGAAGTCCGTCAGGAGACAACACATGAATCGCCGGCCTGTAGGTCGCCGGATCGAACGGACGAACGCTGAGAGGCAAGAGCTCAGCCTCAAGGTCCACATCCATCTCCGGGGGAGCCCCACCACCTGGAATGTTGTTCGCTATCTCAAAGAGAGTGTGAAAATGACCGGAAAAGTGAAAACCAGGTGAGAATACGAAGAGTCAACCGAAAAGTCAACCCCGAGAGGGCAAAAAATGGCCAGAAAGGTCGGGGTGTAGAAAAGGCACAGAAATCAAGGTAAACTCGAGGGAAACAAACCCAGAGTGGTGAAAATCGAGAAAGAAACGCCGAAACAAAGTTTTGTTCGGTTCAAAACATGCGAAACAATGAGGTCTTCGCGAATCGAACGTCGAAACGGGCTCTAAAACCGAGGAAAACGGAGGAATAAAGGAAGAAAAATGACCTAGGAGAGAGGCAAAGAAATTTCGAGCAAAAGGAAGTGAACAAAATAGGGCTAGAGGCCCTATTTTAAAAGACCCGTGCCAAAATGTCCAAACTGCCCTGATTCAGGCAGATTTGGCCGGTCGGCCACATTGTTGGCCGGTCGGCCAAATAGATGGCTGGTGGACTTTTGTTGGTGGCCAGTGGATGGCCGGTGACCTCCCCCTATGGCTGGTGAACCTTCTACACCTTTGTTTGGGTCTTTGATGTGGTTTGGGGCCTCCATTGTTCAACACAGTGCAAGAGAATGCATTTCCAAAGCTTAACCGATCTCTGTGCCATGTCTTCTGTGCGTAGCACTTGAATACATGCGAGGTGTATCCTTTTTGTATCCTTTTTGTCTCTTGCGAGATTCGAAAGTTGCCCCACATGCATACGTTACAACTTTTGTCTTGAAACGCACGTTGGTTATACGTCATTTCACTCGCATCGTTATGCACACATCTCGCATTGTCATGCGCATGTCATACTTGCATTAGTGTGCACATTTTTTAGGTCGCATTGTCATGCGCACCTCACATGCATTGTCATGCATATCAAGCGACGCGCGTTATCGCGCATTCGAGTTCACATGCATTGTCGTGCATTCCAAGAGACGCGCGTTGTCGTGCATTCAAGTTCATATGCATCGTCGTCATGCATTTCGAAAGACGTGTGTTGTCACGCATTCAACCTCATGTGCATTGTTATGCATATTCAAAAGACATGCATTGTCGCGCATTTGTTTCATTTGCATTATCATGCATTTCACCAAAAACAAAAAAGCAAAAAAAAACAAGCATCATTTGCACTTTGCATGCATTTCAAAAAAACAAACAAACAACAAAAGCAACATGCATATGTCATGCATTCCATTGTAAATAGTGCATATGTCATGCATACATTGTACATATATTGCATATGTCATGCATACATTGTAAATAGTGCATATGTCATGTGTCACTGTAAATATGGCATGTACATACATTCATGCATTCACTACATCACCCCCATCTACGACTTGGGCCTTTCCATGTTGAGCTTGGTTTGGTATGTGCCCATACTTCTCGCGTTGAAGCACGGTTATGATATTATGTGTACGCACCCAGTGTTGAGGGTGACGGCACCGTTTCCATGTTAAACATGGTTGATATGTGTCCATGCCTTTCCTAGGCAAAATGTGTTTTGGCCACATGCCTTTTCCACTGCATCCATTGCATTCTCCCCAGCAAATCACATTGTACATTCCATTGCATAGTGTATATATTGCATTGTAGCTTGCATGCATTCATTGCATCACCCCCCGCCTACGGCTTGCGCTTTTCCATGTCGAGCTTGGTTTGGTATGTACCCATACTTTTCACGTCGAAACACGGTTATGATTTTATGTGTACGCACCTAGTGTTGAGGGTGACGGCACTATTTCTGTGTTAGACATGGTTTGTATGTGTCCATGCCTTTCCTAGACAAGACACGGTTTGGCCGCAGGCCTTATCCACTGCATCCATTGCATTCTAGCTTGTAAATATTGCATTGTACATAGCTTGCATTGTCATGCATTTCCTTTCTGCATCATTTAGTATGTAGGTTTCATTGTGCATAGCTTGCATTGTCATGCATTCATTGTATTGTACATAGTTTAGCTTGCATGCATTTGCATCATTCATCAATGGCTTGCGCCTTTCCATGTTGAGCTTGGTCTGGTATGTGCCCATACTTTTCGTGTTGAAGCACAGTTATGATATTATGTGTACGCACCTAGGGTTGTGGGTAATGACACCATTTATGTGTTAAACACGGTTTGTATATGTCCATGCTTTTCCTAGCCAAGATATGTTTTGGTCACGCGCCATATCCACTGTATATACTGTATTGTAGTGCAGTTCGATTGCATCCAGCATTTAGGATCATGAGCTTTTCTGAGCAGAGCATGCCTCACTTATGTCATTCCACCCAATTACTTGTTCTTCTGTTCCGTCTACATCACTCATAGTTCTGCATGTGTACGTGCCTATCCCACTGTTGGTATTGTGGTTTGAGGGTTGCGGCACCTTTTCTATGGTAGACGGACTTTGCATCTCCATCATCTTTATGACATTTGTGTGGTTTTTGAACCGCTCATGATTTGATCATGATTCAATTGCATTGCATATCATTTGCATTGTTTATACATAGATTTGTAAATGTTGCATATCATTTTGCATCCATTCCACATTGTTCTACGTTGTCACACATAGGTTGCATTGTCATGCACTCCTACACTTGCGTTGTCACGCAGCTTTCGATTGCATTGTCATGCATGTTGCTAACAATATTGTACTTGTTGAGTTTTCTTTCTCTTTCAAGCACGATATTATATGTACGGTTCATTTGAAACTGGTGCAACTAGACGAGCCACACAAGCATTGTATTCTCCGAGTGAGACGTATCGAGAATTGAATAATTCTCTTGCATTCTCTCTGCATTGTAGTGTAGTTTGGTTTGTGCTAGCTTAAAACTGTTGCATTGTTATGCTTCGTTACAGCTTTCTTCGCATGATCATAAGTTATGTTCGGCTTCTTGCATTGTCAGTTGCATTTTGCTCCTACCTTCGGGCGCATATCTTATCTATAGCTTGTATGCTTTGTCTAAGTCTTCGGCCTTGTCAAAAATGGGTCGTCTCTGGGCTTTGACATTCACTCTCGTTATTGTTATGACTTTCGAGTTCTGTCAAAGAGGGGCAACTGTAGACACCCCATTTTTGACGGTCCTCAAGACTTGGACGTCACCATTTCAACACTCGGTGATCATCCATGTTTGTGTTCGTCTTGAGTTCCCGGAGGTCTCGGCCACGCGCCTTGCCTCAGGATCTCTCGACTCGACTATTTTGTGTTTGGTTTTGCACCAAACACTTGTGTTTTGCTTTTGAGGGACAGGGAATGGCTTGTTGGCCATCCCCACACCCCACCGGCCATGGCTTGAGGCCACCGGCCACTGTTTTGTTTCCATCGGCCAAATGTTTGGCCGGCCGGCACTCTTTGTGGCCGGCCGACCATTGTTTTGGCCAATTTGGCATTTTTGGCTAGCCGACCACTGTGCATCTGCTTTTGCAGATATTTTTATGCCAGCTGTGCTAGCTGGCATACACTTTACACCCCCTCCATACACGTGTATGGAGGGATTTCACTCTTGCTTAGCTTGTTTTGTAAGCTTTGCAAGAGTGATCCTTTATAAAGGGAGGGCCTCTCCGCCCTCCTCCAGGGTTACAAAAATTCCAGAGGGTCTCTGATATTAGGCTTAGGGTTGTGTATCTCTTCTATCTCTATATCTCCATCTCTTGGGTGTATAAGTGTGTGTTTGTCCTTACTTTTGTGCACAAACACCTAGTTCTACACCTTACCTTGGTTGTTGAGGGCCAATAGGTTGTTCTTGAAGTTCTTGAGTGGATTCAAGCTTGGGGAAGCAGCTCGAGTGCTGTTCTTGAAAGGGGCCTACAAGGGTAAGAATTTTGCCCTTTTTACCCCATTTTTGCATAAGCTTTTAGCCATCCTTTCTTGCTGTTTTAAGCTTAGTATATAACATATAAAATTTCTAATTTTACTTGCTTAAAATAGTTGTTTAAGGTTTCTTTGAGCTTTGGGGTTGTTTGACCCCTCTTAGGCCTTATTTGGCCCCCATTTTGTGCTATTTTGGTGAGCTCTGGGACCACCTTGTTTGGGCCTCCTCACCACTGAAATCTTGAGGGATTTCAGTGGTAAGGATGGTGGTTTGAGATCCTAAGAAGGAGAGGGTCATCCCCTCTCCTTGTTGTCTTCAAAATGTGTCATTTTTGCCTCATGTGTGAGCACCATTCTTGAGTTCATGTTGGCCATGTATTAAGTGTTATTTGTGCTTATTTTGCCATGATATAGCACCATTTTTACTTGGTTTAGACACACCATGCATGCTTAGCATACTTGTCTTGTAATGCCATGAATTTGCCTTAACATGCTTTGTGTTTTGAGCCTTGTTCTAGCATGTTTTTGGCCAAGATTTGTGAAGCTTTTATGCGTGTTTTAGTATGCTTTAGCTCTATTTTTAATTTCTTTGGCCATGCTTGACATGCTTTGTATAGCCACCTTGCATTTTGGCTTGCTAGCCTCGGGTGTGTGAGTGTTGAGCATGCATTGCTTAGCTTATTTCAATGGTTTGGCACCACTTATAGCATCATTTCAGTCCCCATGGTATGCTTGTATGCTTGCATTTGATGCTCCTTTAATGCTTTGAAAGGTTGTAATCTTGTGCTCCATGTTTGGCCTCTTTTGTATGCTTCCATGTGTAGGCCACTTAGATGCTATCTAGGTGTGCACTTAGCTTTGTTTAGGTCTGCCTTGGGACTATTCTAAGCCCTCTTAGCCCTTTGAGGCTTGGTTGGCATGGCCATGGTTTAAGCCCCTTGGCTTGCCTTGAGTTTTGGACATCGTTGCATGCTTAGCTTGTCTTGTTTACTTTGTTTGGCACCTTTTATAACATGATTTCAAAGCTTAGTATGCATGCCATTAGTCCATGATTGTCCTCTTTTTAAGTGTGCTTAAAAGTTGCTCTTTGGTGCCTAAGTGTTGGACCATGTGTGCATGCATGTTTGTATGTGTTTTGGCTTTCATTTCCTTGGCATTTGGCCACTGTTTTCGGCTCATTTGAGAGCTGCCCAAATTGGTATAAGTCCATTGTTTTCATGTTATCGCATGCTCGCCTTGTGTGTTGTTGCATACTTAGCCCATCGCATGTGTTGCATGCTTGAAACACTTTGCATTTGGCATGCATTTCCTTTGCTAAGTTGCTTTGCATGTCTCCATGTTAGTTCCCTCACATGTTGTTACATGTTTGCCATTAGCATTGTTATTGAATGCCTTGTATGCTTGTTTGCTTAGGTTGAGTGCCTAGTGCACATTGCTTGCTTGCATGCTCACGTTGCATACTTAGCTAACATGTTTAGGTTCTATTAGGCATGCATGTCCTGCCTCTTGACCAAGTGATAGAGGTTGGGCCTTATGTGTTTATTTGGTTTGCATTATATTTGAAATCAAAATGCACAACTTGGCCTCTTTGGCCATCACGCATTGGAATGTGCGATTGGTGGTCCAAGGGCCGAGTACCAAACCCCTTTGAGTCATGAATATGATAAGGAGTGTGGTTGGTGCAAACATTGCTTGAAATGCATTGCCATGCCATGTTTTGCCCTCTGCTGCTATCAAAACAAGTTTCTGCAGGCATACATGGTCGGCCGACCATCTTTACTGCCAACCGACCAAACATTTTTGGCCGAGAGCTCAACCAATGGTCGGTGACCATCCTTCCATGGCCGGTGATGATTCCCCTTGGTCGGTGGTGTTCCACAATGTTCATAGAGTGTTCCTTGGGACTTGTGTAATTTCCAGAGGAGCAGAGCAGGGTAAACAGAGGCAGCTTGTACATGGCATTGGATTTCCAGGCAAAGCCAATCCGAGCATGCGTGCATCCCTCTTCCCGAGACCTTTTACTGCTTTCAGTCGCTTAATTGATTTTTTAATTAGTTAAGTGTTGTGTAATTTAATTAATTAGCTTATAAGTTAATTAAATTGTATTATTCTTTCGGTCCCTCTAAGCGAGGGCAAATGTGTAATAAGTGTGGATGTGTGTGTGCATGTCTTCCAACCCCCACTTCTTTCTTCCTTTTACTTACCTGCTTTTGATGGTTAGTATTAGGTCATATTTAATTTAGCATCCTTATGCTATGCATGCGGGCATCCATTCATTTGTATTGCATGCACCGGGCTCGGCGCATCATGCTAACTGCATAGTATTTCGAATCTAACTTGAATACATGTTATCTGTGCATTTCACATGCCATCCTAGGATTAGCTGAGCGTATTCTAGTTGCATTTTGTATGCGATGCATTAGCCACTTAACATGGACTTGGATCATACATTGATTGCTAACAAGTTCATTGTTTTTGCTCGGAGTACTCGTTAAGCTTTTTATGCTTTAGCATCTTGCATGAGTGTGAATGTTAACATGACAGCATGCTTACCATGTGGCTATATGCTTATGTGATATAACTGCCTGAATGCCTGTGGGTGAAGGTTGGATTGTTTGAGTTGGAACAACTCGTTGAAATCCGTGTTGTAGCCTACTTGCGAGTAGAAAATTTCAAACTATCTTTCAAACAAACGGATATGCAATGTTTTGTTCCAAATTAGGTGATCTAGTCTATACTTGTGTGTTGTGCGCATCACCTAGTAATTCTAGCTAATTAATCGGAATAAGAACGCATATGTTTTCAAAACAAGATATCATGGTTAGTAGAGGCCGATCTTTGGATCGGGCGAGAGGGAGTGCTCATAGCTGAGCTTCCCCAATCGTACGCAAGTTCCTGAGCCGAGGCAACTTTGGTGATGACGGACACGTGGCCTTAGGCAACGAGTCAGGGTTTCCTAAATTCCCCCAAAATAAAATATTTAGGTGGCGACTCTATATCTGGCAAAGCAGTCCATGTTTGGCACTTCTTTCAAAAACGATTTGCCGGATTTGGACTCTTTGATGATTCATCGGTCTTGCATTGCACTCTGCGAGATTAGATACAGGACCGTGACATTGAGTCCTAAAATGTAGTGAGCCCAATGAACGAAACGGGAATTCATCCTCCTAACACGTTCGGGGACGTCTACACGGTCGAACGCTCAAAGGCAAGAACTCGGCCTTGGGATCCATATCCTACTCCGAAGGAGTCCCGCCTCGTGGGAGATCATCTGCCATGCCGAGAATGGTGTTAAAATGGCCGAAGATGTGAAAACCGGATGCGAATGTGAAAAGTCTACTGAAAAGTCAACCCCGAGAGGGTGAAAGATGGCCGAAAAGGTTGGAGTGCGGAAAAGGCACGAGAATCAAGGTCAACTCGAGGCAAACAAACCTCGAGTGATGGAAATTGAGAAAAAGACACCGAATTTGAGATTTGTTCGGTTCAAAATGTTCGAAACGCGAAGGAGTTCGTGAATCGAACGATGAAATGGGCCCAAAAACCAAGGAAAGACGGGGATCAGAAGGTCGAAAATAACCTAGAGAGAAGGGGGGATGATTTTCGAGCAAAAGGCAAGTGAAGAGAATAGGGTTTAAGCCCTATATTTAAAGACCCGTAGCCGAAAGGACAAAACTGTCCCGAACAAGATTTTTTGGCCAGTCGGCTACATTGTTGGCCGGTCGGCCAAAAAGCTTGCCGATGGCCTTATTTTGTGGCCGGTAGATGGCCGGTGGACTCTCCCGATGGCTGGTGAACCTCCTACACCCTTATTTGGGTCATTGATGTGGTTTGGGACCTTCTTTGCTCAACACAGTGCAAGAGAGTGCATTTCCAAAGCTTGACCGGCCTTTGTTTTGACCTCGGATTGTGTCTTCTTTGCGTAGCACTCGATACGCACATGGTGTATCCTTTTTCGTATCCTTTGGTATCTTACGAGATTCAATAACTGCTTTGAATGCGTTATATTACAATGTTTTGCCTTGTTAACAATTAGCATATATAGGCTGCATTGTTATGTATGTCTACATGCGTTGTAACACGCACAACTTGTATTGTTATACACTGTTCATTTACATTGTCATGCATTTCAAGAAGCGTGTGTTGTTACGCATTCGAGGTCAATTGCATTGCCTTGCATCCTCCCGTCCACCCACGTTATTTCGCATTCTTAGGTTGCATTGTCATGCATCCTCCCGTCCACCCGCGTTGTTTCGCATTCTTAGGTTGCATTGTCATGCATCCTCCCGTCCACCTGTGTTGTTTTGCATTCTTAGGTTGCATCGTTGTGCATCTTCCCATCCACAGCGTTGTTTCGCATTCTTAGGTTGCATCGTCGTGCATCCTCCTGTCCACCCGCGTTGTTTCGCATTCTTAGGTTGCATTGTCTTGCATCCTCCCGTCCACCCGTGTTGTTTCACATTCTTAGGTTGCATTATCGTGCATCCTCCCGTCCACCCGCATTATTTTGCATTCTTAGGTTGCATCATCATGCATCCTCCCGTCCACCCGCGTTGTTTCGCATTCTTAGGTTGCATTGTCGTGCATCCTCCTGTCCACCTGCGTTCTTTCGCATTCTTAGGTTGCATTGTCATGCATCCTCCCGTCCACCCGCATTGTTTCGCATTCTTAGGTTGCATTGTCTTGCATCCTCCCGTCCACCCGCGTTGTTTTCGCATTCTTAGGTTGCATTGTCGTGCATCCTCCCGTCCACCCGTGTTGTTTCGCATTCTTAGGTTGCATCGTCGTGCATCCTCCCGTCCACCCGCGTTGTTTCGCATTCTTAGGTTGCATTGTCTTGCATCCTCCCGTCCACCCGCATTGTCATGCATTCTTCACTTGCGTCGACACGCATGTTTCGCCTCCACTTGCATTGTACATAGCATGCATTATATATACTACATTGTACATAGTTTACATTCCATTGCATATGGAATATATTGCATTGTAGTTTGCATGCATTTGCTGCATCCTCCATCTATCGTTGCGCCTTTCCAAGTTGAGTTTGGTCTGGTATGTGCCCATACTTTTCACGTTGAAGCACGGTTATGATATTATGTGTACGCACCTAGTGTTGTGGGTGACGGCACCGTTTCCGTGTTAAACGCGATTTGTATGTGTCCATGCCTTTCTTAGGCAAGATACGGTTTGGCCACGCGCCTTATCCACTGCATTCATGGCATTGTAGTGTAGTTTGTTGCATCCAACATTTAGGATCATGGTCTTTCCTAAGCAGAGCATGCCTCACTTATATCATCCCACCCAATTACTTATATTTTGTGTTCCATCTACACACACATAGTTCTGCATGTGTACGCGCCTATTCCACTGATGGGATTGTGGTTTGAGGGTGTCGGCACCTTTTCTATGGTAGACGGATTTTGCATCTCCATCATCTTTATGATATTTGTGTGGTTTTGTACTGCTTATGGTTTGATCATCTCAAATGCATTGCATATCATTTGCATTGTTTATACATAGTTTTGTAAATATTACATTATCATGCATCCATTCCACATTGTTATGCGCCACGCAAGGTTACATTGTCATGCACCCCTTCACTCGCATTGTCACGCAGTCTTAGATTCCATTGTTATGTATGTTGCTAACGATATTGTACCTATTAAGTTTCTTTCTTTTTCAGGCACGATATTGTATGTACGGTTCATTTGAAGCTGGCACGACCAGACGAACCGGACAGGTATTGTATTCTCCGTGTGAGACGTAGCGAGAATTACATAATTCTCTTACATCCTTTCTGCATTGTAATGTAGTTGGATTTGTGTTTGATTGCTTAAAACTGTTGCATGTTTTGCTTCGTTACAGCTTTCTTTTGCATGATCATGAGTTATGCTCGGCTTTATGCATTGTTTTGCATTTTGCCCCTGCCTTCGGGCACATATCTTTGTCTGTAGCATGTATGCTTTGTCTAAGTCTTCGGCCTTGTCAAAAATGGGTCGTCTCTGGGCTTTGACACTCACTCCCATCATTGTTATGACTTTTGAGTTCTGTCAAAGAGGGGCAACTGTAGACACCCCATTTTTGACCGTCCTCAAGACTTGGACGTCACCGTTTGAACACTCGGTGATCATCCATGTTCGTTTTGAGTTCTAGGAGGTCTCGGCTACGTGCCTTGCCTTAGGAACTCTTAACATGATTGTTTTGTGTTTGGTTTTGCACCAAACACTTGTTCTTTTGCTTCTGAGGGTAGAGGAAGGCTTGTTAGCCATCCCCACACCTCACCGGTCATGGCTTGAGGCCACCAGCCCTGTTTTGTTGCTAACCGGCCATTGGTGATGGCCGGTCAGCACTCTTTCTGGTCGATCGACCATTGTTTTGGTCAATTTGTCATTTTTGGCTGGTCGACCACTGTGCATCTGCTTTTGGTAGATATTCTATGCCAGCTGTGATAGCTAGCATACACTTTGCACCCCCTCCATACACGTGTATGGAGGGATTTCCCTCTTGCTTAGCTTGTTTTGTAAGCTTTGCAAGAGTGGAGTCCTATAAAGGGAGGGCTTCTCCTCTCTCCTCAAGGGTTCCAAAAAAAGTTCCAGAGGGCTCTGAAATTAGGGTTAGGGTTTGTGTATCTATCCATCTCTATATCTCCCTCCCTTTTGCCTTTGTGTGTGCATAAGGTTGTTTTGTCCTTAGTTTTGCACTAAGACACCTAATGTTACACCATACCTTGGTTGCTGAGGTGCCAAAAGGGTTGTTCTTGAAGTTCTTGAGTGGATTTAAGCTTGGAAAGGCTGCTGGAGCTCCATTCTTGAAGAGGTCTTCAAGGGTAAGAAACTTACCCCTTTATTTCCCATTTTTGCACAAGGTTTTGACCTATCTTGCATCTGTTTTTAAGCTTAGTGTATGACTAGTAAAAGTTCTGATTTTACTTTTTTTTGAACTTTGTTTAAGGTTGTTTTGAGGTTTGGGGTTGTTTACCCCCTCTTAGGCCTTGTTTGGCCTCCTTTTTGTGCTATTTTTGGTGAGCTCCGGGACCACCTTGTATTGGCCTCCTAACCACTGAAATCCAAATGGATTTTAGTGGTGGGGATGGTGTTTTGAGGTCCTAAGAAGAAGAGGGCCATCCCCTCTCCTTGTTGTCTTCAAAACTTGTCATTTTAGCCTCATGTGTGAGCACCTTAATTAAGTCTATGTTGGCCATGTCTTAGTTTGTATTTGTGGTTATTTTGCCATGTTATAGCACTGTTTTAAGTTAGTTTAGACACACCATGCATGCTTTCCATACTTGTCTTGTAATGCCATGAAATTGCCTTAACATGCTTTGTGCTTTGAGCCTTGTTTTTAGCATGATTTTGGCTTAGCTTTGTAAAGCTTTTATGCATGTTTTAGTATGCTTGAGGTCTGATTTTGGTTGTTTGGGCCATCCATGACTTGCTTTGTATAGCTACTATGCAATCTCCCTTGTAAGCTTTGAGCATTGGATCCTCTAGCATGCTTTACTTGCATCATTTCAGTGGTTTGGCACCATTAGTTATGTCATTTTAGTCCTTGTGGCATGCTTGTATGCTTGCATTTGATGCTTCTTTAGTGCTTTAAAAAGTTGATGTCTTATGCTCCATGTTTGGACCCTTGTGTATGTGTAGACACCCCATTTTGACCGACCCTAAGACTTGGGCGCTTTCTATTGATTACCCGATGATGACAATTAGAATGCGTTTCTCACAAAATTCTCAGTAAGAAAGATGGAATTTAAGTTTTAATCCCAACCTTCACCCATTTTTTGGCCAAACTATTTTAGACCTTAAAACCCTCTTTTCAAAATATGTTTTTTTTTAAATGTTTCTACAATGTCCCGAGGCTCCTATTTCGATTAAAATGTTACACTTTTCAGTAAACTCAGTAAGGACAAAGTGGAAATAAATGGAAGGGAGGTGAACTTTTTTGAAAAATATTTAAAAACATCTTCTTTATAGGTTTGGACTTAAAGGAAATAGGAGGGGATGAAAGAAAACTAGTTTAGGAAAAGAATGAGTATCAAATCATTAAGAAGGAAATGAGCAGCCTTCACTAAATTAGGGATATCTCTTTGTACACTTAGAATTTAAATGTGAGGCCACCACCATTGGAAAGTAGACTTCTGGGGCTTCAATTTAGACCCAAGAACCATCTTAGACCAAGTCCAAATAAGAGAGATATGCCTATTTGAAGTTGGGCTTCAAAGCAGATTTTGTTGACCCAACCCGAGACAGCCTTTACTAAATTAGGCATATCTCTTTGTACACTTGGAATGTAAATGTGAGGCCACCACCATTGGAAAGTAGATTTCTGGGGATTCAATTTGGACCCAAGAACCGCCTAAAACCAAGTCCATATAGGGGAGATATGCCCATTTAAAGTTGGACTTAAAAGCTGATTTTGTTGACTCGGACCAAAACAACAATAGCCCATTTTTTCTTGGTTTTGGTTCGGTTGGGACAACCCATTTACCTATTTTTTGAGCCGTTCAAGTGCATCCACTCATCCTCCATTATACCTACTCATCCCCCATTGTCAAAAAGAGATTTTGTTTGCATTCATAAAGGAGTATCCCATGCAACCACCTTGAAAATTTGCCCTCCTATCACATTCTTGTCTCCCACCTTGTCTCTCACCTTCTTTTTGACCTTTACTCTCCCTCATTGCCTATATAGAATGATCATATTGTAAGAGAGAAGAAAAGACCACGAAATTAAAGAGAAAGGAGTGAGAAAAGAGTGAAAAAAGAGAAAAAAAATTGAGTTTTTGAGCCAAAAATATTCATATCTTCTATATACACCCCATACCTTCCATAGCTACTGAAATTCCTCATTTCCATACACCAAAACCACTCCAAAAATTCTGATATAGCCAAAGATCAATTGCCTTGATCATAAGGAAAAGTGTTTAGTGATTGAAAGTGAGAAAAACTAGAGAGTTAGTCACTTTCTATACCACAAACTCCATAAACTCCATAATTTCAAATTGAGGATTTGAGAACACACTTCCTACACTTGAGGGTGATCAAGAGGAAGTTTGGGAATCAAAAAGTTCAATCTTTCTTTGGAATGTGAATTGTTAGTCATTCATTTTCCTATATTTTATATCTTATATTTATTTTTATGCTTCTTATTTCATTGTGTCTTGTTATAATCTAAGTGGTTTGTTTATCTCATATTTATTTTCTTAATTTATATTTCACAGTGTGTTGTTATAATCCTAGTAGTTTGTTTAGCTCATAATTATTTATTTATTTATTTATTTTTATTCGCATACTTTAATTTCATATTAGTTTTGTTGTAATCTTGCATGTTCTACCTCATATTTATTTTTTTTCGTGTATTAGTCTTATATTAGTTCTGTTGTGATCTTGCATGTTCTATCTTATATTTGTTTTATTGCTTTAGATTTATGTTGTGAGTTTGCACTTTTTATTTTATTTTATATTTGTTTTCTTTTTTTTTTTTTAATCTAACCGGTAGTAGTTAGTTGAGCCACCTACATATTTTTTGTTTGTTCATTTTTTTGGTTTCACAACAAGACAGGTTTTACTTGGCCTAGTTAGCCGGCCGGTTAGCTTCTTCCGAACAAGATGGCGTAATCTCCCAATATTGACCAATTTTCGCCGGCGGTTTTAAAGAACATGAAGCTTTTATTTTATTTATTTTTTATTTTGAGTGTATTGTGAGGTTTTTATTTTGTTGTAATATTCTCATCATCTCTCTCTAATTTGATTTGTAATTATTCTTTAAAATGTTGTAATAATTCCCCGCCCCGCTTCTTTCTATCCCGTTCTTTTACTTGCTTTCTTTATTTGTACATAAACATCATATTTATTTTTCATCATAGTTATGATTTGCATCCATGTTTCATGCATCTTGATTTGGCTAAGTTTGCATTTGTGGATTTAATCAATTCCTATGTGATTATGTGCGCTACCTCATGTTCTTGAGATGATTCACATATCATATTTTAGAAGCCGAATCTTTAGTTGCATCTCATGAGTGAATTGCATTAGGATTTTGTATATAAGATCATGCATATTTTACTAACTTTGTTTTGTAGCTTGTTCGTGGGACATCAAACATGTAAGTTTTTATGCTTTAGCATTCCGTTTGTGTGTGTTTTTCTTACTATGTCTAGCATTCTACCATGAGGCTATTTGCTTATGTGATATAACTCTATGAATGCTGGTAGATGGAGGTTGTGTCGCTTAATTTGGAATGATGTTGATTTTTCGTGCTTGTAAACTCAATTTATTTGGGTTGTACATCGTCAAAACTCTTTCAAAATGCATGATATCAAATTGTTCCAAAATGAATGGCATAGTCTATACTTGTATGCTTCACATAGTAAATTTTAGGATTTATTAACTAATCAGAACATGAACATATAAATAAAATAAAATTCATATCATGGTTAGTAAAGGCCAATCTTTGATTGGGTGGGCAGGGGTGCTCATTATTGACCTTCCCCTCTCATACCTAAGGTTCCGAGCCAAGCATCCTTGGTTACGACGAACAGTGGCCTTGGCACGAGTCATGGGTTACCTAATTTTTCCAAAATAAATATTAGGTGGCGACTCTAAGATTTGATGACGCAGTCCATTCTTGACAAAATTGCAATAAAATGGATTTTCAATAAAAGTTGACAAATCTGGACTCTCATCTACGTTTTACATTACACTCGTGAGACTAGATCAAAGAGATCTCAGGAGTCCGAACTGTTTAATGCCCGCGGGTACCCCCCCGGGCATGTTACAATATGCCAATCATGTGTAGGACATCTAGATGCCATCTAAGTGTGTCTTTGACCTTGTTTTGGTCTATCTTGGGACTCTTTTGAGTCCCTTTGGCCCTTTGAGGCTTGGTTGGCATAGTCATGGCTTGAGCCCCTTGGCTAGCCTTGAGTTTTGGGCTTGGTTGCATGCTTTGCTTGATTTGTTTAATTGGTTTGGCACATTTTCTAACATGATTTCAGAGCTTACAATGTATGCCATTTGTCCATGTTTGTTCCTTTTAAGTGTGCTTAAAAGTTGCTTCTTTGTGCTTAAGTTTTGAACCATGTATCTATGCATGTTTGTATGTACATCTGCCTTCATGTTCTTAGCATTTTGGCCACTGTTTTGGGCCTATTTGAGAGCTGCCCAAATTGGTTTAAGTCCATCCCCGCATGTTGTTGCATGTTTGCCTTGCATGTTGTCACATACTTGTTGCATATTTGGTGAATCCCACGTTGTATCATGCTAGTTCAATTATGCCTCATTGTGTACTCAATCCATGATACGTTGTTGCATGATTACGTTATAATGCATTTGGCATGCGTTCTCTCTTTTGGTCACTCAACATGTTATTACATGTTTGAATATTGTTGTATGCTCACATGCTTGCATGTTTGTTTGCATGCTCATATTGCATACTTAGCCCTCATGCTTAGGTTGCATCTTGCATGCATGTCTTGCCTCTTGAATCACCATGATAGAGGTTGGAGGCCTTTTGTTTGTTTGGTGTGCATCTCATTTGATATCAAGATGCACAACTTGACTTCTTAGGCCATCATGCATCAAAATGTGTGATTGGTGGCCCGAGGGTCGAGTACCATACTCCCCTGAGTCTAAAACATGATAGGGAAGATGGTTGTGCAAACATTTGCTTTGCAATGCATTGCCATGTCTTCTCTACCCTCTGCTGCTGTCAAAACAGGGTTCTGCAGGCATAGATGGCCGACCGACCACATTGAGTGCCGGCCAACCACAAATCTCTGGCCGAGAGCCACATAGATGGTCAATGACCAATTTATCATGGCCGGTGGTGTTTCCTCTTTGCCGGTGGCCTTCCACAATGATCAAGGAGTGATTCTGAAGTATCCTTGGGACTTGCGCAATTTTCAAAGGCATAAAATAGTGAAAACAGCAGCAGCTTGTGCATGGTGGTGGATTTCTGAGCGGAGCGGAGCACGCATGCATTAGACCCTCTTCCCAAGGCAGTTTTACCGCTTTATTAGCTTAGTTAATTTGCTTAACTAGTTAAGTGGTCTGTAATAATTAATTAGATTGTTAGTTAGTTAAATTTGTATTATTCTTTTGGTCCCTCCGAGAGGGGGCGAATTGTGTAAATAAGCGTGCGTGTGTGTGATGCATGTCTTCCAACCCCCACTTCCTTCCCCCTTTTACTTACCTGCTTTTGATGGTTAGTATCAGGACATATTTGATTTAGCATACCTTATGCTATGCATGCGTGCATTCATTCATCTGTATTGCATACACCGGGCTCAGCACATCATACTAACTGCATTGTATTTAAATTCCAATTTGAATACGTGTATCGAATTGTTGCATCTCGAATGTCATATTAGATTAGCCGAGCCTATTCTAGCTGCATTTTGCCTGCGATGCATTAGCCATGTTAATATGGACTTGGATCATACATTTGATCGCTAACATGTTTCTTGTTTTGGCTTGGAGTACACTATAAGTGTTTTCTTTTGCTTTAGCATCTTGCACGAGTGTGAATGTTAACATGAAAGCATGCTTGCCATGAGGCTAACTGCTTAGTTGATTTACTGCCTGAATGCCTGTGGGTGAAGGTTGGATTGCTTGAGTTGGAACAACTCGTTGAAATCCGTGTTTTAGCCTACTTGCGAGTAGCGAATTTTAAACTGCCTTTCAAATGAGCGGATATGCAATGCTTTGTTCCAAATTAGGCGATCTAGTCTATACTTTTGTGTTGTGCGCATCACATAGTAAGATTAGCTAATTAACCGAAATAAGAATGCATAATGTTTTCAAAACTAGATATCATGGCTAGTAGAGGCCGATCTTTGATCAGGCGAGCGGGGGTGATCATAGCTGACCTTTCCCAATCGTAACCAAGTTCCTGAGCCGAGGCGACTTTGGTGATGACGGACACGTGGCCTTAGGCAACAAGTCAGGGTTTCCTAAATTCCCCTATAAAAAATATTTAGGTAGTGACTCTGTATCTGGAAAAACAGTCCATGTTTGGCACTTCTTTCTAAAAAAATCTGTTTTCCAAAAGGATTTACCGGATTTGGACTCTTTGGTGATTTATCAATCTTACATCGCACATTGTGAGATCAGATTAAGAACCGACACAAATCGAGTCAGAACTGTGGAAGGGCACGGGGGCCCGAGGGCGCGTCCACAGTATGTCTGCACAGCTCAATGGATGATGTTTATTTTGTATATTTGCTTCCGCAGCCCCTATCTTATGTTATCCTGTTTAGAAGCCTTTGGTAATCCAAGGATTACTGGCCGGTTACGATGCTAAACCCCTAGGGGTGGACTTGGATTGTTATAGGATCACCCCCTACTCCTAAGCCTGTGATCATTGAAAAGTCATAGGGGGTTGTAGACTCGACTTTCTTCGCGCGCCCCCCATTTGGAGAGGCGCGAATTGGTCCTACTACAGTTCGGACTCCTGTCACGGTTCTGAATCTAATCTCACAAAGTGTAATGTGAAATTGATAAACACCAAAATGTCCAATCTGACAAATCATTTTGGAAAATCGAGTTTGAATCAAATAATGCCAAAACTGGACTACTTTGCCAGATTACAGAGTCGCCACCTAAATATTTTATTTTTGGAAAAATTTAGCAAATCGTGACTCGTGCCAAAGGCCACGTGTCCGTCATCACCAAAGTTGTCTCGGCTCGGGAACTTGGGTACGAGAGAGGAAGGTCATAAAATGACCACCCCGGCTCGCCCGATCAAAGATTGGCCTCTACTAAGCGTGATATGTTGTTTTTTAAAACACATGTGTTCTTATTCCAACTATTAGCTAACTTTACTATGTGACGCACACAAGCAAGTATAGACTAAAATCGCAAGAATTGGAACAAATCGACTCATGTTTGTTTTCGAAAATGGTTTGAAAGTGCCACTCTCAAGTGAGCTAAAGCGCGGATTTGCCACCCTCAAGTGGGCTTCAAAACATGATTTTGCCACTTCGCAAAGTGGGCTTAAAATTCACAATCGTCGAATTGTTCCAATTCGAGCAACAAAGCCTTCATCCACGGGCATTCATGCAGTTAAACATTTAAGCAAATAGCCTCATGGCAAGCATGCTATCATGGCAACACTCACACTCATGCAAGTATGCTAATGCATAAAACTCACAGTGTACTCCAAGCCAAAACAAAAAGCTAGTTAGAAATATGCATGATCCTAACTATTCAGAATGCCTAATGCAACACATGCAATATGCAATTAATAGGCTCGGCTATCTAAGATGGCATATGAATGCAATGATTTTGATACACGTATTCAAGTAAGTATTGAAATATGATGCAGTTTGAGTGATGCGCCGAGCCTAGTGCATGCAATACAAATAAATGATGCACACATGCAAAGCATAAGGTATACTAAACAAAATGTGCCCTAAACTAACCATTGAAAGAGGTTAAGTAAAAGGGAGAAAGAAGTGAGATTGGAAGACATGCACACACACACGCACGCGCACTTATTACAACATTGCACCCTCTCGAAGGAGGGTCCGAATAAATAAGCTAAGCTACACTAAGCTAAGCTAATTATTACAAACCAACTAATTAACTATTCTATCTAATTAATTACAAACCGAATTGAAACTAGCTATGCTAAGATAATTAAAACATTACAACACAAGTTGAATAATCAACTACACTAAGCTAATTAAAGCAATGAAATGGCGTCACCGGCGAGGGAGACATGCATGCTCAGCTGGCTTCTCCCGAAAATCCGTCACTTTGCTGTCAGTTGTCTCTGTTTACACTTGCCTTAATCTCTGAACATTGAACCAACATTCTAGACTGCTTTTGTTTCAAAACAGGAACACTTTGCACAAAAATGGATTGGTGGCCAGTCGGCTAGTATAAGTAGCCGGTTGGCCACCTGTTTTTCCAGGCTTCTGATTTTGCTGCAATAGAGAACAACAGAGGCACAGTAATGTATTTGCAAGGAAATGTGTGTACTGCCACCCTCCTCATCATTTCTAAAGCTCAAAGGAGTGTGGCGCTTGGCTCTCAAGCCACCAATCAAGCATTTTCATGCATGATGGCCAAAGATTCAAGCTTGTACAAGCTTAGTGAATGCACACATAAAACTCAAATGACCACCACCCTATCATGGATGATCAAGGGTGACAGCGACCAAGAAATGTGACACATTTCATCACTTTAAGTATGAAACGTCCCACATTTCTTGTGTTTGGATTAACGTCCAATCCAAACACATGCCATGCAAACAACATGTTTATCTTAGTCATGTTTTACTTGATTCAATTTTATTTACTCATTTTAGCATTACCAAGCCATTCTTTAACCGATTAAGTCCAAAGTGATTGTCCTCTAATGGGGAGGGGTCAACCAAATGATGGTTTAAGACATGAAAGAGATCATGCCTTTGGCTAGGAGGAACCCTCATAAAAGAGTTAAAGCCATTGAGCACAAGCTCTATCAAGCTTAAACACAACCTTAAGACTAACCAACCCTCAAAACAAATAGAAAAACGAAGAAATGAGAGAGGTTACAGAATTTTTAGTGCTAAAATAAAACATGTAAGCAACACATGCACAACATGTTCCAAAGCCTAAAGCATAACACTAGTGAAGAGCATTACACTAAAGGCATGCAATATCGAACTCAAATGATTAAACCAACTCAAAACAGAGCTTAAACGTGCCAAGACAGTGGCCAAAATATGTTAAGGTGGAAGCTTAAAAGAGTAGAAATACATGCTCACATGTTAAGCTACAAACAAGGCTCAAAGCACAACTCTCAAAAACCATGAAAGAGTGACAAAAGTGAGAGTGTGACAGAACTATACACACTGAAATTACATGCTAAATGATGCCATATCATGCAAACAACTCAAATAAAGCATGTTAGAGACCTTAAAACACAAAGCTAGTAAAGCAATTTACACTACAACCATGTATAACAAGACTCATATGACCAAAAAGGCTCAAAACAGAGTTAAAGCATGCTAAATCAGTGCAAAACACACTGAGATCAAGTCTCAAATAGGTAGAAAAACATGCTCACATGCTAAGCCATTAACACATGCAAACAAAACACAAGGGGAGACCACCCCCTCCTATTTTGGACCTCAAAACCAACTTTTTACCACTGAAATTCCCCTGCAATTTAGTGGTTAAAAGGCCAAGAAAAGGGTGTTTCAAAAGCTTTGAAAGATGGCTCAAAATGCTTTACAAGCCAAAGAGCAAAGGGAGGAAACCACTCCCCAACCAAACAAGGCTCAAACCATGATTTTAAAACCTTAGAAATAGAGTTTTTTTAGAGGTTAAAACCAGCTTCAAAGTAGCACACAAAGGTGGCCAAACAATGAATTAAAACAAGGCTTAGAAGGGTCAAGTTCTTACCCTTGAAGCACTGTAGGAAAATAACAAGAATTCTGAGCTAAAACCACTCTAAGAAGCTCAAACAAGGTCTCCAAGAACCTCAGCTCCAAGGTGAAGGTGTTTGGTCAAGAGGTTGTATGCAAATATGTAGAGAATTCCCACTTTCAAGCCTAAAATAGGAAGAGAGAGAGTTCTAGAGAGAGAGGGTGGAAATTTTGCTCTTAAATTTCTGAACCCTCAAAATGGGGGAGGGACCTCCCGTTATATAGAAAAACAAACAAAAAGCTTGCCTTCTTCCCTCCAGGATGCATTCAGTGATCAACAGCTAGCATAGCTGACACACAAAATATCTAAAAAAGGAGAAAATTGGTCGTCAGCCACTTCAGGTGGCCAGTCGGCCACCTCCCCTAGCCGATCGACCACTTCAAGTGGCCGGCAAGGAGGAAAAGTGGCCGACAATAGCCAAAAGTGGCCGGCAAGGCCCTTCTCTCCTCCAAGCAAGAGGCACCAAGGTTTGGCTCAAAAACAAGGCCAAAACAAAGAGGGTTTAGAGGCCCAGAGACAAGGCGCTCAGCCGAGAACTCGGGCACTCAAAACGAGCACAAACAGGCACAATCACCGAGTGCACAAACGATGACGTTTGAGTCTTAAGGTCGATCAAAATAGGGTGTCTACAGGGGTCATCATCATCTCCCCAATGGAAGAGAAGTGGAAGGAGTTGGTGTTATCCCACCACCTCTTCTCTAATGCTGTAAGTAGGGTCCGGCTAGCCATGTGGCGCATGAGCCCAGTGCAGAGCAAGCCAAAGCCTACCTCATTGACAAGGTCACGGACCCGAAAGGGGAGCTCATAATACCAATCCCTAGCCATCACTGCCCCGTAAGCCCTACAGGAGCGAGAGTCCTCCTATGGCAAAGAAAGAGTGAATCAGATGAAACACAGTGATAAAAGAGTGAATAAGATGAAATACAACGATAAAAGAAGAGTCGGATGAAAGGTAGTAAAGCATAAGGGTTGTAGCTTAGTAGCGCTGTGGGAAAGATGAGAGTCTGGCTCTCTCATCAAAATATCATCCGGCATGCCATCAGCGAAATCATCAAAGTGCTTGATGCCTCCAGGCGCCATCATGTGTGTACGGGGGTGGTAAGCGGCCAGATCAAAGGGCCTTACCCTCAATGGTAGTAATTCATGCTCGAGCCTTGGGGCGAAGACCTCTGCCTCTGCCTCGAGGTCAGCGGCAATGTCTTCTCCTACCTCGCCAGCCTTATCAACTATAGGCTCCTCAACCTTGACAGCATGTGGAAACATAGGTACCTCGGGAGGAGCACTATCATGAGGGATATCTGGAAAGTGGGTGGAGGAGAAAAGAGGAAAAACTTGGAAAAAGTCAACCCTAGTAGAGAGAAAATGGGAGAAAAAGTCAAAATTCGGGAAAGTTCACAAAACCCAAGAAAAACTCAAGGGGAACAATCCCAAAGTGTTGAAAACCCAGAAAAATCAACGAAAACAAAATCTGATGAATTCAAAGTGAAGAGGGCCAAAGAGGGTTTACGAATAAAGTTTGCGTGGGGCATTGGAAAACACATACAAAGCACAAATCTAGAGAAAGGAAGCACCTAGAGAGAGAAGGAGAGTGATTTCAGTCATGTGGGTATGGAGAAATGAGGTTTGGTGGTGTATTTAAAGAGACCCATGCCGAAATCCCATTTTTGCCCCCGAAATTGCATTAGTGGCCGACAGGCCACTAAAAGGGGGCGGCCGTACACTACAAATCAATGTTTAAAAATTATTGGTAAACAATTAGATAAAATTGAAACACATTTTGATGATTACTCAACTAGCCATACATCAACTAGTAAACCTTTAGACAAACCTCTTATTAATCTTCCTAGTACTAGGAAAAAGGTTAAGTCTAGTTACTCAAGATACTAATATTGTTGAAGCTATTGAACATTTATTTACTAAGTTATCTACCCTTTCTAACAAAAAAGGAATTACTGTCTTAACACAACAACCACCTTTAGAATTTACTAGTGACTCCGATACATCTACTAATGAAATTAGTCAATTAGCACAACAAATTAAAACCACTTATCTTAATCGAATCGTACATCCAAAAGTTAATCCTATTGCTCTTACAAAAAATTGGTATAATAAACCAACTCCACCTGACCTTCAATTTGTAGAAACTAATATTAGCAATCAATTTTCTGTTTCTGCCAAAAAATTATATGAATAGAATATAGATGGTCTTAGTGAAAATCAAATTCTTCAAAAGTTAAATCACATGTTTATGGTAGCTAATAGTTATCTTAGTAATTATCCTGAGTACACTCAACCTGAAATCGTCTCTTTACTTACCTTTGGTTTTTCTGGTATGCTTAAATCTTGGTAGGACAAATATCTCACTCAGAATATGAGTGAAGATATTCAAAATGCAGTCCAAGTTGATGAAAATGACTTCCCAATATTTGATGAAGACACAGGAGCAAGTAAACCTGATGGCATTAATACTTTGATATTTAAACATTTTATTAGAACACCTACTAATATTCATTCTCGCATCTATGATCAACTTAGTAATTTAACTTGCCCTACATTAAGTAATTTTCGTTGGTATAAAGATGTTTTTACTTCTAAAGTTATGCTTAGATATAATTGCACTAAATCATTTTGGAAAGAAAAAATTATTAATGGATTACCTAGTCTTTTTGCCCATAAAATTAGAGATGTCCTTAGTCAACCTACTGGTATTATTGAATATGATAACCTAACTTATGGTGATATAATTAATACTATTCAGAAAGAAGGATTAAAAATGTGTATTGACATGAAACTTAGTCAAAAAGCAGCTAGAGATAAACATAAGGCTAAATATGAATTAGGTAACTTCTATAAACAATATAGTCTACCCCCTATAGTCTCATCGCATAAAAAACATAAGAAAAGTAAAAATTTCCCCAAACCATATAAGAAATATCGTAAAAAATATTCATCCTCTAAATCACCTGATCAATATTATGCTAAACCTAACAAGAAATATCACAAGAAAATCAAAAACTTTAAAAAGTCAAAATCTACCCAAGATCTTACTAGTTACAATTGTGGTAAAAAGGGCTATTATTCTAACAACTGTAAAGCTAAAGCCAACCTAAAGGACAAACTTACCAATTACACATTACTGAAGAAAATCAACGTCAAATATTTGAAATATTCAACTTAAATAATACCCCGAATCACTCTCCTCATCCATCTAGTACCTCATCAAGTGATCCTAATCTATCTAGTAGTACTTTTGACTATTATTCTCCTACTGATAATACTGATGATGATCCAATTGAACTAGGATGTAATGATACCTACTATAAACAAATTACTGTACTTGGTAAAACCCAGCAAAAAGAAGATTCATTAATTGAATTAATTAGTAAACTAGACAATCCTGACTTAGAAAGAAAATATACTAACAAATTAAAATCTTTACTAATGAACAAAGATACAAAAAAAACTCATCAAGATAAACCAATTATCAGTTAACTTCTACTTTAGAAATATTCAAAAAAAGCTCACCATAAAGAAGTCACCTTACAAGATTTACAAAAAGAAATTAACCATATTAAATTAACAATTAAAGAATTAAAAACTAAAGACAAATCATTAGAAGAAGAAATTGCAAAATTAAAAATCAATAAAAGTCTTAATGATTTCCAAAATAATAATGATACTTCCTCTGATTAATCTAGTTCTAGTCCCAATCCCAACCGTGTCGTCTTTGATAATCGATCAACTAGATCTCATCATGACAATGATAATCACAATGACAGTAATCGTTTAAATATTATTAAGAGAATTAATATTCAAAAATAGCATTCGAAAGTCAAATTAGTTATTAATTATTTTGAAATAGAAGTCATAACCCTAATTGATACCGACACTAATTTAAATTGTATCCAAGAAAGTTTAATTCCCACAAAATATTATCATAAAACTAGTGAACAATTAAGTTCTGCTCATGGAAGTCAAATGTCTATTAAATATAAATTACCTAAAGTACATATTTGTCAAAATAATGTTTGTTTTAAAACATTATTTGTTTTAGTTCGAAATATGATAGATAAGGTTATTTTAGGAACTCCATTTATCTTTTTATTATACCTATTCACTACCACTAATCATGGAATAACAACACAAGCTTTTGGTCAAACAGTAACCTTTAAATTCTTATATCCTCCTAAAATCAAAGAATTAAATCAACTAAAAGAATGTTCTGTATCCCATTATATTTACCGATTAACCAAACAACTTAAGTTTCTTAAGGAAGAAGTCAAATATAAAAGAGTTGAATCTCAATTAACAAATCCCATTCTTGTTTCTAAAATTGAACAATTCAAACCCCATTTAGAAATTATTGTCTGCTCTACTTTACCTAGTACTTTTTGGCATAGAAAAAAAACATGTAGTTACACTTCCTTATATTAAAAATTTTGATGAAAGACAAATTCCTACTAAATCTCATCCAATTCAAATGAATAATGAATTAGTCAAAATGTGTAAAAAAGAAATTAATGAATTACTTAAAAATAATATCATTAGTAAAAATAAGTCACCTTGGTCTTGTCCTGCCTTTTATGTTAATAAAAATGCTGAACTTGAACGTTGTGTTCCACGATTAGTCATCAATTATAAACCTTTAAATAAAGTTTTAGAATGGATACGCTATCCAATCCCTAATAAAAAAAGATTTAATTAAACATCTTAGTCAAGCCGTCATTTTTAGTAAATTTGATCTTAAAAGTGGATTTTGGCAAATACAAATTCATCCTAAAGATAGGTATAAAACTGCTTTTACTACACCCTTTGCTCATTACAAATGGAATGCCATGCCTTTTGGTTTAAAAAATGCACCTAGTGAATTTCAAAACATGATGAATGTAATATTCAATCCCTTTAGTCAATTTTCCATCGTTTACATTGACAATATTTTTATTTTCTCTAAGTCCATAGATGAACATTGGAAACATCTTCACTCTTTCCTCCAGATTATTAAACATAATGGTTTAGTCATATCTGTCCCTAAAATTAAGTTATTTCAAACCAAAGTCAGATTTTTAGGTTATGATATATATATATATATCAAATTACTATTCTTCTAATTAGTCGATCTATTGAATTCACCTCTGTAGACACTCCATTTTTGCCCAACCTTAAGACTCAGACGTCATCATCTGTGCACTCGGTGATTGTGCATGTTTGTGCTCGATTTGAGTTTCCGGAGCCTTCGGCTGAGCTCCTTGTCTCGGGACCACTTAACTTTCTTCTCTTGGCCTGGTTTTTGGACCATGCCTTGTTGCCTTTGCCTAAAGGGAAACAGAGGCCTGTAGGCCACTTTTTGTACCCGTAGACTACCTTTCCCTCTCGTAGGCCACTTTTTGTACCCGTAGACTAGTTTTCGGGGCTTCCGGCTGAGTGCCTTGCCTTGCGGACTCTTGTATTTCTTCCTTTTGGTTGTTTTTCAGCCAAACCTTGTTATCTATTGCCTGGAGGGTGGAACAGGGGTGTAGACCATTTTTCCACCTGTAGACCACTTTTCTTCCATCCTAGTCACTTTTTGTGGTCGGCCAGCTAGGTGGGTGGTCTGTGGACCACCTAAGGTGGTCGGTAGCCTGCCACCACCTTATCCTCTCTCTGTAGACCCTCTTTCCCCCTTGCCAGCCAGTTTTACTCCCTGTAGACCACCTTTTGTGGTCGGTCGACTAAGGGAGGTGGTCAGCCGACCACCTTAACTGGTCGGCGGCCTTCTTGTACTTTCTGTAGATATTTTCCTTGCCAACTGTGCCAGCTGTTGGGCACAGCCATACACGTGTATGAAGGGATTGCACCAAGCTTCTAGCTTGTTCAACAAGCTTGAGACTTGGATTTCTATAAGAGAGGAGGCTCCTCTCCCCTTTCAAAGGTTCAAAAATTTGTATTAAGGCTAAACATATCTCTCTCTCTCTCTCTCTCTCTCTCTCTCTCTCTCTCTCTTGATTTCTTCCTCTCTCTCTATATATTTGTGTTATTTTGTGCCTTAAAGAGAGTTTTGTTCACACTTTTGCACTAAACACCTAGTGAAACACCTTCACTCTTGAGCTGAGGTTCTTAGAGGTTGCATTTGAGTGTTTTTGGCTTGGTTTTTGCCTCAGAAGTTGCTGCTTTGCTATGGTTCTTCAAGGGTGAGTCTTTTCCCTCTTTAAGCTTTATTTTGATCAAGTGTTTGGCCCCCTTTGCATACTGTTTTAGGCCTTGCTTTCAACTATAAAAAGTTCTACTTTTAAGTGTTAAAGATGGCTGGTTGAGGCCCTGTGGGAGTTGGGGGTGTTCCACCCCCTTGTTTGCCTTATTTGTTAGACTTTTGAACCATCCTTTGAGGCTCTTGTTTTAGCCTTTGCATGGCCTTTCTACCACTGAAACTCAAAGGAATTTTAGTGGTGGAAAGGTGTTTTTGAGGTCCAAAATGAGAGGGGGTGGTCCCCTTTCCTCTTGTCTTGCTTACATGCCTTGTTGGCCTTGTACTTGAGCATGCTTTTATACTTCTTTAAGCTGAGTCCAAGCATGTTTTTATGACTTTTTAAACCTTCCATAACTCTATTTTAGGTTAGTTTGGTCATTGGTTGCTTGCTTTTGGTACTTGTAGTGCAATCATGCTTGTTGGCCTAACATGCTTCATGCTTTAGTTCATCATTCTAACATGTGTTAGCTTTGCTCCAGCACATTTTTGCCACTGATTTAACATGCTTGAGGTCTGTTTTAAGTGGTCTTGGTCATATATGGCTTGCTTTGTATAGCTATGGCATACTTGACTTCTCTAGCTTTGTGTTTGAGGTCCCTAGCATGCTTGGAATGTGATGTTTGCATGGTATAGCCTCATTTCTCACATAATTTTAGAGCATATTTCATTGCCACACTCTCACATTTTCCACTCCTTCAATGTGTTTGAGAGTTGTGTCTTTATGCCTTGTTTGTGAGCCAACGTGTATGCATGCTTGTATAAGCTTTTGGGCTCCCTTTTCAACATGTTTTGGCCTTTGCTTTGGCATGATTGAGCTCTTTCCAGAGCTGGTTTAGTTGTTTAAGCTTAGTATTGCACGTTCCTTGTGTATTGCTCTTTACTAGCCTTGTGCTTTAGGGCCTCTTACATGCTATACTTGTGTTGTTTGAGTGGTATGGCATCATTTCACACATAATTTTAGAGCATATAGCCTTGTTATACTCTCATGTTTATCACTCTTTCAATGCGTTTGAGGGTTGAGCTTTGTGCCTTGCTTGCGAGCCATGAGTTGAGCATGCTTTTCTTGCTTCTTGTGTTTAAGTTTCAGCACATTTTGGCCATTGTTTGGGCATGCATGAGGTCTGTTTGGGGTTGGTTTAAGTCCATTGAGCATTGTATTGCATGCCTCTTGTATGATGCTCTTTACTTGCTTTGATGTTTTAGCCTCCAAACATGCCATGCATGCATTGCTTATATGATGGAACTTCATGAGTGCCATTCTAGCATTGATAGATAGCATGTTATTTGCATGTGTGATGCATTGCATGTGTTTGGATCGGACGTTAATCCAAACACAAGGAATGTCGCACATTTCATACTCAAAGTGATGAAACGTGTAGCATTTCTCGGTCGCCGACCCTCTTGATCAAGCATGATAGAGGTGGAGGCCCTTATGTGTTATTTGTGTGCATTCATTGATATTGACTTGTGCAAACTTCACTTCTCAGCCATCGTGCATTGCGATGTTTGGTTGGTGGCCCTAGAGTTGAGTACCGCACTCCCTTGAGCTTGAGAAATGATAAGGAGCGTGGTTATGCACACATATCTTGCAAATACACTGCTATGCCCCTTGTTGTTCTCTGTTGCAGCAAAACTGGAGCTTTGAAAATTTTTTGGTCGGCCGACCAATAAGGGTGGTTGATCGACCACTTTTTCTGGTCTATAACCAGTTTTTCTAGTCGGCAGCCCACCAGAGGGTCCCTGTGTTGGAGCAAAAGCAATCTGGAAGTTAGTGCACTTTTCAGAGATCAAATCAAGTGCAAACAGAGGCAATTGGTGGCATAGCAATGGATTTCCGAGCGAGGCAATCGAGCATGCATGCATCCCTCGTCCCGAGGCCTTCTAACTGTTTTGCTTAGCTAAGTTAGCTTAGTCGTTGTTGTAATTGATTAGTTAATGTGTTTAATTAATTTGGTTTGTAACTAATTAGCTTAGATTAGCTAATTGTTCCAATTTTGTAATATTTAGTTAACTAGGAATAGTTAATTAGTTTTGTTTTATAATAATTAGTCTAATTAGTTTAATTAGATTAGTTGGTTAGCTTAGCTTAGTTAGCTTAGCTCATTATTCGGACCCTCCGTCGAGAGGGCAAATATTGTAGTAAGTGTGCTTGTGTGTGTGTGTGTGTGTGTGAATGTCTTCCAACCCCATGTCTTTCTCCCTTTTATTTACCAGCTTTTGATGGTTAATTTTAGAGCATATTTCAATTAGCATACCTTATGCTTGCATGCATGCATCATTCATTTGTCTTGCATGCACCAGGCTCGGCGCATCATTCAAACTGCATTGTATTTCAATACCTATTTGAATACATGTTATCAAGTGTTGCATTTGTATGCCATCTTAGATAGTCGAGCCTATTTAGTTGCATTTTGCATATGCTGCATTACGCATCTTAACATAGCTAGGATCATGCATGATTTCTAACTAGTTTTTCTGTTTTGGCTCGGAGTACACTGTGAGTGTTTACGCTTTAGCATCCTTGCATGTGTATAAGTGATTGCCATGATAGCATGCTTTCCATGAGGCTATTTGCTTAAGTGTTTAACTGCATGAATGCCTGTGGATGAAGGCTTCATTGCTTGAATTGGAACAATTCATCAAAATGTGAGTTTTAAGCCCACTTGAAGTAGCAAATCATCATGTTTTAAGCCCACTTGAGGGTGGCAAATCTGCATTTTAGCCTACTTACGAGTAGCACCTTCAAACCATTTTCGAAAACGAACATGAGATGTTTTGTTCCAAATCGAGTGATTTAGTCTATACTTGTATGCTGTGTGCATCACATAGTAGGTTAGCTAATAAACTGGAAAAAGAACACGTGTTTTCAAAATAATATATCATGTTTAGTAGAGACCGATCCTTTGATCAGGCGAGTGAGGGTGCTCATTTCAAGACCTTCCCTTCTCGTATCCAAGTTCCCGAGCCGAGGCAACTTTGGTGATGACAGACACGTGGCCTTAGGCACGAGTCAGCGTTTCCTAAATTTTCCAAAAATAAAATATTTAGGTGGCGACTCTGAAATCTGGCAAAGCAGTCCATGTTTGGCGCTTTTTGATTAAAATCAATTTTTCAAAACGATTTGCCGGATTTGGACTCTTTGGTGATTTATTAGTTTTACATTGCACTTTGTGAGATTAGATTCAGAACTGTGACAGGAGTTCGAACTGTAGTAGCTAGAACACAATTCGCGCCCTCGCGCGTGGAGTGAGTTTGGGCGGTTTACAGCCTCTAAGTTTCCTAATGAAATTTTAGACAAAACTCAGTTACAATGATTTTTAGGTTCTCTTAATTACATTGTTGAATTCTATCAAGACCTTAGGAAAACCTATCTACCCCTTTTTGATCAGTTGAAGGATAATCCTCCTCCATGGTCTCCTAGTCATTCTGCTATTTTGCAACAAGTTAAAAAATATGTTAAAACTTTGCCTTGTCTTGGTATTCCTACTGAAAATTCATTCAAAATTATTCTAACTGATGCCTCTAATGTTGGTTATGGTGGCATTCTCCTTCAGAAGATCACTCCTAAGTCATCTAAACAAATTGTTCATTTTCATTCTGGTGATTGGAACAAAGCACAAAAAACCTACAGTACTATTAAAAAGGAAATTTTATCTATTGTATTATGTATTAGTAAATTTCAAGATGATATTTTAAATCAAAAAAAATTATTACGAGTTGATTGTAAAAGTGCTATATATGTTTTACAAAATGATGTCCAAAATATTTCTAGTAAACATATTTTTTCCCGTTGGCAATCTATTTTAAGTATCTTTGATTTTGATACTGAATACATTCCTAGCAATCAAAATTATATCCCTGATTTTCTTACCCAAGAATTTTTACAAGGGGGATAGTACATCATGCCTACTCTTTATTGTTCTATACACAAGTTAGCAATCACCCGATATCGCAAATTGATTCATTGTTGCTCCTTCAAAATAACCTATTTAAAAATGATTAACCAAGATCCTTATTGACAATTCCAGCAAATTCGCAGTCAACGCAATTTGATTTCCCATTACACTAATCTTCTCAATTTCCATATTGATAACTTAGATCTCCTCAGTGGATGCTAATCAACTTTTGTTTGTTCAACTACAGATGTCAAGTCAAAAGCCTCCTTCTAAACTTGCCATTGTTCCAACCAGCCAACCTATTGTTGCTCCTCTAATTGATCTAGTCAACGAAAACCAAAATCTTGGTAACATTCCTAAACCTAGTTACACTTCTGCCCTTGCTTCAGATTCCTTTACTTGTCAATCCATTACTCCAATGCCTCCTAATAATCTATACAGAACTACAAGAAAAGATTATGTTCTTAAACCCCAACCAGTCCATCTTTTCTACAAAGAACCAATTCATAAAAATATTCACAATGTCAATGAACTAGTTACATGTTATTTCCCTTCTGGATGGCATTTCATTCCTTCCCATCCAGAAAAGTCAATTACTTTTTTCTATAAAGACATCCTCTTTCATCACCAATCTATAGTCATCAAACCCATCTATGACCGAGTCAATGCTAGTAAAACCATTTACCATTCTTTATACATACACAATATTGTATCCATGAATGAATGGGGTCTCCCTTTTCTCCTTCATGACCTTCCCAATCACAAGATACAATATAGTTACTATGATTATATTGATGCCTGGTTTAAGATCATTCTCTACCAAAATGAGTCATACAGTCACTCCTGGTTCTTCTCTTTTGACCATAAATTCAACTCAGAATTTCCTTCATGGTTTTTGAGATAGTGGTCTCAGCATGGTGCCATCCCATAAATTATTCCTACTAATTTAATGGAACAAGTCAATTATTTCTCTTTAGTTTATAAATTGAGTCAACATAAAAGTCAATTCCCTATATTGCTCCATTTTATGTCCAACTATAAAGTCCCTTGGATATTTAAATGGCAATACAATATTTCCAATAACCTAGTCAGTCGCTAGCATTTTGTCAAATGGTGGGATGCTTTCAAAGTCCAATGCATTATTGAACAAGTCCGGTAAGAATTTCCATTCAATATTCATGCTCCTACTCCTACAATGGTTAAATCTTCTCAGCAGAACTCAACTGCTTCAGTCACTCAATGAAGCCCATTCATCTTACCACAGTCAGACTTAGGAGCCCAACAGCCAATTCTGGGCCTTCAAAATCCAAGTCATCCAAGTCAAAGCCCAAGTCCAAGACTAGTAATAAAGAACTTATTCAGATTGCAAAGTTACTATTGGCCCAAGCCAAGTCACAAGATGAAGATGATGCTTCAGATGGATCAGCCTCATCTGAAGCCTCTACTAGTCATGATCCATATGGTCCATAATTCCAAGATGCTCAAGACCCATATGCCTAAAACAGTCATTGGGTTCCATGTATACATCAACTTCAGTCACTACTCTTACTTTGAGAAAAACTGCTAATAGATATATTGATTCCTCATCAGTCAACTGTGCAATCACGGGTTATTGATTCCCCATTAGTCGACTATACAGTCACGAGAGGAAGAAAAAAAAAGAGTTAAAAGTAGACAGCTTTCAATCAGTCATTGAAAGTTGCCCACAACACCCATGTGCCTCCTACTTTCCAGCTTTTAAAGTCACCAGCCTCATAGTGTGCCTTCTACTTTCCAGCTGTTGAAGTCACAAGCCTCACAGTGTGCCTCCTACTTTCCAGCTGTTGAAGTCACAAGCCTCACAGTCATCTGCTTGGCTTATAAAAGAGCTACTCTAGTCAGGGAAAAGGCAGAATTTTCAAGAATTGAGAATTCACTAGCTTTTCACTCTTACTTCTCGTTCTTAAAAAATTGTATTCAAGTTGTATTTTGAAGCTGGGCTTTCAAGTTATTTTCAGTGAACAATTTACGATTGTAAGTTAGTTATAGTTCTTTTAATTATTCTATTTATCTATCTTTTAATTACTATTATTGTTTTAATTGTTTTAATTTTATAACTATCTTTTTATCGCTATCTTTTATCGCTGTCTTGCTTCCGCCCTTTTGGTATTAGGGCCAAGTTAGTTGATGATAGTTAACTGTTTAGTTAGTTTTGTTTAATTCTTCTCATTTCTTTCTTTATAATTTCATTCAAGCCTCCTTTCTAACTTTTTGTTGTTTTTCACTCTACTTGTAGCCACCCAAGTTTCGTCCCACATTTTGTGTAAGTCCTCAGGATAGGCAGTTAACAAATATAGGGGTTCCCGGAGAGGGTATGAGCGAACACATAGTATGTGAAAACATGATAAGTTATCCAAGAATTTAGAACTTTGAATTACTCTACAGAACCACAATGAGTCGATTATTCCAAAATAACTCTTTAATCAGCTCTAGATCTACAACTTTAGCTCCCATACTTGATACAGTCATAAACGAAGAAGAACATGAATTTCAAGATTTAAAAATAGATTTAAGTTGGAATATCCCAAAAATGCCAATTATGGAAATTTATAAAACCAGTTTTTTAAAGTCATATTTTAACATTGATTTACATGTTAAAACTGTTGAACAAGTTTATGCTTTAACCAAAGTCCAAGAAACATGTCACTTACTTAGTAAAGAATCAATCAGAAAACATACATCTACTAGACATAATTTTATTCACATAGGATTAATCCAAGTTAGAATCAAACCTTTAACTCCTCCAGGTCATAATTCTTCTATTTTATTGTGTTTAAGAGATGCTCGATTCATTAATTATCATGCTAGTCTAATGGGAATTTGCCCCCCTTAGTTCAAGAAGTACTTGTCAATCCTACTAAAACCCTAAGGTGATAGTAGAGGCGCATACATATTCTCTTATAGCACATTACCCCCGCATGTGATGAGTGGGCCAGTTAAGTATTTGGGCCCCATCTTCTATAGGAATTTTCCCCCCTTAATCCCAAGGGGGATATTACCCCAGTGAGACTCAAACCCCTGACCAGAACTAGCTCTGATACCATTTGAAGAAGTACTTGCCAATCCTACTAAAACCCTAAGGTGATAGTAGAGGCGCATACATATTCTCTTATAGCACATTACCCCCGCATGTGATGAGTGGGCCAGTCAGGTATTTGGGCCCCACCTTCCATGGAAATTTGCCCCCCTTAATCCTAAGGGGGATATTACCCCAGCAGGCCTCTTTTGTGGCTTAGTGTTGGTTTTGTTCCCCTTTTACCCTAACAGTGTATAGGAGGTCCTCTTTTGGGTCTGGAAAGAATGATTGAGGTATTTGAATTGGATTTGATTTTCGAGGAGCTCGAAATTGTGTTTCGGTTGCGCCGTTCCAATGTCCGCTATACTCCAGCGCGCGAACATGCCTAATTTCAAATGTGAACAAGTTGTATCCTTTTTGAGCATTTTGCAAAGCCTCCGAGGGGGGGTACATTGGGTTTGTCGTCGAACGTCGCTTTTGTTTGTTTTGTCGATTTACATATCTGATATCTTCTTTTGCATAGAACGTGCACTCTCGCGTACCTCTTATGTTGTATGTGCTTCTTGCATCATTCATAACTCACATGCTTGCAATATTGCATAGAACATGCTTTCAATCTTGCATAGAACATGCTTTCAATTCTTGCATAGAACATGCTTTTGATTCGTGCATAGAACATGCTTTCAATTAACATCATATGTCGATTGTCTATAATCTTACATAGAACATGTGTTGTCATTATATTGGTTTTCAATCTCGTTCACTTTGTGCATCTATCGCACCCACTCACTTTGTGCATCTATCGCACCCATTCACTTTGTCTATCTATCACACTTGTTCACTTTGTGCATCTATCGCACTCGTTCACTTTGTGCATTTATCGCACTAGCTCACTTTGTGCATCTATCGCACTTGTTCACTTTATGCATCTATTGCACTCGTTCACTTTGTGCAGCTATCGCATCAGCTCATTTTGTGCATTTATCGCACTCGTTCACTTTGTGCATCTATTGCACCCGCTCACTTTGTGCATCTATCGCACTTGTTCACTTTGTGCATCTATCACACTCATTCACTTTGTCCATCTATTGCACTCGTTCACTTTATGTATCTATCATACACTCTTACTGCCTTGTGCATCTATCGCATATTCTTATACTTTTTGCATCTATCGTATCATCTCAGGGTGTGTGAAGGCATGGCCCTGAGCGGTTTTTCTCCTCTACACACGATTTCAGTGTGGTTAGAGTGTGTTTTTATTTCTTGCCACGTGAAATGTGGTTGGGCTTCTTTGTAATTATTTTGTTATTGCTTATTGCATCATCTTAAATGAGCATGGATTTTCAAAATAACCGACTTCGCGAGATGTGTGAGTCCAACTATATATTCTTTGTGCATATCATTTGCATCTTGTCCCTGAATTATGCTGGTTTGATTCCTTGCAAAGGGATACGTAGGTAGCTTTCGAGCTCAACCAATCTAATTTATGTCTTGATTGTTTGCCTAAGTCTTACAGCCATGTCAAAATGGGTAATCTCTAGGCTTTGACATTCACTCACATCATTTTATGAATTCAAGCTCTGTCAAAGAGGGGCAACTATAGACACCCCATTTTTGACCGCCCCTAAGACTTGGGTGCTACCAATTGATCACCCAATGATGAATTTATATGCTTGTCCAAATTCTCGATGTCCTCAGCAGGAAACATCACTTTTGAGCCTCAAAAACCTACAAACCTTGTGCCATGTTTTTGGACCAAAATAGTAGTTTTTCAAGCCTAACCATCTAGAGATCTACAGACCCACTAGTGGTCTATTGCCCACTATTAGTGGCCTACCAGGCACTTGTGTAAAAATTTAGATCTTTTTGCCAACTGTACCAGCTGTCTCCACAGATGCATGAACTGCACCAGCTGTGTTTGTATGGATATTCTCGAGCTAGTCTCATATATTTTTATATATTGATGACTCCCTCTCAAAAATTAGGTTAGAAAAATTTATGGAGCAAAGTCTTGAAAAATATTTCTCTCTCTACATTTCTCTCTCTTCCTTGCAACTTCTATACCCTTTGCCTAGACAGTCTAAACCAAACCTTGAGGGTTCTTTGCTAAGGTGTTTGAGCTTGCATTTTAGCTCTTGAGGGTGTGAAATTAGTGGTTTGTGAACAAAAGGATCATTTCTCGTCAAGAGGTATACATCCTAGCTCTTTTGCACTACTTTTTTCCGATCCTTCCTTACTGTTTTTGGACTATTTTTTTCACATGCATTTGTGGGATGAAACTTATGGTTTAAGGCCATTAAAGATAGAGCGGTTGACCACCCTTCTTTGAACCTTGTCTTCTAGGCTTTTACCCATGTGTTTCCCACCTTTTCATTATCTTTTTTTGAGATTTTTACCACTAATTTTCAAAGGTTTTTAGTGGCTAAATTGTGGTTTTCAAGTCCCAAAAATGGAGGGGTTAGCCTCCCCTCCTTTGACTTGTTTACTAGCTTAATTGTCCTATTATTTTATCTTGCTTTTGTAGATTTTTTACCTTAATTTCAATGCTATTTTAGCCTATTTTAAGACTATTTTAAGTTGTTCATGTCATTTATGCTTTATATTGTATGCTTGTAGTGTAATGGTTCTCATAGGTTTGGCGTTTTAGGCAGTAGACACTAACCTATTTGAGTTAATAGCATTTATTTCAAGATTTCCATACTTGTAATCATCTCTGTACTTCTCTCATTTCTTGGCTTCTTCCTTTCTTTGAGAGTCGTTTCAAACTGATTAATTGTTTAAGCTTGAGATAGAAATCATTATGCTTAATGGTTTAATCTCTTTGGAAGTTCATTATCAATGGCATGACATCTCTCTCATGCCCAAAACAACCCTTTGTTTGACACTTCCCTCCTTTAGTGGACTTAATGCTTATTCTGGACTAAAATGACTAATGAATGGAAAGAAATTAAAAGGGGTAATCAATGGCTTAAAATGAAGCAAGATAATAAAATGGTTTGGGTTCAATTGGACGTTAATTGAACCCATTGAGTCTTGAGTCGTTTCATACTTGTTAGTGATGAAAATAGTTCAAGAGTCGATGTCAACCACTTCCCTTGATCAATATCATGATAAGGAGGAGGTTCATGAGTCTTTAATTGTGCATTTATTGAAATTGTATCCCTTGGTTTATAAGTCATCACGCAATGAATTTGTGCCGATTGATGGCTTGCGAATCGAGCATACCCCTCCTTTGAGCTGTCTGACGATAAGGAGAAGCAGGGTGGACAAACATTCCCTGAGAATGCTCTGTTTGTGCTCTGTTTGTTTCCTGTTGCAGTAGAAGAAACCCAACATTAGTAGCTGATAGGCCACCTTTACTGTACAGCAAGCCACTATTAGTGGGCGGCTAACCACCGCTTCTGGCCTACCGGCCACTTTTTTTAGCCAGGCAGTGCCACTTTTGTTCACAGAGCAGAGCAGAGACTGAGGTGCAAAATAGTGGAGAAGCATTCTCGAGGGAGAAATTCATGTGAATGCATAAGCCATTTCCTTGCTCCTCAGGACCCGTTAGATTTTTGTTAATAGTAGTATGTTGTTAGTGAACTTGCAATTAATTATTTTGTTAATTAATTCCATAATGTAACAAATTAGTTAATTTGTATTAATTAATTAGAGTGTGTTGTAACTATTTAATAAGCTAGAATAGTTAGTTAACTTCTGTGTTGTAATAATTAGTTAAATGGCTTAGCTGATTCATTCATTCGGACCCTCCAGCGCGAGGACAAATATGTAATAGTACATGTATGTCTTCCAATCTCACGTCTTTCTCCCTTTTATTTAGCCGCTTATGATGGATAGTTTAGAGCATCACATTTCATTTAGCATTTTCCATGATTTGCATCCATGTGTCTTGCATGCATAAGGTTCAGCTCCTCATTCTAACAACATTGTCATTTAAATACTTTTTTGAAAACGTGTTTAAAACTACATGCTATCAAATAGATTCATATGCTATGCTAGTAGCTGAACTTCTAATTACATATTGCATGTATTGCATTAGGCATATTTCATTAGTTAGGATCATGCATTTTTCTAACTATTTTCTCTCTTTTGGCTCACCTCAGGAATTAGGGTAAGCTTTACTGCTTTAGCATATCGCATGAGTGTGATTGTTGCCATGTCGAGCATGATTACTATGAGGCTAAGTGCTTAAGTGTTGTATCTGTTTGAATGCCTGTAGATGAAGGCTAATTGCTTAAATTGGGATAATTTAAGTAATGTGCTTATGACATCACTTTTTCAAGTGGTGCATATTCGAAACAATTTTTAAACAAACATGAAATCAAAGTGTTCTAACTTTTGCAAATTAGTCTATACTTGTGTGTATCACTTAGTAACAATAGTCTAATAATTGGAACAAGAGCATATGATGTAAATAAGAATCACATCATGATTAGTAGAGGCCAATCTTTGATCGAGCAAGTGGGGTGCTCAATTCATGACCTTCCCCTCTCGTATCTAAGTTCTCGAGCCAAGACACTTTGGTGATGAAGGATAAGTGGCCTTTGGCACAAGTCTCGGGTTTCCTAAATTTCTTTAAAATATTTAGGTGGCAACTCTGTAATCTGACAAAGCAATCCATTTTTTGGCATTTTGATTCAAAATCAATTTTCTAAAAGATTTGCCAAATTTGGACTCTTTGGTATTTATCTAATTCACATTGCACTTGTGAGATCGGATTCAAAACCATAAGAGTCCGAACTGTAAGGCTATCGTATCCTGAAGGAGCACGAAATGCAATCTACACTAAACAGCTTCACCCATATGCTTTTTTTAGCAAGCAAGAGAGAGCTGGTGCACAGGCTTACATTCCTATAAGTATCAACCATTGGCATAGAATGTAAAATATCATAAACATAATTTGTTCCAATATGGATCTTCAAAGCAGAATGATAAACAAGATAAGCCAATGAAACTGCGAGTTTCGGGTCCGTCCTTATAAAGAGAAAATTACCAAGTCTAGAACAATACATAGAAACATCAATAACCACCATGTCTATCTTAGATTTCAGCCAATTCCTTAAGATTTCTTGCTTCTTATGTCAAACAATAGCAGACACTATGGCATCTGGGATGAAAAACATATCATTTGGGAACCTCATTTCTACATTCCACTTATTTATCCTGGAATGTTGTGGAGCCTGCCAGACGAGATGAACCTTCAATGATTCTTGTTTAATTTGTAACACGCTACATCGTAAAACCTACCCATTCCAAGCAATGTACTTAAGAAAAGGAATGTTGTTCATAGTCTTAAGTGGGAAATACTTCCAATTATCTACAGGAAAACAAAGAAGCTCCACGTTGTAGCTTGCTTTTTGTGCTCCTTTCAAATACGACTAGCCCTACAGTTCAGACTCCCGTGGTTCTAAATCTGATTCCACAAGTGCAATGTGAAATAGATAAACACAAATGAGTCCAAATCCGGCAATTCTTTTGGAAAATCCATTTTGAATCAAAATGCCAAAAATGGACTACTTTGGGAGATAGAAAGTCGCCACCTAAATATTTTTAGAAAATTTAGGAAACCTGTGACTCGTGCCAAAGGCCACGTGTCCGTCATCACCAAGATTGTCTTTTGTTCAGGGAACTTAGGTACGAGAGGGAAAGGTCATGAAGTGAGCACCCCACTCGCTCGATCAAAGATCGGCCTCTACTAATCATGATGTAATTTTTATTTACATTATATGCTCTTGTTCTGATTATTAGGCTAGCTTTACTACGTGATGCATGCAAGTATAGACTAAATTGCAAAAGCTGGAACATTTGATTTCATGTTTGTTTGAAAAAAGTGTTTTGAATGCACATCACTTAAAAAGTGAGTTTGTATATACATTAATCAATTTATTCCAATTCAAGCAATTAGCCTTCATCTACCGACATTCAAACAGGTATATCACTTAAACACTTAGCCACATGGAATCATGCTTTGATGATATGGCAACAATCACATGCATGCAATATGCTAAAGCAATTAAATGCTCACCTTATACTCCGAGGCAAGCCAAAAAGATAAAAGAGTTAGAAAAAATGCGTGATCCTAACTAATGCAATATGACTAATGCAACACATACAATTATGTAATTAATGGGCTCGGCTACTAACATGGTATTTGAATTAATTTGATAGCATGTGGTCTAAGCATGTATTCAAAGAATTTAAGTAATAACAATGCTTGGTTAGAATTATGAACCGAGCTTTTATGCATGCAAGACGAGTGGATACAAATTATGGAAAATGCTAAGGAAACATGATACTCTATGCTACCATCATAAGCAAATAAATAAAAAGGGAGAAAGAAATGGGGTTGGAAAACATACACACTTAATACAATTGTGCCCTCATGCACAAGGGTCCGAATGAATGTCCAAGTGTCCGAAATAAACTAACTATTACAAAACCAAATGAATGAATAAATAACTAATTAGCTAAGTTATTACAACAAAAGCTAATTGTAGACACCCCATTTTTGACCGTCCTCAAGACTTGGACGTCACCGTTTGAACACTCGGTGATTATCCATGCTCGTGTTCGTTTGGAGTTCCCGGAGTTCTCGGCTACGCGCCTTGCCTCAAGACCTCCGAACTTGACCGTTTTGTGTCTGGTTTTGCACCAAACACTTGTGCTTTGCCTTGGAGGGGCAGGGAATGCCTTGTGAGGCATCCCTACACACCACCGGCAGTGGCTAGAGGCCACCGGCTGGTTGGTGTTGCCACCGGCACTATATTGTGCCGGTCGGCAGTCAATTTTGTCAAAATGACAATTTTGCCCTGCCGACTACTGTGCAGTTGCTTTATGAGATATTTTAAGGCAGCTGTCTTGCATTTGTTTCCCCTCCATACACGTGTATGGAGGGATGAGCTCTTGTTTTGACATAGCTTGTAAGCTTTGTTGCCTATAAGAGAAGGCTCTCTTCTCTTGGCTCAAGGGTTAGCAAAGTTAGACATTTTTGGAGAGAGAAAAGACAGAGAAGAAGCTCTGGTTTTAGGTTAGAAGTTTTGTATCTATCCTATCTCTCTTCTTCCCTCTTATTTGTACACTAGGTGTTTGTGACTTACTATTGCTCATCAACACCTAGTGTTTCGCCTTCCTTGGTAACTGAGGTTCCAAAAGGTTGTCTTGGAGGTTTTTGGTTGGATTTGAGCTCAAGGAAGCAACAACATCAACTCTTGTGAAGAAGGTCAACAAGGGTGAGAAACTCCCCCTTTTTACCCCATTTTTGCACTCCATTTTTACATAGCTTAGAACTGTTTTTGTGCTTGGTGATCAACACATAAAAGTTCTATTTTTTGGTCCTCTTTATTGTTGGTTAAGAGTGTTTTGTGCTTTGGGAGGGTTTGACCACCCTTAGGCCTTGAAAAGGGCTCATTTTGTGCTATTTTGTGAGAGCTCCGGGATTTTGGTGTTAAGGTCTCTTCACCACTGAAATCTAGAGGGATTTTAGTGGTGTAGATGATACCTTAAAGTCCCAAGAAGGAGGGGGTCACCTCCTCTCCTTGATGTCCTTGAAAAGGGCAAGTTTTGCCTCTTGAGGGAGCATTGTGATTGAGTGTGTGTTGAGCATGTATGGACTGTTATTCATGCTTAGGATATCGTGATTTAACATTGCTATGTGTTGGTTTTGGTCCCTTATGCATGCTTAGCATAGTTGCCATGTAATGCCTTGTATTGCCTTAACATACCTTAGGTTGTTAGCCTTTATTTGAGCATGATTTAGGCTTAGACTTGTGAATGATTTGTGCTTATTTTGCCATGCTTTAGGTCTGTCCGTAGTCTTTTGGGTTGATTTTAGCATGCTTACTATAGCTCCTTTGTATTTGTGGCTTGCCAGGCTTGTATGCCTCAAGTATGCGAGTGTATAGCATGTGTTGCTTGCATTATTTTGATGGTTTAGAACCATCTGGTATGTCATTTCAGTCTCTTTGGTGTGCTTGTATGCTTGCCTTAGTTGCCTCTTTAATGCTTTAAAAGCATGTATTGAATGCTCCATGTTTTGGTCATTGTGCATGCCTTTGGTTTCAAGCCTCTTAGATGTCATCTAAGTGGCCTTTTGGCTTTGTTTTAACATGCTAAAAACCTGTTTTTAGTTGTTTAATGCATGCCATAATTGTCTTGCATAAGTATAGTCCAATGCTTCATTGACTTGCTTTAGGTCTTGGACCATTTGCATGCTTTGTTTGGCCTATCTTGAGTTGGTTTAGCACCACACTTTGACATGATTTTAGAGCTCATGTTGCATGCTAATCATCCATGTTATCTCCTTTCAAGTGTGCTTGAGAGTAGTTTGTTTAATGCTTAAGTTGTGTGCCTTAACATGTGTACATGTGCATGTGTGTTTAGCTCTCATACTTAGCATTTTGGCTATTGATTTTAGGCCTAGTTAGAGTTGCCTAGATCATGTTTAAGTCCTCCCCATTGTTTGGTTTACATGTTTGTCTTGTAAGTGTGTTTGCATATTAACATCCTTACATTACATTGTCCATGTTGCATGCTAGCCAACATGCTTAGGATTTCATTGCATTCACATGCATGCTAGGCCTCTTGAGATAAACATGATAGAGGTTTGGCACCCTTGTTTGTTTATATGGTTTGCATGCATTTGAAATTGAAAGTGCACATTTGGTTCCTTGGGCCATCATGCATGGGAATGCGTGATTGGTGGTCCGAGAACTGAGGCACATGCCCCTTTGAGTCACAAATATGATAAGGGACATGATTAGTGCATACATTGTTGGAATTACATTGCCATGCAAGTTTTTGCCCTCTGCTGCTGTGAGTTGCAGGTTCTGCAGACATTCAGTGCCGGCCGGCAGTGTTTAGTGCCGACCAGCAGTCAACTTATGGCCGATGGATTAATCTTGTGCCGGTGACCACATAATTCAGCCGGTGGTGTTTCCCCTCAGCCGGTGATCCCCCCCAGTGCCTTGAGAAGTGGTTCTGAGACTTTGGCAATTTCCAGAGGAGCAAAGTAAAGAAAACAGAGGCAAGCTAGGCATGGCAATGCAATTTCGAGCGGAATCCGAGTGTGCATGCATTGGGCCCTCGCCCCGAGGCAGTTTACTGTTTTTCTTAGATTAATTATTTTGTTAATTTAATTAGTTTGTAATATTTAATTAGCTTGCGTAGTTAATTAATTTGTATTATTCTTTTGGTCCCTCCGAGCGAGGGCAAATCTGTAATAAGTGTGGGTGAGTGGTGTGCATGTCTTCCAACCCCCACTTCTTTCTTCTCTTTTATTTACCTGCTTTTAATGGTTAGTATTAAGGCACGTTTATTTTAGCATACCTTATGCTATGCATACGTGCATCCATGCATTTGTTGACATGCATCGGGCTCGGTACATCATACAAACTGCATTGTATTTTCAATTCCAAATTGAATACGTGCATCGAATAAAGTGCATTTCACATGCCATCTTTAGGGTTAGCCGAGCCTACTCTAAATTGCATCCTTGCCTGTGTTGCATTAGCCACTTAACATGACCTAGGGACATGCATGTCTGCTAACTAGTTTCTTGTTTTGGCACGGAGTACGATGTAAGTATTTTACGCTTTAGCATACCACATGCGTGTGAATGTTGCCATGATAGTATGCTTACCATGCGGCTAAGTGCTTATGTGAGATAAACTGTTTGAATGCCTGTGGATGGAGGTTGGGTTGCTTGAGTTGGAAAACTCATTAAAATTCGTGTTTTAGCCTACTTGCGAGTAGCAAATTCCAAAGCATTTTCAAAACGAACGGATATGCAATGATTATTTCCAAATTAGACAATCCAGTCTATACTTGTTTGCTGTGCGCATAACATAGTAATTCTAGGCTAATAACCGGAATAAGAGCATGTAATGTTTTCAAAATCGGATATCACGGTTAGTAGAGGCCGGTCTTCGAATCGGGCGAAAGGGGGTGCTCATAGCTGACCTTCCCTGATCGTACCCAAGCTCCCGAGCCAAGACAACTTTGGTGATGACGGACACGTGGCCTTCGGCACCGAGTCAGGGTTTCCTAAATTTCCCATTTTAAAAATATTTAGGTGGCGACTCTGTAATCTGGCAAAGCAGTCCATGTTTGGCACTACTTTTCAAAAAATCCGTTTTCTCAAACGATTTTCTAGAGTTGGACTCTTTGGTTCAGATTTAGAACCGCAACAAACAAAAAGGGAGTCCGAACTGTAGCGAGGCCCCCGGCGGCCATGTTACACTAATAATGAGTAATAAACTAGCTACCTAATTTAACTAGCTATAACAATTACAAATAAACCAGTACTACAACAATACTAATTACAACAAGAATAATTTACAACAATAATGATTACAATAATAATAATTAATTACATCAACAATGAATCATCAATAATGAATTTCAAGCAATGCATGCACATCAAAGAAGACAGTTTTCAGGAGCCACTATATCTGTCTCTCTGGGAATTTGCCCTATTTCACTTTCAGTCACTGCCCTTTGTTTATGCAAAAACACACTGTTTACCAAACATTGGAGCTTGGCCGGCCCCCAATGAGGCCCAACCGGGCCCAAACAAGGCCAGTCGTGCCCTGATTTCATGCAAAACCCTATTTTTGTGCTTTGAGATGAAAATAGTGCAGACAGAGCCTTTCTGAGCTCTGTTTGTCCCTTCTGCTCTTCTCTGTCATGGAAAGGCTCAAGAGAATAATGAAGTTGGTTCCAAAACCATCAATAAGCAAGTTGATCGCTTGATGATTTCGGAGACAATTGGACAAAAATCAATAAATGCAACGAACAACAACCACTCTCTCTCCTATCATGAAGTGAGCTTAAAGAAGGAGGTGGAGATGTTTCAAGAGTCATCAAAATATCATGAATTGATATGTGACGACTCTTGACATGATGGATTTGGCATAACGTCTGGCCGAACCCAAGCAATCTAACTCATTTTCTTTATGTTGGTTGGTCCAATTTTAAGCCAATTTTTAGTCTTTTCCATTCCTTAATCAATTTGTCTGAAGTGATAGTTAAGTCCACTAAATGAGAAGAAATGTCAAACGAGAAGTGATCCTAAGCATGAAAGAGAGACTATGCATTGACGATGAACCTCCGTTGAGATTAAGCCATTGAGCATAGGTCTTTTTCCCATGCTTTGAATAATTATCAATCTTTTGACATAACTCTCAAACAAAAGAAAAGAAGAAAAGAGGGAGGTTGCAGAAATGATTGCGAGATTGATTATTAGAATGAAACTCTTGACATGAAAACCAAGCAAAGGAAACCAAAAGATAATCAAAGCATGGACAACATAACACAAGTAAGATATGAAGACTTTCAATACAACAAGTAAGGTATTCAAAGTATATACTAATTAACCCTAAAACAGCCCCTAATATGTAAAAATCAATGACTAAAATGATGTTTAAAGAGTACAAAAAAGATAGGAAATAGCAAGGAATTACAAGGCTAGTGAATAAGAGCAATGAGAGGTGGCTAGCCCCTCCATTTTTGAGACCTCAAACCATGTTTTTTAGCCTTTTTTGAATTCTAAAAATCAGTTTGAAGACTAAAAAAAAGAGTGTAAAGACAAGGGTGTGAACTATGAAGTAAGGTGCAAGAAAGGTGTTAAACCCTTCTACCTTTGGTAGCTATTCAAACCCAAGTTCCAACATTTGAAATAGATCCAAAACAATAGAAAGATAAAAGAAATTGATAGTAAGAGACAGAAATGAAAGCAAGAGAAAGGATGGTAAGCTTATACCTCTTAAAGAGGATAAGCTCTTGTTGTGAATCAAACTTGGTTCAAACACACTCTCAAGCTTGAATTGTGATTCTCAAGGCTCAACCAAGGCTCAAAGGTTAAGGTTTGAGGGCTTATGAGGTATATAGATATAGTTCAAAGATAGTAAGCTTGCTCAAAGATGGCTTGGCAAGGAAGACGGGCCTCTCAAGCGTGTATATAAGCTCTTTGGAAATTGTTCAACCCTCAAAATAGAGATATAACCTTGTATTTATAGAATTTAAGCAAAATAGGTTGAAAATATCTTCAAAAATAGATAGTTGGCGGGCTCCCGCCCAGAACAGTGTTTATCACCCACAAGGCACGACCGGCCCCAAATGGTCACGGTCGGCCCTTAATGAGGCACGGTCGGGCCCCAATGTGTTCCCCTGTTCCTCTGTTCCAAGCTGAATGTAAGATGGCATAATGTTCAAAAATGGACCTCTAAGGTAAGAACAAGGTAAATATGAAGGTTTTGGGATTATTTTAGAGCTAGACCTTGGATTCCTTTGTTGAGAAGTTGAATCATACACAATGTTATTTTCATCATCGAGTGCCTAGGACGAAGCGCACAAGTCTTGCGAGCGGTCAAAAATGAAGTGTCTACACACGTACATCTTTGTAGAAGGATGTAACATGAGGTTACCTGTTTAGATGTATTTTCCACACCAGTCATAACTATCATTCACAAATGGCACTCCAAGAAAATTCAAAATGCCATCATATTTTTTGCCATCCACAGTATTGTGCAACACAAAATTTCCTTGGGAAGAAATATCACTGAGTTCCCTAACATGGGACAGGATTTTCCTAAATTTTGGTAAAATCCTAACCATATCAATTGGCTTAGAGAAAACCATTTCCCCATTCAAGAATTTCTCACATGGAACAATGGATTTTGAGTAGGCCATGATTCTAATGGAATCTCTCACTTTATTAAGCTGTTACAGAGGACACCATTGTACAGGCAAGAATTCAAGCACACGAGCAATGGAGAGAAGTTTGTCTATTTGAGCGAACTTCATACAAGTCATAAGAGCACTAACAAAAGTGGACGAAACATGATCGAAGATTCCCAAATTCCATTTGTTATCCAAGAGTATTGCTTCTCTTGAAAATGCAAGAATGAAGTTTGCCTGCACTACAAAGAAAAAGTTGGTCACCATTACTGTTGGCGGGAAGGCAAAGACGCTGTAGACGTCCCCGAACGCCCCGGGAGGGTTAAGTCCCGTTCCGTTCATATTGGGTTTACTACAGTTCGGACTCGATTTGTGTCGGTTCTAAATCTGAACCAAAGAGTCCAAATCCGGCAAATCGTTTTGAAGAAAAACAGATTTTGAAAAGTAGTGCCAAACATGGACTTTGCGGATTCTGAGTCGCCACCTAAATATTTAAAATGGGAAATTTAGGAAACCACGACTCGGTCAAGGCCATACGTGTCCGTCATCACCAAAGTGGTCTTGGCTCGAGCTTGGGTACGATCGGGAAGGTCATTATGAGCACCCCTTTCGCCGGTCCGACGAATCGCCTCTACTAACCGTGATATCTGATTTTGAAAACTTTATGCGTTCTTATTCCATTTATTAGCCTAGAATTACTATGTTATGCGCACAGCAAACAAGTATAGACTAGATTGCCTATTTTGGAAATAATCATTGCATATCCGCTCGTTTTGAAAACAGTTTGAAATTGCTACTCGCAAGTAGGCTAAAATCTGATTTCAACGAGTTATTCCAACTCAAGCAATCCAACCTCCACCCACAGCATTCAAACAGTTTATCTCACATAAGCACTTAGCCGCATGGTAAGCATCTTGTCATGGCAACACTCACACACATGTGATATGCTAAAGCATAAATACTTACATCAGACTCGTGCCAAAACAAGAAACTAGTTAGCAAACATGCATGACCTAGTTCATGTTAAATGGCTAATGCAACACGGCGAAGATGCAATCTAGACAGTTCTCGGCTATCCTAGACATGGCATGTGGAATGCTACAAATAACACGTATTCAATTTGGAATTGAAATACAATGCAATTTGAATGATGCGCCGAGCCCTGATGCGTGTAAACAAATGCATGGATGCACGCATGCATTGCATAAGGTATGCTAAAATAAACGTGCCCTAATCTACCATCGTAAGGTGTAAATAAAAGGGAAGAAAGAAGTGGGGTTGGAAGACATACACACCACTCACACACACTTATTACAGATTCGCCCTCACTCGGAGGGACCAAAATAATATCTGATCCAAAAATAAATGAATAAATATTACAAATTCTAATTCTTGAATAAATAAATGTGACATAAAGGGGCCCTGACCCCTCGCCTCGAGATCTTGTGAATGATGCATGCTCGATGTCCGCCTTGCAGGAACCCGCACCATGCCTCTGTTCCTCTCTGCTTTTCCTGCCTCTCTGGAAAATTGCGAGTCTGACGCCTTCCACATACCTGAATATCACCACCGTGAAGGGAAACACCACCGGTGAAGGGTGTACACCACCATTTGAAGTTATCGGATGAAAATTATTTGTTGGTCGGCACTAAACATTGCCGACCGCCAAATGTTCTGCTAAAACACCAGATGACAGAGGGCAAAGCAGTGTATGGCATCGATTTCCAAGCAATGTTTGCACCAACCATACTCCTTATCATGTTTTTTGACTCAAAGGGGTATGGCCCTTGGTTCTTGGACCACCAATCACGCATTTTCATGCATGATGGCCCAAAGAACCAATTTGTGCATTTTCATGTCAAATGCAATGCAAACCAAATAAGCACATAAAGGGCCCAACCTCTATCACTTGATTTCAAGAGGCAAAGCATGCATGTTCAATGCAACCTAAACATGTTAGCTAGTATGCAACATGGCATGCAATGTCCGAATGCTAGTATGCAAACAACCATACAAGGCAAGCATGCAAACTAATCAAAAGGGATGGACTTAAACATGACTTGGGAAACCCTAAGTAGGCCCAAAACAGTGGCCATAATGCTAAGTATGAGGGCTAAGCACACATGCGCACATACACATGCAAAGGTACCAACACTTAGGCATAATGAAGCAAGCTTTAAGCACACTTAAAGGAAGCTAAATATGAACAACTAGCATGCATTATAAGGCTCTGAAATCATGTTATAAAAGGTGCCAAACCAAGTAAACAAGACAAGTAGTGCATGCTACACGCTCACACACCTAAGGCTAGCAAGCCAAAATGCAAGGTGACTATATAAGGCATGTCATGGATGGCCTAAAAAACTAGAAACAGATCTTATACATGGAAAAACAAGCACATTTTCAGTTTATGACCGTCCACAAAAACAAAAGCAAGATAGGCTAACAAAGCATGCAAACTTACGGTAAATAGAAGAGATTACAAAGCAAGTGCATGATAGAGTTACCAAACATGGTTGAGCCCTTCTTCAATGTTGAAGAAGGACTCAAAATGAGCCTACTTACAGTTTATTACATGCTCAAAAACAGATTATACACAAGCCAAATATACTATGCAAGATTATGGCATAAAGAGGGCTAATGAAGGAAGTGCTATCTACTGTCCTCAAACAGCAAGAGGTCCTCAATCAAACATGAAGAGGACCCAAAAATATGATGATTTACAGTTTGGGTCGGAGCCCAAAAGTGCTTGCAAGCAAGGCTTAGATGTGAAGCAAGAAAATGCTAGAAAAGGGAAGAAGATGGCTTACCCTTGAAGACCAAAGAAACCAAAGACCTCTTGGACCAAGTTTGGGTGCTCCTAAAATCTGAAGAACAGCCCCAAGTCACTGCAATGGAGTAAGGATGCTTTGTGCTATGAGTTGATGAAGAAATGGCCCAAGAACAAGGGTGTTTGATGGTTGAATGGGAGGGATATAGTGAGGGATGGAGGGATATATGTATGTATATATCAGATATATCTATATATCTCTGGTTTTTTGTTCCAAACATCCAACCTCAGCAATGGAGAGGAAGGCCTCTCTTAAATAGACAAAGCTTAGCTTCCAAAACAAGCTTCAAAGGGTCAAAAGAGTTCAAGGGGGGGTGCAAGGCTTATTCAACAAGCTTGGACAGCTGGTAGGCTTCTTGAGGAAGCCAAGACAGGGGGTCAAGGCTTCCTCAAGAAGCCTTGAGCAAAGGGTGCAAAATAAGGGCCAAAAGAGTGCAAAATAGGCACATGGATGCACGTGGATCTGATTCTGTGTGCACCAGGCTTGGGGGGTGCAAAGGGTTTAGGTCGGCCAGAAAATTTGATCATCGGCCAAAATAAAGTGCCGGTCGGCACTCTTTTCTGCCGGTCGGCTAAATAGAGTGCCGATGGATGATTCCTTGGTCAAAACATAGCCGGTGGGTATGCAAATCGAAGCCCCGGAAGTTAGCTTTCCAATGGCGCAAACCTTGCATCAAAATTCCTCCTATGCAAAAAGTTATGCCCTTTTCCGTGAAGTCGCGCAGACTCGATCCAACCGGGATGATCCCCTGCTTCAACCCAACATATCTCCTCCACCCGGACTTGGCTTTGGGAGATTCTTGAGTACAAAGTGAAGCCCCGGAAGTCTTCTTTCCAACGATGGTGGCCTCATAGCTTAACTCCAAGTATGCAATTGAATAAGCCCGATTCAGCGAGGGCTGCTCGATTCTCTCCTACCCGGATTCATGGCGAACTTCTTCTTCAACCTATTTTCTCCCCTCCTCTCCTCTTTTCTTCAACTCCAAACCCTTAAAAAAAGTGTTTGGGAAGATTTGCCTCTCTTCTTGCCGAAGAAACTGAACCTGTGCCCTGCACATCTCTCAACACCGAGCAAACCATCAGTAATGCCCAAGTCTTGAGGGCGGTCAAAAATGGGGTGTCTACAGACACCAACAGAAGGAGTCCCTCTCCTCAATCTATCACCAAATGGGAAAGCCAAAGATATGGCCCATTCATTGAAATCCTTCCTAGAATCCACTACATTCTCAAGTTTCACAGGGAAGACTTGTCTGTGTATGTAATAGCGACATGTGGCCTCAACTATGTCTTCTCCCTCCTGAACAGAAAGATGGACTATACGTGAATGCACCCCTTGAGTCTGTAGGGAAATGAGATTAGTCTCACTAGAGATTGAAATTGCAGAAACGGAGTCTGTTAAAGATAAATGGCCGCTTTCTCGTACTGACAATCTTTGGTCTTGTGTAAGTGTAGCTCGGCTTTTTCGCACCCCCATACGGAAGGTTTGAAAAGAAAGCCCTACAATTTGGACTCCCGTAATTCTGAATCTAATCTCATAAGTGCAATATGAAATTGATAAACACCAAAGAGTCCAAATCCGACAAATTGTTTGGAAAATTGATTTTTGGATCGAAAATGCCAAAATTAGACTGTTTTGCCAGATACAGAGTCATCACCTAAATATTTTATTTTGAAAAAATTTAGGAAACCCATGACTCATGCCAAAGGCTACATGTCCGTCATCACCAAAGTTGCCTCAGCTCGGGAACTTAGGTACAAGAGGGGAAAGTCGTGAATTGAGCACCCCCACTCGCCCGATCAAGGATTAGCCTCTACTAATCATAATATGATTTTTTATCAACATTATATGCTCTTGTTCCAGTTATTAGGCAAGCATTACTATGTGATGCACGCATACAAGTATAGACTAAAATTGCAAGAATTGGAACAACTCAATTTCATGTTTGTTTTGTGAAAGGGGTTTGAATTTGCCACCTCAAGTGCGCTTAAAATTTACGAATTTGCCACTCAACAAAATGGGCTTAAAACGTACATTCATTGAATTGTTCCAATTCAAGCAACAAGCCTTCATCCACAGGCATTCAAACAGTTTATCAAGTAAGCATTTAGCCACATGGCAAGCATGCTAGTCATTGCAATCACTTACACTCATGCAAGTATGCTAAAGTACTAAAAACTTACCTAGTACTCCAAGCTAAGATAAACAAAAAGAGTTAGAAAAATGCATGATTCCTAACTATGCAAGATGGCTAATGCAACACATGCAAAGAATGCAATTAGTAGGCTCGGCTACTAATATGGCATTTGCAACGATTTCATAGCATGAATTTAAACACGTATTCAAAGAAAGTATTAAAATAACAATGCAATTTGAATGATGTGCCGAGCCTTGGTACATGCAATACAAGATGAATGGATGCAAGCATAAGGTATGCTAATTGAAACGTGATGCTCCTAAACTAACCATCGAAAGCAGTTAAGTAAAAGGGAGAAAGACGTGGGGTTGGAAGACATACACATTATTACATTATGCTCTCACGGAGGAGAGTCCGAATGAATAAGCTAGCTAAGCTAATTAGGCTAATTAAGCTAAACTAATTAAGCTAACTATTACAAACCAAATGAATAACTAGCTAAATTAACTAATTATTACAACAACAAATGAACTAATTAGCTAACTAACTAATTAAATAATTACAAAACAATTGCAACTAATAATTTATCTAAGTAATTAAACTAAGCTAATTTGTTGTTCCACCTCGGGAAATGAAAGATGTGTATGCACATGCTCAATCTCCAAACAAAAAAGCCTCCGTTTTGCTCCCAAAATCCTCTGTTTGCAAAGTTGAACATTTCCAGAACCATTTTGCTCAACCTTACCAACATTCTATTGAGGTTTGCATCAATGGCCAACCAGCCACCAGTGAATATTGTCGGCCACCGGCCGGCCATGGATAGTGTAGACACCCCATTTTTTACCGTCCTCAAGACTTGGTTGTGCTTGCAGGTACATCCAACCACAAGTTCGATTGCTCGTCGGGTACTCGACTTTCGCGGCGGAACATCACAGGTTTGAGCTTTCCAAACCCTGTATCCTTTCTGTCCCATTTTTGGACCATGTGTTGGTCCTTTCAATATGTTTCTCATAGTGCAATGCCGACCACTATGTGGCATTGTCGGCCATGCATTTTCCCCTACCTGCTATTGATGAAGCCTGCCAGCCATCAATGAGGCACTGTCGGCCACCTCTGATGACTGGTAGAACCTTTTGTCTCAGCAGATTTCACTCCAGATCTTTTGAGCCAGCTGGTTTTCACTCATCCCTCCTCCATATGTATGGAGGGATGAAACCCTTTCCAAGCTTGTTTAACAAGCTTCTCATTGTTTTCTTCTATATAAGGAGAGGCTATCCCTCCCTATCAAAGGTTCAGCACATTTTGAAGAGTTGTATCTCTCTATATATATATTTTTCATTCTCTCTCTATATTGTGTTTGTTTGTGCTCTAAAGTCCATTTTTCTTTCACTTTTGCACTACAACACCTAGTGATACACCACCATCTTTGAGCTGAGGTTCTTGGGAGTGTTTCTTGTGCTCTGAAAGTGAGTTTTTGCCCCCTGAGATTGCTGGTTTCGAAGTTGTGCTTCAAGGGTGAGTGTTTTCCCCATTTAAGCCTTTGTTTGTATCTCATTTTGGCCATCCTTGCATATTGCTTTAGGCATTTCTTTCAACTGGAAAAAGTTCTGTATTTAAGTGCTTTTGATGGTTGTTTAAGGCCTCTTTGGTGTTTAGGGTGTTCTACCTCGTCTGAGTCTGAGTCTGGTATTCTTGGGGGTGACAGCCCGGATGCCACAGTCCTGTCTAGGTCATCTTTTTCTTTCTGCTTTGAGTCTGTTATAACAGAGGCTCAACCCTCAGCTCATGGCCGACGATATCCCGCATGATGGGGGTTTCCCCACACTCCCTCCAGCGGAGCTTGCCGCGAACTTTGTGGCTGAGCCGGGGGTTGAGCCTCAACCTTTACCACCGAGCATACGCCCTTTCGACCCCGCGAGGTATCACCCGGAGACTCATATTATACCAGTGGCGGGAGGCATCCATGCCTTTACTGATTTTGATGAGGACGTGCCAGACGACCTCTTACTGAGGGAGCCGATGTCTCATTTGTCGGCCATTGCTGTGGAGGTACCAACTCTACTTTTCTGCAGCTTTACTTTCAATTATTTGCATTTCTTGCACTGTTTTGATCGACTTACATCACATGCTTTGATTTGCTTGTATTTCATACATTGTTGCTCTACATTTAACTGTACTTCACACATTACTACCCTGTACGTACCCTATACGACTGTACCTCAAGCATCACTACTCTGAATTGGATTGTATTTTCAATACCTTACTACTCTGAATTCAACTGTATTTTCAATACACCACTGCTCTGAATGCAACTGTATTTTCAATACAACACTGCTCTTAATGTAACTGTATTTTCAATACATCACTGATCTGATTCCAACACATACACTGTCACAAGTCGGATCCCGCTCCTTCAGAGGCTATGGTGCGACGACTACTCGGGATTGGTATGGTGAGCTTCCCACGAGGGTCCACTAGATCATCGACGGGACCGGCTTTGGCCTATTTTGCTCCAACTTGACACGGGTTATAGCGAGTCGCCCTCTCCTAGGGGCTCTTGTGGAGAGGTGGTGGGACACCACCAACTCTTTCCACTTCTCCACGGCGGGAGAGGTGACAATGACTCCATTTGACTTCGCTATGATCACTAGCTTGGGCGTAGGAGATGATCCGATTCCTCTTGATCCCGACATAGGAGAGTGAGTGGCCGTATGGGATACATTACTTGGAGCGCGTCCACCGACACTTCGAGCGGGCATGGTTAGATATACCTGGTTCGAGGAGAATTACAGAGGGGAGGATCCCGAGACTGATGAGGAGGTGGAGCAGTATGCTAGGGGCTTCCTCCTGTTCCTCTTCGGTACCACCTTGTTTTCGAACAAGTGGAATACCGTGGGTTTATACTTCCTGGGCGCTCTGGTGGTGCTCCAGCGAGTTCATTTTTATGACTAGGGCGCAGCCGGCCTCACCATCCTCTACGAATACATGAGCTCGACCTCTCGGATGTGCGGGAGGTTGATCGGCGGCTATTGGCGAGCTTGGAAGGTATACAGCTTAGTTTTCCCTTTTCATTATTTGCTTAGTATTTTCCGCTTTTATTGTGTTCAACACTTGTACTTTCTACATTCTCTGTATCTGCTCTTGCACTGTATGCTTTCTGCTTTGCATTTTCTGTACACCATACATACTGCACACTGCATACTATACACTGCACACACAGAATCTAATATCTGCTCTAGACTGCATCCCTTATGCATTGCACTGCGTTCTGCTTTCTGCATGTTCTATACTCTGTTCATACACTGTACTGATCACATCTTTCTCACAGCTGTGGGTGTACGCATACTACCTGACACTTACTTCAGAGCCTGTGGAGGAGGCCCCAGCGACAGTCCCATTTTTCGATGTATACGACGGCCAGCTTCGTCGTAGGAACCGAGAGAGCTTCATGTTCTTCCGGTAGTTTTTTGATTTGGTCACAGCGCGCGAGGTAATTCTGCAACGAGATTATTTCAATTAACCCAATGCACCCACATTAGTTATTTGACAACTGATCATCTTGTTCGTTCTCTTTTCTCAGATCACGTGGCAGCCATGGGATGTGATTCTGTCAGGACTCCGAGATCAGTACCACACTGCCCGAACTGTCTCTTACTACCACATCCTCTTCGAGGGCCCAATCTGTCGTGCCTGGTTTTTGAGTGAGCGCTTTGTGCGCCAGACCTTGGGATTGCCTACTCCATTTGTACCGACAGCAACTCCACCATCGATGAGGGAGACACACAAGTTGTCCATCGACCAGGTGATCCAGTTCATGGTAAGACTGGAGACAGATTACTTCCGCGCAGAGGGTGACTACACGACCTTTATTTAGACGCATCTGATGCCACCTTTGTCCGGTGTCCGAGGAGGAGAGGGAGCGCTGGCTCCAGCTACGAGAGGGAGATGTGGAGTGACCAGATTTCGTAGGAGGAAAGGTCCTGAGGGGAGACAGGGGACTGTATGGCCAGCGCTGCCTACTACTATGACATGCCAAAGCGGGCTGGAGAGACTTATCAGATTCCCATCGCTCCTCCTCCAGCTGGTTATGAGCTTGTCGGAGTTCGCGGCTCGACCCCGGTATGTGCTATACCTTTCATTCTGTACAGTCATTTCATTTCATTTGATATCCCGCAGAATACTAATGACTTCAACACTTTTGCAGGCTCCTATTGAGTACACTAGTCAGTCTCTGGAGCTGACGGCCTCGGTGATGGGGATGCTGTAGACGAGCATGGACCTGCTCAATATTAACAGTATTCCGGTAAGTTCATTCGAACTACACTTCATGCCACAAAGTCTTTTCTTAACACACCATCATTTGCACAGTTCCATACCGCACTGATCTAATACATTGCTCCCATACACCGCTCACGGTACACATACACTGCAAATCATTCACTGCTCACAACACATTATTCTTGCATCTGATACATTTTGATTACTAATGCATTTTGGCAAATTGCCCTTTTTCAGATTCCTTTCCTGATGCCAAGCCCATTAGATGCCCCAGCAGGAGCAGAGATGGGTCCTTCAGCACCTCCCCAAGTAGCAAGGGGAGTGGGACAGGGGACTTCAGCGCACAGCCGTAGCGGAGTGGGGCGTGCTCACGCCGGGAGTAGTTCACGTGGACCTGCCCCAGATGATGATGAGTCTGATGAGGAGGCAGTGAGTCCGCGGTCAGAGTCGTCTCAGGATGGAGATGAGGCTGGGGATGGTTCAGGTTTAGAGTCAGGTGCTGATGGTGACGATGGTCCGAGTCCTCTTGGTCAAGGAAGAGGGCGAGGAGGACCTCTCAGTCTTGAGGCGACCGGCGCCGATTCAGATGCTCTATTTTTTCTTTATTCTCTTTTTACTAGTAATTTTAGCACCTTGTACTGCGTCAGACAGGTTTTATTTTCTTCAAAACTATGTACTTCTGTAAAAAGAATCTATGATGGAATGAAACAGCCCTTTTTGTTGAAAAAGTGTTACATTTGTACAGTCTATGCATCGCATCGCATCGCATCGCATCACTTTACACAACAATGTAAATGAGATGGAACTTTGTTTTGAAAACCAAACATTCAAATTGCATTAATCAGGTAGTGAACTGACTAACAACAAAACAACTCGATAAGCAAAACAAAGCCTTAACAAGTTTACAACTCGCTAAGCAAGTTACAACAACTAGATAAATGAGAGGAAGATGATTACAACTCGACACAGAAATGAGAACTAATACGTTTTAAACGCGATGCAGCAGAGTCCAACAGGACAAAAACAAGACCTTAAAAGAGAGGAATAACAAGACTCCACTATAGCAGACAACTGGACTTTCACTAGGAAGGCCAGTGAGCATGACGGAAAGGCTGCGGGCCACAGAGGAAATCTTACTGGCCATCAGTGTGCCACTGCCGGCCACTGATGAGCCACTGCCGATCATCAGTGAGCAGGTGTCGGCCATCGATGGCAGACTCTCTGAAACGTCGACATCTGTCCTCCACTCACTGCCTTATCTTCTATATGAGTTCCAGCTTCGGGATTCTCTTCATTTCAACTCAATTTTGCACCAAATGGAAGCATTCCTTGTCCAAAATCTCACAAATTGGACTGCCAACTTAGATGGCTCGGAAAAGCTGAATTGTCGGAGCTTTGGCATAAATGCACTATTCACGTTGAGTCACACCCCGCTATGTTTTCCGTTCCTTCATGCCGCGGCAAGGTTTTGGAATCCGGTGACACACATCTTTAGCTTTGGCGGGCAAGAGATGTGTCCCACTTTTGAAGATTTCCATGCTTTAATGCAATCCGAGCGCAATGAAGAAATCTTGCCTCAATTCCACTTCAGCTACGTCCAAGCCCTAAGACGGATGTGTGGCCTTACTTTGCATGACGCTCGGTCATTGATTCACGACAAAGAGCTGGACATTCTGAGCTTGATTCATTGGTTTTCTGACGTCGGTGACTGCGGCGATTATCATTGGCAGAGTTATCGGCGACATGCGCTTTGCTTGTGCATGTTGTCTCATTTCTTGCTTGCCCCAGGCTCCGAAGGGTTTAGCACTCATTTGGTTGAGGTTGCAGAGGGCTTAAAAGAGGGTAAGAGTTGCATCGCCATGTCATTAGCCGAGACATTGATGGGTTTGGACACTTTTCATCACCGGGAGACGGCTAGCTTGGCGGGGAGTCCACTACTATTGCAGGTAATGTTTCCCACCGACCTCACATATGTTTCTCACATCACTCGGCCCTCAGGCTCAGTTTTTCTCTCAAAACCCTTTTCTCACTTTTCTCTCAACGTACACCTCTCTATTCCTTAATATCTCATTTTTCATCCCTTCCCAGATATGGTTGATGGACAAATTGAAGATTGTGGATTCCTGCCCCGCATATTCAGCTCGCAACTATTTCTTCCGACGACGCTTAGTCGATGCTTCGAACGAGGGATGGTGGTGCAACTGGATGTGCAGCTTGTCCACTACAGACATTGCTTGGCGCTGTCCTTGGCTCAATCTACCGGCAATGAGTTACAGCATGACCTGCCAGCCCGGGATTCAATTGATTGGCCTGACACACTGCGTGTTCTATTTTCCATTCCGACTCTGGCGCCAGTTCGGACATGATCAGACTTGCCCGGAGAAGGGAATAGAGTACCCTACTACATTTCCAGTCCGAGGCGCACAGCTAGCTCGGTATGCCACAGCCTGGAGGACGAGAGAGCTTCTTGCCCCCGCTCCCATTTTCAGTTGCACCATTTCTGATGAGTGCATAGCTTGGCTCGATGAGGAGGCACAGGTTGGGCCCACTTTGGCATCAGAGGCTTCCACCAGCTCTAGGAGGGGACGTAGGAACACTTGACCATGCCCCGAATTTATTTGCTTTAATCAATACTTTCAAGTTTTCTTATGAATGTAATAAAAAACAACTTCAATTTGTATTCAAGAGTAGGAGAACTCTGTGTTGAAATCAATGAAATTGCATGTTGTGGGTACTGAAAATTTTCCTTTTGGTCCAAAAATAGTCTAAGTTGTAAAAACATTAATTTGAGCAAAATCAACTTTTATTAAAACTTTTCAAAACCATTTTCGATATGGATCAAAACTGGACACGCTTGAGATCTGTCACTGAGATGCACAATCCCCGATCCCATCAACTGGAAAGTTGCCCCTAGTCTGAATAGCACTGCACTGTAGATCACAACTGAGATCTTGAATGCAGAATAGATGAAGATGACCAAATATGATCACATGGACAAAGTTGATCGGGGAAGTGTTTATGGCTGGACTTCAGGATGAAGTTGCCTACGTATCCCAAAAATGGGAATCAAGCCTTACGTAGTTTGGCTTGGGTTCACTCGTGTATTAACACTCTCCTTTTGCGCTCTAACTTTTGCCAAGGCCGCCTTTGCTGGTTTTCAACCTTGCGAGCTCAGTTTTTATAATTTCAAATTTTTTTGTGCTCTAACTTTTGCCTAGGTTGTCCTTTCTGGTTTTCAGCCTAGCGAGCTACTCAGGGAAAGTATTTCTTCAACTTGTCCATATTGATTTGTTGGAAGAACTCTAGGCCATCTAGGTCCATCAGAACGACAGCTCCACCCGACCAGATAGACTTGATGATGTAAGGACCAGTCCAATTAGGTCTGAACTTGCCCCTAGGGTCGTGGATGGGAGCTCGGTTGTCTTTGAGCACAAGATCTCCTTTTTTCAAATTCCTGGACTTAACCTTCTTGTTGAAAGCCCTGGCAATTCTTCGTTGATAACCCTGAACATGGTACAGTGCTTTCAGCCTTCTCTCGTCAAAGAGCATGAGTTCTTCGAACCTGCTTTGCTGCCAATCTGCCTCAACTATCTGACACTCAGCCAGTACTCGTAATGACGGAACCTCAATTTCGATGGGCAGAACGGCCTCCATCTCATAGACCAAGGAATACGGAGTTGCCCCAGTAGAAGTTCGAATTGAAGTTCGGTAGCCCCACAGAGCAAATGGCAGCTTATTTGGCCAGTCCCAGTAGGTTTCCACCGGCTTCTGCAGAATACGCTTGACGTTCTTGTTGGCAACCTCAATTGCTCCGTTGGTTTGCGGCCGATATGTAGATAACTTATGAAAAGCCACATTGTATTTCTCCAACAAGTCGATCACTTCTTTCTTGAAGTGGGAACCATTATCTGAAATGATCTCGTTCGGGATCCTGTAGTGACAGATGATGTTATTCCTGATGAACTTGGCAACGTGCGATGTCTTCAACACCGCATAAGATTAGGCCTCAACCCACTTTGTAAAATAATCTATCGCGACCAGAATGAACTCATGCCCATTGGACCCTTTCGGAGTGACAGCCCCGATCACATCAATCCCCTAGACTAAAAACGGCCATGGCAAAGTCATGTTGTACAGCTTCGACCTCGGAATGTTCATGCGGTTTGCATGGATTTGGCATTTGTGGCATCGCCTAACAAAGCCAATACAATCCTCCTCCATGGTGGACCAGTAGTAACCCTATCTAAGGATCTTTCGGGCTAGTATCACCCTGTTTATGTGCGCTCCGCACTCTCCTCCATGGATGGCCTCCATCAGGCGCTTGGACTCTTCAACATCAACACACAGTTTATGTATCCCGAGATGACCTCTCTTGTACAGTTTACCCCCACAGACGATGCACTGAGCAACCATTCTTCGAATTGCCCTCTTATCTTTGGCATTTGCCCCTGGTGGATACGCCTCTTTTTTCAGGAAGTTCCAAACATCGTAATACCAGGGGTTTTCATCTTGAACTTCATCTATGGCGGCAACTAGCTCGTAGGCCGACACAAATTTCTGTTCGATGATGATCGGAAGCATCCGGACTCCGAAAGGGATGTCTATCATAGAAGATAGAGTTGCTAATGAATCTGCCAACCTGTTATTCTCTCTTAACAGATGAGCAAAATTCAGTTTTTCAAATCGAGGAATCAGCACATCCAAGGTCTGGTGGTAGATTCTCATCTTTTCTTCTTTGACTTTTCAATCTCCTTTAGCTTGAAATACAACAAAGTTCGAGTCCCCGATGACATCCAACCATTTTGCCCCTAGTTCCAAAGCTGGTTCTAGTCTAGCAATACCTGCCTCATACTCTGCCTCATTGTTCGAGACTTTGAACTGGAGTTTGAATGCTAGGGGTATGCGGGAATTGTAGGGTGCTATCAACAACACCCATATCCCATACCCGTATTGGTTTGATGCTCCGTCAAAGTACATCGTCCAAAACTTTTCTTCGACATATAGAATGGCCTCGTCTGGGAATAGGTACTCAACTGCTTCATCCCCATCCACTGGGTGATCGGCTAGGAACTCCGCTACCGCTCTCCTTTTTACTGACTTGCGCGTCACATACTTCAGATCAAATTCGGAAAGCAGAAGCAACCAATGAGCTAGCCTACCTGTAAGTGTCGGTTTCTCGAAGAGATATTTGATGGGATCTAATCTCAAAACCAGCATTACAGAGTGAGCTAATAGGTAGTGCCGCAGCTTCCTGGTAGCCCATACTAAGGCTAGACAAGTCTTCTCGAGCGGAGTGTAGCGAGTCTCGTAATCCAGCATTTTCTTACTCAGGTAGTAGATAGCTCTCTCCACTTTGTCCTCAGACTCCTGTGCAAGCATGCAGCCCATTGTAGTTTCAGTCCCTGAAAGGTACAAAATCAACGGTTTCCCCGGCTCAGGCAGTGACAACACGGTGGATTCCTGTAAATATTGTTTGATCTGTTCAAAAGCAGCTTGGTATCGGCTGTCCCATTGGAATTTCGTTCCTTTCTTCAGGAGACTAAAGAGTGGTTCACAAGTCAAGGTTAATTTTGTGATAAACCGTCTTATGAATTGCACTTTACCCAGAAAGCCTCGCATCTCCTTTTCAGTCCTTGGTGGTGGCATTTCTAAGATGGCCTTGATTTTGGAAGGGTTGACTTCGATACCTTTCTGTGTGATAAAGAACCCTAGCATTTTCCCTACTGTAACACCAAACGTACATTTATGAGGATTCAGCCGTAACCAAAATTCTCTGATCCTTTGAAAGAACTTTTGCAAGGCGGTGTAGTGGCCCTTTCTTTCCTTGGACTTGACAATCATGTCGTCCACGTACACCTCAACCTCTTTGTGGATCATGTTGTGCAATATCGTGGTCTCAGCCCGTTGATATGTAGCTCCAGCATTCTTCAGCCCAAACAGCATCACCTTATAACAGTAGGTCCCCCACGGGGTGGTAAAAGCAGTCTTCTCCCGGTCTTCGAGGCCATCACAATCTGGTTGTAGCCTGAAAAGCCATCCATGAATGAGAGCAATGCATGCCCCGCAATGAAGTCCACTAACTCGTCGATATGCGCCAGAGGAAAGTCGTCCTTCGGACTAGCTTTGTTCAAATCCCTGAAGTCCACACATACCCAAATTCTGCCATCCTTTTTCGGCACTGGAACTATGTTGCCCAACCAAGTTGGGTATTCAGATACCAGCAGGAACCCTGCGTCAATTTGCTTGGTGACTTCTTCTTTGATCTTGAGGGCCCAATCCAGGCAAATCCTTCTGAGTTTCTGCTTAACAGGTCGGGCCTCTGGGTCAAGAGAGATCCGGTGCTATACAATCTCAGGATTGATTCTAGGCATATCTTCATAGGACCACGCGAAAATATCTTTGAAATCTTTTAATAAAGCGACTAAGCGCTCGCGCTCCTCCGAAGACAACATGGACTCGATCTGGACCAGCCGCGGGTCCTTCTCAATACCAACATTAATTTCGGTGATTTCATCAACCAGCAATTTTACAAACCTCTCCTGCTCTTGTTCTAGCAAAAATTTCAAAACCGAAGGAATTTCTTCCTCGTCGTTTTCATCGAAATTTTGAAAGTCCTGATTAATACAATAAATCAAGGGCACAGAAAAGTAATCGAAGGCCACAGCTGCACAATTCTCATTAATTACTTCCAAGTCACCTAATTCCTCTGTTACAACAAACTCAAAGGAGAAAGAAAAAGATGACCTAGATAGGACTGTGGCATCCGGGCTGTCACCCCCAAGAATACCGGACTCTAGTTCTTTATTTTGGCTCAAAGTACACTGTGAGTGTTTATACTTCAGCATACTGCATGTGTGTTATTGATTGCCATGATAGCATGCTTGCCATGTGGCTAACTGCTTAGTTGATATAACTGCCTGAATGCCTTTGGGTGAAGGTTGGATTGTTTGAATTGGAACAATTCATTAAAATCCTCGATTTAGCCTACTTACAAGTAGGAAACTTCAAACCATTTTAAAACAAACAAATATGCAATGTTTTGTTCCAACTTAGGCGATCTAGTCTATACTTAGTAATTCTAGGTTTAATAACCAGAATAAGAACACATGTATTTTCAAAAACAAGATATCATGCTTAGTACAGGCCGATCTTTGATCGGGCGAGCGGGGGTGCTCATTACATGACCTTCCCCTCTCGTACCTAAGTTCCCGAGCCGAGGCAACTTTGGTCATGACGGACACATGGCTTTAGGCACGAGTCAAGGTTTCCTAAATTCTCCCAAAATAAAATATTTAGGTGGCGACTCTGTATCTGGCAAAGCAGTCCATGTTTGGCACTTCTTTACAAAAATTAGTTTTCCAAAACAATTTGCCAGATTTGGACTCTTTAGTGATTTATCGGTCTTGCATTGCACTTTGCGAGATCAAATTCAGAACCGTGACATTGAGTCCGAACTATAGTAAGCCTAAATGAACAGAACGGGATTTCGCACCGATTATTTCGCGCGTGGAACCCGGAACGTTCGGGGGCATCCACAGATAGTGGCCTGCCGACCACTGATGCACTGGTTTATCTTACTGCAATAGAAGACAAACAAAGCAAAAATTGGGTATTCTCACAGATTGTTTGCACAACTCACCCCCCCTTTTCATGAACAAATCCAAGGAAATATGAACTTAAGCCACAAACCACCAACAAGCAATTTCATTGCATGATGGCTTGTGATTCAAGATGTGCAAGTTCAATAAATACAAAATGAGACACACAAAACCATCACCCTATCATGCATGATCAAGGGCAATGGAGACCTTGGAAACTTGACACATTTCATCACTTTGAGTATGAAATGTCCCAATTTTCCTTGTGTTCAATTAACGTCCGATTGAACACACAACACACAAGCTATTATCTTGCACATTTTTTTAGTCCCAAGTTGTTAGTTACTCATTTTAACTTACCAACCATTCTTTAATCCAATTAAGTCCAAAAGGTGAATTAAAGTTCTCTAATGGAAAGAAGACTCAAGACACAAGTTGCTTTAAGTATGAAAGAAGTCTCATACCGTTGGTAATGAACCCCCTAAGGGATTAAATCATTAAGTATGAAACCTCAATTTCACACTTAGGCAAACAAATGACTTGAAACCACTTTCAAAGCAAAATGAAAAGCCAAAAAAAAGGAGGGAGGTTGTAGAGATGATTAGTGCTGAAATTAAATATGAAAAGCTCTAAAAACATGCAATCAACTCAAAGAAGTGATGTCTAATGGCCTAAAACATCAAACTTGTGAGAACCATTACAGTACAAGCATGCAAAACAAGACTCAAATGCAACGACCAACCCAAAACAGAGTTAAAACAACCTAAATCAGAGGCTAAAACATGCTGGAATTAAGCTATAACAAGCTAGAAAAATAAGCTAAAGCATGGCACCAACTAGGCTAGCAAACAAGACACAAGGAAAGGAGGCTAACCCCTCCAAATTTCGATTTCAAAACATGATTTTCACCACTAAAAATACTCTGAAATTCAATATTTAAAGGCCCAAAAAAAAAAAGATGGTTTGAAAATGGGAAACAAATGTGAAATGGCCTTAACAACAAGGAATAAAGAGGGATGAACCACCCCCTAACTTTAAATGGCCAAAAACACCAATTTCAACCCCTAAAAACAGAGTTTTTCATAACTCAAAAACAGCCCAAAACAGTAAAAAAAAGATTGGAATACAAGTATGTAAAGCAAGCTAACAAAGCTAATATTATACCTCTTAAAGAAAAGACTAATTCCAAGCAACAATTCCAAGCAAACACACCTTCTAGAGCTCAAACTAAGCTCAAGAAAACCTCAGCTCAGAGATGAGAGGATTTAGATAAGGGTGTATGGGTAAAAGTGTAAGAATTGTAGGCAAAAGTGTAGAGAATTTTTAGAGAGTGGAAAATTTTTGAGTCCAAAATTTTCTAACCTCAAAACATGAGAGAGGGGGTCCCTATATATAGAAACATGAAATATATAGAAGGCCCTCCACATGTGGACAGATGCATGCATCTATGCAAACAGTTGGCACAGTTGGCATAAAATATATGTAGAAAACACTGGTGGCCGGCCAGCCGGCCATTAGTGATGGCCAGCAAGGCACATCAATGGCCGACAGACAAGAAATGATGGCCAGCAGGCCACCAGAGATTGCAGGCTAGAAAGACCAAGGCATGGTCCAAAATGAGACAAAAAGAAAACAGGGTTTGAAAGGCTCAAAGTTGTGGCGTTCCGCTGAGGACTTCGAGCATTTGGTGAGCAAACAGACTCATCATCGGATGTACCTGCAAGGACACCCAAGTCTTACAGGGCCGTCAAAAATTGGGTGTCTACAGTAAGAATAGAAGAACTTCAGGGTGCATCTCTAAGAGATGTTTCTTCACAGTTTCCAATTTCCCAGGCTTTAATGGGAGAATGATTGTTGTAGCTGGAAGGATCTTGCTAGACCCATAGATGTCTTGTAAATCTGAAATAGTTGGTCTTGTAGAAACCCACTCTGGGACAACATACCCTATACCATAGTCGTGATTAGGAGCTTCATTGACCTAATTTGGTAACCATTGCTAAATATGTGTGGTTGTGCACTGATAAGAAACACACTCTTGAACCCAATTCCTACAAGGTGTGAAATGAAACATGGTCAAAGTTATAATTCAGTTTAATTATCGTTCTACAGATGCAACCATCATTTCTAATTTATAGATCAAACCGTCTATAGAATCAAATGGCATGCATCGCAGACTTGCTGCATGCCTAACTAGTCCAGTACTGGTAAAGCCAAAACATTAGACCAATTGACAGTAGACGTGCATAAATAGGGAATTTTAACCAAGTTGGGCACTTTTAACAACTTATTACTTTTGAAAACTAACAATGAGTAAATGAAAAAAGATATACCAAGCAAATATGCACTCTGATTTGTTAAACAAAGTGTGATACTGTAGGAAAAGAAGAATAAATGAGAGAATTAGGTATAGCATGCTAGTGGATGCAATGTGTTTTTGGTCTGTTAATCATGTTGTAGATCAAAATAGTCATAATAGTTATTTTTACTAGAAAATTTCAATCATATATTTCCTATCCATTAAGGTGATAGTGTATAAACTATGAAAATATAGACGTCCGATCCTCAGCCAAAAGCTAGTCTCACAAAACCACTGCATTCTTTTGCAGGAGATAACACACTAACAAGGGTGAGTGTTATAACAACCAATTTCTCCAAAAGGTTAAGCTGCTAACTTTAATTATGTATATATTGATGACATGTTGCCTCATGTATGGATATACCAATCCTTACCATGAGTGGACCAAACACATACAAGTGGGTAAATGTGAAAATTCTGATACAGGATCTTTTTGTCATTTGCCTATAAGCCTATTCTTCCATCCTTTTGCCAACCCCAAAGTTCATAAAAAATTGTTACATTTTCATCCCTGCTACTATTCTAGGGCTCTCACAAGAAGAATTTCATGCTCCAACATTTTTCTCACACAAATTGGCCCGAACAACCTAAAAAATTTCATTTCATTGAAAATAACTAGGAAAACATAAACCATCTCCGAATGTATGAAAATCTAAAATTTTGAAAATCAATGCGACTTTGAGACATATCTATTGAAGTGTTGACCAACAACCTAAAAATTTAAACTATTAGAAAGAGGAGCCACTTTATTATTTGTATTATATTCTCAATAGTGTTGAAGACAACTTCAATGAAATTGTACATGACTAACAGAAATAAAGAGACAAGAAGAGAATTGAAAGTGAAGTGATTTTTATTATGATTCTTTATTTAAAGAGTATTGTCAATAATAAAAAATTCAACTTTCTAGAAAAACAAAACCTTTAAATTTGAATAATGCATTGAACAATCTTGATCACTCATGACACAAGTGTACCTACCATAATTGTGTCTCATTGTAATAGATACAACTCTTTACTTAAATTACAAATTATCTCCTGTGATTCTAGAAATTACATTATGTCCCTTAAGGTTTCTAATTTCATAACAAATAGGTACTTTTATTAATAACAGTTTTTAATAATATTAAAATTTTATTTCAATTAGTAATTCAAATAATTTTATTATTGTATAGATAAACAGTTAAAAATTTCACTTTTTCAATTAATTATGTTAAATAAAAAATTCTAACAAGGAGGTATTTGTAATTTTTCAAACTACAAGAGACAATTCATATTTTAAGCAAATCTCAGGGAGTGTATTTATAATTTACCCTTTTTTCTACAATTGATAGGAGAAGAATAGAAAAAGAGAAAACTTCATAGCACATGAGTAAAGGGAGAATGAATGGCACACAACGCATCATGCTTAGTAAGGGAGTACCTTATTTACCAAGCAAACCAATTGGTCTTCTCTCATAATTTACTTAGTTCGTTTGAGAAGTTGGTTGACTTTTTGACTTTTTAGCTATTTTAGCCTAGGGCTAGAAACCCTCATTTGGGATGACCTTTTTGGCTTTTTTGACTTTTGTAAGAGAAAGAATATAATGACTATGAAAAATTCTATTTCCACACACCACATTATCTCTATGTACATCCTTTCTCACTCCACACACTTAGTAATTTGATTCTTAAGTATTTATCCCAGTCCACACACTCCACATTCCAAATATATCCATTTAATAAAAAATGTGTGCACACCCTTATATTAGCCCACACAAATTCCCAAAATAGCCCTCCCCTCAACTTGCACATCCCAGCCTCCACCGTGCATGGTCCAACCTCTCTATCATCGTCCAACCTCTCCATCCCCAACAGGCATTCTCCGATAGCCTGTAGCCTCCAGTCAAACACTTCGTATGAGTTTTAACAAGACTTCTAAAAAGTTTAGAAAAGTTTGTCACACATGAACCTAGAATAACAAGAGCTTCAAAGCAAAATGGGGGCAAGAGTTTACCTGCTCATGGACATCATCACAGGCAAAGCTCAAAAGTAGCACTAACTTGGGGACAGCGCCATGTTCAATGACAACTCGAGTACGCTCTGATGTCCCAGATGCAACGTTGGTCAAAGCCCATACTGCCACAAACTGTGAACAAAGACAAAATCAAGCTTGTGCTAGATTGATTACATCAATAAAAAATAGAGCCAGTTCGGTGAAAAAAAAAAAAAAAGTCACCTTTCAAAAACTTATCCCAACTAGTCCGATTTGACGGCGTTAGCTGTGGACTCTCCGGCACGATTCCAGCGGAGATTAGCAACCTTCAGAACTTGGGCACTCTGTTTCTTCAAGTGAACGCGTTTGCAGGGGCATTAACGACTAAGCTTCGTTACTTGAAGAGCTTGAAATCTATGGATCTGTCAAACATGTTTTTCGATGAAATACCGGTGTAATTTGCCCAGCTCAAGAACTTGACCCTTTTCCATCTGTTTTGAAACAAGCCTCATGGTTCAATGCCCGAGTTTACTGGTAATTTGTGAGATGAAGTGGCTGGTGAGATGGTAGTGGATGAGATTTGTATAGAGAAATTGTGAGATATGTGGGTGAGATGGTGATGGATGAGACAGTAATTTTGTTAAAGGATAAGATATTCTGAAAAAATTCATTAAGTGTGTGTAGTAAGGAAACTTGGCGTGTGGAAATAGAATTTCCCAATGATTATGGGTTGGATGTGATGTTTTGTCTTATTGGGCTAAAAAGGCTATTTTGTCTTTTTGTGGCTAAAATAGCCCCAAACCCAGCCCAACCCAACTTAACTTGCCAAACGAAGGCTTATTTATACCACTTTATGAGTTCGTTTGGGAAGTGGGTTGACTTTTTTGCTATTTTAAAAAGTCTCGTTTGGAATAGGCTTTTTGACTTTTGTGAGAGAAATAATATAATGATTATGGGTTAAATGTGACATTTTGTCTTATTGAGCTAAAAAACTTATTTTGTCCTTTTGTGACTAAAATAGTCTCAAACCCAACACAATCCAACCCAAGTTGTCAAACAAAGGCTATATGTAAAATTAAAATTTTGTAAACTTTCCATGTGAGACAAAACTATTTATAACACAAACTAACAACTGCCAAGACTTCACTTAGGCCTTGTTTGGAAACAAGCTATTTTAGTAATTTTTTAGTTATTTGGCTAAAATATGAGCTAAAAAAAACTAGTATTGGGATGAATTTTTTGACTTTTTATGAAAAGATGTGCAAATAAATAATATAAAAATATAAAAATTGGTAACTTTACAATTTTGCCCTTTGGTGAAAATCGAAATGTGTGAAAGCCCATGTTTCCAGATGTTGTAAAGAAACGTCACTTCATGTCGATTGGCTGTTGCAAATTTTGTTTTTATTTTTTGTTTTTATTTTTTTTATTTTAATTTTGAACTATAATGGACTTTGACTAATGTGAAAGCCATGTATAACAGTAGACGTGGAAGATACATGCATTGAGTTCATGTTTCTGACCCTTTTTTGTTTTTTGTTTTTTGTTTTTTTATTTATTTATTTTTTTTTTTTTTTTTTTTTTTGGGTGAACTTTTTGGACTTTCACTTCAAAACATATGTAACAATATATACTCCCTTCGTCCCAAAATAATATTTCGTAATGAATAATTCACCCTTTTTTTGGGGTTTTTTTTTTTTAAAAAAAAGTTTTTTTATTATTATTTATTTATTTTGAACTAAAATGGACTTTGACTTGAAAACATATATAACAATATATACTCCCTTTATCCCACAATAATATTTTGTAATGAATAATTCACCTTTTTTGATAGTGTAATAATAGCACTAGAAAAAAAAAATTGTCAAAATTATCCTTTTATAGTATATTTTTTTGAAAATATCAATTGTCATAATTATACTTTATTTGTTGATAATGTAAAAGAAGGGCAACATAACAAGTTTATATTATTCTTTTTCCATTATTTTTTGAGAAAGGAGTTATAGTTTGGAACAATAAAAAAATAGAATTCAGTACGTTTTATTTATATTCCAATAAAATAGTGATGTAGAATGTAATTTGTGTGCTGTAATAATGTTGTTGAATTTTTATTTTAAGGCTTTATTTCAATTCACAATCAAACTATTTGTAAAATTATGTATTCCAATGTCATCAATAAATCATAATTAAACTCTATACAAAAGTTGATTAATTGAAAAAAAAATTCAATAGAAATGCTATACTTCACGAAATTGTAATGCGGAAAAATTCTCATCACCAGAAAAAGTGTTAACAAGTTTTGGGACGAAAAATATTTGATTGTTATTTGTCACATGTAAGAAGCTAGTTTGGTGTTACAGATGACACTTTTATAAGAAAATTGAAATTTTGTTAAATTGGGGTACACATGACACTCATTACCTATATCTAATTTCGCATATGTCATAAATTTTCATCGACCATTTAAACATAAATTAAAGTTGCACAAGTGTATAACAATTTAAGCACAAAAAATATTTGTTGTCCGTACGTACCATTTACTGGAGTTGAAAAATTATATTATAGATCCTCGGTGACAATGTTTAAAATCCGGTTGTCATGCATGCTGCCCTCCCAACCGCATGACACAAAGACAAAACACATATTGAAATCATACACGGCCAGAATATTTTGAGTGTGGCAACCCTTTTGGCTGAAATACGAGGCTACTTCAGACTCCCTTATGCACACTAGCACGTGTGTCCCATCCAAGGTACCTAAACAATCCTATACAGTTCGAACAAGTAGCCAAGTGAATAGTAACATCAAGTTATTCATTAAAGCCTTGCATTTTGAAGCTCACATCTTTGTACAATAAAAATTGTAATTGATTTCAAGCATAGTTTTGTGCACCTTGAACGACAAATATTGTGATTGGGACTGCAGATGGAGATCTCTCCGGTTTTGGAAATCTACAGGCGGTCAACAGTGAGCGACGGTGAACTTTTTCATTGCTTTCAAAACATTATGAAAATGGCGTGATATTGTTTCACTGGAGTGTTGGAATCTTTCTTGGAGCTCTCGGTTAGGCAAGTTTTTCAAAACATGAATGAAGATTGCAACACTGTAGACACCCCATTTTTGACCGTCCTCAAGACTTGAACGTCATCATTTGAATACTCGATGATTATCCATGTTCGTGTTTGTTTTAAGTTTCTAAAGCTCTCGGCCATGCGCCTTGCCTTGGAGCCTCTTAACTTGTCTGTTTTGTGCTTGGTTGTGGACCCAGGGCTTGTGTCTTTGCTTCCGGGGGGAAGAGGGTGGCCTGTCGGCCAGCCATACAACCCATCGGCCAGGGCTTGTGTCCATCGGCCATCAATGGTGACCGGTCAGCTACACTGATGGCCGATCGGCCTCCTTAATGGCCAGTCGGTCACTTGTGTTGGCCGAAAGCCTTTTTTTCTGCTTTTTCAGATATTTTGTGTGCCAGTTGTGCCAGCTGTGGAGCACTGAAGCCATCGTCCATACACATATGGAGGGATGGAAACAAGCTTCTAGCTTCTCAAGGAAGCTTTGGCTTGCTTTGTTCTATATAAGGGGAGTTGCCTCCCTCATTGCAGGGGTTCTAAAAATTTGGAGACAAAAAAATATCTCTCTCTCTAGAACTCTCTCTCTCTATATATATATATATTGCTTGAAAGTGAGTGTTCTTCACACATTTTGCCTACAACCCCTTAACCCAACCTCTTGACCTTGGAGCTGAGATTCCATAGGACTTGTTTGGACATCGTAAAGTTGGTTTTGGCTTAGAAAAGCTGCTGGCTTTGCTATTCTTCAAGGGTGAGGCCTATACCCTCTTCAAAGCTTTATTTTAATTACTTGTTTGGCCATTCTTACATGCTCTTTTAGGCCTTACTTTCAACTAAAAAAGGTCTTTTTTTGAAGTGCTTAAAATGGTTGTTTAAGGCTTTGTTTGAGTTAGGGGTGGGTTACCCCCTTTGGTGGTTTGTTTTGCTTTGCTTTGTACCATCTCTTAAGGCCTTTGAGATCATCTTTGTTTGGCCTTTTAGCCACTGAAATCCAGTGGATTTTCAGTGGTAGAAATGTGGTTTTGAGGTCCAAAATGGGTGGGGTGGTCCTCCCTCCTCGTCTTGTTAGCATGTGTTATTGGCCTATCAAATGACCATGTATTTCTATCCTCTTAAGGCTTAGTTTGAGCATGTTTTTGTGAGTTTTTGGACCTGATATAACTCTATTTTTGGCTGGTTTGGTTGTCTCTTGAATGCTTCATACACTTGTAGTGTAATTCTACTTGTTGGCCTAACATGCTTCATGCTTTAGTTCATCATTCTAGCATGTGTTAGCTTTGCTCCAGCACATTTTTGCCACTAATTTAACATGCTTGAGGTCTGTTTTAAGTGGTCTTGGTCATATATGGCTTGCTTTGTATAGCTATGGCGTAGTTGGCTTCACTAGCTTTGTGTTTAAGGTCCCTAGCATGCTTAGAATGTGATGCTTGCATGGTATAGCCTCATTTCTCACATGATTTCAGTGCTGGAACATATGCCATTGAACTCCATGTATCACTCTTTCAATGACTTGAAAGTTGAGCATTGTGCCTTGTTTGTGGCTCAACATGTATGCATGTTTGCCTAGTCCTTTGAGCTCCTATTTTAGCATGTTTTGCCACTGTTTTGGGCATGATGTAACTCTATTTTGAGCTGGTTGGGTTGTTTGAGCATTGTGATGCATGCTTATAGTGTTATTCTCTTCACTGGCCTTGGTGCTCTTGGCCCCTTAACAATGCCATGCATACATTACTGGCCTGATAAAGTCTTATGTATGCCATCTTAACATGTCAAAATTAGCATGCTGTTTGCATGTGTGTTGCATTGCATTGTGTTTGGATCGGATGTTGATCCAAATACGAGAAACGAGGGGCGTTTCATACTTGAAGTGATGAAATGCGCCTCATTTCTTTGTCGTCGTCCCCCTTGATTGTGCATGATAGGATGGAGGCCTCTCAAGTCCTATGTGTTATTTGTGCATTCATCGACATTGTGCAAGCTTGACTCTTTGGCCATCATGCATTGAGATGCGTGATTGGTGGCTCGAGAACCGAGCACTACACTCCTTTGAGCTTGAGACATGATAAGGAGTGTAGTTGCACACACATTTCCTTGCAAATACACTGCCATGCCTCTATTTGTGCTCTATTGCAGCAAAAGGAGAAATTGCGAGGCGATGGTGACCAAGCCATCACAAATGCCGACCGTCGCCAAGTATGTCGGCTATCAAAAGTGGCCGATGGCCATCCCTCTTGGCCGACCATCCCTCAGCATGTTCCTAAGGTGGGTCAGAAGCAACCTGGAAGTTGGCACAATTTTCAGAAATACAAAAGTGTGCAAATAGGGGCATCTTGAGGCAAGGTGGTGGATTTCCGGGAGGACGCGACCGAGCATGCATCCTTCATTATTCAAGGCGAAGCTGTGGCAGCCTAATTTAGATACTTTTCATACTTAGTTGGTTTTGTAACTTAATTAATTTGATTAATTAGTTGGTTTGCAATAATTAGTTTAATTAGCGTAGCTAGTTGGCTAAATTCATTCGGACCCTCCGTCGAGAGGGCACAATGTTGTAATAAGGGTGTGTGCGTGTGTGCATATCTTCCAACCCCCATTTCTTTCTCCCTTTTACTTATCAGCTTTTGATGGTTAGTTTAGGACATATTTCAATTAGCATACCTTATGCTTGCATGCGTGCATCATTCATCTATCTTGCATGCACCAGACTCGGGGCATCATTCAAATTGCATCGTATTTCAATACTTACTTGAATACGTGTTTCAAAGCATGTTATCAAGTGTTGCATTCATATGCCATCTTTGATAGCCGAGCCTACTTAGTTGCATTTTGCATGTGTTGCATTAGGCATCTTAACATAGCTAGGATCATGCATGATTACTAACTAGCTTCTATTTTGGCTCAGAGTACACTGTGAGTGTTTACGCTTTAGCATCCTTGCATGTGTGTAAGTGACTGCAATGATAGCATGCTTGCCATGAGGCTATGTACTTATGTGTTTAACTGCATGAATGCATATGGATGAAGGCTTCATTACTTGAATTGGAACAATTCATCAAAATGTGAGTTTTAAGCCTACTTGAAATGGCAAATCATCATGTTTTAAGCCCACCTTGTTTGGTGGCAAATCTGCGTTTCAGCCTACTTGCGAGTAGCATCTTCAAACCATTTTTGAAAAATAAACATGAGATGTTTTGTTCCAAATCAAGCGATTTAGTCTATACTTGTATGTTGTGCACATCACCTAGTAAGTTAGCTAATAATCAGAATAAGAACACATGTGTTTTCAAAAACAACATATCATGATTAGTAAAGGCCGATCCTTTGATCGAGCGAGCGGGGGTGCTCATTTCATGACCTTCCCCCCTCCTACCCAAGTTCCCGAGCCGAGGCAACTTTGGTGATGATGGACACGTGGCCTTAGGCACGAGTCAGGATTTCCTAAATTTTTCCAAAATAAAATATTTTGGTGGCGACTCTGAAATCTAGCAAAGCAGTCCATGTTTGGCGTTTTTTTATTAAAATCGATTTTCCAAAATGATTTTCCAGATTTGGACTCTTTGGTGATTTATCAGTCTCACATTACACATTGTGAGATTAGATTCAGAATCGTGATAGGAGTCCAAACTGTAGTAGCTAGAACTACAATTCGCGCCCTCACGCGCGGGAGCGGAGTTCGAGGCAGTCTACAAACACTCTCCTCAACGTGCAAGCCATGGTCACGCTGGGGCACATATAACCTGTAGACACCCCATTTTTAACCATCCTCAAGACTTAGACGTCACCATTTGAACACTCGGTGATCATCCATGTTTGTGTTCGTTTTGAGTTCTCAGAGGTCTCGGCTACGCGCCTTGCCTCAGGATCTCTTAACTTGCCCGTTCTGTGCTTGGTTTTGCACCAAGGGCTTGTGTTTTGCGCTCCTGAGGGTAGGAGGTGGCTTGACAGCCATCCCTTAAACCCACCGGCCATGGCTTAGGGCCACCGGCCTTGTTTTCTTTCCACCGGCCATTGGTGATGGCCGGTCGGTTCTTTGTGTGGTTGGCCGACCATTTAGTTGGCCAATGGTCTCCTTTTCTGGCCGGTACCACCTTTTTACCTCTTTCAGGCATAGTGCATGCCAGCTGGAGTGCACAGACTTGTCCTCTATACAGCTTGCCCCTTCTGCACCCTTTTGGTCAAGCTTCTTGAGGAAGCTTGGACCTTTGTCTTAGCTTCCTCAAGAAGCTTGCACCCCTGTCCCAGCTTCCTTAGGAAGCCTTGGCCCCTTTGCCTTAGCTTCCCTTAGAAGCCTTGACCCTTTTGTTAGCTTCTCTAAGAAGCTTAATACTTTGCCTTGTCTATATAAGGAGACCTCCCTCGTCCTTTGAAGGGGTTCAGCAAAACCAGACCTAAATACATATATTTTTGATATATATCACCCTCTCTCTCTATATATCTCCCTCTCTCTCTTGATTTGTGTGTGTTTGAGGGCCTAAAAGTGTAGTTTGTTCTTAGTTTTGCACTAGAACACATAGTATTACACCATATTTTGACTTTGGAGGTGTTGAGGGTTTTTTCTTCAAGTTTTGAGGTGGTTTTGATCAGAAGAAGGGGGCTGCACTTGCTGTTCTTGAAGTGTTCTTCAAGGGTAACACTTTTGCTTTATTTTCCCCAATCTTGCACTAATCTTTAACCTATCTTGCATACTGATTTAAGCTTTGTGTATAACTGAAAAAATTCTTGTATTTGCATGCTTAAGATACTTCTTTAAGGTCATTTTGGTGTTGGGGGTCGACCTCCCCCTCTTAGGCCTTGTTTGGCCCTTTTTGTGCTCTCTTTGTTAAGCTTTGAATACCTTTGTGCATTGACCTTCTCACCACTAAAATCTAGTGGATTTTCAATGGTGAAGAAGGAGTTTTAAGGTCTTGCATAGGGGAGGGACACCCCTCTCCCTTTGTCTCTCTTTTGTTTGCATTTTCGGCTCATAAGGGTAGCATATATGTGTAGTTTCTTTTGACTTCATTTCAGAGGTTTTTGGGTGTTATTTGGTCATATTATATCTCTTTTTTTGGTTGGATTAATGGTCCCTTGCATGCATAATATACTTGCTTTGCATTCTTCTTTTTTGCCTAGAAGGGCATCATGCATTTAGCCTACCATGCTCTCATGTTTTGGCCTAACTTTGTGAAGTTCTTAGCCATGTCTTACCATGCTTGAGGTCTGTTGGGTGCTGATTTGATCATATTTGCCATGCTTGGTATAGCCCCTTTGCATTTTGGCTTGTGAGCCTTGAGTGTGTGAGTCATTAACATGCTTTTGTTCGGTGATTTCAGTGATTTGGAGTCATTCCCCATGCTATTTCAGTCCCTAATCCATGCTTTTATGCTTGCATTCATCATCCCTTTTATGCCTTGAAGAGTTGTTCTTTTATGCCTAGAAATGTGTCATAGTGTATGCCTTTTGTTTAAGTCATTTGGGATGCCATTCATGCGAATTTTGGGGTGTATTTAGATGCATTGAAACTTTGTTTTTGGTTGAATAGTCCATGCCATGTGTGGTTGGGGTAGTTGTAGTAGAATGCTCCTCTTTATGCCTTAGTCTTAGGCCCATTGGTATGCATGTTTGCATGAGCATCCGTCTACCATTTGCATCATCATTGGCCACTGTTTTGGGGTGGGCTGAGGTCTGCCCCTTCGAGGTTTAAGTCCGCCATTGCATGATCATGTTGCATTACTTTGGTTTCATGCTTGCATTGTATCATGTTTGCACATTTGCATATTATTTAACTAGTTGCATTTCATGTCATAGCTTGCATGATAGGTTGCATTGCATGGCATCTTGTATGTTTGGCACATTGCATTTGGCATGTTTTGTACCTTAGCTTCACGTTGTATATTTGACCCATGTTGCATAGTTGAGCCACATTGCATACATGCATTACATGTTGCTTGGTTTGGGGTGTCAAACCAAGCATGAGGATTGAGATGCGTTTGTACTCAAAGTGACGTAACATGCCTCAATCCTCGGTTGCTGATGCCCTTGATCTCAAAATGATAGGGCGTTAGCATTCATTTGTTTTGTTGCATGCATTCACATTGAGTTACAAGCTTGGTGCCTTGGGCCATCATGCATCGAAATGCGTGATTGGCAGCTCGAGGACCAAGGGCCACACTCCCTTGAGTCCATAATATGATTGGGAGAGTGGCCATGCACACATTGCTTTGAATTTTCTTGCCATACACTGTCTGCCCTCTGCTGCTGTCAAAAATAGGATTCTGCCGGCCATACACAGTGCCGACCAACCATCGATATCCAGCCGATGACACAAGTTTTGGCCGGTAAGCCTATTCCCATGGCCGATGACCTCTTATTCTGGCCGGTGACATCCCAGAGCACCCAGAGGGTGATTCAAAAGGGGCCTAGAGAGTTTCATAATTTTCAGAGGGGTAAGGCAGTGTAAACAGAGGCAACAGTGGCATGGCACGGGTTTCCAGGCAAGACGGATCGAGCATGCATCACCCCATCATTCCGAGGCGGGGCTGTGGCCACTTTACTTCTACATTTAATTTGTTAATTAATTCAAAGTTTTTGTAATATTTAATTAACTGGAATAGTTAATTATTTATTTATTCTGTAATATTTATTCAGACCCTCCGAGCGAGGGCAATTGTGTAATAAGTGTGCATGAGTGTGTGTATGTCTTCCAACCCCACGTCTTTCTTCCCTTTTATTTACTAGCTTTCGATGGTTAGTTTAGGGCATGTTTCAATTAGCATGATAGCATGTTTGCATACATTCATTCGTTTTGCATGCACCGGGCTCAGCGTATCATACTAACTGCATTGAATTTCAAATTCCAAGATTGAATACGTGATAGCTGTAGCATCATCGTATGCCATCTTAGGATAGCCGAGCCTATTGTAGTTGCATCTCGCATGTGTTACATTAGCCATCTTAACATGAACTAGATTATGCATATGATTACCAACTAGTTTCTATTTTGGCTTGGAGTACTCAGTAAGTATTTATGTTTTAGCATCCTTGCATGAGTGTGGGTGTTGCCATAATAGCATACTTACTATGAGACTATGTGCTTACGTGTTATAACTGACTAAATGCATGTGGGTGAAGGTTGGGTTGACTGAGTTGGAATAATTAATTGAAATCCGTGTTTTAGCCTACTTGCGAGTAGCAAATTTCAAACCATTTTCCAAACAAACGGAAATGCGATGCTTTGTTCCGACTTAGGCAATTTAGTCTATACTTGTTTTGCTGTGCGCAACACATAGTAATTCTAGGCTAATAACCGCAATAAGAACGCATATGTTTTCAAAAAAAAGATATCATGTTTAGTAGAGGCCGATCTTTGATCGGGCGAGAGACGGTGCTCATAGCTGACCTTCCCTAATCGTACCCAAGTTCCCAAGCCGAGGTAACTTTGGTGATGACAGACACGTGGCCTTAGGCAAACGAGTCAGGGTTTCCTAAATTCCCCCATTAAAAAAATATTTAGGTGGCGACTCTGTATCTGACAAAGCAGTCCATGTTTGGCACTTCTTTACAAAAATTTGTTTTCCAAAACAATTTGCCGGATTTGGACTCTGTGGTTCAGATTTAGAACTGTGAAAATTTGAGTCCGACTGTAGTGAGCCCAAATGAACAGAATGGGGGGATTCCCTCCCGGGATGTTCAGGGACGTCTACAATTTTTGGCGACTCTGCTGGGGAGTTAGAGAACTTGACTCGAACTCATGATATCTTGTTTTGTCTATCTGTTTCTTTGCATTGCATGTGCATTGGTACGCCTAGGACACCGTGTTTGCCATCTGCTATTCCTGAGCGGTTTGCAAGAGGCTGCATGCCATAATGCTTATCAGTTACGGGCTTTGCCAATATGGGAACACAAACCGCGGTTTTACCGGGGCACCCATTTTGACCATTCGACCTAGTGCATGTTCGGAATCCATAGTGACCATTCCAAGCTAGGACAGGTTGCTTACCCGATTATAGGTTGTTTGAAACCACTGCGTGCGTAGTGAAACCCTAGCTCCTGACAAAATAGAACAGGGAAACCCTACCCCAACATAAGGGTGTTTTGGCTCTCACTTATTTGTTATGTTCTTTTAGAGTTGGCCTCTACGGGAATGCATGTATCAGCTCACAAGTTTGGGTATCAGGCCTGCAGGCACTAGTTCAGTGTTTGAGAATCAGTTATCTGCGGGTATCAGACTCAGTTTTCGAGGCCAGCGATTTGGGGCAACAATCGGTGTTTGAGAACGATGTATTCGACCTATCGACCGTGTGTTATTATGCCCAACTGAGTGTTGTGTGTTTATTTATGTTGTTATGTTGTCCGTTTTTCTGGTTGTTTATTTCCTTATGATTGCTTTATTTATCTTTTTACTAGGTAGTTTAGCACAATTGCTTCAGACCAAGCAGATATTCCCCAAGCACTCTGGACAAGAGGTTGTCGACTCTATCGATCTAAGGATCTGGTGGACAGACAACCAGTGTATCATTCTCTACCCCCGGTTACCAGACGGAGGGCAGTTAGGCAAAGGATATCAGTTCAACAGACAGTTTAGAGGGCTTCGTCCACCCCACCTAGGTATAGTAGGAATCAGAGTCCTGTTTCTCCCACAGAGAGGGACCATATACCGGCAATACAGCTAGATCAGAGCAGTATGGCAAGTTTTGAGGAGATGGTGCGCCAGCTTCAAGAAAGCTTGAAAACTATGCAGCAAGATGCTGTCCAACAGGCAAAATTCGCCAAGCAACAGGCCACGGTTATGACTGAACAAGCAAAGTTAATCATAAGGCTACAGCAGCAAGTCGGGGTATCTGCTTCACATCAAGCTCCTCCCGCACCAAGGGTTCCGATATCCAAGGAGACACCAAATGTCCAGAATATCCAAGAGGATATAGATGTTCCAACGGGGCCGGCTCCGCCCCAGATTCTACCGCAACTATCCAAGGCGCCCATGCCTGTCAATGTACCGAATTCTCCCTTCGAGTTCGAAGGGGACCCCACCGTATTAAAGCTGAGCAAGCTGGAAAAGATGTTGAAGAAATCCCAAGGGGTAAAGACCATCCCCGACATTAAGGATGGGTATACCGACGCAACTGTGACGTTGCCAGATCGGTTCAAGATGCCACAAATTGATCGATTTGATGGGTCCGGGGACCCCATGGTGCACCTGAGGTTGTTTTCGGATATTTTAAGGCTGATAGGCCTCACCAGACTGTAGAAGTTGTCTCTATTTGGCCGAACCCTGTCAGGTGTGGCGCCCATCTAGTATGCCAAATTAGAAGATGATGTCAAGAGAAACTGGGACGAGATAGCTGAGGCCTTTATTGCACAATACTCATATAACACACAAATCGAGATTACAACCCGTGATCTTGAGATGACGAGACAAGAGGCTAAGGAGAGCTTCTCAGAATTTGTGACCCGCTGGAGGGCCAAGGCTTCAATGATGACCATTAGGCCAATGGATAAGGATCAAATACGGATGGTTGTGCACAACCTCTAACCCAAACTGATGCAGAAAATGATCGTGCTCCCCTTCCCTATCTTTTCAGATCTGCATGAGATGGGAGTACAGATTGAGGATGCCTTAAAGCAAGGCCTGATCGATAATGACAGAGAGCAACCTAGGAGAACCTTTAACCTCAACACCAATGTAGGCCCGAGCGTCGCTACAACTACAAGAGCCTCGGAAGTGAGTATGGTCACCACCATTCCCCCTCCAAGAACCATGGCAGCCACGCCATTCTCCGGTGCGTCCGGAAGCAATACACAAACAGCCAAATACCCACCCAAAAACCAAAGAGCCTTCGCTCCACTATATATGCCCCTGTCCAAAGCTCTGGGGGTTTTAATCAGAAAAGGGCACTTGAAGCCCCTAGAGCCACGGCCATTGCCGGAGAAACTTCCTCCTACCCACAACCTAGCCAAATATTGCGCATTCCACCAACAGCACGGTCATGACACCGACCAATGCTACCAATTACGTCATGAGATTCAAGATCTCATTGATAACGAGGTGATTGTGCCTCCCGAAAAACCCAATGTCACAACAAACCCTCTCCCACCACACCACCAAGCTCCTCCTCCCAAAAGAATCAACTTTATCCAAACTGGGGTTGTGCCTTACGATCCTAGCATATATATCACCTCATCCCACCTACCCAAGTCGGAGGTGCTCCTTCCTAACTGCACTAACTTGTGTATTTTGGACATCTCCAGAACCTAACCCGAACCAATGGTGGTGACTGTCGAAGACAGAATAAGGGAAATTTCAGAGGAGAATGGGAGTGTTGAGTCAGAATCTAAGGAATCTGGGAGTTTTTCTGAGAAGGTATACAGTCCAAGTGACTACATTCTATCAGTGGGCCAAGTTGGGCTAAACTTTGAATTGCCGGCAGGGGCAGAGCTTTGTATGATACAGGGGGATGAATCAAGTCAGAGGATAGATGACCTAGCAGCTATGGAAGGGGACTTGGCTGACTTCCAATTTTTCAACGAACAAGGCCCAGGGGACATGGCCGTCAACTGGTCAGATTTCGAAGAATTAGTAGAGGCTACCGGCTGGCTTGATGACCTACTGGACGTTGTCAAAGAATCTCAGTTGGAACAGGGCTCAGCAGGGGCAAGAATGATAGTGGTGGCCGGAAGGGCCGGAAATCAGGATACATCGCCGGAGAGCGCCGGTGTCAAGAATCTCGCTCAGGATTGGAGCATTTTGAATACAGGAATTGTTGAACAAACAGCTGTACTGACACAGTTGGAACAGGAAAGGTTTGGGGATTCTGAGAGAATTAGGAAAGCTAAAGCCCACGTAGGGACTGAAACTGCTGTGTGCATAGGGACAAAGAATGCTGCGAGCATACGGATGGAGGGTACTGCGAGTACGAGAATAGTCATACCAGAGCCGGATAGGTGTCTATCGGCTGCCGATGGAATGTGGTGGGAGGACGATAATTTATGTCTTGCCCACACGGATGAGAATTGGGGGAGTAACCAACCAAATGATACCTGGTACATCGGCGAAGTCGATCATATGACTAGGAGTGGATGGTATTTCAAGCCTCCACATCTAGATCAGCCGAAAGCATCTGGGAAAGATAAGGAGGCAGAAAAGCAAAAAGAGAAGCAACTTGAAGATGAGGCTGTGCTCAAACAATTGAAAAAGATACAAGCAGACATCTCTATCTCGGGACTGCTTATGGCATCGCGGGTGCATAAGCAAGCTGTCTTATCGGCCATGGACAAGGCCAAGCTCTCGATAGAAACCACGCTGGAGCAGCTGGTGGGATTAGTTTTTCCGAGAGGAGCTACCCCGATGTTGACTTTCTCCGACAAGGACTTGCCACCTGAGGGTGCGAATCACAATAAGCCACTCTACATCTCTGTGGAATGTAGAAACAAATAGATACCCGTGGTACTTGTCGACACAGGGTCCACCATCAATGTGTGCCCGACAAGAACCGCATATGCAATCGGTTTAAAGATCGCGGACTTTATACCGACAGCCCAGGTGATTCGGGCGTATGACAACACGAGCAGAGAAGTGATGGGAACAGTGAAAATTTAGACTAAGGTTGGGCCGGGACAGCATGAGATAGACTTTCACGTCTTAGAGGTTCCTACCACTTTCAATCTACTCCTGGGGCGGTCGTGGCTACACCAGGTGAAGGCAGTTTTGTCCACCTTGCATCAAACGATGAAATACCCCCATGGGAAGGGAGTAGCCATTGTTTTTGGAAATTCATCAATCCATCCACCACCAGAAGTATCTACGCCAGTTTTGGAAATTGAGCACGGTGTGGAGGATGTGTTCATGTCGGGTTTTACCTTGGCCGAGGCTCGGGTAGTTTAGAACATCATGGCTGTTAATAAGGGGTTTCATGTCAGTGCTTAATCAGTATACCTTATGAATAAGCTCCAACACATCCCCGGGATAGGATTGGGAAAGAGTGGCCGGAAGGGCGTCGCAGCATTGGCCTAAGTGCCACACAATCCACATACCTTTGGCTTGGGTTACCTGCCCACCAAAGAGGATTGGATAAGGAAAGGCAAGGAGATGGCTGGAAGAGCCAGAGCGAAGCATGCAAGGAAGCCTTTTGAACTAATGCATCGGCCCATCTAGGGTACTCTAAACGGACGCTTCGTTCGAGAGGAGGAGGATTTTCCATTCTGTGGCTTCCCCGAGCCGTGGCTGAATACGGAGAGGAAGCGCGTGCCAGGTTTTGAGATCTTCTTTGACCTGTAATTATCCAGGGATGATGTTGCTAAAGGACAGGCAGACCCAACAGTTGAGGTTGAACAGAGCAAGAAAGTGGAGTCTGAGGACGCCGAAAGTGAAACAGGGGTAGCACTGGCATGTCTATTTTCAGATCCTCCGATCGAACAGAAGTGCTTGGGGGATAACTTCTTGATGTCCATGATCGGGAATGAAACGGCTGCGGGCCTACCAGCAAACATTTTAGATGCATCCATCGCACCCTCTCTCATTTGGTAGTATGAAGAGGGATTTTTGTCAAGCAGCACCGGGTCAGGTAGTGAGCCGGAATCTGATTCCACCGAGTCTTGTGGGTCGGAATCAGGTTCCAGCTCGACTGAGTCTGAGTCTGGTATTCCTGGGGTGATAACCCGGATGCCACAGTCCTGTCCAGGTCGTCTTTTTCTTTCTCTTTTGAGTCTGTTGTAACAGAAGAATCGGACGGTTTGGATGTGCTTAATGAGAATGATGTGGATGTGGTTTCTGAGTACTTTTCTGTGCCTTTGATTTATTACTTGAATCAGGATTTTCAAAATTTTGACAAAAACGACGAGGAAGAAATTCCTCCGGCTTTGCAACGATTAATTGATCAAGAGCAGGAAAGATTTGTTAAACCTTTAGTTGATGAAATCACTACCGTGAATATTGGTACAGAGGAGGACCCGCGGCTGGTCCAGATCGGGTCCACGTTGTCTTCGGAGGAACGCGAGCGCTTAGTCGCTTTATTAAAAGATTTCAAAGATGTTTTTGCGTGGTCCTACGAAGACATGCCTGAGATCGATCTTGAGATTGTACAGCATCGGATCTCTCTTGACCTCGAAGCCCAACCCATCAAGCAGAAACTCAGATGGATCTGCCCGGACTGGGCCCTCAAGATTAAGGAAGAGGTCACCAAGCAAATTGACGTAGGGTTCCTGCTGGTTTCCGAATACCCGACTTGGTTGGCCAACATCGTTTCGGTACCGAAGAAGGATAACAAGATCAAGGTATGCGTGGATTTCAGGGATTTGAACAGAGCTAGTCTGAAGGACGACTTTCCCTTACCGCATATCGATGAGTTGGTGGACTTCACAGCGGGACATGCTTTGCTTTCGTACATGGATAGCTTCTCAGGCTACAATCAGATAGTGATGGCACCTGAAGACCGAGAGAAGACTACTTTCACCACCCTGTGGGGGACATACTGTTATAGAATGATGCCGTTTGGGTTAAAGAATGCTAGAGCTACATATCAACGGGCCACAACCACAATATTGCATGACATGATCCACAAAGAGGTTGAGGTGTACGTGGACGACATGATTGTCAAGTCCAAAGAAAGAAAGGGCCACTACACCGCCTTGCAAAAGTTCTTCCAAAGGATCAGAGAATTTGATTCTTGGTGAATCCTCGAAGTGTCGTTTGGTGTTCTGTGGGAAAAATCTTTGGGATTTCGATTACAGAGAGGTATCGAAGTCGACCCTTCCAAAATCAAGGCCATCTTAGAAATGCCACCACCAAGGACTGAAAACGAGGTGAGAGGCTTTCTGGGTAAAGTGCAATTCATAAGACGGTTTATCTCAAAATTAACCTTGACTTGTGAACCACTTTTTGGCCTCCTGAAGAAAGGAAAAAAATTCCAATGGGACGGCCGATGCCAAGCTGCTTTTGAACAGATCAAGGAATACTTACAGAACCCGCCCATGTTGTCACCGCCAGAGCCGGGGAGACCGTTGATTTTGTATCTTTCAGTAACTGAGACTACAATGGGCTGCATGCTCACGCAAGAATCAGAGGACAAAGTGGAGAAAGCCATCTACTATTTGAGCAAGAAGATGCTAGAATATGAAACTCGCGACACACCGTTGGAGAAGACTTGCTTAGCCTTGGTATGGGCTACCAGGAAGCTGCGGCACTACCTGTTAGCTCACTCTGTAATGTTGGTTTCACGACTGAATTCCATCAAATATCTTTTCGAGAAACCAGCACTTACGGGTAGGCTAGCTCGTTGGTTGCTGTTGCTTTCCGAATTTGACCTGAAATATGTGACGCGCAAGTCAATCAAGGGAAGAGCAGTAGCAGAATTCTTAGCCGATCATCCAGTGGAATGGGGTGAAGCAGTTGAGTACTTATTTCCAGATGAGACCATTTTGCATATCGACGATGAAACTTGGACAATGTACTTTGATGCAGCGTCAAACCAGTATAGGTACGGAATAGGGGTGTTGCTGATAGCACCCCATAATTCCCATGTCCCTCTAGCCTTCAAACTCCGATTCAAAGTCTCGAACAACGAAGCAGAATATGAGGCATGCATCGCCGGTCTAGAAGCAGCCCTCGAACTAGGGGCAAAACAGTTGGACGTCATTGGGGACTCTAACCTTGTTGTATCTCAAGCAAAAGGAGATTGGAAAGTCAAAGAAGAAAAGATGATTATGTATCACCAGACCTTGGACTTGTTAATTCCTCGGTTTGAGAAGTTAAACTTTACTCATCTGTTAAGAGAACAACGAGTTCATGATTCATTAGCAACTCTATCTTCCATGATAGACATCCCGTTTGGAGTCCAGATGCGTCCAGTCATTATCGACCAAAAATTTGTGCCGGCTTACGAGTCAATTGCTACTATAGATGAGGTTCAAGATGAGAACCCCTGGTATTACGATATTTGGAATTTCTTGGAGAATGAAGCATATCCACCAGGGATAAATGCCAAGGACAAAAGGGCAATCAGAAGAATGGCCGTTCAATTCATCATCTGCGGAGATAAATTGTATAAGAGAGGTCATCTGGGAATGCATAAGCTGTGCGTTGAAGCCGAAGAATCAAAACGCCTGATGGAGGCCATCCATGGAGGAGAATGCGGTGCGCATATGAACGGGGTAATGTTAGCACGGAAGATCCTCAGACAAGGTTATTATTAGTCCACCATGGAGGAGGATTGTATCGGCTTTGTTCAACGATGCCACAAATGTCAAATCCATGCAAATCGTATGAACATCCCGCCGTGGAAGCTGTACAATATAACTTCGCCATGGCCATTTTCAGTTTGAGGAATTGATGTGATCGGGGCTGTCACACCAAAGGGGTCTAATGGGCATGAGTTCATCCTGGTCGCGATAAATTATTTCACAAAGTGGGTTGAGGCCCAATCCTATGCGGTGTTGAAAGCTTCATATGTTGCGAAGTTTATCAGAAACAACATCATATGTCATTATGGGGTCCCAAACGAGGTCATTTCAGATAATGGTTCCCACTTCAAGAAGGAAGTGACTGACTTGTTAGAAAAATACAATGTGGCTTTTCATAAGTCATCCACGTATCGGCTGTAGACCAATGGAGCGGTTGAGGCCGCCAACAATAATATCAAACACATACTGCAGAAGATGGTGGAAACCTACCGGGATTGGCTAGATAAGTTGCCGTTTGCTCTGTGGGGTTACCGAACTTCCATTAGAACTTCCACTAGGGCGACTCCGTATTCATTAGTTTATGGGATGGAGGCCGTTCTACCTATCGAGATTGAAGTTCCGTCTTTGAGAGTACTAGCTGAGTGTCAGATAGTCGAAGCAGATTGGCAGCAGAGCAAATTTGAAGAACTCATGCTCTTTGACGAGCACAGACTGAAAACATTGTACCATGTTCAAGGTTATCAGCGCAAAATTGCCAGGGCTTTTAACAAGAAAGTTAAGTCTAGAAATCTGAAGGAAGGAGATTTGGTGCTCAAGGACAATCAAACTCCCATCCACGACCCGAGGGGCAAGTTCAGACCCAATTGGGCTGGTCCTTACATCATTAAGTCTATCTGGTCAGGTGGAGCTGTGGTTTTGATGGACCTAGATGGCCTAGAGTTCTCCCAACCGATCAACATGGACAAGTTGAAGAAATATTACCCTTGAGAGGCTCGCTAAGCCGAAAACCCGAAAGGGCGACCTAGGCAAAAGTTAGAGCACAAAAATTTGAAATGATAAAAACTGAGCTCGCAAGGTTGAAAACCCGCAAAGGGCGGCCTTGGCAAAAGTTAGAGCGTAAAAGGAGAGTGAAAATACTCGAGTGAACCCGAGCCTGAACTACGTAAGGCTTGATTCCCATCTTTGGGATACGTAGGCAACTTCATCCTAAAGTTCAGCCATAAACTTTTTCCCAATCAACTTTGTCCATTTGATCATCTCAGTCATCTTTGTTTATTCAGCATTCAAGAGTTCAGTTATAATCTCCGGTGCAGTGCTTTTCAGACTAGGGGCAACTTTGCATTGTTGTGCAGTGCTGCAGTACTATTCAGACTAGGGGCAACTTTCCAGTTGCCGAGATCCGGGGTTGTGCATCTCCGTGACAGATTTCAGGCGTGTCCAGTTCTGATCCATGTCGAAAATAGTTTTGAAAAACTTTAATAAAAGTTGACTTTGTTCAAATTAATCTTTTTTTACAACCTAGACCATTTTTGGACCAAAGCGAAAAATTTTCAGTACCCACAATCTTCAATTTTATTGATTTCAATACAAAGTTCTCCTGCTCTTTCATACAAATTGAAGTTGCTTTTGGTTACATTCATAAAGAAAACTTGGAAGTACTAATAAAGCAATAAATCAAGGGCATAGCTAAGTCAGGTGTTCCTGTGCCCCCTCCTAGAGCTGGTCGAAGCTGCTGGCACTAAAGTGGGTCCAATCTGTGCCTCTTCATTGAGCCAATCTATGCACTTATCTAACAAAGTGCAACTGAAAGTGGGAGCGGGGACCAGGAGCTCGCTAGTCCTCTATGCTGTGGTATACCAAGCAAGCTGTGCGCCTCGGACCGGGAATGCAGCAAGATACTCTATCCCCTCTGGTGTACAAGTCTGATCATGGCCAAACTGGCGCTAGAACCGAAACGGAAAGTAGAACACGCAGTGTGTCAAGCCTATCAACTGAATCCCAGTCTGCTGGGACATGTTATAGCTCATTGTCGGTAGATTAAGCCAAGGACAGCGCCAAGCAATGCAGTCTGCAGACAAATTGCACATCCAGTCAAACCACCATCCCTCATCCAGGGCATCGACCAGACGTTGTCGAAAGAAATAACTGTGAGCTGAGTATGCCAGGCAAGAGTCCACAACCTGCAACTTGTCCATCAACTACACCTAGGAATGGATGAAAAATGAGAGAATAAAGAATAGAGAGATGTACGATGAGAGAAAAGTGAGAAAAGGGTTTTGTGAGAAAAAACCGAGCCTGAGAGTCGAGTGATGTGAGCAATACATATGTGAGATTAAGTGGGAAACATTACCTGCAGCAATAGTGGACTCCCCGCAAATCTAGTCGTCTCCCGGCGATGGAAAGCGTCCAAGCCCATCAACGTCTCGGCCAACGTCATGGCAATGCAGCATTTGCCTTCCTTCAAACCTTGGGCAACCTCGATCAACCGGACGCTAGATCCTCCAGAGCCTGAGGCAAGCAAGAAATGAGATAGCATGCACAAACAGAGGGCGTGTCGCCGAAAACCCAGCCAATGATGGTCACCACGATCGCCAACATCAGAAAATCGGCAAATCAAACTCGGAATATCCAGCATTTCGTCACCAATCAAAGATCGAGCGTCCTGCATTGAGAGCCCACACATTCGCCCTGAAGCTTGGGCGTGGCCGAAGCGAAGTTGGGGCAAGATTTCTTCATTATGATTGGATTCCATAAAAACTTGGAAATCTTTGAAGGTAGGACATACCTCTTGCCCACCAAAGCTAAAGACATGTGTTACCGGGTTCCAAAACCTTGCCACGGCATGGAGGAACGGAAAGTGCAGCGGAGTACGACTCAGAGTGAATAGTGCATTTATGCTGAACCCCCGAAAATTCAGCCTTTCCGAGCCATCCAAGTTGGCAATCCAAGCCATCAGATTTTGGGCAAGGAACTCTTCCATTTGGGGCAAATCAGTGTTGAATTGAAGAAAACTATGAAGTTGAGGCTTTTGTAGGGGATAAGGTGTGAGTGGGGGACAGCTGTCAGCTTTCTGGTGGTTCTTTCCATCCATGGCCGGCTGGCCAAAAATAATGCCGACCGGCCATCACTTTTGGCCGGTGGACATTCCTTGAGGCCGATGGCTTTCCCTTGTGGCCGGTGGTCTTCCTTCTTGTCCCCTGAGTTGTTTATGTATTGAACATGCTAAGAATTTGGGGACTGGCACCACTTCCAATGCCCTCCGATGATATTTTTATGGGGTCACGCCCATTTGCTTATCGAGTTGTTGTACATTTGCTTATCGAGTTATACTTCATTTCCTTAAGTCTTTGCTTTGCTTATCGAGTTGTACTCGCACTTGGTTAGCTTATCGAGTTTCTTTGTTTTGCTTATCGAGTTGTAAGTCGGTTCACTACCTGATTATTACGACGCAAGTGCTTAATTTTCAAACAAAGTTCGATTTCATTCGCATTGTTATATGATGCCATGCGATGTGACACATAAAAAGTACAAACGTAACATCATGTTCAAAATAGTTGTTTCATTTTCATCATGTCTTCTGCAAAAATATACGGTCTTGAAAACCTGCCTGAGGCAGTGCAATGTGCTTAAAACTAACGGTGAAAAAGGAAAGTAAAGGAAAAGGAGGGTAGGGCAGCAGAGTATCAGGATTGATACCGGTAACCTCCCCCTGCGGTCGATGCATCCCGCACTCTTGTTCAAGTCAACGATGTGGTTTGGCACCTTTCTTACTCAAGACAGTGCGAGGAAGCGTACTCTCGGAACATTAGTAGGCCTTTGAGTTGACCTCAGGCTATATCTTCTACGAGCAATGCTCGATGCGCGCAAGGAGCGTCCCTTCCCGTATCCTTTTTTTTTGTTGTATATTGCGATATCCACAAATCGTTTCAATCATGTCGTATTACGTTGTTTCGCTTTGGCTTTAAAAGCACGTTCGCTACGCGTCTCGCATTACACAATGTTTCGTCTTGTTCTGAATTTGCATCTCAATATCATGGATAACATGCCTTTACCATGCTTCAGTTGAATATGCCCCCTTTTTTTCTCCTATACACATTGCATGCGTTGTCGCGTTATGCTTTACTTATATGTGTTCAAGTTCCTATACACATTGCATGCGTTGTCGCGTTATGCTTTACTTATATGTGTTCAAGCTCCTATACACATTGCATGCGTTGTCGCGTTATGCTTTACTTATATGTGTTCAAGCTCCTATACACATTGCATGTGTTGTCGCGTTATGCTTTACTTATATGTGTTCAAGTTCCCATACACATTGCATACGTTGTCGCGTTATGCTTTACTTATATGTGTTCAAGTTCCTATACACATTGCATGCGTTGTCGCGTTATGCTTTACTTATATGTGTTCAAGCTCCTATACACATTGCATGCGTTGTCGTGTTATGCTTTACTTATATGTGTTCAAGCTCCTATACACATTGCATGTGTTGTCGCGTTATGCTTTACTTATATGTGTTCAAATTTCCATACACATTGCATGCGTTGTCGCGTTATGCTTTACTTATATGTGTTCAAATTTCCATACACATTGCATGCGTTGTCGCGTTATGCTTTACTTATATGTGTTCAAGCTCCTAGACACATTGCATGCGTTGTCGCGTTATGCTTTACTTATATGTGTTCAAGCTCCTATACACATTGCATGCGTTGTCGTGTTATGCTTTACTTATATGTGTTCAAGTTCCCATACACATTGCATGCATTGTCGCATTATGTTTTACTTATATGTGTTCAAGCTCCTATACACATTGCATGCGTTGTCGCGTTATGCTTTATTTATGTGTGTTCAAGTTCCCATACACATTGCATACGTTGTCGCGTTATGCTTTACTTATATGTGTTCAAGTTCCCATAAACATTGCATGCGTTGTCGTGTTATGCTTTACTTATATGTGTTCGAGTTCCTTTTTCACACATTGCATGCGTTGTCGTGTGTGCTTTACTCATATATGCTTACATTTCAAATTGCATTATTATGCACACACTCGGGTTACGTTGTTATGCACCCCTTTCATCCGCATTGTCATGCACCCCTTCATTGGCGTTGTCACGCACTTTCAACTGCATTGTTATGCATGTTGCTAACAACATTGTACCTGTTAAGTTTCTCTCTTTTATAGGCACGATATTGTATGTACAGTTCATTTGAAGTTGGTGCAACCAGACGAGCCGCACAGGTATTGTATTCTCCAAGCGAGACGTATCGAGAATTGCATAATTCTCTTACATCCTTTCTGCATTGTAATGTAGTCGGATTTGCGTTTGCTAACTTAACACTGTCGCATTGTCATGCTTCGTTACAGCTTTCTGTGCATGATCATAAGTTATGTTCAGCTTCTTGCATTGTCAGTTGCATTTTGCCTCGGCCTTCGGGCGCATATCTTTATTGTCTTGCATGCTTTATCTAAGTCTTCGGCCTTATCAACAATGGGTCGTCTCTAGGCTTTGACATTCACTCTCGTCATTGTTATGACTTTCGAGTTCTGTCAAAGAGGGGCAACTGTAGACACCCCATTTTTTACCGTCCTCAAGACTTGGACGTCACCATTTGAACACTCGATGATCATCCATGTTTGTGTTCGTTTTGAGTTATCGAAGGTCTCGGCTACGCGCCTTGCCTCAGGATCTCTTAACTTGCCCGTTCTGTGCTTGGTTTTGCACCAAGGGCTTGTGTTTTGCACTCTAGAGGGTAAGAGGTGGCTTGTCAGCCATGTCTTAAACCCACCGGCCATGGCTTAGGGCCACCGACCTTGTTTTCTTTCCACTGGCCATTGGTGATGGCCGGTCGGCTCTTTGTGTGGTCGGCCGACCATTTAGTTGGCCGATGGTCTCCTTTTCTGGCCGGAACCACCTTTTTGCCTCTTTCAGGCATAGTGCATGCCAGCTGTGCTAGCTGGAGTGCATGGACTTGTCCTCTATACAGCTGTATGGAGGAACTTGCCCCTTTTGCACCCTTTTGGTCTAGCTTCTTGAGGAAGCTTGGACCTTTGTCTTAGCTTCCTCAAGAAGCTTGCACTCCTGTCCCAGCTTCCTCAGGAAGCCTTGGCCCCTTTGCCTTAGCTTCCCTTAGAAGCCTTGACCCTTTTGTTAGCTTCTCTAAGAAGCTTAACACTTTGCCTTGTCTATATAAGGAGACCTCCCTCGTCCTTTGAAGGGGTTCAGCAAAACCAGACCTAAATACATATATTTCTGATATATACCACCCTCTCTCTCTATATCTCCCTCTCTCTCTTGATTTGTGTGTGTTTGAGGGCCTAAAAGTGTAGTTTGTTCTTAGTTTTGCACTAGAACACATAGTATTACACCATATTTTGACTTTGGAGGTGTTGAGGGTTTGTTCTTCAAGTTTTGAGGTGGTTTTGATCAGAAAAAGGGGGCTACACTTGCTGTTCTTGAAGTGTTCTTCAAGGGTAACACTTTTGCTTTATTTTCCCCAATCTTGCACTAATCTTTAACCTATCTTGCATACTGATTTAAGCTTTGTGTATAACTGAAAAAATTCTTGTATTTGCATGCTTAAGATACTTCTTTAAGGTCATTTTGGTGTTGGGGGTCGACCTCCCCCTCTTAGGCCTTGTTTGGCCCTTTTTTTCCTCTCTTTGTTAAGCTTTGAATACCTTTATGCATTGACCTTCTCACCACTGAAATCCAGTGGATTTTCAGTGGTGAAGAAGGGGTTTTGAGGTCTTGCATAGGGGAGGGACACCCCTCTCCCTTTGCCTCTCTTTTGTTTGCATTTTCGGCTCATAAGGGTAGCATATATGTGTAGTTGCTTTTGACTTCATTTCAGAGGTTTTTGGGTGTTATTTGGTCATATTATATCTCTGTTTTTGGTCGGATTAATGGCCCCTTGCATGCATAGTATACTTGCTTTGCATTCCTCTTTTTTGCCTAGAAGTGCATCATGCATTTAGCCTACCATGCTCTCATGTTTTGGCCTAACTTTGTGAAGTTCTTAGCCATGTCTTACCATGCTTGAGGTCTGTTGGGTGCTGATTTGATCATATTTTCCATGCTTGGTATAGCCCCTTTGCATTTTGGCTTGTGAGCCTTGAGTGTGTGAGTCATTAACATGCTTTAGTTGGGTGATTTCAGTGATTTGGAGTCATTCCCCATGCTATTTTAGTCCCTAATCCATGCTTGTATGCTTGCATTCATCATCCCTTTTATGCCTTGAAGAGTTGTTCTTTTATGCCTAGAAATGTGTCATAGTGTATGCCTTTTGTTTAAGTCATTTGGGATGCCATTCATGCGGATTTTGGGTGTATTTAGATGCATTGAAACTTTGTTTTTGGTTGAATAGTCCATGCCATGTGTGGTTGGGGTAGTTGTAGTAGAATGCTCCTCTTTATGCCTTAGTCTTAGGCTGCATGAGCATCCGTCCACCATTTGCATCATCATTGGCCACTGTTTTGGGGTGGGCTGAGGTCTGCCCCTTCGAGGTTTAAGTCCACCATTGCATGATCATGTTGCATTACTTTGGTTTCATGCTTGCATTGTATCATGTTTGCACATTTGCATATTATTTAACTAGTTGCATTTCATGTCATAGCTTGCATGATAGGTTGCATTGCATGGCATCTTGTATGTTTGGCACATTGCATTTGGCATGTTTTGTACCTTAGCTTCATGTTGTATATTTGACCCATGTTGCATAGTTGAGCCACATTGCATACATGCATTACATGTTGCTTGGTTTGGGGTGTCAAACCAAGCATGAGGATTGAGATGCGTTTGTACTCAAAGTGACGTCACGTGCCTCAATCCTCGGTCGCCGATGCCCTTGATCTCAAAATGATAGGGCGTTAGCATTCATTTATTTTGTTGCATGCATTCACATTGAGTTGCAAGCTTGGTGCCTTGGGCCATCATGCATCGAAATGCGTGATTGGCAGCCCGAGGACCAAGGGCCACACTCCCTTGAGTCCATAATATGATTGGGAGAGTGGCCATGCACACATTGCTTTGAATTTCCTTGCCATACACTTTCTGCCCTCTGCTGCTGTCAAAAACAGGATTCTGCAAGAATGTTTGGCCGACCGGCCATACACAGTGCCGACCGACCATCAATGTCCAGCTGATGACACAAGTTTTGGCCGGTAAGCCTATTCCCATGGCCGATGACCTCTTATTCTGGTCGGTGACATCCCAAAGCACCCAGGGGGTGATTCAAAAGGAGCCTGGAGAGTTTCATAATTTTCAAAGGGGTAAGGCAGTGTAAATAGAGGCAACAGTGGCATGGTACGGGTTTCCGGGCAAGACGGATCGAGCATGCATCATCCCATCATTCCAAGGCGGGGCTGTGGCCACTTTACTTCTACATTTAATTTGTTAATTAATTCGAAGTTTTTGTAATATTTAATTAGCTGGAATAGTTAATTATTTATTTATTCTGTAATATTTATTCGGACCCTCCGAGCGAGGGCAATTGTGTAATAAGTGTGCATGAGTGTGTGTATGTCTTCCAACCCCACGTCTTTCTTCCCTTTTATTTACTAGCTTTCGATGGTTAGTTTGGGGCATGTTTCAATTAGCATGATAGCATGTTTGCATACATTCATTCGTTTTGCATGCACCGGGCTCAGCGTATCATACTAACTGCATTGAATTTCAAATTCCAAGATTGAATACGTGATAGCTGTAGCATCATCGTATGCCATCTTAGGATAGCCGAGCCTATTGTAGTTGCATCTCGCATGTGTTGCATTAGCCATCTTAACATGAACTAGATTATGCATATGATTACCAACTAGTTTCTGTTTTGGCTTGGAGTACTCAGTAAGTATTTATGTTTTAGCATCCTTGCATGAGTGTGGGTGTTGCCATAATAGCATACTTACCATGAGACTATGTGCTTACGTGTTATAACTGACTGAATGCATGTGGGTGAAGGTTGGGTTGCTTGAGTTGGAATAATTAATTGAAATCCGTGTTTTAGCCTACTTGCGAGTAGCAAATTTCAAACCATTTTCCAAACAAACGGAAATGCGATGCTTTGTTCCGACTTAGGCAATTTAGTCTATACTTGTTTTGCTGTGCCCATCACATAGTAATTCTAGGCTAATAACCGCAATAAGAACGCATATGTTTTCAAAAACAAGATATCATGTTTAGTAGAGGCCGATCTTTGATCGGGCGAGAGAGGGTGCTCATAGCTGACCTTCCCTAATCGTACCCAAGTTCCCGAGCCGAGGTAACTTTGGTGATGACGGACACGTGGCCTTAGGCAAACGAGTCAGGGTTTCCTAAATTCCCCCATTAAAAAAATATTTAGGTGGCGACTCTGTATCTAGCAAAGCAGTCCATGTTTGGCACTTCTTTACAAAAATTTGTTTTCCAAAACGATTTGTCGGATTTGGACTCTTTGGTTCAGATTTAGAACCGTGACAATTTGAGTCCGAACTGTAGTGAGCCCAAATGAACAGAACGGGGGGAGTCATCCTCCCGGGGCGTTTGGGGACGTCTACATAACCCGAATTCATTCACCAATGTCGCACATAAACGCATAAACACATGTTTCGGCGTGCATAGTTCATAGCGAAATCGGTCACTATGACCATTATACAATTCCGTTATCCATGCTTTCCCCGTCAAGATGGACGTGCGACATGGGACTTTAAGCATGTGCGCCTTGTAATAGTTCAGGATGATTCTATATGCTTCAACATAATTCTTCTTCACTTCATTTAGCCACTCAATTGCGAGCGCAGCAACATCATCACACATTTGTTGTATCCGTGCATCATCATCATCAGCGCCTTCTATGCCTAAAAATAATACTACAAATAAATGGTTAGCAGAAAATATAAATTGAACAAAGACGTATACAATGGTAAATTTCTTAAAATAAACTAACATTCATACGGATACATGGGTAGTACACTATTTTCAAACAAATTTTGAACAGCACAAGTTCATGACCCCTCCTATGACACATGGGTGACCAAAAATATAAACCTATTCAGTGGTCAACCTGTGAGGAACAATAATTTTGGTGAAAAAAATTATGGGGTAAACATATTGTAGACACCCCATTTTTAACCACCGTTAAGACTTGGGCATCAACGATTGATCACCCAATAATGAATTTATACACTTGTCCAAATGCTCGATTTTCTTAGCAGAAAACCTTAGTTTTCAGCCTCAGAAGCCTTGTGCCTTGTTTTTGGACCAAAACAACAGTTTTTCAAGCCTAATCATCCAAAGACCTGCAGACCAACTAGTGGCCTGTCGGCCACAAATGGTGTACGGCCGGCCCCTTTTAGTGGTCAGCCGGTCACTTGTGTAGAAACACAGATCTTTTTGCCAACTGTGCCAACTGTCTCCATAGATACATGCACTACACTAGCTGTGTCTGTATGGATATTTATGAGATAGTCTTGTATATATCTATATATAGATGAGACTCTCTCATAATTTAGGGTTAGAAAAATTTATGAAGCAAAGTCTTGAAAAATATTTCTCTCTCTACATTTCTCTCTCCCTTGCAACTTCTATACCCTTTGCCTAGACACTCTAAACCAAACCTTGAGGGTTCTTTGCTGAGGTGTTTGAGCTTGCATTTTAGCTCTTGAGGGTGTAAAATTGGTGGTTTGTAATTTAAAGGATCACTCCTCTTCAAGAGGTATATTTCCTAGCTCTTTCGTACCATTTCTTTCCTATATTTTCTTGCAGTTTTTGGGCTGTTTTTATTACCTATATTTGTGGGCTGAAACTTTTGGTGTAAAGCCATTAAGGGTAGAGAAGTGGACCACCCCTCTTTGAACCTTGTCTTCTCGGCTTTTACCCATGTGTTTCCCACATTTTCATTATCTTTTTTTAAACTTTTTACCACTAATTTTCAAAGGCTAAAATGTGGTTTTGAAGTTCCAAAAATAGAGGGGTTAGCCTCCCCTCCTTTGGTTTGTTTACTAGCTTAATCGCCCCATTATTTTAGCTTGCTTTTGTTGATGTTTTTACCTTAATTTCAGTGTTGTTTTAGCCTATTTTAGGACTATTTTAAGTTTTTCATGTCATTTATGCTTTGTATTGCATGCTTGTAGTGTAACGATCCTCATAAGTTTGGTGTTTTAGGCATTAGACACCAACCTATTTGAGTTGATATCATTTATTTCAAGCTTTCCATACTTGTGTTCATCTCTAATCATCTCTATACTTCTCTCATTTCTTGGCTTCTTCTTTGCTTTGAGAGTCGTTTCAAACAGATTGTTTGTTTAAGCTTGAGATAGAGATTGTTGTGCTTAATGGTTTAATCTCTTTGGAGATTCACTACCATCCATTAGTGGACTTAATCTTCATTATTGGACTAAAAGGCTTAAGGAATGGAAAGGTAATTAAAAGAGGTATTAATATTGGAATAAAATTGAGCAAGATAATAAAATGGTTTGGGTTCAATCAGACGGTAACTGAACCCGTTGAGTCTTGAAGCATTTCATACTAACTAGTGATGAAAATGATTCAAGATTCAAAGTCAACCATTTCCCTTGATCAATTCCATGATAGGGAGAGGTTCTTGTTTGTCTTTAGTTTCATTTATTGAGATTGTATCCCTTGATTCTTAGGCTATCATGCAATGAATTTGCATCGATTGATGGTTTGCGAATCAAGCCTACCCCTTTTTTGAGCTGTTTGATGAGAAAGAGTGGCAGAGTGGAAAAACATCCCCTGAAAATGCTCTGTTTGTGCTTTGTTTGTTATCTGTTGCAACAAGGCAGTACCCCAAACTAGTGGCCGGCCAGCCACTTTTTCTGTACGGCCGCCTGTAGACACCTCATTTTTTACCGTCCTCAAGACTTGGACGTCACCGTTTGAACACTCAGTGATCATCCATATTTGTGTTCGTCTTGAGTTCCTGGAGGTCTTGGCTACGCGCCTTGCCTCAAGATCTCTCGACTCGACTGTTTTGTGTCTGGTTTTGCACCAAACACTTGTGTTTTGCCTTTGAGGGGCAGGGTAGGGCTTGTTGACCATCCCCACCCATCACCGGCCATGGCTTGAGGCCATCGGCTGTGTTTTGTTGCCACCGGCCAAATATTTAGCCAGCCGGCACTATAGATGGCCGGCCGGCTATCTTTTTTTGGTCAATTGCATTTTTTGCCGGCTGGCTACTGTGCATCTGCTTTTGCAGATATTTTTATGCAACTGGCATGCACTTGGCTCTCCTCCATACACGTGTATGGAGGGATCTCCCTCTTAGCTAGCTTGTCTTGTAAGCTTACAAGATTAAGCTCTATAAGAGGAGGCTTCCTCTCCCTCTTTTAGGGTTACAAAATTTCAGAAGAGAGCTCTGGTTTTTAGGGTTAGCATAATTGTATCTATCCTATATCTATTTCTCTCTCTCTTTTTGCCCTTAAGGTGTTTTAGTCTTAGATTTGCACACAAACACCTAGACTTACACCTTCTCTTCGAGCTGAGGTCCTTGAGGCTTGTTTTTGGAGCTGATTTGAACCTAAAGAACCAGCTGGTCTTCCATGTTTGAAGACGGTCTACAAGGGTAAAACTTTTGTCCCTTTTTATCCCATTTTTGCATTGTATTTTTGCCTACCTTACAACTATTGTTGAGCTTAACATATAACATAGAAAAGTTCTATTTTTTAGTACTCTAAATAGTTTGTTAAGGGTGTTTTAAGTTTTGGGGTTGTTTGACCCCTCTTAAGCCTTGTTAGGCCCTTGTTTTGTGCCATTTTGGTTGAGCTCCGGGACCATTGTGTTTGGGCCTCCTCACCACTAAAATCTTGAGGGATTTCAGAGGTGAGGATGGTGCCTTGAGGTCCCAAGAAGGAGAGGGCCACCCCCTCTCCTTGTTGTCCTTGAAAAAGGCCATTTTTGCCTCTTGAGGGAGCACCATGTTTAAGTGTATGTTGACCATTGCTTAGTTGTTTTTTGTGCTTATTATGTCATGATTTAGCACTTTTTTGAGTTGGTTTTGGTACACCATGCTTGCTTAGCATACATGCCTTGTAATGCCATGTTTAGGCCTTAACATGCTTTAGGTTTTGACCCTTATTCTAGCATGATTTTGGCCAAGCTTTGTGAAGCTTTTGTGTTTGTTTTAGCATGCTTAAGCTTTGTTTTTGGCTGTTTTGGTCGACCATCACATGCTTAGTATAGCCACCTTGCATTTTGGCTTGTTAGCCTTAGGTGTGTGAGTGTGTAGCATGCTTTACTTGCATCATTTCAGTGGTTTGGAACCACTTACCATGTCATTTCAGTCCTTGTAATATGTTTACATGCTTGCATTATTATCACTCCTTTGATACTTTAAGAGGTTGTGTTGTATGCTCCATGTTTAAGCATTTGTGCATGCCTCCATGAGTCGATCATTTAGATGCCATCTAAGTGGTTTTTGGGGCTTGCCTTAACATGATTTGGGACTGTTTTAATCCATGTTGGTCATTTGCTTCATGTATCATATGATCATGCTTTAAGTACTTGGACCAATTACATGCTATACTTGCCATGTTTGCTTGATTTGGCATCATCTTTGACATAATTTTCAGAGCTTCCATTGCATGCTAATTGTCCATGTTTACCTCCTTTTAAGTGTGCTTAGAAGTTGTTCCTTTATGCGTAGGAATTGGTCCTTGTGTGCATGCATGTTTGCATGTCATTGTGCCCTCATTTCCATAGCATTAGCCACTGATTTTGGCATGCTTGCGAACCATCCATGTTAGTTTAAGTCCACCCCCTTTGCATGTTGTTGCATGCTCACCTTGTGTGTTGTCGCATGATTGGAGTTGCATGATTGAATGAAGTCACGTGCTTGCTTGCATGCCTTAAGACTCACATTGCATCTAGCATGCTTGTTCGTTTGCATTGTCTTATGCTTTGCATGTTCGTTTGTTTATATGCATTGCCATGTTGCATACTTAGCACTCATGCCTAGGTTGCATATCACTGCATGCATCTTTCACCTCTTGATCAAATCATGATAGAAGTTGAAAGCCCCTTTGTTTGTTTATTTGCATTGCATTTCATTTGAAATCAAAGTGCACACTTGGTTTCCTTGGGCCATCGCGCATTGAAATGCGCAATTGGTGGCCCGAGAATTGATGACCATGTCCCTTTGAGTCATAAATATGATAAGGGATGTGGTGGTGCACACATTTGCTTGAAATGCATTGCCATGCCAAGTTTTGCCCTCTGTTGCTGTCAAACCAGTTTCTGCAGGAAGATTTCGTGACGGCCATCTCTGATCTTGACCGGCCATCCATTGTTGGCCGATGGATCAATTTGTGGCCGGTGATCATTTTTCCCAGCTAGTGGTGTTCTCCCTCAGCCGGTGGTGTCCCACAGAACTCAAAGAAGCAACCCTGTGACTTTGGCGTCTTGAGAGGAAGCGAGCGAGGAAAAAGAGGCTGCGCATGACAGTGGGCTTCCGAGCGAAACCGACGCGTGTGCATTGGACCCTCTTCCTGAGGCTACTTTTTACTATTTTATTAGATTAGTTAATCTGCTTAGTTGATTTAATTGGTCTGTAATATTTAATTAGCTTGTAGGTTAGTTAAATTGTATTATTCTTTCAGTCCCTCCGAGCGAAGGTAAATTTGTAATAAGTGTGGGTGCGTGTGTGCATGTCTTCCAACCCCCACTTCTTTCTCCCTTTTAATTACCTGCTTTTGATGGTTAGTATTAGGTCATATTCAAATTAGCATCCTTATGCTATGCATGCGTGCATTCATTCATTTGTCTTGTATGCACCGGGCTCGGCGCATCACGCTAACTGCATTGTATTTCAAATCTAAATTAAATACATGCTATCTGTGAATTCTCACATGCCATTCTAGGATTAGCTGAGCCCATTCTAGTGACATTCTGTATGCGACGCATTAGCCACTTTAACATGGATTTGGATCATACATGATTGCTAACATGTTCTTGTCTTGGCTCGGAGTACATTGTAAGTATTTTATGCTTTAGCATCTCGCATGAGTGTGAATGTTAACATGACAGCATGCTTACCATGTGGCTAGATGCTTATGTGATATAAACTGCCTGAATGCCTGTGGGTGAAGGTTGGATTGCTTGAGTTGGAGCAACTCATTGAAATCCGTGTTTTAGCCTACTTGCGAGTAGCAAGTTTCAAACCATTTCCTAAACAAAACGGATATGCAATGCTTTATTCCAAATTAGGCGATCTAGTCTATACTTATATTGCTGTGCGCATCACATAGTAATTCTAGCTAATTAATCGAAATAAGAACGCATGTGTTTTCAAAAACGAGATATCACGGTTAGTAGAGGCTGATCTTCGGATCGGGCGAGAGGGGGTGCTCATAGCTGACCTTCCCCAATCATACCCAAGTTCCCAAGCCGAGGCAACTTTGGTGATGACGGACACGTGGCCTTTGGCACCGAGTCAGGGTTTCCTAAATTCCCCCATTAAAAAATATTTAGGTGGTGACTCTGTATCTGGCAAAGCAGTCCATGTTTGGCACTTCTTTTCTAAAAATCTGTTTTCTCAAAACGATTTGCCGGATTTGGACTCTTTGGTTCAGATTAAGAACCGACAACAAAAACGAGTCCGAACTATGGCGGCATAAGTCCCTCCCCCGGGGCGCATCCACACCGCCCATTACTTCTGGCTGGTCAGCCACCTTTTTTAGCTAGGCAATGTCCCTTTTTCCTGTAGAATAGAGCACAGGCTGAGGCAAAACAGTGCAATTTTCTAACTTCAAAACAGAACCCTTTTGGTAGCAAAATAGAGGCATTTTCGGGTGAAAACTGCCTTCATGCATGAGCATTCCTTACTTCTTGGGGCTGATTAGTTAGAGTACTTAATTACTTAGCTTAATTAATTCCATAGTTTCACTACTTAGTTAGTCCTTTGTATTATTAAAATTGTGTTGTAATTAATTAATTAAAGTAGCTAGTTAATTTTCTGTTGTAATTATTTAATTAGTTAAGTAGTTTAGCTAATTTATTTATTCAGACCTTCTTGTGTGAGGGCCAATTTGTTATAATTAGCTAGTGTAGTTAATTTATTCTATTTGGTTTGCAATAGCTAGTTAAGTAGCTTAAATTAGCTAGTCCATTCATTCAGATCCTCTTGTGCGAGGGCCAATACATAATAATGTGTATATTTTCCAATCCTACGTCTTTCTCTTTTTTATTTACCCACTTATGATGGATAGTGTAGAGCATCATATTTCGTTTAGCATTTCCCATGTATAAAGCATTCATTTGTCTTGCATGCATTAGGCTCGGTGCATCATTCTAACTCACATCGTTATTTATTACTTCTTTAAAAACGTGCTTAAAATGCATGCTATCAAGTTGATTCATATGTCATAACTAGCAGCCAAGCCTATTAATTGTATATTGCATGTGTTGCATTAGTCATTGACATAGTTAGAGCATTCATTTTTTAACTCTTTTCTTTTGGCTTGCCTTGAAGTACTAGATGAGCACTTATTACTTTAGCATATTGCATGCGTGTGACTGTTGCCATGTCAAGCATAATACCATGAGGCTAAGTGCTTAAGTGATATACCTGTTTGAATGCTTGTGGATGAAGGCTAATTGCTTGAATTGGAATGATTTGATTAATGTGTATATGAGCTCACTTTTTCAAGTGGTAAATATTCAAAACAATTTTCAAACAAACATGAAATCAAACCGTTCCAAATTTTGCAAATTAGTATATACTTGTGTGCATCACCTAGTAAGTTAGCCTAATAATCAAAACAAGAGCGTATAATGTAAATAAAAATCACATCATGATTAGTAGAGGCCGATCTTTGATTGGGCGAGTGGGGTGCTCAATTCATGACATTCCCCTCTCATACCTAAGTTCCCAAGTCGAGACACTTTAGTGATGACCAATAAGTGGCCTTTGACACAAGTCTCAAATTTCCTAAATTTTCTAAAAACATTTAGGTGGCGACTCTGTAATCTTGTAAAGCAATCCATTTTTGGCATTTTTTATTCAAAATCGATTTTCCAAAAAATTTGTCAGATTTGGACTCTTTTGTGTTTATCTATTTCACATTGCACTTGTGAGATCAGATTCAGAACCACAAGGGTTTGAACTGTAGGGCTATCATATCTGAAAGGAGCACGAAAAGCATAGCTACAGTTTCTGGCGACTCCGCTGGGGAAATTAAAGAACTTGACTTGAAATTCATGATATGAAATTTTATCTACACTTATATGTTCTTTGCATTGCATTTGCATTGGTGCGCTTAAGTCACTGTGTTTGCCATCTGTTATTCCCTGACGATTTGCCAGAGGCTTGCCTAAAAGCTTGCCAAAAGGCTGACTGGTCGTTGGCTCTACCATGTTGGGAACACAACCTTTGGATCTAGACTATCGCTATACTGTTTGATCCTCCTTTCACTTCTCGGTATTAGGTGTGAGAGGTATATTAGGTAGTCTTGCTGAGGTACCCCTATTTTGACCATTCGACCTACTGCATGTAGAAAAACCATAAAGACTGTTCCAAACTAGGACAGGACGCTCACCCGAGTGCAAGATTGCATGAAACCACTTGATTGAAATAGTGAACCCTAGTTCATGACAAAATTAGGATAGGATAACCCTACCCCCTCATAAGGGTGTCTTAGCTCTCTCTTAACTAGTATGTGCTTTACAATAAAACTATACAGGAATGTGCATATCAGTTGCAAGGTTGGTATCTATTTTGGGACAGAATTCAATGTGGAGTACAATCCTACAGCTTTGATCATGTCTGTGTTGATAAAACTCCTAGCTAAGGTGTTGTTCAGTTTCTAATTACTACTCTTTTGCTTTATTTCTTTTTGCTAAGTAGTTTAAACCATAGCTTCAGAAAGTTTAGATATCTCCCAAGTACTTTGGACCCGAGTCGGAAGACTTTGCATGGCTAGGGATCTTGTTCGGGGACAACCCGTCTTTACCTCAGCCTCACTGGTTACAAGACGGAGAAGAACCATACAAAGTTTGCCAATCCAATTCTTACAGCAATCACCTCTCAGCTCACCTGTGTTTAGTCCGATTCAAGAGCAGTCATCCACTTCCAGTCTGATTCAAGAGCAGTCATCCACTTCCAATCCGATTCAAGACCAGTCACCCATTACAATGGCACAGTATCCCCCAGCCAATATGGAGGAACTACTACTCCACTTGCAACATACAGTTGAGACCTTACAGCATGATGTGGCCCGTCAAGTCGAGGTTACAGCCCATCAGGCCAAGGTCATAACCAGGCTACAACTACAGCAATAGCCACTGCAGTCGGCCGTGGCCTCTACATCTCATGTACCCACCATGGCTATCCCAGCACCCAGAGCCACTGCTAATGCTGCTAATGTTCAAGAAAACCAAGGCAATCCAGCAGAACCTATCCCGGCACAAGCCTCCAAAGCCCCAGTTTATTAGACCGAGGCACCATTCGAGTTTGAGGTTGATCCAACGGCGCTTAAAGTCACTAAATTGGGGAAACTATTCAAAAGAGCGCAAGGGGTTAACTCCATCCCAGACATAGAAGATGGATACATTGATTCTATAGTTATATTGTCGGATCGGTTTAAGATGTCGCACATTGATCGTTTTGACAATTTTGGGAATCCGATGGTTCACTTGCAACTGTTTTTAGATATCTTGAGGCCGATGGGCTTAACTAGATTACAGAAGCTGTCTCTCTTTGGTCGCACCATGTCGGGTATAGCAGCCATTTGGTATGCTAAGTTGGAAGATTCTGTCAAACAGAATTGGGAGGAGATGGCCGAAGCCTTCATTGCTCAGTACTCTTACAATACGCAGATTGAGATCAGAACTTGTGATCTCGAGGTAACAAGTCAAGAACCGAAGGAGGGTTTCTCTGAAATTGTGACAAGATGGAGAGCTAAAGTCTCGATGATGACCACGAGGCCTTCCGAGAAGGACCAGATCAGAATGGTCATCCGAAATCTGCATGGCAAGCTGTTGCGAAAAATGATTGTGCTCCTGTTATTTATGTTTACAGAACTTCATGAAATGGGAGTGCAAATTGAAGATGCCATGAAGTAGGGGCTTAGTACAAATGAGAAAGAGCCGATAAAAAGGCTGTTTGTTCGCAGTTCCAATGCTGCTAGTGGTAGCATAGCTATGAGGCCATCGGATGTAAATGTTGTCACCACTACAAAAACTGCAGACCCCTTTGCCAATATAGGCCTACAAACCTCATCTAACCCTACCCGACCTCAGGGTAGGACTTTTAACCAACTATACCTGACCCTATCCAAAGCCATGTAGGTGCTAGTCAAGAAAGGGCACCTAAAACCCTTAAAACCTCGTCCATTTCCTGATCCTCTTCCACCCAAGCATAACCCTACAAAGTACTGTGCTTTTCACCAACAGCATGGTCATGACACTGACCAATGCTTCCGATTACGTCATGAGATTTAGGATCTTATTGACAACAAGGTGATCGCTCCACCTCAGAAACCAAATGTTACCACAAATCCACTCCCAACCCATAATCAAGTCCCCCTGCCCCGAAACCTTAACCTTATCCATACACTGGCCGTCTCTTATGACCCCAACATATATATTACCCCCTTCCACCTACCGAAACCAATGTTGTTCGTTTCTGAGGGCACAGATCTGTGCATGATGGGCGTATTTAAGCCACAACCTGAGCCTCACAATGTGGTGACAATACCCGTGGTAAAGGAGGGTCTGGCCTCAGAATGAGATATTGGTCTATCATCAGAGTGTCCCGGGGACTTGTTTAAAAGGGCATACGATCCAAGTTGCTATATTACGCCAACCAGTCAAATTAGACCTGGAGTGGTGCTATCAATGTCGGTAGGCATCAATGTGGTTAGAGAGAATGGCCCGAGCCAAGGATTGGATGACCTTGTAGATTTGGAAGAAGACCTAGATAACCTACAGTTCTTTGATGAGCATGATCAGGGAAATGTACAGCTCGGGTGGTTCGACCTGAACAGATCAACAAATAATATTAGATAGCTGAGTGACAAGCTAGACAAGGAAGAAAAAATTGGGATGAAACTAGAAGGAAATGAAGCAAAGATAGATGCAATAGCCGAGAAGGCTGATGAGAAAAGAAAACTGCCGGAGGGCACATCTGCGGGAAACCCAACCCAAGAAGTGGGTGTTGTAAACACTATAGATACTAAATAGGAAGCTACACTGAGACAATTTGAAAGAGAGAGAAAGAAATGAAGACAATCGGAAAACCATAATTACACGGCACCTTGTAGGGGACACTTATGCTGTAAAAATGATTCAAGTGGAGCCTAACAATTGCTTGTCAACAGCTGACGGCGAGTGGTGGGATGACAATGATTTGTGTCTGGCCCATACCGACGAAGATTGGGGAGACTGCATTCCAGATAATACATGGTATGCTGAGGAGATAGACCTTCTTACCTGCAGTGGATAGTATTTTAAGCCACCGCACCTGGATCAAGTAGAGGCATCTTGAAAGGACAAGGAGGTCGAAAAATAGAAAGAGAAGCAACTAGAATAGGAGTTAGTACTGAAACAGCTCAAGAAAATCTAAGCTGATATCTCTATCTGGGGACTCCTCATGGCTTCACAGGTGCACCGGCAGGTGGTATTGTCGGCGATGGACAAAGCTAAATTGTCCATTGATACTATGCCTGAGCAACTTGCAGGCCTAGTCTTCCCAAGTGGTGCCAAGCCAATGCTCACTTTCTTTGACAAAGAGCTGCCGGCGGAAGGCTCAGTCCACAACAAGCCATTATACATTTCTGTGAAGTGTAGGGAGAAGTGGGTGCCGGTGGTGTTGGTAGATACCAGTTCTGCTATTAATGTCTATCCATCTCGTACTACCTACACAATTGGCCTTAAACCAGCCGACTTTATTCCTACAGCCCAGGTGATATAGGCATATGATAACACAAGTCGAGAGGTCATGGGCACGGTGAAAGTACGAGTCCAGGCTGGCCCGTTAGAGCAAGAGATCTAGTTTCACGTCTTGGATGTACCAACTACCTTTAACCTACTGTTAGGGAGGCCTTGGTTACATCACGTGAAAGTTGTGTCCTCCACCCTTTATCGAATGTTGAAATATCCTCATGGGGGAGACGTAACAATTGTTTTTGGGAACTCATTCATCCATCCACCTCCGGAAGTGACTACGCCATTGCTAGAGATCAATCATGGCGGCGAAGATGTCTTCTTCTCAAGATTTACTCTGGCTGAAGCCCGGGTAGTGCAAACAATTCTGGCCGCAGATGAAGGCATGTACATTAGTGCCCAATCCATATACTTTATGAACAAACTGTGGCACGTTCCGGGACTGGGTCTTGGCCAGAGTGGGCAAAAAGGTGTTACAACATCAGCCGAGGTGCCACACAACCCACATGCCTTTGGACTGGGTAATGTGCCTACCAAAAAGGACTAGTTAAGAAAGAGGAAAGAGATGAAGGGCAAAGCCAAGGCCAAGAAAGCTGGAAAGCATTATGAGCTCATCAATAGGCCAATTCGAGAAATGCTTAACAGCCATTTTGTTCGAGAATGAGAGGATTTCCCTTTTTGTGGCTTTCTGAGCCTTGGGTAAATTCATCAGAAAAGCACGTCCCCGAGTTCGAGATTTTCTTTGATCTGCAGCTACAAGACAGGGACGAGGAAGGGGTTGAACCAAACATCAAAGCTAACCAGAGCACAGAAGATGACTCAGACAACAGTGAGATTGAAGTAGGGGCAACATTGGCTAGTCTCTTGATAGATCCCGCAACCGACACGGAGAACTTGGGGGATAACTTTACTATCTCCATGATCAGGGAAGAACCGGATGTGGACCCAACCTCTAGAATTTTGAATATATCGAGGGCACCACGTTTTACTTGGCAGCTGGAGGAAGGCTTTCTTTCTAGTTCTAAGTAGGGTGATAAGCTAGAATCTGATTCTACTGAGCTTGTGGAGTCGGGATCAGATTCAAGTTAGTCCAGGAGGTCTGAGTCTGGTATTTCCGGGGGTGGTAACCCGGATACCAAATTCCTATCTAGGTCTTCATTTAATTTTTCTTTTAAGTCTATAACCGAAGATCTAGACCCCAAGGCCCGACCAGTCAAGCAGAAGCTGTGTAGAATTCATCCGAACTGGGCATTGAAAATCAAGGAAGAGGTCACCAAGCAAATTGATGTAGGATTCTTGTTAGTGTTTAAGTATCTGACCTGGTTGGCTAATATCATCCCAGTTTCGAAGAAGGATGGCAGAATTTGGGTTTGTGTCAACTTTAGGGACTTGAACAGAGCCAACCCAAAGAATGACTTTCCACTATCGCATATTGATGAGTTGGTAGACTTCGTTGCGGGTCATGCTTTACTTTCCTTTATGGATGGGTTTTCTGGATACAATCAGATTCTGATGGCACCAGAAGATAGAGAAAAGATAGCTTTCACCACACCATGGGGTACGTACTACTACCGAGTCATGCTGTTTAGGTTAAAAAATGCTGGGGCTACCAATCAGAGGGCTGCGACCACCATCCTGCATGATATGATCCATAAAGAGGTTGAGGTGTATGTAGACGATATGATTGTCAAGTCCAAAAAGCGAGAAGGTCACTACACCGCACTAAAAAAGTTCTTTCAATGAATTAGAGAATACAGATTAAGGTTAAATCCGCAGAAATGCACCTTTGGCGTAACAGCAGGAAAAATGCTAGGATTTCTGATCACGCTGAAGGGAATTGAAGTGGATCCTTCCAAAATCAATGCCATCTTAGAAATGCCACTGCCAAAGACTAAAAAGGAGATGCGAGGCTTTCTGGATAAAGTGTAATTCATAAAACGATTTATCTCCAAACTGACCTTGACTTGTGAACCATTATTTGGTCTCCTAAAGAAAGGAAAGAAGTTTCGATGGGACAATCGATGTCAATTTTCCTTTGAGCATGTCAAGCAACACCTCTAAAATCCGCCTGTGTTATCGCCACCACAGCCAAGTAAGCCTCTGATTCTGTATCTGTCGGTAATCGAGTGGACCATGAAGTGCATGCTAGCTCAAGAATCTGAAGATAGAGTAGAGAAGGCCATCTATTACTTGAGCAAGAAGATGCTAGACTACGATACCCGCTATACTCCCTTGGAGAAAGCTTGCTTAGCCTTGGAATGGGCTACCAAGAAGTTGAGACACTACTTGTTAGCTCACTCTGTAATCCTGGTTTTACGATTAGATCCCGTCAAATATTTTTTTGAGAAATCAACACTTTCAGGTAGGCTAGCCCGTTGGCTACTTATTCTCTACGAATTTGATCTCAAGTATGTCACGCTCAAGTCAGTTAAAGGAAGAGCTATAGTAAAATTCCTGGAAGACCACCCAGTAAAAGGGGATGAGGCAATGGAATACTTGTTCCTAGATGAAGACATTCTACAAGTAGAAAAGGAAACTTAGACGATGTACTTTGATGGAGCATCTAATCGATGCGGTTATGGGATAGGTGTACTGCTGATAGCACCCGATGATTCCCATATACCCTTAGCCTTCAAACTCTGATTCAAAGTGTCCAACAACGAAGTAGAATACGAAGCGTGTATTGCTAGTTTGGAAGCTGCTCTAGAACTAGGGACAATAAGGTTGGATGTCATTGGGGACTCAAACTTGGTTGTTTCTCAAGCAAATGGAGACTGGAAAGTCAAAGAGCAAAAGATGAAGGTTTATCATCAGGCCCTGGAGATGTTGATTCCAAGGTATGAAAAACTAACATTTACGCATCTACTTAGAGAGAATAATCGGTTCGCTGACGTACTAGCAACTCTACCTTCTATGGTAGACATCCCGTTAAGAGTGAAGATGTAATAACCCGACCCTCGTATGTGATTCTGCTATATTTTAGTCTTTACTCAGTGTTTTTAACTGTTTAATGTGAAACTGCATGAGAATTTAAGTTATGTATATATGTTTTATGAGTTGATGTCTTATGAACTGAACATTATCTGTTAGGCAAGAAAAGTATTTGTTACCATTAACACGTTTGACTTAGAAATTGGAAGCCTTAACGGCATAATTAGCTGAAATTGATTATATATCTGTGATCAGCATAATTTTTAGGTAATATTAAGCATGTTTGCGAAATTTCAATTTCGGAATGAATAAACGATTCATTTTTGTCTTATATACTTTACTTATGAATATATATTGCTAAGACTTCATGAACTTGGTCAAAAACGTGAATACCATTTTGGGGGAGAAAATAAGAGAGAAGGGAGAAGAGAATTGGGGGAGAAGTGATTCAACAAGAGATTTGGGCAAAATTGTTAGAAGTTTGGGATTAGACTCAAGGTAAGCTCAAGATCTTCTGTTATGGCAACTTAGAGTTGTAATTCATGTTTTGTTTGATTCATGTAAGATTCATGTTTGAATTATGAGGGTTTTTCATCAATTAGTTATTTTGACACTTAATTTGGGTGTTATATGAAATTATACTTCAATCCTTGATTTTATACCATCACTTCATGGATTTATGTACATATATATATATATAGATATCATGTGCTATGGTTCAAGAACATGAAGAACTTGAATCCAAAAGTGGAATTTGGGGAAGAGATGGCTTATTTAAGTTCCTAATCTTGCTTAATTTGTCATGTTCAAGGTGGAATTCATATTATAGTGATGTTAGGTTGAAATATGGTCTTAGATTCATTTGGAATTGCATGAGAAATGGAATGAAGTTGCTAAATTCGAAGTGCAGAATTTCAGAATTCGCGTGGTCCGCTCGAGCGGCAGAAAGCCCGCTCGAGCGGGAAAAACCACCTCCCAGCAGTTTTGCACATTTCACAGTCCGCTCGAGCGGCCAAAGTGGCGCTCGAGCAGGGGACAATTTTTCAGGAAAAAAAATATGCTTGTTCGGTTTTGCGTACTTGATTCGCTGATGGTTTTAGAATGTGTTTTAATGATTTTAAGCTGATTATCAATTTATGTGAAGTGTAATGACGTAGGAAATGATTCCCCAATGATTTAAGAAGAAAGCAAACTAATTTATAAGTTATGATTGTGTGCAGGGCACACTCCGGAAGAAACGAGCACACCATAACAATGTTGTGAGTAATAGTACCTCAATGTACCTCTATTCGTTAATAATCATTATTATTAACGTTATGATCCTTATTGTAAGAATCATGTTTGCATGAAGTTGTGTGCTATACAAGAAATGCTAAGGAACTATGGAAACATTGAAAGTAGTTGTGAAGTCATGTACGCTTTGTGTGAAATCTTGTGATTTATGGAATGCATCTAAGGAATTGTGAAGTTGTGAACCTATGGGGCCAAGAGCCAATTGTGAACTAAGAAGTTATGAGGCCAAAGGCCGATATATAAATATGAATGTGTGAACTTGTGAATTGTGAATATAAAAGGGCCGAAGGCCATTACCATAAGTTGTGAAATTACAGAACCCAATGGTTTCCTTTGTGAATATGTGAACTCCTCAGGCCAAGGGCCGAATTACGGAATTGTGAATCAACAAGTTGTCCTAAAAGTTATACAGAAGCAGACTAACTACATGATTATGGTGTTATTTTTGTTATACCTGCATGTAAGTACTATTATTCACTGAGCTTAGCTCATCCTATGTTATGTTTGTTCCTGTAGGTAACCAGTCAGGAGGTCGCTCTTAACTTGACACTGTCACACTTTTGTTAGCCTAAGCACAGCCAAGCTTTGGGTCGAAACCGTACTTTTGCGGAATTGCTAGACTAGTTTATGCTCTAGCTTTTGGCTTAGGATGTTATGTATATATTATTTTGTTATACGCCTAACCTTGGGACTGGATCTGTACATGTATGTATATTATTAGCTCTCTAAAGTGTATCTCCTTTCGTTCATCTTTTGATTTATCCACCTTATGTAATGTCTGTGATCCTGGCATGGTTTAGTCGCTCAATGGATGTCATATTTTCTTATTATGTATTACTTCTTGTTACTGCTTCCGTTTCGGCCCCTACTTTCTATATATATAGCAGGGTAAGTGTTCTTTTCTTCATGGGTAATGCCCGAACTTTCAGGGGCAAGTTGAGGGCGTTACAGAAGATGCATCCAATAATTATCAAATAGAAATACACGCCGGCCTATGAGACTATTTCCGCAATAGATAACGTTCAAGACAACCCTTGGTATTACGATATTTGGAACTTTCTAGAAAATGAGGCATATCCACTAGGGGCAAATGACAAAGACAAACGGGGCATACTGCGTCTGGCCATCCAATATATCATCTGCGGGGGGCAAGCTCTACAAAAGAGGCCATCTGGGAATGCACAAGCTGTGTGTTGAAAAGGATTAATCAAAGCGCCTTATGAAGGCCATCCACGGGGGAAAGTGTGGAGCACACATGAACAGTGTGATGTTAGCTCAGAAGATTCTCAGACAAGGTTATTGCTGGTCAACCATGGAGAAGGATTGTATTGATTCTGAAGGTGATGCCACAAATGTTAGATCCATGGCAATCGCTTAAACATACCGTCGTTTAAGCTCTACAATATGACGTCGTCACAGCCTTTCTTAGTCTGGGGAATTGACGTTATCGTTGCTGTCTCGCCAAAGGATCAAATGGGCACAAGTTCATCTTGGTAGCAATTGACTACTTCACAAAATGGGTGGAAACTCTGTCTTATGCGGTGTTGAAAATGCCGCATGTAGCCAAGTTTATTAGAAACAAAATTATCTGTTGATATGGGGTTCCAAATAAAATCATCTCAAATAATGGCTCACACTTCAAGAAAAAGTCATCAACATATAAACCACAGACTAATGGAGCTGTTGAGGCTGCTAATAAGAATATCAAGAACCTCTTGCAAAAAATGGTGGAAACATACAGGGACTGGCCAGATAAACTGTCATTCGCGCTTAGGGGCTACAGAACCTCAATCTGAACATCTACAGTGGCAACCCCCTATTCTCTCGTCTATGGGATGAAGGTTGTTCTGCCAATTAAAATTGAAGTGTCGTCGCTGCAAGTTATGGCCAAGTATCAGATAGTGGATGCAGACTGGCAGCAGAGTATATTTGAGGAGTTAATGTTGTTTGACGAGAGAAGACTAAGGGCATTGCATCATGTCCAGGGTTACCAATGCAGAATTGCTAGAGCTTTTAACAAGAATGTCAAGTCCATAAATCTCAAAGAAGGAGACATGGCGCTCAAGGACAACTGAGCTCTCATTCATAACCCTACAGGCAAGTTTAGACCCAATTGGACTGGTCCTTATATCATCAAATCTATCTGGTCAGGAGGGGCAATTATTCTCATCGACCTAGATGGCCTGGAGTTTTCATAATCAATCAATATAGACAAGTTGAAGAAATATTACCCTTGAGAAGCTCGCTAGGTCGAAAACCCGGAAGGGCGACCTAGGCAAAAATTAGAGCATGAAAAATTAGAAATAAATAAAAATTGAGTTCGCAAGGTTGAAAACCCTAAAGGGGCGACTTTGGCAAAAGTTAGAGTATAAAAGGAGAGAGTTAATACTCAAGTGAACCAAAACCGAACTACGTAAGGCCTGATTCCCATTTTTGGGATACGTAGACAACTTCATCCTGAAGTTCAGCTGTAACCATCTCCAGCTCAACTGTCTTGTCCATCTGTTTGATCAAGTCATTTTTGTCCATTATTATTTATTTCGATTGTGTTACATCTACTTTGGTAGAAGAGTCAGTTGCAAGATAAAGCAATGATGATAAATACAATTGCGTGCAATTATGATCTTCTGATTTGGGGTTGTACATCTTAAGGACTGACTTCGTGTGTGTTAGGTAGTGATCAATTTCGAAAATGGCTTTGAAAAGTTTTAATAAAAGTTGATTTTGTTCAAAATTCTACCTTTTTCCAACTTAGACCATTTTAAGACCAAAAGGAAAAAATTTAGTGCTCACAACTTTAATTCCATTGATTTCAACACGGGTACATTCCTTAACTCTCTGAGTTGAATCAAAGTTGTTTTTACATCATAAAACTTGAAAAGAAAAGTCAAAGCAATAAACTAAGGGCATAGATGAGTCAGGTGTTCCTACGTCCTCTGCTTGTACTCGTGGAAGCCTCTGCAGCCAAAGTTGGCCCAACCTGTGCCTCGTCCTCAAGCCAAGCCAAGAACAAACCAAAAAGGGCGTAACTAAAACTAAGGGCAGGGGCTTGAAGCTCTCTCGTCATCCAGGTAGTGAGGTACCGAGACAAGTGTGAACCACAAAGTGGGAATGAAGCCGGGTATTTTACCCCCTTATCTGGATGGGTCTGATCATGTCCAAACTAGCATTGAAACTAGAAAGGGAAGTAGAACCCGCAGTGCGTAAGGCCAATCAACTGAATACCCGGCTGTTGGGACATGCTGTAGCTCATCTCGGTCAAGTTAAGCCAAGGACAACGCCAAACTATGTCAGTTGTAGATCTGCTGCACATCCAATTGCACCACCATTCCTTATTAGGAAAGTCCACTAGTCGCTGGTGGAAGAAATAAGCTCAGGCTTATTCGGGGCAAGGGTCCATCACTTTCAGCTTATCCATGAGCCATACCTTGGAAGGGATGAAAAAAAAGAGAGATTAAAGAATAGAGAGATGTACGTTAAGAGAAAAGTAAAGAAAGGGTTCTGAGAGAAAATAGAGCATGAGTGCCGAGTGATGTGAGAATCACATATATAAGAAAGAGTGGGAAACAATACTTGGAGCAGTAGTAGACTCCCCACAAACCTGGTGGTCTCTTGCCGATGAAAAGCATCTAAACCCATTAGGGTCTTGGCCAGTGCTAAACCAATGCAGCTCTTACCCTCTTTCAAGCATTGGGCTACTTCAATTAGCATAATGCTGGCTCCGCCGCAACTAGGGGCAAGAAGAAAATGTGTGAGCATACATAACAGAGGGCATGTTGCCGAAAGCCTCGCCAAAAAAGGTTGCCTTTGTCTCCGATGTCAAAAAATTGATGAATCAAACCGGGTACATCTAGCTCCCCGTCATGAGCCAAAGATCGAGCTTCTTGCAAAGTAAGCCCACACATCCATCCCAAAGCCAGGGTATAGCCAAAATGGGGTTAAGGCATGATTTCCTCATCATGTCAGGATTCCAACAATGCTTGAAACTCTTCAAGCGTCGAACGCATTTCTTGTGCTCCGAACCGAAATACGTATGTAATTGGGTCCCAACATCGAGCCGCAACATAGAGGAACGGAAAACAAAGTGGAGTACGGCTCAACGGAAAGAGCGTGTTGATGTAGAAACCTTAAAAATTTTCCTTTTTTGTGCCATCTAAAGTGGCTATCCACTCTTTGAGTTTCTCGACAAGGAATGTCTCTATTTTCAAAGAAAACAACAACTAAATTGAGGTTCTGATGAAGAATTTGCAAAGGAAGACCTTTTGTAGAAGATAGGGCTGTGAATAGAGGCCAATTGTCAACCAGCTGGTGGATCACCATAGATGGTCGGCCGTCCACTTTTGTGGCCAGGCAATTTGACAGTTTGGTTATGTCCCGGTCTTTGTGTTTTGGGGTTTTGTTTTGAGCAAGTGTAAATAGCTATGTTTAAGTTATTTTACTTTGTTTTTCTTTTATCAAGTTGTGTTTTGTATTTTGGTCGTTGGTCAGCTCAATATCCGATTACGAACATTATTCAAATACAAGCAGTTTCAAATTCAATTTCATTTTCACTCTACGCAATTGTGGTGCTAATGATGCAAAATAAATCTCTTTATACAGCTGCGGGGTTTTTACCCCGATGGTTTTTACAAAAGAGAGTACAAGTTTTCAAAAGCAAAAGTAAAATCCTATCTGAAGCTATACATGTGTTAAGCTACCAAAATAAAAGAAACTAAGCAAAAGAGTACAAAAATCAACGCCAGTCACATCAAGCTCAAGAGGCCCCCTTCGTCCTCTTCCTCAGTGAGGACTCAGGGGCACCATCTCTATTGGCGCCGCTATTAGAATCGGACTCTGAGCCAGAGCCAGTATCATCATCTCTGCTCCCTGACTCATAACCAGCCTCGACGTCCTCCTCGCTCTCTGATCCTGAGCTAGCATCATCGTCTCTGTTCTCAGACTCAGAGCATAAGCTCACTGCCTCCTCGGAGTCGCTGGTCTTAGTATCATCCCCACTCAAAACTGGCTTCAAGCTGCTCCGACTCTGATCACCTCTACCTCTGCCTCGGCCTCGGCCTCAACGCTTGTCTCGGCCGCATGCTGGGGGCTGTCTACCTCTCCTTTTTGCAGCTAGAGGAGGTGTCGCCAGTGCTGCCACTGTTGTTGGTGCCCTCGGTACAAGGGGAACTAGAAAAGAAAATGTCAGAATATTAGATACATGACATATGTTGTAAAATATAGTATGCAGTATCAGTATGGTATAGAAAATGGGTGCAGTGTGTCAGTGCAGTGTGAAGTAGTATCATAATGTATGTTAGTATGCATTGTATCACTGTAAGTGTCGTACCGTATGAGTATCGTGTATCAGTGGAAATGCCAGTACAGTGTGGAAAACAATGCAATGTATGAGGGGAAGGCTGGATACTGTGCAAAGCGAGCAGCATCTCCCTCCTCTACACCATGTGAACTAGGGAGGCAACTAACTAAAGAAGGCGTATACTCTATAGATGCTTGCAAGTGAAATTGAATAATCAGTATCTGAAAAGGGAGAATGCAGGATGCAAGATGTCAAGTATAGTCCATACCTAAGGTGCGCCTGGGGCTCTAACATACCCCTTGCCCCACCTCCGCTAGCTTAATCAAGAGCTAATAGGTTATCCCGCTCGGCTGCCCACAAGGGATCGTGGTTGGAATCGTCGGCCAACCGATAGCCCGTACAGCAAAAGGGGCCACTCCAATACCAACCTCGGCCTCTTGAACAGCCTCTCCAACCAAAGGAGCACCTGTTGCGTTACCCGCACGAACTCCAGTCAGGGGGAGCATAAGGTGAGTCCTGATGAAGGTTGTGTAATTACCCTTCCCTCTGAAATAGTTAATGTCCAGTCCCACCATATACTAAATAATGGCCTCAGCTGAGAGGCTTTTAGCTATCCTCATAGATGCTAGGGGCGGCATAAGAACAACCAAGGCAGGCAAGCCCAGTGTCTGGTATACAAACTGCTCTCCCAAGAACCAGGCCCGACAAAATGGGCCCTTTAGCAAAATCCAGTATCGAGAGGTAGCCCAAGCCCCAACATATTGGTCTCTAACTCCGGCTGGCATTGTCGCCCATGGCTACCACGTGATCTGCAAGTAGAGACGGTACAAGTTGTTAGTTACTGTCAGTTGTTAGAATATGGATTAAAACAACAACAATGGAAATAAAGCAGAAATGACTACAAGTTTTAGATTACCTCGCAGGCAACCATTGTGTTGAAGTAGCGACGATAGAAGGCAACTGTCATGTCCTTACGGCTCCGGCGGCGGCACCTGCCATCATACCGCCGAAAGTATAGCACGGCCAGAGCAATCTCATCCATCAGCCCTAGAGCAAGGGCCGAAAAATAGGCTTAAACCCACAGCTACAAGAAAATATCAGCAATGTACATCAACAGTGTGTGAATAGATATTAAATAGAAAGTGCAAAGCAGAAGGCACAGTGTGTGAACAGATATTAAACAGAAAGTGCAAGGCAGAAAGCACAATGCATGAACAGATACAAGGCAAAAAATGCAAAGCAGAAAGCATAAGAAGTAAACAGAATCGAAAGTGCAGTGCATACCTCCCAGGCTCTCCAGTAACCTCTGACCTTATCTCCCTTCATACGGGAACTAGAGCTCATGTAGCCGTAGAGTGTGGCAAGGCCAGCTTCACCCCAGTCCCAAAATCGAACCCGGAACAGGGTCACAAGGGCACTCAACAAGTACAAACTTATGATGTTCCACCTGTTCGCGAACAAGGTGGTACCGAGAAGGTACATCAAGAAGCCCCGAGTGTACTGCTCTACCTCTCCCTAAGTCCCAGGTTGACTCCTGCGGAAGCACTCGAGGAACCAACTGTATCGCACCATAGCTAGCTTGTATAGGGGCAAGCTCGCTCCAAGAAAGTAAATCTAGGCTGCCTCCCACTAGCCCATGTCCATGTCGAAAGGGATCGGGTCACCTCCTACACCTAAACCTGTGATCATCGAAAAGTCATGGGGGTTCATCGTCATCTTCCCAGCGGAAGAGAAGCAGAAGGAGTTGGTGTATCCCACCACCTCTCCACTAATGCTCCAAGTAGGGCTTGGCTAGCCATGTGGCCCATGAGCCCCGTGCATAGTAAGCCAAAGCCTGCCTCATCAACAAGGTCGCAAACCCTGAGAGGGGGAGCTCGTGATACCAATCCCTGGCCATCATTGCCCCATAACCCCTACAGGAGTAAGAGTCCTCTTGTGGCAAAGAAAAAGTGAATCAGATGAAAGACAGTGATAAAAGAAGAGTCAGATGAAAGACAGTGATAAAAGAAGAGTCAGATGAAAGACAGTGTAAGACAGTCAGATAAAAGGCAGTAAAGTATAAAAATAAAGGTTGTACCTCAGTAACACCGTGCGAAAGATAGGAGTCTGACTCCCTTAGCAAAATATCCTCCAGTACGCCATCAACAAAATCATCAAAGCACATCATGCCTCTAGGCACCATGTACAGGGGTGGTAAGTGGCCGAATCAAAAGGCCTCACCTTCAATGGTGGTAACTTAGGCTCGGGTCCTAGGGCAAAGACCTCTCTACCTTCGCCTCAAGGTTAGCAACAATGTCCTCTGTTGCATCGCCAACCTCATCAGCTATAGGCTCCTCAATCTAGACAGTAGGTGGAAGCATAAGTACCTAGGGAGGGGCACCATCATGTGGGACATCGTCTGCCATTTGGAAAGTGGGTGAAAAGTTGGTGAAAATGAAAAAAAATGGAGAAAATAGGGAAAATGTCGAAAAAGTCAACCTTTTTTTTTTTTTTTTTTTTTTTTTTAGAAGTTAACCTTAGGAGAGAGAAAATGGGAGAAAAAGTCAAAATCTGAGAAAGTTCACAAAATCCAAGAAAAACTCAAGGGAAACAAACCCAAAGTGTTGACAACCCGAAAAAATCAACAAAAACAAAATCTGATCGGTTCAAAGTGAAAATGGTCAAAGAGGGTTTATGAATAAAGTTTGCATGGGACATTGGAAAATGCGTGTAAAGCGTAAATTTAGAGAGAGAAAGCACCTAGAGAGAGACGGGATGATTTTGGAGGTGTAGGTATGAGGAAATGAGGTTTGGTGATGTATTTAAAGAGACCTATGTCGAAAGGAGCAAATTGGCCCCGATTTTGCATTAGTGACCGACCATACACCATTTGTGGCCGGCTGTACAATATTAGTAGCTAGCCGATGGTTTTGTCCCCCTTTTTCCCTAACAGTGTATGAGAGGTCTTATTTTGGGTCTGGAAAGAAGGATTGAGGTATTTGAATTGGATTTGATTTCCAAGGGTCTCGAAATTGTGTTCTGGTTGTGCCGTCCCACTTCCTGCAGTTTCTTCGGTACATGAATGTGTCCCGATCTCAAGTATAAGCTAGGTGTATCCTTTTTGAGCTTTGTAAAGAGCCTTCGAGAGGTATTTGAATTGGATTTGATTTTCGAGGAGCTCAAAACTATGTTCTAGTTGTGCCGTTCCAATGCCCGCTGTACTCCGACGCACGAATGTGCTCAATTTCAAATATAAACAAGTTGTATCCTTTTGAGCATTTGGCAAAGCCTCCGGGGGGTAAGTCGAAGGTTGTCGTTGAGCATCGTTTTTGTACTTTTTGTCAATTTACATATATGATATCTTCTCTTGCATAGAACATGCTTTCAATTATCTTGCGTAGAACATGCTTTTAATTATCAATTATCTTGCATAGAACATGCTTTCGATTCTTGCATAGAACATGCTTTCAATTAACATCATGTGTCAGTAGTTTATTATCTTACATAGAACATGCATTGTCATTGTAGTGATTTTCAATCTCGTCACCTTGTACATCTATCGCACTCGTTCGCTTTGTGCATTTATCGCACTTGTTCGCCTTGTGCATCTATCGCACTCGCTCACTTTGTGCATCTATCACACGATCTCTCACTTTGTGCATCTATCACACACTCTCTCACTTTGTGCATCTATCGCACGTGTTCACTTTATGCATCAATCGCACCCTCTCACTTTGTGCATCTATCACACGCTCTCACATTGTGCATCTATCGCACACTTTTGTTACATTATGCATCTATCGTACACTTTCGCCACTGTGTGCATCTATCTCACTCATTCACTTCATGTATCTATCGCACAATCAATCTGCAGTGTGCATCTATCGCACACTCTTACTGCCTTGTGCATCTATCGCACAATCTCATACTTTTTGCATTTATTATATCATCTCAAGGTGTGCGAAGGCACGACCCTGAGCGGTTTTTCTCAACTTCTCACGTTTTCGGCGTGGTTAAAGTGTGTTTTTATTTCTTTTCGCGTGAAACGTCATTGGGCTTATTTGTAATTACCTTGTTATTGCTTATTGCATCATCTTCCATGATCACAAAGTTTCAAAAAATTATCTTCGCAAAGTAAGTGAGTCCAGCTTTCAAAGTATATTCTTTGTGTATATCATTTGCATTTTTTCCCTGAATTACGTTGGTTTGATTCCTTGAAAAGTGATACGTAGGTAGCTTTCAAGCTCAACCAATTTAATTTATGTCTTGATTGTTTGCCCAAGTCTTAGGGCCTTATCAAAATGGGTCGTCTCTAGACTTTGACATTTACTCACTTCATTTCATTACTTCGAGCTTTATTAAAGAGGGGCAACTATAAACATCCCATTTTTGACTGCCCTTGAGACTTGGGTGCCACTGATTGATTACCTAATGATGAATTTACACGCTTGTCCAAATGCTCGATTTCCTCAATAGCAAACCTCAGTTTTGAGCCTCAGAAAACTTGTGCCTTATTTTTTGACCAAAACAGTAGTTTTTCAAGCCTGACCATCTAGAGACCTGTAGACCCACTAGTGGCCTACTAGCCACAAATGGCGTACGGCCGCCCCTTTTTAGTGGCCAGTCAACCACTTGTGTAAAAACACAGATCTTTTTGCTAGCTGTGCTAGCTGTCTCCACAGATGCATGCACTGCACTAGCTGTGTCTGTATGGATATTTCTAAGATAGTCTTATATATTTCTATATATAGATGACTCCCTATCATAGTTTAGGGTTAGAAAATTTTGTGGAACAAAGTCTTGAAAAACATTTCTCTCTACATTTCTCTCTCTCCCTTTCAACTTCTATACCCTTTGCCTAGACACTCTAAACCAAACTTTGAGGGTTCTTTGCTGAGGTGTTTGAGCTTGTATTTTAGCTCTTGAGGGTGTGAAATTGGTGGATTGTAATTTAAAGGATCGCTCATCTTCAAAAGGTATACATCCTAGCTCTTTTGTACCATTTCTTTCCTATATTTTCTTACAATTTTTGGGTTGTTTTTATTACCTGTATTTGTGGGCTGAAAATTGTGGTTTATGGCCATTAAAGGTAAAGGGGTTGACCACTCTTCTTTGAACCTTGTTTTCTAGGCTTTTACCCTTATGTTTCCCACATTTTCATTATCTTTTTTTGAGCTTTTTACCATTGATTTTTAGAAATTTTTCAAAGACTAAAATGTGATTTTGAAGTCCCAAAAATGAAGGGGTTAGCCTCCCCTCCTTTGGTTTGTTTACTAGCTTAATCACTCCATTATTTTAGCTTGCTTTTGTAGATGTTTTTACCTTAATTTGTGTTGTTTTAGCCTATTGTATGACTGTTTTAAGTTGATCATGTCATTTATGCTTTGTATTGCATACTTGTAGTGTAACAGTCCTCACAGGTTTGGTGTTTTAGGCATTAGACACCAACCTATTTGAGTTGATAGCATTTATTTCAAGTTTTCCATACTTGTGTTCATCTCTGATCATCTCTATACTTCTCTCATTTCTTGGCTTCTTCTTTGCTTTGAGAGTCGTTTCAAACCGATTGTTTGTTTAAGCTTAAGATAGAGATTGTTATGCTTAATGGTTTAATCTCTTTAGAGGTTCATTACCAACGGCCTGACATCTCTCTCATGCCCAAAACAACTCTTTATTTGACACTTCTTTCCATTAGTGGACTTAATCTTCACTATTGGACTAAAAGGCTTAAAGAATTGAAAGGTAATTAAAAGAGGTATTAACATTGGAATAAAATGGAGCAAGATAATAAAATAGTTTGGGTTCAATCGGACGTTAACTGAACCCGTTGAATCTTGAAGCATTTCGTACTAACTAGTGATGAAAATGATTCGAGATTCAAAGTCAATCACTTCACTTGATCAATTCCATGATAGGGAGAGGTTCTTGTTTGTCTTTAGTTTTATTTATTGAGATTGTATCCCTTGATTTTTAGGCCATCATGCAATGAATTTGCATCGATTGATGGTTTGCGAATCAAGCCTACCCCTCCTTTGAGTTGTTTAATGACAAGGAGAAGCAGGGTGGACAGACATCTCCTGAAAATGCTCTGTTTGTGCTCTGTTTGTTATCTGTTGCAACAAGGCAGTACCCCAAACTAGTGGCTGGCCGGCTACCTTTTTCAACCAAGTAATGTCCCTTTTTCTTATAGAACAGAGCAGAGGCTGAGGCAAAACAGTGCAATTTTCTAACTTCAAAACAGAACCCTTTTGGCAACAAAATAGAGGCATTTTCGAGTGAAAACCGCCTTCATGCATAAGCATTTCTTACTTCTCGGGCTGATTAGTTAGAGTACTTAATTACTTAGCTTAATCAATTCCATAGTGTAACTACTTAGTTCTTTGTATTATTATAATTGTGTTGTAATTAATTAATTAAAGTAGCTAGTTAATTTTGTGTTGTAATTATTTTATTAGTTAAATAGTTTAGCTAATTCATTTATTCGGACCCTCTTGTGCGATGGCCAATTTGTTATAATTAGCTAGTATAGTTAATTTATTATATCTGGTTTTTAATAGCTAGTTAAGTAGCTTAAATTAGCTAGTCCATTCATTCGGACCCTCTTGTGCGAGGGCCAATATGTAATAATGTGTATGTCTGTCAACCCCACGTATTTCTCCTTTTTATTTACCCGCTTATGATGGATAGTGTAGAGCATCATATTTCGTTTAGCATTTTTCATGTATAAAGCATTAATTTGTCTTGCATGCATTAGGCTCGACGCATCATTCTAACTTACATTGTTATTTATTACTTATTTGAAAACGTGCTCAAAATGCATGCTATCAAGTTGATTCACATGTCATAACTAGTAACCGAGCTTATAAATTGTATATTGCATGTATTGCATTAGTCATTTACATAGTTAAAGCATGCATTTTTCTAACTCTTTTCTTTTGGCTTGTCTTGGAATACTAAGTGAGCACTTATTGCTTTAGCATATCGCATGCATGTAATTGTTACCATGTCAAGCATGATACCATAAGGCTAAGTGCTTAAGTGATATACCTGTTTGAATGTCTGTGGATGAAGGCTAATTGCTTAAATTAGAATAATTTGATTAATGTGTATATGAACTCACTTTTTCAAGTGGTACATATTCAAAACAATTTTCAAACAAACATGAAATCAAAGCATTCCAAATTTTGCAAATTAGTCTATACTTGTGTGCATCACCTAGTAAGTTAGCCTAATAATCGGAACAAGAGCATATAATGTAAATAAAAATCACATTATGATTAGTAGAGGCCGATCTTTGATAGGGCGAGTGGGGTGCTCAATTCATGACATTCCCCTCTCGTACCTAAGTTCCTGAGCCAAGACACTTTGGTGATGACGAATAAGTGGCCTTTGGCACGAGTCTCGGGTTTCCTAAATTTTTCAAAAACATTTGGGTGGCGACTCTGTAATCTGGCAAAACAGTCCATTTTTGACATTTTTTATTCAAAATCGATTTTCCAAAAGATTTGTCGGATTTGGACTCTTTTGTGTTTATCTATTTCACATTGCACTTGTGAGATCAGATTCAAAATCATGGGGGTTCAAACTGTAGGGCTATCGTATCCAAAAGGAGCACGAAAAGCATAGCTAGACATATGTATGCAAACAACTTTAAAAAATAAATTCCAATGTTCGATGTTATCCTATTCAATGCAAACAAAATGAGCAGTACACAAACAACTTAAAATAATAAATTCCAATGTTGAATGTTATCCTATTCAATGCAAACAAAATGGATAGTGCACAAACAACTTAAAATAATAAATTTCAATGTTCAATGTTATTCTATTCAATGCAAACATAATGGCCAATATACAAACAACTTAAAATAATAAATTCCAATGTTATCCTGTTGTAGTCTTGTTCATAAAGGGGTAAACATAAACCTTTTCAATGTTATCCTATTCCTAATGGGTTTTGCAAACAGCAACATAAATCATGGGTTTAGTCCAAGAACCAAATCCAATAGGCTCCTCAATAACATCTCTAAATGCTTTAACTCATGAGTGATACAAGCTAGGGACAAACACGTCCTTACCATGATGGAGATGATAATGAGGGCTTTGATGGTAAGGATACATGAATGTAGGGACAACATGCTGAAGTACAAAGGGCCCATTTGTGGAACAGAGGAGGCAGTCCATCCTAAATGCTCTAAATGTGGTTGTTATGGTCATAATCAAAGAACTTGCAAGGGTCTAGTGAAAGGAAAGACAAGTGGACCTTCTGGGAAATCCAATAGTAATGTAAGTATTCCATTGAATGAAAGTAAATAAACATTATGTTAATAATAAATTATTAATGTTACTAATTACAAACTTCTTTTGCAAACATTCATGGGCTTTAGGACAGCTGCATTGTTTGGGGAAGAAGGGAGCAACCACGCACAAGCTGATGGTTGTCAATATAGGAAGAGGCCAGCAGTAGTAAATGGTGTTGAAGAATCAACTGATGGGCAACCAAGGAAGATGACAAAATCAACAGCAACAAACATTGGCAACAAGCAAGCAATGGGCAGCCAGTGTAGTGTGAACAAATGGTTTTGAACACTTTTGTAATTAAAATAAGGTTTTTGCAATATTCATGGGGTTTTGGAATGTTCATGGTTTATCTTACCTTACTCACCACTTTTATAATTAAAATAGGCTTTTGGAACAATTATGTTGTACATATGAGTTATGAAACCTTAAACAATGTTTGTATGGTTATTATCCTTCAATGGTTCAAACCCCAATGTTTGGTTGGCTTGAATTATGTTCTAAGTTCATTCATGAAAATAACAGGTTCTTATGCTTATATCAAACCAGGTTTCATATGCTTCATTGATTGGCTTGCTTTGTTGTGGTTTTTATGCTTATGTCAAACCAGGTTTTATATGCTTGTATGGTTATCAATTTTGACCATGCTTGTGAGGTTATTATCATTGTACATGAATGTAGGGATAGCATGCTGAAGCTAGGGACAAACTATTACAAAACCATTGCACCATTACAAAACAAAACCATTTCACCAATTGATAACAAAACTATTGCAATTACAAAACAAAAACACTTCACAAACTGTTTCAAATCAAACATTTTATTTACATTTGACCATTACAAAACAACAGGAATGCACAAAGCATTTCCCCATTACAAACCAAACACAATTGACATTGCCATTGTTCAACAAAAGCATTACCATTACAAAACACATTGTGGAAGTAATGTACCTAGCCAAAACATATATTATCAATTACATAGCGAGCCTAAACACTATTTTGGAGTACAAATAGTCCATTCATAAGCAATGTAGCAATCAAGGCAATGACAAGCCACTTCTGTCGTGCACGATAACGTTGAACAACATCCTCTAATTGTTCAACCTCATTGACACATTCTTCTAGTGCTGTAACCTTATCCACCAACTTCGACAACACTTGTCTACCAGGAGCACATGTAGGTGGGTCGTACTAGAAAAAGTAACCACAAGCCCTATTTTTCTATATCTTCTTCAAATTGAACATATTACTTTATTCTCAATTTTCTATAAATACCAAAAAATTGCTAATTGGCTTTACTAGAAACTTGTATACACTTACTTCATAATTAAGACAACCCAAAAACCTCCTAGCAGGATTAGTATGAGTCCACGAAGTTCTTATCTTCGCTCTTAACCCACAGCCACAATGAGTCAACTCACCCCAATTGTTCCCACCCCAACCATTACCTTTACTCATTTTTGTCTTTCACTTTGATGGAATAGAAAATAGTTTGGACAACTATGGAAAGACAAAAAAAGTCAACAATGCAGACAAAAACAAAGTCAACAATTGAGAGAAAATGAAGGTCAACAATGGAGAAAAAAGAAAGGGAAATCGTATAAAACAACCAAAAACGAACCCATTTCTTACCTCTGTCTCAGAGACCAACACTTTTTGTAAAATCGACTATGAAATTGCTATCTTCCTTCGATGTGTGGCTTCAATCGCGAGTTGAATCACCAAGTGGGTTACATGGAGCTGTAAATCGCAATGGAAGGATGTCTTTTGCCCTAAATCGTGAAGATTAGGGCAATTTTGGCGCCCAAATCATTATTCCGTTAACTACTAGAGACGGAGATGGGTGGGGGGATCGGATTGCAACACGAGTGGAATGGTGGAGTACAAATTGTCACAATTTGAAACCTGAGATTTAATTTGAAAAATGCGCTAAACCCTGAGATTTTTTGTGAAATTTCTAAACCCCCCCCCTAAAAAAAAAACAACTGGTAGGCCTTCCAAACATAGAGTTAGGGACCCAGATGAACTTAAGAATCCATACAAGTTACAGAGGAGGCAGTCCATCCTAAAATGCTCTAAATGTGGTTGTTATGGTCATAATCAAAGAACTTGCAAGGATCTAGTGAAAGGAAAGACAAGTGAACCTTCTGGGAAATCCAATAGTAATGTAAGTATTCCATTGAATGAAAGTAAATAAACATTATGTTAGTAATAAATTATTAATGTTACTAATTACAAACTTCTTTTGCAAACATTCATAGGCTTTAGGACAGCTACATTATTTGGAGAAGAGGGGAGCAGCCAAGCACAAGCTGATGGTTGTCAATATAGGAAGAGGCCAGCAGCAGTAAGTGGTGTTGAAGAATCAACTAATGGGCAACCAAGGAAGATGACAAAATCAACAGCAACAAACATTGGCAACAAGCAAGCAATGGGCAGCCAGTGTAGTGTGAACAAGTGGTTTTGAACACTTTTGTAATTAAAATAGGGTTTTTTGCAATATTGATGGGGTTTTTGGAATGTTCATGGTTTATCTTACCTTACTCACCACTTTTATAATTAAAATAGGCTTTTGGAACAATTATGTTGTACATATGAGTTATGAAACCTTAAACAATGTTTGTATGGTTATTATCCTTCAATGGTTCAAACCCCAATGTTTGGTTGGCTTGAATTATGTTCTAAGTTCATTCATGAAAATAACAGGTTCTTATGCTTATGTCAAACCAAGTTTCATATACTTCATTAGTTGGTTTGCTTTGTTGTGGTTGTTATGCTTATGTCAAACTAGGTTTTATATGCTTGTATGGTTATCAATTTTGACCATGCTTGTGAGGTTATTATCATTGTACATGAATGTAGGGACAGCATGCTGAAGCTAAGGACAAACTATTACAAAACCATTGTACCATTACAAAACAAAACCATTTCACCAATTGATAACAAAACCATTGCAATTACAAAACAAAAACATTTCACAAACCATTTCAAATCAAACATTTTATTTACATTTGACCATTACAAAACAACAGGAATGCACAAAGCATTTCCCCATTACAAACCAAACACAATTGACATTGCCATTGTTCAACAAAAGCATTGCCATTACAAAACATATTGTGGAAGTAATGTACCCAACCAAAACACATATTATCAATTACATAACGAGCCTAAACACTATTTTGGAGTACAAATAGTCCATTCATAAGCAATGTAGCAATCAAGGCAATGACAAGCCACTTCTGTCGTGCACAATAACGTTGAACAACATTCTCTAATTGTGCAACCTCATTGACACATTCTTCTAGTGCTGTAACCTTATCCACCAACTTCGGCAACACTTGTCTACCAGGAGCACATATAGGTGGGTCATACTAGAAAAAGTAACCACAAGCCCCATTTTTCTATAATTGTAATCAAACCTAAACAAATGAGCAATTATTTTTGGGTGAATCTTCCATACAGTTATTATCTTCTTCAAATTGAACATATTACTTTATTCTCAATTTTCTATAAATACTAAAAAATTGCTAATTGACTTTACTAGAAACTTGTACACTTACTTCATAATTAAGACAACCCAAAAACCTCATAGCAGGATTAGTATGAGTCCACGAAGTTCTTATCTTCGCTCTTAACCCACAGCTGCAACGAGTCAACTCACCCCAATTGTTCCCACCCCAACTATTACCTTTACTCATTTTTGTCTTTCACTTTGATGGAATAGAAAATAGTTTGGACAACTATGAAAAGACAACAAAAGTCAACAATGCAGACAAAAACAAAGTCAACAATTGAGAGAAAATGAAGGTCAACAATGGAGACAAAAAGAAGGTCAACAATGGAGAAAAAAGAAAGGAAAAATCGTATAAAACAACCAAAAACAAACCCATTTCTTACCTCTGTCTTAGAGATCAACGCTTTTTGTAAAATCAACTATGAAATTGCTATCTTCCTTCAATGTGTGGCTTCAATCGCGGGTTGAATCACCAGGTGGGTTACATGGAGCTGTAAATCGCAATGGAAGGTTGTCTTTTGCCCTAAATCGTGAAGATTATGGCAATTTTGGCGCCTAAATCATTATTCCGTTAACTACTAGAGATGGAGATGGATGGGGAGATCGAATTGCAACACGGGTGGAATGGTGGAGTACAAATTATCACAATTTGAAACCTGAGATTTAATTTGAAAAATGTCCTAAACCTTGAGATTTTTTGTGAAATTTACAAACCACCCCCCCCCCTCCCCCCGCGCGGGGCGCGAGAATAAAAAACAAAAAGCCAAAAAGCCAAAAAAAAAAACCCTTAATTTGCATGTATATATACTACTACGTATGTGTAATAATAATCATCCAAAGGGGGTTTTAGTAATTTCACCCTCTGAAAAAGTTCTCCATTATGTAGTTACAAAAGCTCTGCAAAGGAAACATCTGAAAAAAAAAAAAAAAGCTCTGCAAAGCTACTCCTGCCCTCTCTCTCTCTCTCTCTCTCTCTGTTTTCTTGCATTTCTTGCATTTCAATCATGAGTGAGAAGCGGAGCAAAAGGAAGAAAAACCCATCAACAATGGCCACCTTTAAAACCACTACAACAGCTCGCAAAAGAACCATAACCAGAAGGCAACAACATATAGAAGATATACGGAAGCACAAGTTCTCAATCGGAGAAGAACAACCTCCAAACCCATTAACCAAGGACCTCCACCACGCCGTCACCAATCTCTCCGCCGAGCTCTACACCAAAGACCTCCATTTCCTCATGGAACTCATTCAGGCCAGTCCTCTATATGTACACACACACACACAAGCTTTTATAGGGTTTATGCACAATTTGCTCTGTTTTCATCGATTTGGGTTTTTTTTTTTTTTTTTTTTGGGCAGAATGCGGAAGACAATGAGTACTTGCCTGGGGTTGAACCAACGCTGGAGTTTGTGGTTACTAGTGTGGACATAACTGGGTTTGGTGCTCCAGCGACTCTCTTGGTTTTTAACAATGAGATTGGGTTCTCTGCGAAGAATATGGAGTCTATTTGCAGTGTTGGTCGGTCCACTAAGAAGGGTCTCAGGGACAAAGGCTTTATTGGTGAAAAAGGTTTGATAAGCTGAGAGCTTTTGATCCCTTGTTTATTGTCCGTGTTTCTTTTTGTTTCATTAATTTCTAGGTTCTGTTACCCTCGGTTTGTTACTATTCTGTTTGGTTGATCAGAAAAGAAAACCAAAGAAAAGAGAAAAACTTAAAAAGAAATAAAGTTTGGGACTCATTTTTCTTTTGGGGAAAAATAAATTAGAAAACATGTCCTGTGGTAACCAAAAGCGGAATAGTAAAGATTCGTGGAGTTCTCTTCATTTTTTTCTACCAAACAGATAATTGAATCTGTTCACCTGGTGTTTTGATCATTGACCATCTGACAATGTTGGCATTGGCAGTATATTAGTGGCTTCTGGCCAGGAGGCGTCATTTGCGTATAAAGTTGTGGGTCAAAATCCTTAATTAATACATCATCCAATTTCTTTTTTTTTTTTTTTTTTTTTTTTTTTGGGGTATGTTGAATGTTTGATAGTTTGTGTGAAAGTTCCATGAGGCGGCTCTTACAGGCACCAAGTATGTTCCCAACTAATTACCTTGTCAGATCCTGCCTGTCACTGTAAATCATCTAATTGGTGCTCAATTTTGAAAATGCCCTTATGCTAGTTTTCTGATACATACCTCTCTCTCTGAAATTACTACCTATTCTGATTTTTCTGCCATTGATATACTGAATGGGACTTGTTAAATGTTGGGTCCTGAACCTTTATTTGATGCAGAATTGGCCAATCGGACCCTTTTTCTATAAGTTTCTAAACCTATTGAATTTTTGGATCACAGTCTTTATCAGCGTTGTTGTATTTGTAGTCAGAGTTATGTGTATTGTGTGCTCTTCAACAGTCTGACATTTGTGTTAAATATGAGAAGAATGCACCCGCTCTGCTACAAGTGAATACTTCTTAGGCATAGTTCTCTATATTTTCGTCTTCAAGATCCTCACACTACAATTATAAATTGCTCTTTATCAACTCTTCCTTTTCTTTTTTCCCCTTTTTTTTTTTTGCAGGAATTGGATTTAAGAGTGTGTTTCTTGTCACTGCACGGCCTCACATATTTAGCAATGGCTACCAAGTCAGATTCAACGAGATGCCCAACATAGATTGTGGTGTTGGCTATGTTGTGCCAGAGTGGATTGATGATAAACCAACTGTTTCAGATATTCAACAAATTTATGGAAACAGGAAGGTCCTTCCAAAAACAACTATCATCCTTCCTCTAAAACCTGAGAAAGTGGCAGCTGTGAGAAAACAGCTCTCTGAGGTTCACCCTGAAGTTCTGCTCTTCTTATGCAAGATAAAACAACTCTCAATCCAAGAACACAATGGTGAATCCCCTGCAATGGACCCAGTCTCTGCCATATCTATCTCCAGTGAAACTAATCTCACTTCATCTACGAGCCAAGGGGCAGATTCCCGCATAGTTAATCTTTCTGTTGAAGGAACAGATTTTGATAAGGCTACCTGTTGCTACTATATATGGAGACAAACATTCCCTGTGAATTCCAAAAGTCAGGTGAGTGGAAGGAAGGATATAAAGGACTGGGTGATATCTCTGGCTTTCCCATCTGGGGATAGACTGAAGAGAGGGGCGTCTTCTGTTGGGATATTTGCTTTCCTGCCAACTGCTATGGTTACCAACTACCCATTCATAGTGCAGGCAGATTTCAAGCTTGCATCTTCAAGAGAGACCATACTCTTGGATAACAAGTGGAATTTGGGAATCTTAGACCTCGTACCTTCGTGTTTTGTCAATGCTCTTATGACTTGTATGAAGTCAGCAAAAGCTTGCCGTTTGTTTTCCACTCCTCGATTTCTTGAATTCTTGCCAACAGAAGAATCTCCTATTAAGGAGCTTGAAATGGTGAGGCAATCCATCAGAACCATGGTTCAGGCAGAACGCATTCTTCCTTGTGAATCTTTTTTGGATGAACAAGAGACTTTCTGTCAGCCAACGAAAGGAATAAGGATCTTGCCTGAGTTCAGAAAAATTTTAGTTCACCTTAAGGAATGTGGTGCCCCGTTGAATGAAATATCTTCTACAGGGAGGTTTGTCTTACATGCTTCACTGGATCATAAAGAATATGATGGAATTCTTGATTTTCTTGGAGTGCCATCTGTGAGCAAAAACTATTGTTGGTATGGGAGATTCATCCGAGACTGCAATATTATGTCAGAAGTTCCCATGGATGTATACATGGAGCTTCTTTGCTTCTTTGCTGACAACTGTAGAATCATTCCATCTAGACATCTCAACAATGCACCACTTCTCAAGTATGTTGCTTTGAATGGGGAGGTGAGGTCATGTAGTATTTCCCAAGTCAAAAAGGAAGCAATAAAGATGCATTTGATCTTGGAGGCTCAAAAACATGCCTGGATAAATAAATGGAATGTAGAGATGGGATGCCCTAATAATCTCTTTTTCTTGCCCAATGCCACAGTTACTGCTCTTGCAGGGCATGAGAGACATTATTTTTTGAGGCGGTGGTTGGTTAAGATGGGTGTGATTGTCACTTCTGTTTCTCAGTACTGTTTGGCACTTGCAAAATTTGCAGCAGAGAAAAAGGATCCAAAAATTGCAGTTTCACTATCTCATCTTGTTTATCATTCTAAATTGAAGTACTACATAGGAATGTACGAGGTTTTTGACATTTTTCGTTCACTGCCAATTGTTGATAGATCTGGCAAAGTACGTACACGGACTAAAACTCTTGTGCCTGCTTCTGGTAGCAATTGGGAGAAGCTATTTGGCTCTGAGAATCCATTTGCAGAACAGTCTATCAAGGTGAAAACTGAAATAGGTGAATCTGAATTTGTTGATGAGTATGTTGAATTGGGGGAGGTCTATAGTAAAGCTGCTAACTTTGCTGGCGAATCTGCAACGAAGGAGAAATTCTTGGACTTCCTTGCAAATCATACCGGAGCTTTAGACTTGCCATATATACCACCTCCAAATACAGCATTGCAAGTTGCTTACACTCAATTAACAAGTGACCAGGCTATCCTATTGCTAGATTGGGTTCATATTATGATAACTAAAGGGTATAATATGCCTCCAAGGTTCATTGAAAGCATACGGAATGGGAAATGGGTAAAAACACACACAGGTTTTAGTCCTCCGACCCATTGTTTGCTTTGCAACGAAACAGAGGAATCTACCCTCTTGGAGATGGGAGACATTCACCAACTTTTCCCAATTATTGATCAAGAGTTCTACATGGGTAAAATTACAAAATTTAAAGAAGAGCTGGAATTGATTGGGGTACAGATTGGTTCTGAGAATATGTATCAGCTAATTATCAAACTTCTAGAAGCCGATGCTTTGTCTTCAATGGGCAGAGAATGGGCAATTTTTCTGTTAAAATTTGTTAGACACTCAAAGGTAAACCATATGCTCAATCAAAACTTCCTGAAAGCTGTAAGAGAAGGGAAATGGCTAAAAACAAATTGTGGTTACAACACTCCTGTTGGATCCATTTTTCTGATTTCTGATGCTGAAGCTATTTTACAAATCACAAGCCTTCCTGTCATTGATCAAGCATTCTATGAGGGCCAGATGGACTGTTTTGCTGATGAACTTAACTTGTTGGGAGTTGTGGTTGATCGAGAAGGTGTTTTCAGATTAATACTAGACAATTTTCAATTTCCAGAAGAGCTTTCTACCTTGACTAGGGACAGCATTTTTCTGATACTTGATTGTATCAGGCATTTGGGACCTGCAGCTTTTGGTGTGTTGCAAAAAATTAGGGACCTACCTTGGATGAAAACTAGTTCTGGCTTTAAATGCCCAACAGAAACCCTTCTTCCCAATCACAAATGGGGTCATTTGTTGAGTGTCGTTCCATTACCCATCATCGATGAAACTCACTATGGAATTGAACTGAAATTATACAAAGCAGAGTTGAAAGCAATAGGGGTGGCCGTTGATCTTGATGGAGTATTTAAGATGCTTTCTGATCAATTTAAGTTTTCACTATCTTCAGGCAGATTAACCAATGTCCATGTAATCTCAACACTAAATTGTATGAAGTGCATGGGCAAGAAAAAGCCATCACAGTTGTTTGAGTTGAGAAGCTGCTTGATGGGGGACAAGTGGTTGAAAACTTCACATGGCTACAAGTACACGTCAGAATCTGTTTTATTTGATTCAAAGTGGGGAACAATTGCACAGTTTGTCAATCTCCCTCTTATTGATGAGTCCTTCTATGGCAATGACATTTACTTGTACAAAGATCAACTAAAGATGCTTGGTGTTGTGGTTGATTTTAGTGAAGGAGCTCATTTTGTAGCACGAGGTCTGTGTTTGCCAAAAGAACCTGCATTGTTAACAGCTGGTAGCGCACTCTCACTGTTGCAATGTGTCAAGTCTCTGAGAATGAACTCATCCGGCTTGTTTTTACTCAAAGATTTGGTCGACAAACTTAGGGGAAGCAAATGGATGAAAACCCACGTAGGCTATAGATATCCAGAGGAATCCCTCCTATTTGATCCAGAATGGACATGTTACCTTGAAAAATTTGATGCACCCTTCATTGATGAATGCTTCTACAAAAATTTCCCTTCTCTATCTATGGAAGACCTGAAAGCTGTAGGTGTCAAAGTAGATATCGAGGAAGCTTGCAAACTCATTTCCCGGATTCTCAACTCACATACTCAAACTTGTGTGATAATGAGAATATACAAGTTCCTCAATAGGTTCAAATGGATTCAAAGGGTACCCGACCCTAGCCTTCAAATATGGATTCCCGATCAACTTGATCACAGTTGTGGAACATGGGTGAATTCTCGCAACTGTGTGATCCATGATAGAGACAACCTTTTTGGCTCACGGTTGCATGCTCTTGACAAGTATTATGAAACTGAATTGTCGTCTTTTCTCAGAGTGGCTTTCAGAGTTGCAGAATTTCCTTGTCTTGGTGATTATGTGAAGTTATGGAATCACTGGGTGAGCAGTCATCATGAAATGAGTCAAGCAGAGTGCAGTTCCTTCTGGAAGTACATATCAGAAAATTGGAACTCGGTCACTGAGGAGATTCTTAAAACAAGCATAACTATGCTTCCTGCCTGCTGTCCTTGTGGGGAGACTATCCAAATCCGACTGATGCAGAAGAATGAAATACTTATCCCAGATGATTTGCAGCTCAAAAGGTTGTTCGCAAATTCAAGTGTGAAGCCAATATTCACATGGTATCCACAGTCTGACTCGTCATCTCTCTCTCTGAGCAAACTGTCTGAAATTTACTCTTCCCTTGGAGTTAGAAAACTTTCCAAGTCTGTACAATTCAATTGGAATTGCCCTTCATCAGTCAGTAATAAATTTGAGGAGGTGGATTCGAAAAATTGTTTAATTGGAAAAGGCTTGATCAAAATTGTTCTGGGTTTTCTTGCCAGTCCTCAGGTAAACATGACAGCAGAGGAAAGGAACAAGATTGCAAGCACGCTTCTCGATATTTCAGTGGTTTTGGCAGGGGAACCACTTGAAGTTAGTTACAGATTACAGGTACCTTCACTGGACAATCCATTGAGTGCTAAAACTAGAAGATTGGTGCTGTGGGATAAAAGTTCAAATAGACTTATAGTCTACAACTCATGCCTGAAACACCTAAAGAACAATATAGAGTTTGTTATTGACTTTGCCTTGGCAGTCTCAGAAGGCCTGTTACCAAACAGAGCTGATGATGTGGACAGGCTTTGCAAGATAATTCAGACAGGTTTGGCATTTGAGTTCAAGGAAGATGCTGTGGACTTCCTGCTGATGAGAGAGAATTTAGAGTTGTCGGCGACAGACACAGATTTTCTCAGTGTTGCATTCCACATGCCCTAGTGAGTCATCTTCTCCCTTACAAAGTGCAGGAAACAAAGCTACATGTAAAGCGTACCTTTGCTAAGAGGCAAACAATAGATACATTTTTGTTGTTTGTTGAGTGTGTTTGTATGGCAGCTTCTCATGCTTGTAACTGGTGACTGCCTTCCTCTGTTTTATTGTGGCAGAGCTTCTTAACAATGATTTTTAAGTCAAAGTTAGGAATTTTTAGCTCTCTAACATTTGTGTCTGTAAAATTATGTTTAGATCATGAATTTGAAAATAGAAAAGAAAATTTTAAAAAATTAATAATAATAAAGAAAACAAAATGAAATGAAATGAAATATAAGAACAAAATGAAGTGAAAGAATTAAAAATAATGGAGAAAAACAATACAGAAGTACTTTGAATTTTTTTTAACAAAACCTTGAAAATGTTTAAATTTTAAATTATTAATATTTATAAGATTTACCATTAATTTGTAATAATTTTTTTGAAAATATCACTGATGTGATGTTTCCCCCCCCCCCCCCCAAAAGAAAAGAAAAAAATAGAATAGAATGTTGACTGTCATGTATTTGATCATGAATACAGATAGTACTGGAACACTAGATTTTAATATATATATACTAGTCTATCATCCGTGCTATGCACAGGATAATTATAAATATTTATTTTTATTTTTATTTTTTTAATATATAAATTAAATACATGGAATTTAACCGAAGAGTTTAAAAGAATTTAATAAGTGTTTATTTATTTATTTAAGAGGCATTTACACAATAATTACATAATATATAAATTAAATACATGTAGTTTGACCGAGGAGTTTGAAAGAATTTAATAAGTGTTTATTTATTTATTTAAGAGGCATTTATACAATAATTATATGGGTCTCTTGGGGATGCAAAAAGTAAAAAAATTAAGATTTCGTTTATTGCGTTATTCATTTAATAAGTGTAATTATTATAAATTAAGTGTTTATTGTAATCAATAGTGTAATTATTACAATCTTTGAATTTATTGTAATTAATAGTGTAATTATTACAATCTTTGAACCAATCACCAATCACCAAGTCAATTTTTTTTTTAAAAAAAATTAAAAAATCAGAAAATTAAGAATGACATGTTGGAGGTTCCACAAGCCTTGGGTTTTAAAAGACCCTTTTCCTTAATATATAGATATATATTAAAAATTCAAATATAAATTTTTAATGCTTCCTAAAAAGTGATTTGTTTTGGAAAATTTTCTCAAAAATAGTTTTTGAAAATAATTTGCCAAACAAGCTTTCTATGTTTACTAAAAAAATAAAAAAATTACACAACCAAATAAGCTTGTGTTCGTTTAAGGATTTGAGAAAGTTGTGGGGAAGAAAAAAAAAATTTCCCTGCCTTTGGTCTTTCCCTTCACAAACCCCCCAATGCAAACACAGCCGTAGCGTTAGGGTACATAAAAGAAGAACGTAAAAATGGAAAATAAACAGACTGTCTTCATTCTGGGAAAGAACACAACATTTAACAGATAATCTTCACCATGGAAAGAGAGCATGTACACAACACTTGGCATATTGAATTACTCAAAAACCAAAAAGAAGGGGAAAAAAAAAACAAACAAAAACAAGCAAACCAACAAAATCAAAAAACAATTCCACAAAGCCTACTTCAGCTCAACAATCCAATCCATCTTGTCCTCTGTAAGCCCCATCTGTAACCCAGTAAGTGCAGAATATAGTTGCTGTGACACAACACCAACTCCATTGTTTCCATAAGATATCCTGAAAAATATAATAAACGGAGATAGATTGAGCATTCTAAAACCAAAATAAAGAACCAATCTTTGCCATTGCATTTCAGTGTAGGAGTACAATGATCTACCCACCTGGTTCCCATAAAATACATTACATTCTTCTTTGGCTATTCCCGAAAGATGCCACTCACGTTACCATATGTGAATTAAATTTCATGCCCAAAAGATCACTATACTTTGTTTGTTGAGCCAACTAATATCTAACTTTAAATTTTATTATTTAATGATGCTAATCATATTAAACAATAAAAAAAAATTATAATGTCTTTTTTTTGGGTAGTAGAATGTAAAATAACATACCAAATTTAAATTAACCCTACCAAGAAAAATCACAACAGAATTAGTTTACAACAGGACTATTTTAGCAGAATGGTATAATAACGTAGTCAGTTTATATTAACCCGACCAAGAAAAAGCTTATATTACTTGATGACTAACATCATAATAAGTAAGTTTACAACTTAAAATGAAACTAGGCAAATGCAAGGAATAGCTGAAAATTTGTTAAAATTATATAAGAAAATCTGTTCAGTAATCAAAAAAGCAATAGTTTGTACTTAATGTTATTTAATAAATTCAAGTTGGAGGATGTGATATCTTAACCAAGATCCATTGCATATAAAAATGACCAAGATCCATTGCATATAAAAATGACCAAGATCCAAGTGGTCGGGAGCCTGCTTGGCCTCCTCATCAGCGGAGGTTCAAACCCCATTAGGCCCATCCCACACACCAAGTTCTTTGCATTCACTTGAATTGACTTAGGTGACTTCACATTTTATCATAAGTTCACACTCTTCCCCTCAAAGTTTTTCCCCCTTCATTTGCTTGACAACTAGGTAAAAAAATAAAGGAATTTATATTTTCACATATTGAGGTTGGAAATATTCAACTTGACATTTCATGTCTACACTTTCTCAAAGCAAACTGTAAAATTTTCGATAGTTAAGCACAACTTCAAACAGTGTCCCTGTGGATGCTTCAGTGTGTTTCAACAAACCCCCCAAACCCCCGGGCCACGAAAATCCAAGTAATGGCATTTTCACCAATTAATAATTGCTTCCAATGCATCCTCGGAAAATTTCATATGAAAAACTAAAAATGCAAAATCAGAATAACATTTTACCTTTTACCAAGATAAGTTATGCTGCCCACCGGTGATATAACAACAGCTGTTCCCGTACAAAAAACTTCATCAGCATCAAGTAATTCATCCACTGCTACAAGCCGTTCCTCAACCTACACATGACCATATCAGCGTAAGGAAAAAAATTAAGTGAGAAGTCATTTGCACACTGAGGCTACTAATCTTTGGAACTAAAGGACTGCAACGGCCCAAAAGAGAAAAACAGACACATCACTGATTCAAAACCTTGATCAAGTGATTAAACCCAGCCATTTTCATCAGAAAATAATATATGCTATTATACAATTCAACCAAACAAGAAGCGCCTGAAGTTAAATATATGTAAATAGTGATTCAAATATACATATGCCATATCATAGTCTTTCTAGAGACCCTAATCATGAGGAATGGGCTCCACACCTCATTTTTTTTAATTGTAAAAATTAAGCAAATTCTTAAAAACCCAAAGCAGAAATAATGGGATCAAAAGACGAATTTCATAAGCATCATCATTTCTTTTGTTTCACTTTGAAAAAATATATGGTTTCACACTTTGTTTCCCATAGTTCTTTTGATGGGATATTAATAAAATTAAGCCTTTTGGATTATTTACTAAATATATTTCTCATAATGTAAGACAATAACAAATGTTGACTCTTATGCCATTTTTTTTTTTTTATCTGATTGTGCGTGCTTTTGTTTGATATAATTGCTTATTTTTACAATAAAAAATGACCTTTTAAATAAATATATAAAAGTGTAATTATTATTTAATGGGAAGGATAAAAATAGAATAAATCATACCATTATGAAAACTCAAATTTTTTGCAACAAGTTATCAAAAATAGAACACAGCTGTCTATATTGAAATTTAATACAACTTAATGGTAATCTTGCAGAAAAAGTAGTACTTATTGGTAGTTTTCCCAAAATTTAATCCTCATACTAAAGTCCAGACCAAAAGCTAAGTGGATTGCTGACAAGGGCTAGTTCTGCCTAGGGAGCTAAAAAACAAGGCAAAAGCCTGGTGTTTGAAAAGGGGCGGGGCCTAAAATTGGCACCCCTCCGTATTCCATGAACTCATAACACTGAGAGATAACTAACATTATTTTTGGGTAGAAACGGTGACATGGATAAAGATAAGTCTGACAATTAAAGTAAATCAAAGGTGCATTTGTCTAATATCACCTATCTATCAATAATTCATGGCTGTACATAAGTACCTGGAATCCTTGGCTTCGAGCAACATCAATTATACTCTTTCGTGTAATGCCAGGTAGGATGGTCCCTTTTATAGTAGGGGTAGAGATGACATTATCCTATGAGACAGAATAATTTAAAAATTAAAATCTCACTTCTAGTCTAGATAGATAAAAGAAATAATTGCACTGTAAAGACAACAATTGCATGGTATAAAACCTCGTTACTATTTTCGGTCAAAACTTCTAATTCAGGAAATTATGCCAGAGTCCAACATGTGATTGAAATTGAGCAATCATGGCATCATAAAACCATCTACCTCATAAAATCAAAGGACACAAGAAACCCCATCTTCCAATCACGGCATCATAAAACCATCTACCTCATAAAATCAAAGGACACAAGAAACCCCATCTTCCACCAAATGGTCATGCATCAAATTTTTGTATGACCACATTGACAAAACACTCACAAAGAAAGAGAACGAAATGATGCTCAAAAGCTTGAACTACAGTGACTGAAAAAAGGAGGTTCACCAGAATAATATATATAAAGGCACCAGACAGTAGCTGGTTCAGTAATCAATTTACCTTAACAACAAAAACATTACAAGAGGAAACCTCTTCCAGATATCTCTTGTGAACACAATCAAGGTACAGAACGTCTGTATAACCTTTAGCTTTTGCAACAGTTTGAGCCTTTAATACCTACAAATCATGATCAGAAAGATGAAAAAGATATGTTAGCAACTCCAAAATATAGTCCAAAAATGAAATCTTGAAGGTGGTCTTCCTTGATATAAATATTAACCATAGCTTATTTTTCCCGATGTTCCACTAGATATTCGTTGGAGAACATAATATCGCCCAAAAAAACAGCATTTAGACAAGAAAATAAGAATGCACACTGACAAACCAGTGCATCAGTAAACAAAAACTGGAAGGCTAGCTTACCGAAGCATAGTTTCCTATAGTCTTTACACCTCCGGTACCACCAGGGGTTGCTCGATGCACTTCATTCTCAACAACCAAATTTATTGGTGCGAGACCTTCCTGCAAGTAGATAATAGATACACAAACATTGAAAGATCTCTGAACAAGATATATGCGAAAGAAATTGTAAGAAACAAACATATATATACATAGCAAAGAAAAAGATATATCAAAAATTACCAAATGTAGGGAACTCTATATTAAAAAGGCCAAAAGATCAGATATGATCATGAAAGCCAAAAATAAATGCAAGAACTCACACAAATGATTTTTAGGTTAAATCAACCATCACAAATTAAAAAAATCACTTCTCTCGTTAGAACAGCCTAAAGCATACACCAAATAGAAGGTTTGATGATTCAATTACATTGAACTAAAAAATTAAAAAAACTCTAACAATTCATGGTAAAAATAAATATATATATATATATATATAAACTAAATTTGAAAGTATAGGTGGTGTTTGGGAAGTTTGTGTGTTGGGTTTTTTTTTATTTTTTACACTAAAAGACAAACTTTTTGCAAAACCAAAAAAAACAAATCCAAACAAAATATCACATCCAACCCTATAATCATTTCACTTTTTCTCTCACAAACATCACATCCAACCACAAAAAACTCAATTATCTTCCCAAACACCAAAAAAAATTTATCCAATAATATCCTACAACTAAAAAAACCTACATAAAAACCCACTTCCCAAACACCCACTAAGTGACCACAACTAGTTTAGAAGCAGATGGCACATTAGTGAAACACCACAATCAATCAAGCATATCTGAGAGAAAGGAAAACCCATCATCCACTCAGAGTATGTGTTGTTTATCAACAAAATGCACTCTAAGATGGTCATGAAAAAGTCAATAAAATGGTAAAGAAACAATTTTTATCTGACAAAGAAACCTGCACTCAATTGCAAAAGGCACAGAACAGAAAAGCAACAAACCTTGAAATAGTTTCCAACAGGTGAAACATAAATCAGAAAGGTGTACTCAGGAGATGGTGCAAGACCAAGAACAGCTCCACTCCCCATAAGCAATGGCCTTATATATAAGGAACCTTTACCAGGAGGGGGAATCTGAAATAATCCAAATAACTTACTAGTTTAACAAGTACTAGTAAATAGCAATAAATTTTCACAAAGCAAAATTAAAGTTGCACATTACCCATCGTTTATTTGCTAAAACAGTGGCCTTTACAGCATCCACAAACTGCTCAACTGTTGGTGAAGGCATGCACATACGCTCTGCACCCATCGTTAACCGCAATGCATTTTCCTCGGGACGAAACAATAAAATATTACCATCTTGTTTCCTGTAGGCTTTCAAACCTTCAAATAATCCCTACACACAAATGGAAAAGAAAATTAAATTACAATAGATGAAACTAAAACAATAACCAAGTAAAACAATAAAGCTAAAATAAAATAAGTCTAGGAGCAACTGTATGATGTTCCAACAGCATATGACATTTCATAGAATTAGTAAACCAAGAATTTGATAAGGTTTTCCATTAGAATTCAAAGCAATGACTGAAGCAAGAACAGTATAGTATTGAGTAACATGACAATCAATCAAAATTCTAGCCAAGATTAATTATAATCCTGGCCGTACATTCTCATAAGAAAAAAACAAAGAAATAACTTGCTACCTCAAGAATCATAATTACAGGAGCATGTTTATAGAAAAACTGCTCCTGCATTGTACGTATTTATTCAAATTTCTCAAATCACCAATGAAGGAACAGAAGGAAGACAAAATAGAAACAGGAAACCTGTTACAGGATGGCATTCACCATAATCACAAGACAAAAGAGCATGTTGCACTTTTTGAAAGAAATGAAATGTAGATTATGTGATATGGGGATTTAGTAAACCCACAGTGAAATTTCTAAATTCCATTTTAAAGACAAATAAAGTGGGTGCGGTGGATGCATCCACTCACTCACCATGACATTAACATGCAAACAAATGAAGTAACACTATATGAAAGAAAATAGTTGCCCCAAAAACCACATCAACTCATTGATAAGTATCACTAGAAAATTCCATGACGTGAGCCAAAGAAGAAAGAAAATCTAATTACAACAGATACAAAATAGAAAGGGGAACGAAATCCCGGAGAAGTGACCAAAAAGAAAAAAGCAAAGTATGTACCATGAAAATATTTCAGATTACTAGTTTATATCACCAAAGAATACCAGCACCACGTCAAGGTTTAAAAACTAACCTGCCCGTAATTTAAGACTCCAGCAGATGGGCTCAACTCAATGTTTCCAAAACGTTGCAACTCTCCTTCACTAAAGTTTTGTCCCCGTGAACATTTCATGATATACATATAATCAGTAGGCATAAATGCAAATCCAAGGCTGTCCCAGTCTATGTCAGCTAGATCATATGATACATCGCTGTCACAAAAGAAAGAAGACTAGTCAATATAAGAAATTGGCTTATTAACAAGGAAATAACCAAACATTTAGAATCTACAGATATATAAAAGAAAAAAATCAAAAGTAGCATCCGTGTGTTAGTATAACAAACAGAGGCCTATCGAAAATTACCAAGTTTGCAAACCAGCCCTTGAGAATAAAAATAAAATTGGTTGAGAACATGGTGAAATGTGAATCATATAAGAGGTTATACTGGCATTACAGATTCATATAATTTATCCTGATCATATATCATCATGAAAGAGTCCATGACGATGCGACCCATATAGCATGGCATTAGCACCACACTTGTTGTTGTTAATATTTATTTTTATTGAATTCTGAATACAAATTCTTTTAACATCAATCAAACAAGCCCCAATATGAAACAATTTACATGTCATTTCAGCGAAAGATATGAAGAGAATTCTAACACAATTGCAGGGAAATCGTTCTCCTTTGAAGGTTCCAATAATGCACTTATGAATGGGAAGTTTAGCTTTAAATAAAATTTTACAATATTAATGATGAAATGAAAAGCAGAGATTAAATAAAATTTAAAGAAGAGAAACAAAAAAAAAAAAAAAAAAAGAATGGAATTTGAAATGGAGGCAACCTTATGGTGGTTGTGGGAGGGACAACTTCAACAGTATTGTTATGGTTTCTATAAGAAGAAGCCATAATAAGGGACTGCCTTTGGAAGTGCACTGGTATGCCCTGCCAAGAAAATCAAATGCAATGCATCATGTTCAATTCAATTCAAGCACATTCTCGAAATCATCAAATAATTCAAAATCAGATACTATAAATGAACACCAATCAAGGTCTGACTAGTGAAATTTTTGTATCGTTATAAGAATAATGTAGGGGAGGGGAAAAGTAGAGACCTTGAGGGACAGAGGGCAAAACTGTTTCTTATCGATGAAACTAGGAGGAATAAGAAGCCCGACAGCGGTGCGTGAAGTAGACAAAAGGAAATTGTGATTTGGTTGAAGCCCCGCGAAGACCGCTCCGCTCTCCATTTTTCTCAACTAGAGCCCCCTCTCTCTCTCTCTCTCTCTCTCTCTAACAAACCCTTCAGTGAAGAAGAAGAAGAAGAAGAAGAAGAAGAAGAGGAGGCAATTTCGAGGGAACCCAGGTTTTTGGACTACCACATGTATATAAAGAACAAAACAAAACTTCCAAGTGGGGTGGAAAATTAGTTCGAAAAATTGAATGCATTTTAATACATGTACCCATGTTACCCTTTGCACACACAAAAATAAATAAACATGTTACCATGTCACCAACTTCAACTTTAATTTTTTTACGTAGATTTAGTTTATTTTGATGTGAAATATTTTATATTAAATTTATTTTTTATAAATTGATTTTATATAAAAATATTTTTTTTTTTTTTTGGTATTTAATTTATAGTTGAAACAAAAATATTTTATTACTTTAAAAAAAATTAATTCAATAAAGTGTCATTTATGAATTTTTAGTGAGGTAAGATATTTTGAAAGTGCTAAATGTGTTCAACAATTAGTTAATGAGAGTCAACTTTATAAAAATTGATTTACAAAATTTTTACAAATAAGTTATTTTTAAGAAAATGATACAAATATTTTATTTATTTTTTGTTTAACTAAACAACAAAAAATGATTTTACATCAAAACAAACGAAACCTTAGTTAAAAATATAAAAATTACTGGCCATGTGTTTGTTTGATTTTAAATTTTAAATAAAAATTAGTTTGATAAAATAAATATAAAAAAATATATTTTAAATTTTTTTTTCCTTTAAAAAGATAAAATTATATAAAAATAATAAATGATTTTGAATTTGAATTTTTTCCATGAAACTAATTTTTAGTTTTTTTTAAAAACATTTATGGAAATAAATTTTGAAAATTGCACCAAACATGCCATACTCTTTATTTTATTTATTTATTTATCTAAAAAAAACATTTAAGGAGTCTCTCTTAACACTCTCTAATTAGCTTGGAAGAATTTTGTTAAATTAATTAGTGTAGTAATTAACCTATTGAAGGAAGTAAGATAAGATGAAATTAACTATAACAAAGAACATGTTATAGAGATACTTTAATGCATCACTATACAATATATGTCAATTATTAAATATATAATGAAAATATAATTATATTTGAAAAGGGAGGTTCATTCGCTAAATGTCAACATGTTTCATTTATGTGATTAGAGGTGTGGATAATTTTGTTATTGGTTAGTTTTTTTTTTTTTTTTCGTTATTGGTTATTGGTTAGTTATATCATGTGTTAATGATGGCATAATATCATTGTAATATTAAATTTTTACTATAAAAAATTAGAGAAATTACAAGCCTAATTTTTTTTTAAATGCAAATCAATAATAAATTTTATCAATATTAATAATTAAAATTTTCAATTTTTTCATGAATTTATAATATTTATTTGAAAGCGCCACTGAGTAGTAATTTCCTCTAAAAAAATTTGATAAGTATAATCATATTAATAAGTGCGAAAAATGTTAATATGCGACTTGTTATTGCGCTCATTAAAAGAAGTATAATCTCATTGTGTGGTAAGTAAAGTTACTTTTAATGATAAGTAGATTTATATATTTTTCATAAAATAACCACATTAAATAGTGTATTTAGTTGTAATATGAAAATTATTATGGAGTAGTCATCAACTATACATAAGGTATGATCACGTGAAATCAATTTTAATGATAAGTCTATCTTAATTTTTTGTCACATTATATGATTAGTACATTATTTTTGTAGCAATTATAATTAGTCAATTTCATTGATTAAATGCTAATCGTGTTGCCCATCTTGCATGCTCAAATACTAAGATGGTGGGTTTGTTTGGACGGACTGGATAACGAGGGATTGTAATCTATCGGACTGTTAGTCCCGGGATTCATTGTCCCCGGACTATTTGGTTGGATTGAATTTGTATCCTATATTTGTTTAGACATGGGGATTAGATGTCTAGATTGAACTATTTTTAGGTGTCATTTGGGAAGTTGGTTGGCTTTTTAGCTTTTTTGACTATTTTAGCCTGTGCTAAAAAGCTTGGTTTGAGAAGGGATTTTTGACTTTTTAGTTTTTTTGATTTTTTTTGTGAGAGAAGAATGTAATGATTATGGATTAGATTTGATGTTTTGTTTTTTGTGGCTAAAATAATCTATTTTGTCTTTCATGGTTAAAATAGCCAAAAAAGCCCAAAATCTATCTTCCCAAACGGAGCTTTAGTGAATCCAATGTTTGGTTAAACGGACTGGATAAGGATAAATGTTCAAAAAACTATTTTACCCTTGTAATTTATAATTTTTATTTAATATATAATTTTAAATTTGTAATCTATAATTTATAATTTATAATTTAACAACACTAAAAAAAATTAATTTATAACGCCATAATTTTTAATTTATTATTTTCAATTAAATTAAATTTATATTTTTTATTTTTTATTTTTTATTTAATATATAATTTTAAATTAATGAAAATAAAAAATAATTTTATTTAATATATAAATTAAATTTTCAACAGCACTAAAAAAATTTAATTTATAAGGCCATAATTTATAATTCATTATTTTTAAATAAATTTAATTTATAATTTAAATTTTTTATTTAATATATAATTTTAAATTAACAACACTAAAAAAATAATTTATAAATGCTCAAAAGACTATTTTATCATTTTCTAATTGTTTGCTAAGTAATAGCATGGAGATAAAATCGACATTTCACACATTAATCCCATAGAATACCAATCCCATGAAAATAATCTCACCTCCCCTCCTAGGATACAATTATCCCTCATATGAGGGACTAATAGTCCAGACTAAAAAAATTGAACCAAACAATAGGCTATTAGTCCGGTGAGACTAATAGTCCAATCCCATGGCTTAATCCTTCAAAACAAACACACCCAGAGTGTTTTCATTTTTCTAGGGTTTCTTGGTTTGAGTCCCTGTTTTATTGTCCCATTTCATCCTTTTTAGATTTTGTTTCTTCCTTCAATTTCCACTCATTGTCTATCTATTCCAGCTTTGTTAATCATGGTTTCCCTTTACCCGTAGCCTCATCTCTTTTTAGTCCTCCTGCTACCTGTGTTCCTTGGGCGATGGTTTTAATGGAGAGGGAACCTCTGAATCCTCCAATTACAATTGAGCTTGAAGAGGGCTATGATGAGAGTATCGATAATTTTGATTTGTGTCTAGTTGGGGAGATTCTAGTGCAAAAACAACTGAACAAAGGGGTAGTATCAAAAATCATCCATAGTGTGTGGAAGGTTAGAGAAGATGTTACTATTTCGCCTTGGCCTGCGAATGTGTATCTGTTCCGGTTTGGCAACTCTGAAGACCACCATAAGGTGTTAAAGGACTCTCCGTGGTCCATAATGGGTAATCTTCTGGTTTTACAGCCATTGAGTATAGGTAAAACAATCTCTGAAATGGATTTCTCATTTTGCCCATTCTGGGTTCAAGTCCATAGCCTTCCCATGGAACTACGGGTACAACTTGGGCAGGCAGCAACCCGAACCTAGCTCGATTTTTTTAGGGCTTGGACAAGATATTCTCAAATTTGGTACGGGCTTGGGCAAATATTTAGAAGCCCAAATTAAATTTGGGCGAGCTTGGGCAAAGATATTAAACAACCCGAACAACTCGAAACCCAAATTATACCTATATAGATATATAAAAATATTATATATATATATATATATATTATTAGCCATTACATGATATTAAAGTAATTTAGATTATTAAATTATATTGAATATATATTATATATACAAATAACATAAAATCTTACTCTTTTTTTATTTTCACTCATAAATTGTAAAGACTATTATAGCGATATCTTTCTTACATTATATAAATTATTTATTTTGATGGTATTAATGATTTTCTATAATAAAAAAATATATATAAATAGAGTCAAAGTTTAATAATTTAATAATGTAGCTGGAAAAAAAAAACAAAAAAAAAAATTGAAATTGATTTACAATTCGGGCAACTCGGGCAATTCGGGTTTAATTCAAGTTGGGCTTGGGCAGGCAACCTCAGGTTACAATTTGGGCCTGGGTAGGCCTGGGCAGATCTCAGCAAAACTTAGGCTGGGCTTAGATAACCTCCGAACCCAATTGAACCCGCCCCGAGTTGCACCCTTACATGGAACGAATGACTCGAAAGAATAACTAGATTATTGCTGAAAGTATTGCTAATCTAATTGATGTGGAAGCCCCCTGTAAACGCGCCCTCGTGGGCCTCATACTACAGTTTGGACTCGATTTGTGTCGGTTCTTAATTTGATCTCGCAATGTGCAATGCAAGACTGATAAATCACCAAACAGTCCAAATCCGGAAAATCGTTTTGGAAAACATATTTTTTTGAAAGAAGTGCCAAACATGGACTGCTTTACCAGATATAGAGTCACCACCTAAATATTTTATTTTAGGGGAATTTAGGAAATCCTGACTCGTTGTCTAAGGCCACGTGCGCGTCATCACCAAAGTTGCCTCGACTCGGGAACTTGGGTACGATTGGGAAAGGTCAGCTATGAGCACCCCCTCTTGCCCGATCTGAAGATCGGCCTCTACTAACCATGATATCGATTTTTGAAAACATTATATGCTCTTATTCTGGTTTATTAGCTAATATTACTACGTGATGCGCACAACACAAAAGTATAGACTAGATCGCCTCATTTGAAACAAAGCATTGCATATCTGCTTGTTTGAAAGATGGTTCAAAATTTGCTATTCGTAAGTAGGCTAAAACACAGATTTCAACGAGTTGTTCCAACTCAAACAATCCAACCTTCACCCAAAGGCATTCAGGTAGTTATATCATTTAAGCACATAGTCTCATGGTAAAACATGCTAACATGGCAACACTCACACGCATGCAATGATACTAAAGCATGAAAGCTTACCGAGTACTCCGAGCCAAAACAGAAACTAGTTAGTAATCATATGCATGATCCTAGTTCATGTTGAGGTGGCTAATGCACCACATGCAAGATGCAACTACTATAGGCTCGGCTATTCTAAGATGGCATATGATGATACTACAGTTAACACGTATTCAACTTAGAATTGAAATACAAATGCAGTTAGTATGATGGGCCGAGCCCGGTGCGTGCAATACGAATGAATGTATGCAAACATGCTATCATAAGTATGCTAATAGAAACATGCCCTATACTAACTATTGAAAGCTAGTAAATAAAAGGGAAGAAAGACGTGGGGTTGGAAGACATGCACACACTCACGCACACTTATTACACAATTACCTTCACTCGGAGGGTCCAAATAAATATTACAAAACAAATAAATAATTGACTATTCTAGCTAATTAAATATTACAAAAACTTCTAATTAATTAACAAATTAATTACAGAAAGAAGGTGGCTGCAGCCCTACTTCGGAATGCGTAAATGATGTATGCTTAACTCGCCTTGCTCGAAAACCCGTACCATGCCACTGTTGCCTTTGTTTACACTGCCTTGCTCCCCTAAAAATTATGAAAGTTTCCAGAACTGCTTTGAACTTCATCTTGAGTGTTTTGGAGTTCCACAGGCCAGAACAAAAATGCCACCGGCCATGGGAAAGGGATTATCTGCCAAAGATTGTGTCATCGGCTGGACACTGATGGCCGGTCGGCACTGTAAGTGGCCAGTCAGCCATTTCTTCCTGCAGAGTCCTATTTTGACAGCAGCAGAGGACAGGCAGTGCATGGTATGGAATTTTCAAAACAATGTGTGCATGGCCACTCTCCCAATCATGCTATAGACTCAAGGGAGTATGGCCCTCGGTACTCGGGGCATCAATCATGCATTTTGATGCATGATGGCCAAAGATACCAAGTTTGCAACTCAATGTAAATGCATGCAACAAAACAAATGAGTGCTAACGCCCTATCATGTTGAGATCAAAGGCATCGGCGACCGAGAGTTGAGACGTGTTTCATCACTTTGAGTATGAACATACCTCACCTCTCAAGTTTGGTTTGACACCCCAAACCAAACAAGATACAATGCGCGTATGCCATATACAATGTAAAGTGATGCAACTCATGCAATGCAATATGAGCACGCTAAGCTAATGCAACATGACATTACCTAATCATGCAAGCTAAACCAATGCAATATGAACATGTCAAGCATACGACAAGACCATGTAATGCAACTAGCTAAACAACATGCAAACATGCGAACATGATACAATGTAAGCATGTAACCAATGCAATGCAACATGTCAAACATACAAAATATGCAAAGATGGACTTATACTGAAATGAGAAAGCCTCAGCCCACCCCAAAACAGTGACCAAAGTGCATGGAAGTGATGGACTAAACACCTTCAAATGTGCACATATGGAAGTCTAACACTTAGGCATGCAAGAAGTCAACTCTCAAGCGTATTAAGAAAAGACAAATATGGACAAATCACCAGCATAACGAGCTCTGAAAACATATAAAAGACAATGCCAAATCCACTATGTTATGCAAGCAAGGCATGCAACAATGACTAAAACTCGAAGCCAACAAAAGGGTCCAAACCATGGCTATGGACAGAGGCTAGGCAGGTCCCAAAAGTCACCAAAAAGTGCCTGAAATTGGCCTCCAAATGATATAGACATATGCTCCTTTGATAGGCCAAATATGCTAGTAAACAAGACAACAAAGGAGAGGATCACCCCTCTCCTTCTTAGGACCTCAAAACACCATCCTGGATTTCAGTGGTGGGAATGTCAATACAAGGTGGTCCCGAAGCTCACAAAAAAGGCACAAAAATAAAGCCAAAAAAGGCCTAAGAGGGGGTAAACAACCCCAAACACAAAAGTGATCTTAAACAAACTTAAAAAGGAGCTCAAAATAAGACTTTTTTTAGTTTATGACAAAGCTCGAAAATGCTTACAAGTAAGGCTAAAATATGAAGCAAAATAAAGACTAAAAGAGGGTAAAGTGTGTTACCCTTGTAGCCAAAAGGGGACAGCAGCTTCTTGGTCTAGAAAACCAGTCCCTTAGCCTCTGAAAATGGCTTCCAAGATCTTTAGGTTGATGATGGAGGTGTTAGGCTAAGAGTTGGTGTGCAAAGGGGCCAAGAACTATAGACTTTGGAGCTCAAAGTAGTGAGATATGTATGGTTTTTGCCTTAGCAAAATTTTTTGGAACCCTTGCAATGGAAGAGGAGCTCTTCTTTTATAGAGGAACAAAGGTGCAAGTTTCTCTAAGAAGCTTAAGCAAAGGGGCCGAGCTTCTCTTAGAAGTTTGGAGCAAAAGGGGCCAAGCTTCTTAAGGAAGCTAGAGCAAAGGGGTCAAGCTTCCTCAATAAGCTAAGAAAGGGTCAAGCTTCTCTTAGAAGCTTGGAGCAAAGGGGCCAAGCTTCTTGGAGAAGCTAGAACAAAGGTTCAAAAGGTTCAAACTTCCTCAAGAGGCTAAAACCAAGGGTTCAAAAGGTTCAAGCTTCCTCAAGAAGCTAAAACCGTTCAAAAGATTCAAGCTTCCTGAAGAAGCTAAAACCAAGGTTCAAAAGGTTCAAACTTCCTGAAAAAGCTAAAACCAAGGTTCAAAAGGTTCAAACCTCCCCAAGAAAAGGTCTCGGCCAGAAAAAGTGGCTGATTGACCAAAATCAATGGCCGTCCAACCAAAGACAATGCCGACCGGCCACCACCTTTGGCCGGTAGCAAGAAAACAGGGCCGATGGCCTCAAGCCATGGCCGATGAGATGTGGGGATGGCCAACAAGCTATTTTCCACCCTCAGAAGCAAAACAACAAGTGTTTGGTACAAAACCAAACACAAAACAAACAAGTCGAGAGGTCTTGAGGCAAGGCGCGCGGCCGAAACCTCCGAGAACTCAAGATGAACACGAACATAGATGATCATCGAGTGTTCAAACGATGACGTCCAAGTCTTGAAGACGATCAAAAATGGGGTGTCTACACCCCTCATGAGGGCCTCCTCCTCTATCGCAGCTACGTTCGGCTTTGGGTTGAACTTGACATCTCCAAGCCTCTTCCACGGGGGCTTCATGCTGAAACGAAAAGCTTCGAATGCCCAAGAGGTCATGGATAAATGAGTAGAGTTTAAAATTAAAAGGCTTTCGGATTTTTGCTATGACTGTGGATAGATTGGGCATGATAGGAACTCTTGCAAATTTGTTACGAGTGAAGTGGGTAGCCACTCTGGTTATAGGCCTGAGCTGAGGACTGGTGTTACTTCCAGACTTGGACTTTTGGGTGAGTTCTTTCAAAGGCAAATTGACTAGATGAAGGCCAAAATCCAACCATTGGTTTACCAGAATCCACCACCGGTCACAGAGGATTCCCCCCTCTAGTGCGTGCAATTTTTGGGCATGAGCCAATGACTGGAGAACAGGCTAATACCACAGAAGGAGTGGATATTAGGGGGGCTCATTGTGCTTTGTCTCTGCAGTATAATATACACCTGGACTGCACCTTGTTGAGCCACATGGCCAAACAGTTACCCCTTTTGATATTATCACCTCAACTCTTATTTCCAAACACGCTCTTTCTCACTGGAAAAGATGGGAAAAATCAAGGCCAGCTAACTTGTTACCCTATGCGCTACCTCCTTCTTTTGGGCTGACCCAAACTAGTTGCAACCTCAAAATCCCTACCATACCTCTACCGTCTTCATCTCCTTTTTTTGGGCTGGTCCAGTTTGAATGTAATCCCAACACCCCTAACATCCCCCTTTTACCATTAAAAATTCCTCCACCATTTAGAACAGCCTACTTCGTAACTAAACCCTTAGAGAGCCCAAACTCCTTAAATAGCTCACCATCTCTTCTATCTACATGTAACTCCCCAACCAATGACACTAGCCCATCTTCCAGCCTGCCTTCCACTCCCTATACTCTCTCTCTCTGGGCCCAACCCACCCTACGACTGTCTTATCTAATGTTTTCAACAATCTCTCTCTAAAAAAGAAATCTACTAAAAAGGATCTATCCTCCACACCAACCCTAAAGCTCCTAAAGCTTACTCTTGAATCCTCCATTGATCTCCGGCAGACATTTCCCAGTCTCAATCGTCCCCAAAAGAAAGCCCTATATCGCAACCGAAAGGCTCAATCAATTTCAGGCTTTGCTAGGAAATCCCAAGCTACACCCAATCCTTTGGCCTTGGTTGAGATTCCAATTCATACTGATGTGATGTGAGTGTATCTTCGCTTATTAGATCCATCAAATCTTCGAATTATCCTATCCTTAAAACTTAAGAGGTGGATACGGAATTGTGTTCCCAAGTTCCTTGCACTTGCCTAGAGCCGATTGATGTTGAGACGAATAAAAAGGCGTTGGCGGTTGGCCCAAATCAGCCACAACCGCCATGTTTATAATTAGCTGGAATTTTCAGGGGATTAGATGACCCCTGATAATCCAGATCCTCAGAGGGTTATGCAAAACCCATCATCTAAGTGTGGTTTTTCTTATGGAAACAAAAAATAAATGTTTATCTCTAGAACGTTTACGTAGAAGTTTGAGATTCTCAAATAGCTGTTATGTTGAACTGATTGGCCTTGAGGGTGCTTTGGCATTGTGGTGGACATCAGAGATTGATTTAGATGTTTGTTCAAAGGATAACAATTTTTACGGTGTGTGATTACTAGAAAAGATTGTAGTTGGTTGGCAACTTTCATCTATGCTCCGCCAAAAGAAAACATTCGCATGGTATTTTGGGATTTGCTCAAAACCTTAGCAGCTAAAAACAAATTGCCATGGTTGTGCATAGGTGACTTCAACAAGATTAGTGCATATTGGGAAAAATTGGGTGGTGCTGGTCCAAGTGCTCGTCGTATTATGGGCTTCCAATAACTTCTCCAGGAGTGCGTCCTTATGGACCTGGAATTTAAAGGTCAAGGCATTACATCGTCAAATAACCAAATAACCAAGCTAGTCGACACAATGTGAGGGAACGGATTGATCGTGCAATAGCAACAGTGGAATGGCGAGCATTATTTCCATATGCTCAAATTTTTCATGAGGCTATTCTTGGATATGATTATTGCTCGCTTATATTGAATACCTCCCTCCCTCCCTCCTAAACAAGTACCCCAAATTTTTAAATTCAAATCCATGTAGATGACATCCCCTAATTGTGTTAAAGTGATTGCATCGAAGTGGGCTATTCTTGTGTCAGGTTCTCCTATGTTCAGACTTAGTCAGAAACTTCAGAGTTGTAAGTTGGCTTTGAAACCTTAGAACATGAGGGAATTTGGTGACAACAGAATCAAATTTGAGGAGTTGAAAGGCCAGCTACTTCTTTTATAAGCTCAGACCTAGATGGAGGGGAATTTATGTGCCCAACGATTTATTAAAAGGAAATATCTTTGGTCCTCAATAAAGAGGAGATGTTTTTCCATCAGCGGTCGAGTGTCAAATGGTTGCAATATAACGATCAAAATTCTGCCTTCTTCCACACAACAATCACTCAATGGCGCCAGCGGACCAATTGGTCAAGTTACAAAATGAGGAAAGATATTGGCTCACCACTAATTCTGATATTAATTCTCATCTTCTTCGTTATTTTTCAAATCTCTTTACCAGTTCTCCTCTTAGAGACTTTAACGATGTTCTCTTGATTGTCCAATGTGTGATCACTGATTATATGAATTATTCTCTCACTTGTGCTGTTTCGAGTGAGGAGATAAAAGCGATTGCCTTCCAGTTGGGGGCTTTAAAGGCACCAGGGCTGGATGGATTTTCAGGAATCTTTTTCCATCAATTTTATGACGTCATGGGCGAGGATGTTTGCACTGTGGTCCGTAGTTTCTTTATTAATTGGCATATTTTGAAGGAGCTTAATCATCAAACCTTGTCCTCATCCTAAAAATTCCTAATCCTAAAAGGCTTACCTAGTTCTGCCTGATTAGCCTGTGCAACTTTATTCTTAAAATTATCACCAAGGTTATGGCAAATAAGCTCAAACTAATGTTGAGTAAGATCATTTCTCCTCATCAGTCTGCTTTTGTGCCTAGTCGCCTGATCCAAGACAATATTTTGATTGCACGTGAGGATTTCCACCATCTAAAATTAAAAAGAAAGTGCTCTAGTTATGATGGCAGTCAAACTCAATTTCAATAAAGCCCATGATAGAATACAATGGGATTTCCTTCGAGAAGTCTTGAACAAGATGGGTTTCAGTCCATTATGGGTTTAGTGGATTATGGAGGTGGTTAGTACAGTTTCATTCTCGATTTTCGCCAATGGTAAGATACGGGCAGCCTTTTCACCTCAAAGAGGATTGCGTCAAGGTGATCCCATTTCACCATACATCTTCACTATAATAGCTGATGTTTTGTCTCGGTGGGTGTCCAAATGTATTCATGAAAACCGTTTAGATGGAATTCGACTAAAACGAGGCTGCCCTATTCTCTCTCATCTCTTCTTTGCAGATGATGTGCTCATTTTCTCCACAGCTAATATAACTTAATGCCAAGCTATTAAGGAGATCCTAGATGCCTATTGCCTTGCCTCAAGGCAACTAATTAGCTTTAAGAAGTCCAACATTGTCTTCTTAACCAATACCCCTAGTAATGTCTAACATGAGATTTGTGCTTCAATGGGGATCTCTCCAACGAGTCATGAGGTTAAATACTTGGGGTTTCCATCCTTCTAGGGACGTTCCAAAGTAGAGGCCTATGGCTATTTGATTGAGAGAGTGGTCCAGAAAATGCAACGTTGGAAACAACATTTATGATCTCCAGTTGGTTGTGAGATCTTGATCAAGTCAGTGGTACAAACAATACCAGCCTATGCAATGGCTTGTTTCACTTTTCCAAAGAAGTTTTGTGACCAGCTTAATTCCTATATAAGCAAATTTTGAAGGGGAGGGAACCGGATGATATAAGTATCCATTGGGTTGCATGGAACAAACTTTCTGTTGCTAAATCTCAAGGGGGCATGGGTTTTCGCGACTTCAAGGCTTTCAACTCTGCCCTTTTGGCTAGACAAGCTTGGCGGCTTCTCAAATGTCCTAATTCTTATTGCTCTAGAATCTTGAAAGGACTCTACTACCCACAAACTAATTTATTGAATGCCATGAAGGGAATGAGAGCTTTTTAGGCTTGGTCTAGTTTACTCCAAGGAAGAGATTTGCTTAAGAAAGGGGTTTGGTGGCGGGTGGGCAACGATGCTTCTAACAAGTTTTGGGAAGATGGCTGGATTCCGTATAACCCAGAATTTAAAGTGCAAGGAGCTAGACCTACTACATCTCTGGTGTCAAAGGTTAAGGATATGATCTATCAACCTAGCAAAAGTTGGGATTGTGATAAACTGATAGACAACGTTAATGAGTTTGACCTCTCCAAAATCATCATGATCCCTATCTCAATGGAAGACAAAGAAGACTATGTCATTTTGGCATTTCACAGCTAATGGGGGTATAATGTCTGCAATGAGTACCATGTGGCCTTGAAGAAAAATGCTAGGCAAGATCAGTCTTTGGCATCATTATCATTTTCACTCGCAAAAAGGATGTGGAAATTTCTTTGGTCTCTCAAATTGGCCCCGAAGTTGCATCAGTTTTGATGGAGGATGTGTTCGAAAGATTGATGTCTAAAGAAAATCTTTTTCGGCATCATTGTTCACCGTCGAGCTTATGCCCAATCTGTGGGAAGTGTGATGAATCAATTGAGCACATTCTCTTTCAATGCCTATGGACGAAGGCCATCAAGTTTGGTAGCAATTTGGGGTTACAGATAGATCTAATCCAACTTGGTTTAGCTTCGAAATGGACTCTATCACTTATGGACAAATGTACTTCTCATGATGATTGGTTGTGCTTGATAAGCAAGGTAATGACTTCAGTTGGTGTATCTGGAAAGTGAGAAATAAATGGGTCTTTAATCATAACCTCTCATCTCCTTCACAAGTCTTGGCACAAGTAGGGGACTATTGGCAGAAGATCTCGAATTTGCAGCTCATGGCTTGTGCTCAAAACGGCTCTGCCAGGCCTGCTCTTGGTTCGGTGAGGTGAACACCTCCTGACCAAGGACACTACAAGCTTAATTGTGATGCCAGCTTTGCCAAGGATTGCTCGAAAACATCATTGATAGTAATTCTAATGGACTGGAGAGGTAACCTCGTAGATGGCACCACTACTATGGTCCATGTGTCTTCAACAATTCAAAGCAAAGTGAAGCCCGAGCAGTTCGAATGGCCTATGCCTTTTCTCAAACCCTCAATTTCTCACAAATTCAAGTGAAGAATGACAACCAATCTGTTATCAAATTGAGTGTTTTTGAGCTAATGCCCCCATGGGATTGTCAGGCTATCATCCATGACATTCATTCTGCCAAATCCAATTGCCTCCTCTCTTTCCGCCACCGAGGGGCAAATCGGCTGCTCAGTGGTTAGCCTCTCGCAACCTTAGAGGCATGCTCCCTCTAGAATGGGTGTCTAACCCCCCTGCAGATCTTATTTCTATCCTAGCTTCAAATGTTTTGTTAGTCGTTTTGGCATTTCCATGTTCAAAAAAATAAAAATCTTACATGCTCAAAGGTTCACTTCCTCTATATTGGGTTAGGAATTACCCTCCCCATATTTTAGGTTTGTTGAGCTTTGATACTTAGGCATCTTTTGAGAACATGTTATTTTAATAATTTTTTAACTTTTTGATTAAAATGAGCTAAAAAAACAATTAATATGTTTGAAATGACTTTTTGACTTTTCATTCCAAAAAAACAAAATTAACTTTTTGATATGGATGGTTGACTTTTTAATTTTTTTATTAACTTTCTAATTTTTAATCTAAAAGATTGAGTTGCCACCTCAGTTAGCTTAAAAGCTAACTTTTTTTGACTTTCTAAAAAAAATATATACAAAAAAATAAAAAAAATAATGTAACTAAAAAAACTAAAAGGCCCAAAATACTGACTTTTAATCCAATTGGCAAAGTAGGCCATAGTCCTTGGACATTTACTCATTACCCCAAAAAAAAAAAAAAAATTTCAAAACCAAAACCTAATACATGCGTCTCTCGTGTTCCACGAGGATTCCCAGCTTGAGCTGGGAGAGGATTCGGAATAAATTCATGTGGTCCTTCTTGGCCTACAAATAATTATTCAATAACCCCCAAAACCATGTTTATTCTCAACCAATAAAAAATTACAACATCCATTAAGTAAATTATTATTCATCTTTTAATTACTTAACAAAAATGAATCACTATATTACGCTCCTAAAATTTCTCCATACATGATTTGTTTGGAACACCACGTAAGCAAATAGCAGACATGATACTCCGAAATACACAATAATTATCTAGCATATTGACTCATTTTTATTAGATAATCCAGTAAAAAAATGATCCACTTAATACACGAAATTTCTCATTTATCAAGAGTATTACATAAATAATAACATATGATACTTCAAATGTGTCTAATAATTTTTTCATGAAATATATTCACTTCATAATTTTTCTCAAAGAAGTCACCATCTTATGTCTGCTTCCTGCAATTATCTATCACCAGTCCCACTGTAGACTACAATAACGGTAATATTAGTTGTAATCAATGATGACAAATGAGATAGTAAACAAAACATAAAATCCGCTACCAAAGCCATGTTCCTCTATGTACAGGAACGATTAGTATTTAGAGAGTTACAGCATTTGAGAGAGAGAGAGAGAGAGGAAAAAGCTCATTACAGAAGCAAATTCAATTTACTGAAACCCAACACATGTAAATAAACTGAAATGGGTACTCACGCAGCTACAACTTCACATGGTAAAATTGCATAATGACTTGCATTCACCTGTAGAAACTACCTAACACTCTAGAAATGACAAAGCATACAAACCCACAAGCCAGAACAAAAGAACAAAACCCTCCATCTTACAAATGCCACTATACTAGCTAATAAGAATCTCCATGTTACTAAAAACTCACTTAAAACAACACTCCACACAGATAACGCCATTGTTAGGACAGAAAACTTACAGGTCCCATAGATATCATGCTGAACTATGTCATTTACATGTTAGAGTTGCAGTTAAATACGTCACCGGCTGTAACAAAAGAACCCCTGCATGCCTATACTGCTGACTTCTGTTGTTTTGTGCTGCACTTGAAGAGCTCATCAATTAGAATTCTAGATTTCACAAAGTTAAAGGGACAAGCAAACGAAGAATATCATGATGTTCTTCTAATAAAATATAAAATATTTATATATATTTGATCAAGCAAACAGACCTTTACAACTGCTGTTTTGATCTCGTCTTTTTTCCAACTGTTTGTTTCGCCTTCCCATTTTCATCTGACTTGGAGTTGCAATGATCTTCAAGCTTGTCCTCACTATCCTTGGAGATGACTTCATTTTGGTACTACGGAGTTAAAAACATACAAGAATTCTTAAACAACAGCAAAACACGAAATAAGATAAGAAGACGAAAGCAAAATAAATACGACCAGGGAAGCAGCATCCATAGATTGGTGTCCACACAAGTCGTTTGTTTATCTCAACTATGAAATCGTCTAGGAGGTGACCTTGAAGTATGCTTTCGTTTATCTCGACTGTGTATATTATCCCTAATAACTGTGTCACATGGACTCGCCACTTTGGGTTGAAGTACCCGTGTCGACACGACACAACATGGGTGCGGGTGTGGGATCTGTGTCAGAATCACCTATTCTCTCTCGAACACAGCTCTTTACAGTGCAAAAGAAATGAAAGAGGTGAGAGCAAGAGAGAACTTGGTCGAACCAGTCGATCCAGTCGAAGATCGAAGACCTCGATTGAGCTCCATCCTTTCGATCCAGTCGAAGATCGCAGCTCCATTAGTCGATCGAACAGCCGAACACCCAGACGACTTCGAAAAGCCTCTCTCTCTCTCTCTCTCTCTCTCTCTCTCTCTCGCTCGCGATCGATGGCTTCGCTTTTCTCTCCTCCTGTCTCTATCGTTCATCTCTATTGATTCATATCTCTATTCGTATCTATCTATATATAATAATAATAATAGTTTATATATAATAATAATAGTAGTTTATATATAATAATAATAATAGTTAAGGAACTGAATAATAAATAATAACTATTATTATATATTACATAATAATTATTATATAACATATAATATATTTATAAGATAAATATATACTTATATATATTAATAAAAAAAATAAAATAAAATAACAAAATTAATTGAAACGCATTATTTAAAAAATAGAATAAATAAATAAAATAATTAATGTATATTAAAATAAAAATATTTATGAAAAAAATTAAAAAAATTTCCGTGTCTCCTATCGTACCCGTATCCCCATTTTTCAAAAATTGTCGTGTCCTGTGTCCGCATTATAATAAATATATTTTTTTTAAAAAAACTATTTAACGTATCCCCGTACCCGTATTCAAATTTGGATACATATCCACGTATCCTTAATTTTTAATTTTGAAGTGTCCGACCTCTAGATACGCATCCGCATCCGATACCCGTACCCGAATCCGTGTAACTATACACAAGTCACTTGTTTATCTTAGACTATATACCAGTGTCCACACAAGTCGTTTGTATTGTCAATATCCTATACAAACAAGTTGCATAGAAACTTCATATTACCAAATGAAATAAATAGAAACTGGACACTAATAAGTCATCTGTCCTATGTCCTAAAGTTTGGAATGAAACAAATTGGATATGTAGCCACACAAATGAACAATGGCAACAAACCAAGAACCTTACCAGAGCCTATGTAACACTGGTTTAGGTTAAAGAAATATTTCAACAGCATGAAAAAACAGGTTCAAGCTAGGGATATATGTTCTGAGCAACATTATTTAACCAACAGACAATTCTGTTGTTGGATTTGCGGAGTTTGAACGCCTTATGCCATGAACCTCTTCATCACGAGAGTAACCCTCACCCCTTGCTCCAGCTAATTCTATATAAGATGCACTTCTATGGTGAAAAATGCTAATTTATTTCAATATATTAGAATTGATTTTCCATAGTCCAATTGGGTTAAAATATAGTTTAAACACAGGAAGCATGTTTAGTTAATGAATAATGCTATATGCACTAATTGATATACCAATTAGTATACTAATAGATGATGTGACATAATTTTAGAGGTTTGGATATTTGTAATTTATATAATAGGTGGGGTCAGTAATAATATCATAAGACAAGTTGGTATACTAGTTAGTATACCAATTGATGCATGTAATACCACCGTTAGTTAATTGAATCAAACTAGCGGCAGCACAAATCTAGCAAAACGTGTTAATTAGTAAGTAGGATCAAGCTAAGAAGAAAGTATTTTTCAATTGAACTATTATTCAACAAGGTTTCAGCAACAACAAATGTCAACATCATCCAATGTGATTTCTACTATGGCCAGGAGCATACCATAGCTCTTGCTTTGAGCACACTCAAAAAAATAATCTTAACGCTGCGTTTGGTTGGAGGATTTGAGAAATGATTTGGAAAAGAAAAGGAAAAATGTGTGTGAAACTACTCTTTGTACATCCCTTTCCAAATCCTCCAACCAAACACAGCGTAAACAGGAACACCATCAAACTATTTACCCATGGTTAGGAAAGATTTCAAGCATCTTGTAAACAGATGGAATGATCATGATCTACCATCAGATTAAAAATTACAGTCATTTAAATTTGTGCAGATGGCAAATGTGAAACACCCCTATCATATCTTAATATACTTTTTCCTAGCATACGATTCATACCCTACCCAACTTGCTCATGCTAATGCTAGCAAGCATTAGAGACAAGTATGTTTAAACAACTCAAGGTTCATGTGAGGGACATGAAAACAAAACCACCCACAAGATCACGATGACAAACAAATCAAATCGAGAAGCTATTAAAATGTGTCAACAAGCCATGTAAAACCATTTATTCAATATGAACCAAAATAAAAAGGTGCAGGAAATATTTTGAAATTAATGATCACCTGACTGTCCTCAATGACTCTTCCACCATCAACCGCAGTTACTTCACGAATAGTAATTATTTTATCTATATAGACTGTGGTCTCCTCAGCAACTCCCAGAGTTTGGTTCACTGACATCAATGCATGCTCGTCTTCTGGTGCATTTGGTTGTGCGGATAACACACTAACAATAGACAGATAAATTAATACAAATGTAAAAAACCAAACTGGCAAAAGTGGATTAAACTGATTGCAAAAAGTTGTCACAATCATACAGATACAATTAATAAGTTTGAACACAAGAGAATTTAATCGTATAGGACAATACCGGAGGTTACTGGTCTCTTCTGATGGTGTTACATCAACATCATTTTGCTGCTTCCTTTTCTTGTTACTCTGTGTGCGCTCTAGCAGTGTATCAGCACACCGTTTAAGCCATGAGATAGGAGCAGAGACAGGAGGAGAAGAAATATCTGATCCTTTTTTAGAAGACGGATCAAATCCAATACCATCTATTTTGTTTTCTGAATCCAACTTAGCATCTTGTACAGCAGTCTGCTGCTTCAAAAATCTTCTTGCAGAATTTTTTTTTCTGTTAGATTGTAAATTGGATTCTTGAATCTCAGATGCAGTTACACAAACTGGGGTAACTTTCACATCCTCCATCTTCTTCATCTGCTCAATCTGAGCAAGAATCTCTTCTCTATCCACATGCAATAGCTCCCTTTGTTTCTCCAACTTCTGCCTTTGCACCTTAAGTTCTTCAATGGTATTATTTAACTCCGCCCATTCCTCGTCCCTTCGTTCCCGGTCCAAATTGATCTCTCTTCTCTCAGCATCAAGCTTTTGCATTTCCAAGTTAATTTGTTCCATTTCCTTTCCCACTGTTTCCTGAAGGGAAGCTATATGCTGAAGCTCTTTCTTCTTTTCTTCCTCAAAGGCCTTCTCTTTTTCCCCAAGGTAACTTTCGATTTCTTCACGCCTTTTATTAAAACAGTTCTCTAGCTCCCTCTTCTGCATCTCAATATCTAGCAAGAAATCCGCACGTTCTTTCTGAATCTTGCTGAACCACTCCGAACGCTCGTGCTCAATTTCACTCATGAAGGCTTCCCGATCACGAGAAAGTAAGTCAGCGTCATGTCTATACTGATTCAACATTGCATCCTTCTCCAATTTTAGGCAATCACGCTCATCCTTGAGAAACTTAGAAATGACTAGTCTCTCCTCAGTAATACGTTCTGCTTCCTTTCGTAATTCTTCTCTTTTCTCGTCAATCAATTCCCACTCAGTTTCAAACTTTGCCTTCTCTGCTTTCAACTCATCTGCCTGAACATCAACTTCTAGCTTCTGGGCTCTGATAGTATCAATTTCTTCTTTAAGTCTCATTTCTAATACCAGTAGTTCATTTGTTTCACTTTTCATGGCCTCCATTTCCCCTTCTGCACGATCAACTTGTTTCTTTCTGTTGTCCAGTAAATCCATAGACTTCTGTACCTCCAGCTTCAAGTTGTTGGTCTCTTCTTTTTCCATATGCAGAAGGGTTTTCATTGATTCAACCTCTCTTTCAGCAGCAAGGAGATTTCTCTCCTTCTCATCGAGTAAATTTACCCTCTCTATCAAATCTTTTTCCTTATCTGCCAATACCCTTGATTGAACCTCCAAGTCATGTTCTTTTTCCAAGATTATGTCCTCCCGTTGACTAAGGTCCACCTCCCTCAACTCCCAAGCACGTCTCTTGGTCTCGATTTCCTCTTCCACCAATTTGCGCTTTATCTCCAACTCTGCTTCAAATTCAGACTTCCTTGCTCTCAAAGCAGCTTCATGATTAGCCGTAACTTGTTGAATTCCATCCTACATTGTTCATCAAGATGCATGATTAGAAAAGAATTGCACATAATAAATAAAACTTGTGTGATTTTAACCATAGCAATGGTCTTAAAATATTGAATAATGCCGCAGTAAAAACGCACCAAAAACATCAGCAACCACAATATGGATTTAAGTCCACTAACACATAATCAACTAGCATGATAGAAATTGACAGTGAAGGCAAAGGCAAACTCACTGATTCCTTCCTGGCAAGTTTCTCCTGCACAATAAGTAGCTCTTCTTCTCTCCTGTTCAGCTCGCATTCCCTTTTGATAACAGCCTGTGCTCAAAAGAAATATTGCATAAGTCACCATGTGTCAAAGCAAAGTAGTAATCAAGTAAAAGATATTTGCAATTAACGTTATTAAATATAGACAAAAATCAAAATCAAAAGAAAGTGAACATACCTCCTCCCTTGCTGACAATGAAGCTACATTTAGCTCCAGATTGCTTCTCTCCTCATTTAGGGCTCGAAGTTCTTTCTCAATGTCTGCTTTTGAAGACTCAAACTCTTTCTCAAGTCGATTTAAATCCTGAGATCTATTAGAAATGTAGTCCTCCCTTTGGTTTAGCAAAGCTTGTCCATCAAGTAATCTTTCTTGCGATTGCTGCAGAGTTTTCAGCCTTTCACGTAAAGATTCCCTCTCAAGAAGGATCTCTTTTTCTTTAGCATCACAACTAAACCATTACGAGAATGCAAAAAATCATAAGTTCCAGACACCAGGTCACCCCTATTTAATTTGCATGGGAAAACACACAACACACACATGAAGAAGTAAATAAAGCAAGAACTCAATAGGTTTTGTAACCAAATTACAGTTAATTTGAACAAACTTTTCAACAAAAAAACCCTGACACATGCATGGCATGAAAGAGACCAAGGCTACAACAATGGTTATAGCAGACAATCACATGGAACCTTAAGATAGGTATACTTTGGGGGGAAAAAGATATATAAGGCGACTTCCAATCTACATTGACGATCAAAGTGATTGATCTTCAATTATAACTTAAAGGCACAGCAGTTCTGCAATGCTTTCCATTCAACGACGTTCAAAATAATTTTCTTTTCTTTATTTTTTACTTTTTTGTTTATCTTCTAATTATTATACATTACATACCATACTTTTGTCTGTTTGCAAGTGACATGCAGCTATCTTCAAGTTCCTGGCCTCCTTTTCAAATAACCCTTGGTTTATTATTCTTGGCAAATAGGCCCATGACATATTCACATTACAAAAAGAACAAGGGAAATAAAAGACATATCTTTGGCAGATAGTGGCATGATGATGAAGACAAAACGAGTTATTAAAGACATACTCAGACTTGAAAGAGATGATACGCCTTCTAAGATCATCTTCACGTGCTTCCACTTCATGTAACTTTCTTTCAGCAGCACGGTGATACCGGTTGGTTTCTGCTTCTAAAGATTCTGCTGCATGCATCTTTGTTTCAGCCTCAGAAAACTTTTTCTGAGCATCTTCTGCCATACTTCGTGCTTCAGACAATTTACTCTCAGCTGCAACTTTTGCCTCAGCACATTCTGCACGCATCTCATGCAATGCCTTCTCGATCTACAAAAAAATCCGTAATTAGGAACAAAGGCAATAATGAAGCACATGGGAAAAGACTAATTAAATAAGCCTACATTTGCAACACACTCTTTCTCAATTCCAAGAGCCTTCTTCAAATTCTCCTCTCGTTTCTTGGCTTCAGCTAGAGCAGATGAGTGTGCAGCTTGATCCCGCTTATATATTAATTCGGCTGATTCAGCAGAGGATTTGACTTGCTCATTCTTGGAAATCCACTCCTTTCTTTCCAAAATAAGAAGACCCATATGGTGTTGATGGTCATATATCTACAACAAATTAAGATGGCCAAATACACGCTTAGCCATGGCCCACGAAAGTGACAACAAACAAAAATGTAATGCCTATGTAGATTAGATTAAGAAAATTCTGATTGATCCATAAAACTTCCAAGCAATTCACATTCACTTACCAAACTACTTATGTAATTCACAAAATTATGACTAACCATTTTAACAGGCTATCCAAAAGGACATGAACAGTTTCCCGCTCATTTCCCCTTCTTCAAAAAATTACATATAAAAACAACACATGCTCTGAACCCGTCTAATAATACAAGGATGTGACCAAAAATAAAAATAAAACAAGGGTCTTGCTAACAAGTGGCCATGAAACACAATAAAAAGACCCCAAAAAATTGAAGAAGTCGATACACTTTTTTGAAAAAATAAAATACGCTTTCTAACATTTGTACCTATTTTCAACACACTTTTTTACCTTAATCCCAAAATATTAAACGATGCCCCACTAATTCACTCTAGCATTTGCCATAAAATATAATAGACTAAAATAGTTCTGCATCTTCTATTCTTTTATGGTTCTTTCAAATGGCTAAGACGCAACAAAATGCCCTATCAAAGATAACTACAAATCCAACTCCAATTCAGGAAAAATCAAAAACTCAAAATCATGATCCTCTTGCACAACAAATACAATTCCTATTTCTGTGTGTTTATTTCTCACATAATGATCAATCAATTGCGATAACGAAAACAAAAGAAGAAATGTAAAAATATGAGAGAATTGGAGATACCTCAGCTTCGAGCTTGGCGATATAAGCTATGAGAGCAGCCTTGTCTCGCCGTTTGATGGACTCTTCGTCGAAGCCGGAGTCGCGAAGGCGCTTGGAAATCGGTTCATCGGGAGGGGTCCGCAAAACCCTCGAAACAGGAGTCAAAGGACTCGGAATAACGGACAAGGGCTCCGATTGAGGGCTCGCCATTGTTTCACCTTCAGATGAAGAAACCCTAGAATAGGATTCTCTTCTCTTAGAAGCTTGGAGAGACTTTTTTTTTTTCTTCTTCTTTTTTTTTGTTTGGATTGGAGACTCGGGCTGTGATCTGTTCTGCAAGTGCAAGTAGTGGGAATCCGGGACTCCCGACTTTCTTCTGCCTTTTCTTTACTTTCTCTCTCTCTGGAGCTGTTACTTTTTTTTATGCGTTCGGTGACAAAAGGGATTGGAATTGATTTGAATTTGAAAATGTGATTTTCATTAAGAATAAAAATAAATAAATAAATGGTGTGAGAAATGTTTAAAAAATAAATAAACATATATAAAGTTGAATAAGAATGAAAATAAACTCTAGAAAAATAAATAAATAAATAAAAAGAAGTTTGAGATCTCATTCTTTGGCATATTTTCTTCATACTAGTTGGACCCCCACGCACTACGATTCTATGAATACATTAACAGAGCGAAAATAAGTCACACTTAAAATAAGTAGTTTGTCAATTAATAAAGACTTAGAATAAAATTTGTAAAAATTATGGTGACAAGAATATCTTATTTCAGATATTTAAGAAAGTAAAATTTTTCCATTTTTTCTTTTTCCTCTTTTAATTCTAGATAGAACATCCCATGGAACCAAAATTTGGATCACGAATTACCTATGTTGTTTAAGAATTAAAGTCTTCCAAGTTCCAACTGGCCTTCACCACAAACAAGATATACTCCGAAGATCTTCCAACACTTGCGTTCAACAAGGATGATCCACATGTAAAAATTGTCTTAGGATCAAACACTATATAACCTGCCATCATTTGTCACTACAAAAGGTTAAATATTCAAAATGAAATTATATAGCACTACAAACAAAACAAAAGAATCAGTTAATAATTTCTTCAACTTATATAATCATATCAATTAGATAACATATTTGTGCAAATTAAATTCAATGAATAGTTACAGACCAGCAAATTTAGCTTTTGAGATTTTTAATTACATTTTTGAATGACCTCATCTCTTCGTAGAGAGATAAATCAATAATGACCAAATTATCCGTCAAGTTAATTTTAAATATTAAAAAAAAAAAAAGCTACGCATATAGATTCATTGCTAGACAATCCACAATATTGGCCAACACATACATATAACTATATACGGAAGTAAAAGGGCAAGAAAGCAAGCAAGACATAGTTGGTGGAGTCCATTAAGAAAGGGAAGCATGAAAATGGAAAGGAAATAGATTAAGAAAAAGAAGCGTGCAAATGGGAAGTAAATAGATGAAGTAACAGATGAAACCAAATATTGCATCTAGGCCTTTCATTTTTTAATTAATTTCTTTTTCTTTTCAACTGGGTTTGTGTTTAATTACATATACATAACAATCAATTCACTATCTTCCCAATTGCATTTGGTAAGTAAGAAAATTTCTTCTTGTATTCTTAGATCAATTTTTCATCACTACCAAGAGAAGGATACAGGTCTAAAGATGCCAATGCTAATTACTTAAAATGACAATTACTATCCTTAAAGAGATTCTTACCTCTACACTAATTTATAAGTTACATTTTATTTACCCACCGATTAACAATACCCTCATTTTTAATTGGTTACAAGAGTTATAGCGATTCCGGTCCTCTCTCCATTGGTTGTTGTACTCCGGACTCGGTTCTGTGGATGTCTATTGTTGTATATGTTTCATTTTCGTTGTTTAACTCCTTGAATTTGAGTTTAGAAATGTCTTAGGCGTGTTTTGAACAGGTTGGTTGAGCTTTAGTCCCCAATCTTGTTGCCCAGATTTTTGGTGATCCGCTCGAATGGGTCCTTTTGGGCTCAAGCGGAGTTTGCATCCTTTCAGCATTTTGTGCGTCTGCAAAAGTACTACAGAAGTGTTTTTCACGCTCGAGCAAAATTCTTCACGCTTGAGCAGGTTTGAGCTCGAGCGGGTATTCTGCACTCGAGCGGGTGTCTGAAGTCTGTAAAAGTACTAGAGGAGTGTATTCCACGCTCGAGCGGGTACCTTTGCGCTCGAGCGGGTGGTGTTTTGTTGTTGTGCCTTGGCGCTCGAATGGGTGAAGTTTTTGTGTCTTACGCTCGAGCGTCCTATTCTCCGCTCGAGCAAACTATACGTATATCAGATCCCGACTGTGATATTTTAAATCACTTTTCACACACACTCTCTCTCTCTCTAACTTTTCAAAAACCTAGTTTGAGAGCTTCTCTCGCTACAACATAACTTCTCTATAAGAAATCATCTAGTTTGAGTGATCTTCTACCTTAGTTCCTTTGTTAAAAGTGTAGAGCTTTGTGTGGGCTACATTTCAATCCGAAAATCTTTGGGTTTGGAGCACTTCAAGTTTCATTATCTTCTCCATTTGAGCTCTTCATTTGAGGTAGGGATAACCTATTCCTTTCTATGGGTTTTGACATAGATGTTACGTATTTTTGTATAAATAGTGGTGTTTGGGATTTTTGAGGGAAACTAGGGCTTGAAATTGAAATTTACAAAAGGGGGGTTTTCGATCTTTGGGGTTCCAAGTGTATGAGTGGCCCCTAGAATGAAGTTATGGTGTTTAAATGATGAGATTTGGCCTTAGAGGCAATATTTGAGAAAAGAGGGAAAAACCTTAATTTTATTATGATTAATTAATTTGTTTAATTAATTTGAGAAAGTATGAGAATATGAAATTGAGTTGGAAACTATGAAATTGGGAGATTATGAGATTGAATGGTGTAATTGGATTAAATAATCACTCACCCATGAAAATGTTGAGATTTTATCTGTTTGATAAATTTATTATCTGTTTAGAGATAATTGCTTTAGGCTATCAGTGGAGGATAGTCTTGATTGTTGTAGACACTATATGTGGATTAGGGAAAACTGAAACTAATCATGTGGAATATGTCATTGAATATGACGGTTGAAATAATACATCGAATATGTGTATTGATTGATCATTGTATATGATATTTGTTAAATACATTGTACATATATGTCGTTTGGAAGGAGATAGGGGATGTACTCCATGGTTTGAGAGGAGATAGGAGATGGACTCTTAAACCTGTTTGGGAGGAGATAGGAGATGGACTCCATTGATAATTAAGTTGGCCGGAGTGTCCAGAGTGATAGTCCCGAAATTCTAATTGCGTTTGCATAACGTAGATAATTGAAGTATTGGAAGTGTTTTTGACATGAGTTGTAGTCTCATTTGAATTGTGAATAAAGAAAGTGTTTTAATATGGGATGTAGTCTCATTTAATTGTTTAGCCAGGTTCTGAGCCGCGTTTATGAATTGAATTGGTTAAGTAAAGGAAAGTGGAATGAAACATGTACATATTTGTCATGGAATTGGATTATGTTGTAAGTTGGTTTATAAGTGTTAGCCATTTATCAAATGCTAATGCTTTAGTTATTGCTCATATCTGGTTTAGTATATTTCTACTGGGCATTGGCTCACCCTATATGGGACATCATTTTCAGGTTCAGGTGATATGTCACCTCAAAGGACATAGCTTGGGAGGCTTGAGGCTGATAGATCTTTTTTGTTGTTCTCTTTTTGGTATAACATGTAAATTCAAGCCAAGAGCTTAATGTGTATTTGAGTTAGTACTCTCCTTTTTGTAACCAAGTGTTGGCTTGGAAATTTGTAAGCTTGCAGGACATTTACTTTTGTTGTTAACATGTAATACTTTTGTAATCAATACTCTGATGAATGGAAATATGCTTTATTCTCTTAATTTTATGGATATCATGAATGTATGATTTATGGGTTTATTTTGAAGGCGTTACACGAGTGGATCTAGTACTTCGAATGAGTGGCACAAGATTCTTCTTCTTCTGCTTCTTTTTCACTCTTTTTTTTTTTTTTTGAGTGGTCAAAGTCTTGTACAATTCAACAACTCTCCTTGTTTATTTCCTATTGTTCAACCATATAGTACTTAAATATCAAGAAATAATCTATAAAATTACATAATGATACACGATTAATCCAACATCATCTATACACTTCTTCCTTTACTCTCAACCTCCATGTAAACAAATAGTACTAATTTTATTGATTCATTGTGACAACTGTCTCCTTAATTAAGCAAATTAATTAGATTAATTATGTGCTTAATGTTAATTGTATGATTGGGTGGTATTGAGTGTTATTGTTGTGCCATGTGACTATTCGAAATGTATTATCATAGGCAGATAGGTTAGAGTGAATATTAAACCTGTCTGATTCATTAATTTTAACAAGTTAGAATTAAATGATGGGATATAAATTAGAGCCTAATCCGCATTGGTATAATTCAAATTAGTGTAAGTAAAATTTCACATCATAAATTACCTTATTCGTGATTATATCTGTTTAATGTAGAAAGATCTATTCATGTTTCTGTTCCGATTTGCGAATTGAAGGCTTTATTGGCATCCGATTCAGAAATTGACTTGAGATATGTGTTATTTAGGATTTTTAGAAATTTATGGTAGGTTCGATTTAAATTTGATTTGAAACCAAATAATTAGAGTAAATAACATCAATTAATTAGTCATTAAGTGGATTTCCTAATTAAGCCTATATAAGGCAATTGTTGAATTAAGGGCCATTCTTACACCCTCATTTTCTATCTTGAGAGAGAGCTAACATGAAGGAGAGTAAGAAGAGTGAGAAAGAAGTCAATTTAGAGAAGAATTAAGCTCAAACTAAGGGAATTTGCTAGCAACCTAGAGGAAATAGAAGAAATTGACTTGAAAGCTCAAAGACATAACAATTTAGAACTCAATTGAAGATCTAGGTGAGTAATTGATTCCTAATCCTTGTGTTTAAGTTGGTAATGAAGAGAATTCAAGAAGTTCTTGTGTCAAAGTATGAGAATTGAGTTAGAATTAAGAGTATTTAGATCATATCATGCATGCATGGTTATTTCATCAAATTTTGAGCTTGATTTCAAAGAATGCTCACGTGCATGTGCTCTTTTTGTCTTTGTTTTAAGAGTTCAACATGTTTTTGTGCTTAACATTTCATTTGAGCAAGTTTTGAAAGCTTTGGAGCCAAGATACTTCATATATGTTATGCTTATGATGTACCAAGTTTGATTTTACACAATTCTTAAGCTTTTGGGCCTTGATTTGGTGAAATGGTTTTGAATTCATGATGTTTGACAACTTTAAACATGTTTTCTTAAGCTTTTGGTCCAAAAGAATATGCTTTGTGGCTTTGAATTCAAGTTATGACCTTGGGAGTGCAATCTAGAAATTCCAGAATTTGCACCCTCAACTCGAGCGACAAAACCTGTGCTCGAGCGACCACTCTGTGATCTCACTCTTCCGCTCGAGCGACCAAAAGTTCGCTCGAGCGTGAAATGCATGCTCCCAAAAGTGCACATGTTTTACAACCCGCTCGAGCGAGAATAGTTGCGCTCAAGCGAGGACCTCAGTCATACGCTCAAACGAGCCTCGAGCGTGTATCGAGCGGAAAAATCTGGCAACCAGCACTTTTTCAAAGTTTGCAGACCACTCGAGTGAGGGAAGTTACGCTCGAGCGACCACTCACATTTTTCATGTCCACTCGAGCGAAGAAAGCTACGCTCTACGCTCGAGCGGTGACCCTATTTTCAGAAATTTGACGGAGTGTTTTTCAATGCATCTTGACATCCTCATTTCATCCTAGGCATTTCTAGGCCAAGTTTGGGTCACCATAATGGGAGTAAGGAGTAAAAACTCACAAAGAGCAAAGTGAAATAAGTTACATATTATTCGAGCGTGTGTTTCAACTGTATATTGTTATGTGTCTGTGTAGGTCGCACTACAAGATAGTTGAATTGCCTACTCAATCTATTTGCCTTGGAACAAACTGTGAGTAACAATGTTGTAAAGTTATGTTCAATTATAATTATTTTACGAATGATTAATTGTACTACTTTCTGAATGATATTGTTTACTGAATAAATGTTTGTCCTGTTTTATAAATTGTACTCGTGGCATCCATAGCAACTGATTATTACTGCTACTATAATTGTTACTGTTACTGCAACTGCTACTGTTACAGCGATCTTTGTCAATTCCAATTCTTGGAACTATTGTTACTGTATTGATAGCCATCAATTGATTGTTCGGTATTTTAAGACCTACTGTACTATTTTGCTATTAGATGTACCACGTATGACTGCTATAATTATTACATGACAGATATGATATGAAATATGAGATATTAATCGATCAAACGATCTACTGATGCAATTGACTATTTAAAATACTGAAATGACATTCATTCTTAACCTCTTTACATATTTGTTATTCACTAGGCTTTAGCTCACAGTTTATTATATATGTATATAGACGACTAGGCACCAAATCAAGGCTACAAGCATTGACCCGAACTCATGTTTTGTCAAGCCAGCTTTTGTGCCTCATGACGAGGTTCCGAAACCGTATGAGTCAAGGCTTTTGGGTGATGCAAATCCACACTTTTGTTTTTACTAAGTGTAAAGAATGTTTAAGATTTTTGTTTACACAATTTTAATGATGGGATTAATTCCCTAGCTTGCATATGGTCTTATATATCTATTGTTTGGCATAAGTAGCTATATATATGAATTTTTATTTCCATTTAGGTCCTCACAGCTCATTGGACATTATCTTATTAGTGATTGGCTTCCACCAGCCCCCTTTATATTATATTATTGTATTATTGTCATTATTGTTAAGCAAGCCTTTGGTAATCACGGATTACTGGCCGGTTATGGCACTAAACCTATAGGGGTGGGTTTGGGTCGTGACATTCATGATGCCCATATTTTTGTGCAAATTAATTACCTGATGAAAGTTCCAAACATAGCTATGATACATGCGACCAGAACTGTTCTGCTTGTTTTAGCAACAAATAGTGCACCAAAGAACTTGACTCTCTGCTTAAGTTCTAAACACAACTCAAGAAATGTCCAGCTGCTTGAAGCACTAGCTATGTTCCAAATACACTACCTACATTTGAAGAGAATGCCTGTATTAGTCACACACACACACACACACACTCTCTCTCTCTCTCTCTCTCTCTCTCTCTTCTTTTGGAATTGTTAGGATTCTTTTTTTGGCAGTTAAATCTTTCTATTCTCTGTTTTCCCTTGGTTTATTCTTTAAGAAATCCCAATTTTTTTCATCTTTTTTTTTTTTTTCACGATAACAAATTTAGCTACCTGAAACTCATAATCAACGATCAATGGGCTCACCAAAGGCGGCAAACCATTAAATCCTACATTGCTAATCAAAATAAGCATTCTGCAAATTACTTGGAATTTGTGAGTAAAGCAATCAAAAACACTCAACAGTAGGATAATCCTTTTATTTGATAAGAAACCATGAAAGTAAAGACAAACATTTATTCCTCTTGTCAATAAAACATCGATAAACTTTGAGAAAATTTAACTTTTCTTAGGAGTGTGGATTTCATTACTTAAATGGTTATTCATGTTTACTATCAAATGTAAGTACATGTCATGTGTGAATTAATATTAATTAATTTTTGTTTTCTTTTATCGCTATATGCATCACTACAACATGAAAAGTTACAGATACAAAAATCAGTGAAAGATAACTTGTATAATATTTTCACGTTTTCCATAGTGTAATTTAATTTCATTAATTCACTTGAAATGTCACCGAACTTCATATTTGGATAACATGTGTTAAATTCTATGACAATATGTGAGACATTTTCACATATATGCCTCGCGAAGTTTGCACATGGAATAGTTTTATTAGTTTATTCATATGAGATTAGGAATACCAAGTGAATTAATTCATAATACCAACTATCTTTTACTCTTTTTTGTATACTATATCATGAAAATTTTGACATATAACGCATAGACTCACATGCTGTGTAAAATTTAACGATAAATCATTCAATGAGAAATAAAAATTAGGTGTGCTGTTTTGTTTCTTTAATCCACTAAGGACTGATGTTTATATGGACATGCAAATGTAGCTATATGTGTATATAATTGAAGAGAAATCTTATTGCAAACTAACAAATAAATCTTAATCAGGCAGCTAGTTAGACATTTTGTCAAGCAGATAGTGTGCATAATTTGTCTATTACACTAACAAACACCAATAAAAATAGAAACATAAAAATCAGGTATCCATATCTCCATAGAAGACAAACAAGCAGCAAGCTAGAAAGATTACATTCCAGATTGTAGCAAGATCAACACTATCACAAAACAAAGTGTATTTATATCTCATTGTTTACCTATCTTCATCTCTGCAGGACAGCGAAGACAATGATTTAGTTCAAATCGACACAACCATAGCCATAGTAGAAGGTAGCTCTCCTATTATTTTACTGCTAAGGACACCAAATAAAGACATCTACCTCTTCATAAACAAAGTTGCAATGTCATATAACTGACCAGCATTGGGCGCATGTGAACTTGTGGTTGGCTACTCCAGGGGTTATGGCTTGTGGTGCATATCCTAGGACACGTGGATAGACCATAAACAAACACATCATCTGCCTATTTCAATAGAGATAGAGATATGGGCAAAATGTGAGATTGCCATTATCTATTAGAATGAACGGCAAAAAGAAGAATTCGATGCGTTAAATTCAACCTGCTTGCTTTCATTCTTTTATATATATATGTTACAGTTGTGATTGGGGCCTCGAAAACGAGCGCCCCGAATGTCCCTAATTTTTTTTTTTTTTTCTTTTCAGCAGAAGAAAGGAGGAAGACGAATGGGGGAAGGAGGGGGAGGGGAGGAGGAGGAAGAGGGGGAGAAAGGACTGGAGGGGGCCTAAAAAATGGAGGAGGAGGACTGTAACAACCCTCGTACCGATTACTGAATAACCACTGAATTATATACTGATTATTGCTAAACTGGACCGCTAATGACTGATAATTGGATTAACTGAAGTATTGGATGGACTGATTGAAATTGAAACTGGAATCGAATAAGTTTACCTATTGAATTGCATATGGTATCTGTTTGATTGATTGATTTATCTGTTTGCATTTTATGTTTAAATTGCTAATTGAAGGCCTTATCGGCGGCCGAACGGAGAACCGTTTAGTGTTTTGTAATCAGTAGAATATTTGTGTTTTAATGATATACTTATCTGAAAATTGATTAGGAATGATTAAATTAGATTAAATAAGTTAATTGTCAAGTTTGAGCTAATTACCAATTATGCCATTTTGAGTGGACCCTTGTTTAATTCTATTATTGAGCCCTATTACACTTAATCAAAACATTTGATCAGCTACTCCCTACACTCCAACCGACCAAACCAAAAGAATTAGAGAGAGAGAGTAGGAGATTGGAGAAATTCACCTTGCATGCTTGGGATTTGAGAAGAATTGAAGTGTAGATTGCTCATTTAGCTCTCACACCTTGAATACAAGACTTAGGCAAGGTAATTGAATCTCTCATTGGTGCATTTAAGGTTGTTCTTGCATGAGTCAAGTTGAATTGTGGAGTCAAGACATAAATTAGTTCAAAAGAGTAGGATTATAGCTTAATCCATGCATGCATGTTTGAATTGATGAGTTTGAGTTGAATCCATGGTGAAAATGTACATGCATGCTCATATTCATGTTTAAATCCATGTATTCATCATGTTCTTGAAGAAAGGAGTCCATTTGGACAAGAATTGAAGCTTGATTTTGGTTTAAAGATCATGCATTGCATGTTTTGACATTTTTCTTGAAAATGGGTTTGAAAATGGTTTTAATTGACTCACCTTTGGGGCTTGAATTCATAAATTGGCTTTTGAAACTTGTTATACATTGTTTTGGGATGTATTTTCCAGAATTTGGGCCCAAGAGGTCGAAAATTGAGTTGAGAATACTTGGTTTGAGCTTGGAAGGCAAATCTGGAAATTCCAGATTTGGCTTCTTCGCTCGAGCGAAGGATTCCTCGCTCGAGCGACCAACGTTTCCTCTGAGCCATGCTCAAGCGAAGGATTGGTGGCTCAAGCGTAAAAATTGAGCATCCAGTACTTTTACTGTTTCATCAGACCGCTCGAGCGAAGGATTGTTCGCTCGAGCGAAGCCTTTGATTTTGTAACCTCGCTCGAGCGAAGGAAGGCTCGCTCGAGCGAGACCCCTGTTTTCAGCAACTTTTGAAAAATGCCTTCCAACTGTATTTTTGCATCCTCATCCCATCCTAGGCATTCTTAGGCCTAGTTTAAGGCATCTTAATGAGGATTTAGACATAGAACCACACCAAGGAAATTTAGGGATTTAATTAACATCCTTCCGACTGTGAAACTTAGTGTGTGTTCTATTTGTTAACTGTTTAGGGTTGGCTCTCGGGGACGCGCTCTAGCTGCTATTAGCCCAATCTCTGTGAGTAACAATTGTGTAAAGATATGTTCAAAGTGGTTATCTTTTGAATACTGAATCAATTGTTCTTCGCGATATTGTTCTTGAATGAATGTATGTCCTGTATTCTAAACTGTATTGTGGCATCCTTAGCACTTACTGTTTATTGTTACAGAGCTCTGTCGGTTCCCTCGTGGAACCATCTTGCTTATTGATTGATGGCCATCATTCTTTGTTGAGTCTGTTAAGACTGGTCCTTTTGGACCCTCTTGTTTATAGGCTAATGGATATACCACATATGGTGATTGATTGAAATCTTGAAAGATTGAAATCTTGTTTAATGAGATTTCATTACTGTAAGGACATTCATTCATAACCTCTTTACGCTGTATGTTATTCACTGGGCTTTAGCTCACTGTTTATATATATATGTAGGTTCTCAGCAGACCGGAGCTAGGAGCGTGGGTCGGTCCCCAGTTTTGTCAAGCCAGCCTATGTGCCTCACTGCGAGGTTCCGAGTTGCCATGCTATGGCTTGGGGTGTTTTGTGTCCCCGTCGGTCTCCTCCTTTGTTTTGTACATTTGTATAGACTGTCTACCGTTATCTTTATCTTGTTGTCTAGGGATTTGATCCTGTCTTGACTTTATGGCGATTGTATAGACCGTTTATAGACTGTTCTGTTCTCAATTGAATGAATGCATGAAAAATGTTTTTGACATACAGATTTCCACAGCTCAATGGACACTAGTTATTTACTGTATTGGCTTCCTTGATCACATACTCTGTTTGGTTGTATTCTTGTTGAGGCCTTGGTAATCTCGGATTCTTGGCGATTCTGATGCTAAACCCATAGGGCCGGGTTTGGGTCGTGACAAGGACACGATCGGCGGCGATCGGCGCAGGCGGCGCGACCTCTCCCTCTCCTTCTCTCCCTCTCCTTCTCTTTATCTCCCTCTTCCTCTGCAACTGAGTTGCAGAGGTCAACAATGGCCAAAAAAAAAAAAACAAAACAAAATGCCCAAAACGACGTCGTTTTGGGCATTCGGGGCATTCAGGGAAAGAAATTTCAAGGTACAAATCTTTATTCTATATGTTATAGAATAGCTAGGTAGGATTATTTTGATTTGCTTGTGCATGTCCTAAAATATGTAAGTTTCTCTCAACTCAAATGAAATTTTGAGAGTGGGAGTAAATATTAGTTTATTTATAATGAACATATTATAAATTTATTTAAATTCTACATAGGACATATTGGCAAAGAAAATTGTCTCCTACCCAGTATTTTTTTTTTTGGCTCCAATTTTTTGGGAATTGAATTTTGTATTTTGTATTTTTTTATTTTTAATAATTTTTTTTTAATATTTTAAGTAATTTTTTTACTTTTTAGATGAACCTAACCTAAATGTATCTAAAAAGTAAATATTAAAATATTTTTAAAAAATCAATAAATACTTAGGATTATAAAAACGTTTTGAATTTTCATATTTTTTTTATATTTTTAATATTTAGCGAATTTTTAAATATTTTTTTTCACAAATATTATAATTTTTAATTGTATTCATATTAAGTGTATCTAAAAAGTTTTAAAAAAAAATTATTTAAAATATTAAAAAATTAATAATAATAATAATAATAATAATAATAATAAAACGAATTTTTAAAAAATTAAATTCAGAAAGTTGGAAGCAAACAGTATTCCCCTCCTAGGCAACATGAGACTTTGAAGCAGCTCAATTAGGCCCCCAAAAAAAAAAAAAATTTTGAAAACATGAACCATTTACTGTTATTTGATCTATTTTCTTTCCTTATATATATATATATATATTAAAGCATTTATTTATTTCTTCAAATAAGTTTACCACTTATTTCCTCTATATATCTCATAATTTTTTGGGCAAATTACTTATATCCCTTTTTTAAAAAGTGTGTATTCTATTTAATTCCAAAACCTTTTAGATAGATCCAAAAATTCTATACCTATTTATCTTTTTCTCTTTCCTTACACCTTACTTCTTCTTTGTATCTTTATTTTCTCTGATATGGGTGTCGACCATGACCACAACCATGCCTTTCTTTTTTTTTTCTTTTTTTTTTTTTCTTTCTTTTTCTAATCTACAGTCATCGGAGACCAGTGACTATTATTGATTGGGATTCACAAGCAACCACCGAGTATCAACTCATTACTTCAAACTCACAGATGACAAAAGAAATGAGTTTCCGATGAAAAAGATGAATAAATCTACATTAGATCTGGCTAGATCTAAACCAAAAAATAATTATCAGAGTATAAGCATTTCTCTATATCTGTCTCTTTCCTTCGATCTCAAGGTTTTAATACTTTTTTTGTACTATACACTTCTATTTTCCTGTTATAATGGAGAAAATTTTCAAGTTCTGAATAAATTATTTTCGAGTTTTGATTATAGGCAGTAAAAACTGTAAAATTTCATAGTTTCAGCTTTTTTTGTGCTGAATTGAATCATTCTTTAGAATTGTAAAATTTTGCAGTTTCATAACATGTTTTTCAGTTTTATTAATAAGGATAAATACTTAATAGAATCATACTTTGAAACTGTAACATTTTACAGTTTGAAAACTTGCTTTTCAATTTGATCAATATTAGAAATTATTTGCTTAAACCTTACAAAAATTAAAATAACATATTTTTTTTCATTGTTGCTATTTGTTGTTTTTAGATTTTTTTTTTCTTCTTCTTCTTTCAGTTTATCAATATTTAGCACATTTTGCTCTGTTTTTTCACTTTAATTTCTCAATTTATTATTTCTCTTTTTTTGGCAATATTTTAGATATTTCAGTGAGTCTCCGGCGATATTCTTAACGTCTATAAAATATTTTAGATATTCTAACGACTTCCAGTGACGCTCAGAACAATCTGGAAATACTCTAACGAATTTCCGATGATATTCCAATGACTTTCCTATATGTTGAATATTCCGACGAGTCTCTAATGACCGTCTAACGGAAATTCGACGATGGTGTGATGTAAGAACGTCTTTAATTTTTTTTTTTAAATTTTTTGATAACAATTAAAAATATATAGAATTAATTACTACAAATATTTTGTTTTGAAATTAAATAAATCAAAAATGGCTGATAGCTCGAAAAGATTGGCTCGATTTTTGGCTCGACAGTCCAAAACGACGTCGTTTTGGGCTGTCTTTTTTCTTTTTCTTTTTCTTTTTCTTCTTTATTTCTTTTCTTTTCATTCTTTTCTCTCCATTCTTTCGAACATAGAGACGGAGAGGGAAGAGAAGAGTTTGTTTGGAAATTTGTTTGATCAACACAAATGTTTGATTCGATTAGATCAAACACAAAAAATCAACAGAAATTTGTGTTTGATCAATCTAGTACCGAATCGGTTGAAGCAAAAATCGCCCCTGTTTTAGATATTAATCCCCAGTTTTGCTGCAAACCCAGATCATCTCTATTTTTTTTTTTTTTTTTCTTCCCTCGTGGATCTAGGGTCTCTAAGAAGAAAGCATGGCAGAGTTGAAAAAAGATGGAGTAGAAAAAAAAAAGAAAAAAAAAGATGGGTGTTTCAGGAGGAGGGATCGGAGAGAGAGAACGGGAGTTGAAAAAAAGCCTCTTTTTTTTCTTCTCTCTGAGAAGATGAAGGAGTTGAAAAAAAAAAAGAAAAATGATCCGTTCCCTCACTCTCTTCTCTCTTTTCTTTTTTGAAAAAGAAGATAGGTCTACAGAAATTGATGAAGATGATGTTGAAGATGATGAAGATGATCTGGATCTGCAGAGAAAAAAATCTGATCTGAGTCTGTAGATTTTGATAACAGCTTCAAATCTGACAAAACAATTTTTTCTTCAAAATCTGAGTCTTCAAAAAGAAAAAATCTTCAAGCTTCAGATTTTGATAAAAAAAAATCTAACTTTGATAAAAAAAAATCTGAGTCTTCAAAAAGAATTTTTTTTCTTCAAGCTTCAGATCTTTAAAAAAAATTTCTTTTAACAATTTTTTTTTTTTCAAGCTTCAGATCTTTAAAAATCTTAAAATTTTTTTTTTCTTCAAGCTTCAGATTTTGATAAAAAAAAATTTGATGTTGATGAAAATGGATCTGGATCTGCATCAGATTTTGAACAAAAAATTCATGTTCAAATTCGGAGGTTGATCTCTTTCTCTCTCTCCCCTCCCTTCCTCTTTCTTCTTCGTCTCAGTTTCAGACCAGAAAGAAGGGAAAAAAAGAAAAAAAAAATATCAAAACGACGTCGTTTTGACGTCGAGCCACTCCGATTTTGAGCTACGAATCGAAACTGTAAATAAATTTTGAACTTTGTATATAGGACTTATCAATAAATTTTCCTAATTTTTTTTGAGAGTGAGGGCCCAATGAAAAACTTTCACTACAGTACGATTAGGAATGGGCCTAAGGACTTCCTCTTGGGTCCAATAGTAGCTCACAACATGTCATTTCAACACAGCAAATGAGCAAGAACCAATGGGAAAGTAATGAAAAATGCGTAGAGATACAAAAAGATTTATTAATTTTTTATCAAATATTTTATATAAGTGTGAGACTTATATATGTAAGTCCAATCTGAGTTTCATATTCATGTGAAACATTTAATAAAAATATTAATAAATTTTTTAATATCTCTAATATTACTTGGGAGTTATTCAAGTTAGATTTGGACCAGAAATCTAGGAGCCCAATCCAATTGGTGATAGTTTATAATCTCTAACTACAAAAGGCCGTTACGGTTTGCAAAGGTGGATTGCAAGTCCAATATAAGTTTTAGTTTTAAGTACAATTAAATTTTTGTCACAATCTTAGAGTTTGTTTGGTGTCGTTTATATAAGTATACTTATTTAGATAAGTGTATTTATTTGATTCATATTATCTTTCTTTTTTAAATATATTTTTTCATAAAAAATCAACAAATACATTTATTTAAATATTTCTAAACAACCCTTTAATGTGAAGGACCAAGGGATGTTTTGTGATGTGGGAATTTTTTTTTTTTTTGAGTTTTTTTTAATAATCCAAATTGTTCACATTATAAGATTTGTTGAATAGATTATTCATACAAAAAATCAAATTGATTATAAATTTATAACTCTATAACAAAAACACATTTGTTTTTTTAAAAATAAATAGTTAATATGATCTTGATAATTTTTTTTAAATAATTTGAATCTGATCATGGATTGCTAATTTTTGATTAACTTGATTTTTTACATGAATTATATACTCGATGAACCTTACAATAAACGGTTCGGACTATCGAAAAAAATTCAGGAAAAACCCCCATTGACGCACCACAAATCCCTGCTTAGTAACAGTAGGAGCCCCAAATCCTAATGCAAATTGCATTATATACAAAGGTGAATTGCATTATATACTTGGTTGAAATTCATTGGCGTTGTGTTTGGTTGAAGGATTTGATAAGGGAAAGAGAAAAGGTGTGTGAAAGTAGGTGAAATTTAGGTATATTTTATTCATTTTTCACCTACATTTTCTATTTCTCTTTTTAAATCCCTCCTCAAATCTCTCAACCAAACACAGCATGAGAAAATCTCAAAAAAATCTTACTGTTGAAACCTTTAATTTTTGAAAAGTAAAATATATAATATTCTCATGTTGAAAAGGAGGGAGCTAGAGTAAGTAGTAAAGGTTCCATAACATTGGGAAATTATTCTCTTGGCTCCAAATGATTCGAGTAAAAAAACATGTGTGTAAGGAGGATAGTGAGTCAACGAGACTGTATGATTGATTAGGTGAGGAATCATTTGAAATCAAATTAATAATCTTTAAGAATATGTTTGTGACAATGTTGGAAATCAAAGTAGTGGGAAAAAGATCGGATTCCAAGAATAATTTCAAAGACCCCAAAAAAAAGTTTAAAAAGGATGAAATTTGAATGGTGAAGGGGGGAGGGCACAAATTGGTCAAATCAAATGTTAATGTTGTATGTATGTGTGTCCATAATATAAGCAACTTTCTTTAACAATCTTTTATGATTTTTCATACCCAATAGTTTAGTAATTTTTGGAAGCAGACTAGTTTAGTAATTTTTTAATTTTTTGTTAAAATATGAGATAAAAAAAATTAATATGTTTAGAATAATTTTTTGACTTTTTACGAAAAAATATGTAAAAAATAGAGAGAAAAAGAAATCTTTGACCTTTTGGTAAGTTATAAGTTTTTTAATTTTTTTAGTAACTTTTTAACTTTTAAACTAAAAGTGTTACATGTCAAACGAAATCCCAATAAAAAAATATATATGTGTATTTATACATGCATATGAAATTTATGGATGGACATGATGGCTTTGGTTGGTTTGAATTATAACCAAACTAAACTAACTATTCATTTCAGTCAATTGAATCCAATTTGATTAAAATGTGATTATAGTTATAGTTTAATTTTAATTTAAAATTTTGCAAATATTCATTTAAAAATAAAATTTTAAAAAATAGTTTGTATTTTTTTTTAACTGACACCATTGTTGAGTGTAAAGTAAATAGTAATAACTAATCACAACTTGTATAAAGATGTGCATAGCATATGTAAAATTTCGACACATAGATGTCTGGATTGGTTCAAGTTACATAGAGACTAAAGAGGTAATTTGGCAACTATTTAAATAAGTTATTTACTTAGTTATTTATAATAAATTGTCACATCATTTTTTTTATAATTTTTTTTTTTTGTAAAAAATTAAGAAGTTAACCAAACAAACGTGGCTAGATTGACAATTTTTAGACCCAGAATCAAATTTTTCTCCTTCAAAATCAATGAGCAAAAATCAACTATTACAAGTTTTTTTTATCAGCAAAAGTTAGTTGTTAATTGTTAGTTGTTAAATTAACATTGCAAAGCACGAAGTGCTTAGAGTTGAGGCCACGATCTCTCTCTTGAAACTAAGCCTTTAAGAGAGTCATTGTGACCAACTAAATTAAGGTCTCGTTTAGAAACATATTATTTTAATAACTTTTAGATTTTTTAGTTAAAATAAAAGGTAAAAAAAATTAGTATGTGTAAAATGACTTTTTAAATTTTTACGAAAAGATGTGTAAAAAGTAGAAATAAAATGAGATATTTAACTTTTTAGTATATGTTATAAACTTTTTAATTTTTTTAATAATTTTTTAATTTTTAAGCTAAAAGTAAACAAGACCTAAGTCTAGTTAATTTAAATAAACTATTGCAATTATCTTTATACTTTCACTAAAAAGTCACGGACTTGACTCTTTTCCTCTTCTTCAATGTATCAAAGAAAAATGTTATCTTTTTGTTTTTATTTTTTATTTTTTATTTTTATTTTTTTTTATCTCAAACACTTGTGATCAGTCATCTCAAATCAAATAAAGCTTCAATTTCCACTTCACATGTGTGAAATTTTAAGTCTGGTAATCAATTTTAAATGTTTAAAATCAAAAGATATAACGCGATAAATCCAGAAGAGTGAGTGTGAGAGGTGACATGGCGTTTTCATGTTGATTTTTTGGGTGCAAACCTTTCTCTACTTTTAAACACATGAATGATGCTTCCATTGAAAGCCTCCTCATCCATTTAACCAAAAAGTCTCGGAAAGAAACAAAAGAGAGAGCGAGAGAGAGCGTGGTGGGGTAAACTAAAAGCGTTTGCTTTAATGAAAGTCGGTGCGCATGATGATGCCTCCTGCTGGAAAAATCAAACAAGATACATCTCTCTGGTCCGTTTATTTTTAGAGATAAAATAGAAGTGATTCATAATGAGGAAATTAATAGTAAGAGAATTGTTAGTGAAGAGATAAGTAAAATTATGTTTATTTTGATGATAGTTATTAGTATAGGAATTGTTAAATTATTTTTATATAAAATAATAAAAAAAATATAAAAAATTAAACATTAATATTTTTAAAAAAAATTTCTAATATATAAAAAAATAATTTTTTTTTAATCACGTCACTATTTTTCTAATACCATCTCCACATCCACCTATTCCGTCTCAGTCCCCTTTCCAACCTCCTTCTATATCATCTCCTCCAAACAAACACAACACTAAAGAACCCCACCGCCAAATAAACACAACACTAAATAACCCCACCTCCATCATAATCCCCTCCAATCTATTTAATCCCAAAACAAACGGGGCCTTGGTTGTTTGCGATATTCTAAATAAATATATTTTTTGACTTTTTATAAAATATAGGTTGAATTTGAAATGATATGATAGAGAGGTGATGTGAGTTAAATAAGATAATATAATTTAAACAGGGTAGTAACTTTTTGACTTTTTAAGAGATGTCAAACCTTTATATTCGTCCAATCCCAAATTAATTCCTACTTTAAATAAATAAAAAAATATAAAAAAAATCTCTCTTACTCTCCCAATACATGAACTTAAATGAGGAGAAAAAAAGGAAGAAAAAATTATCTTACATTTCTTGCATGCATGTGTAAACGAGATAGACAGATCTGAGACGATGACTAGTTTGTGAATCATTCAAAATTTAATTATGATATCATGTTAGAAATAATAGGAGACATTCAACTAAAAATTAATTAACTATAAGTAGATGGATATCGAGGGTATATTAATCAAGCCTAAATAATTTAAAGAGAAGATGCTTGACAAATTTCTAACATATGTATGTATAAATTTTACACAAAAAATGTTAATGTATAACTTCAATACTTTTTGGTCAAGCCAATTCCAATTAACTCCTCGACTTTATTAAAGTTGTGGTCAACTTCAAACAATTGAGGCTTAAACCCGCAGTAAATTGCTCAAATTGATAGCCAATTATGGAGAACTCATAAAGATCTTACAAATGATTTCAAATTTTGCAATGATTTATAATAAAACTGCTATAGTTATTAGAAAAAAGGTTAAAATTTTTAAAATCTCACATTTAAATTTATTCTTATAATGACGTAAACTGTTACATTTTAATTGTTGATTTGTAAAATAAAATATTATGACACAATCCCTTATCTGTCATTCATTATGGGTATTTAAAAATAATATATTATTTTTTGTAGCAAGACTTAAATTTTTGTTATAATTTTATGTTACCATAAAGACAAATATATCAATAAAAACTATTATATATGGGCGAAAAATATGTAGTTGAAAAAACCTTATGAGTCATTATATCAAGCTTGATTTAAAAAATCTTACAAACGACAATCTAAAGCTTAATGATTTAGGATTTTTTCAAGGTTTGTAGTGGATTGCATGTATGACTAAATCTTAGATGCCTTGTGTTATAGTAAAAAGTACTTGAATTTTTCAACCATTGGGCCAACAATAGGAGTTACTTTCTTTTTGTAGCTATAGTATTAAGGACATAAAACTAATTACAAAAAATATAAGAATATTATATGCACTAATTAGTATAGTAACTAGTATATCAATTGATGATGTGGCATAATTTAAGATGCTTTTAGTATTTATAATTTGTATAATGAGTGGAGTCAATAATAATGTCATAACTAGTGTTGGTACACTAGTTAGTATACTAATTGGTGTATGTAGTACCACCGAAAATATAAATGAAATATTTTGAATCAAATAGTTTTCTAATGCCATTATTATATATATATATATGGCCAAAATTATTTTATGCAATTAGTTATATATTCATAAACTACTTAGCATTGTGAAAAGAAAAAAAAAAGTTGTAGTTGTATAGACAAATAGCTAAAAATTTCACAACATCATATCAATTTTGACTCAATTTTATCAAACAATTTCAAATTTTGAAAAAAAAAATTAAAAAAATAGTGCATAGGCATAAAATGATCAACAAGGGTAGTAAGAAAAAGAGTAATCGTTTTTTATTTATTTATTATTTTATATATATATTTTACACAACAAACAATTCAAATATGACACACACACACACACAAAAATAAATAAATAAATAAATATAAAATATAAAAAAAATTCAAATAAAGTGTCCCCTGGAACTGCATCAAAAGAATGTTGGAAAATAATCAACACAAAACTCACTTATATATATCATACTTTTTTTTGGAGGATCCTCCGGTTCAGATTTTTTACTAGAGGGAGCTATCTAGGCTTATGAGATCTATAATGGATTTCGTTTCAATGATTCAGACCATTCATTTTGTAAGGCACTTTGTGTATTTCATCTATACAAAAAATTAGAGTGATCTGATAACTATAACTTGTTCAACTTATCGCGTTTTTAATCAAAAAAAATTATGATTTATTTTTAAAAATAAATTTTTTTTTGATTGAAAACGCAATAAATAAAATAAATTATAATTATCAGATTAACTTAATTTTTTGTATAGATGAAATACATAAAGTGTTCAAAAAAATAAATGGTTCACATTATCGAAACGGAGCGGTGATAAACTCCATAGGCCCATACAACTCTCTTCAGTCCAAAATCTGAACTGGAGGAGATCCTCCTTTATTATACTATAACCTCCTTATCAATTTCAATGAAATTACATAAAATCTTTCTAGTCTCAATAAAATAGAATAACAAAAAATAAAAATAAAAAGTGGAATATGATTAACCATATTTAATCACAACCACATTGAAAGTGCCATTATAAAAAGAATGGTGGAGTGTTGCATAGAATAGAACATATCTATAAAGTTATTTGAAAATGTGCGTAATTTATATAATCATATAATTGGACACATTATAATCTTTTTATATATATGTGAAATTAACAAAAATAAAATAAAATAAAATAAAATAAAACACATATCACATATAAAAATTGTCTCATTCGATCATCGATTTTTTTTTTTTTATTCTTATTTTTCAAAATTACATGAACAGTAGAGCAACATTAGAAAGCAACATGGTCGGCTGGCCGTAAAGACAGGAACTGATGAGGGACATCAAATAGACCCAAACCACAAATCAAAATCAAAAACCTTATCCCCCCCAAACAACAAAAGAAATTCTGTTTCACTCCCCCCTCTATCATTGCCAACTTCTACGCTCCACAATCATCACTCCCCCACGGAATCAAATGGCCATCATACCGAATCATTGTTGGGTCCTCCCTTTCCCCCATGAAATGATAAATTGTTATCTATTGTTCAAGTAGTATCAGATATTATTTACTTTGTATTATTGATTAATAAAAAAATTATGATACATACATATTAAGTTAGTATTTATTTCCTAATTATATAATAAAAGTGAATTAATATATCACTCTCATAAAATTTTATACAACACCATGTAAATAATATTATATAGAGTTCATTAACTATTAAATAATTATCACTTGATGGGGACCATTAAGTTATTGATTCGGTTGTAAAAATTTGAATTTCCTAACTCAATATTTGGGTTCTAGTCTTTATTGATGGGATTAAACTTACTTTTAAAATCCAAAGTGCGTGATGAAATCTTAATTTTTATCGTGATATAAGCGTAGAAAAATTATGTATAATAACTTATCTACATATTCATGCGTAAATTAAAAAATATATATATATACATATATCACTTGGGCATCCCTTCCCTTTCATATCTCAACCCTACTTTACCCAAGTGTAGAAATGTACAAAGACCATTGATTGGCTGTGTTGTGGGTGTGTATTATGAAGGATAAGGGTGGCGTGAGTGATGACGTAAGACCACCACTTTGCTTTGATACGTTTCTTTCTCTCGCTTATGTTTGTGTGTGGACGGGATTGTGGGTTTGATTGGTTTTTAAGGAAAAGTTTGGTTAGGTTAATGGATTTTTTTAATTATTCCCAATCATCCGGATTAAAGTGAAAGATAGGGGGACACCATATGGACGCTTTGAGATTAATTTATATAAACATAGTATTATATGTATTAATTAATATACTAATACTAGCTATGCCTATATTATTGACCTCACTCATCATATAAATTATAAATATAAAAAATTTCTTAAATTATATCATATTATTAATTAATATATTTTTTAATATACTAATTAATACATATAACATTAGTCTATATATAATTATTGAGTTCTCGACTGTGTCCAAGTCAATGCCTATCTGATTGGCTTCGTTGTACTTGACCACAAAAGGACAAAAGACATGGATAATCATTTTTATTTGAAAACCAATTATATATAAACCTAGATGGATCTCATGCACACCATAACTGTAATGCTACTTAATTAACCCATAACAGTGGGATTGAAATTGTTGTGCGATGGTGGCACAATTTAAGGGGTTATTATTTAGAAGTCTTTTGGGAAGTAGGTTATAATCTACTGTTCAGGTTATAACCCACTTCCATCTCTCACAAAAAATTGATTATAATCAGCTTTTAATCAAAAAAATTAATTATAACCATCTTTTCAAAATAGCTCTTAGTAGTCTCATAGTAATATATGTTTTTATATAATGTTTTAAATTAATTATGTAATAAAAAAATTTACGAATGGAACATACTTGTAGTTAGAAGATAAAAGATGCTCCACGTATTATGCATCGTTATTTTTTATTAACTAAAAATACTACATAAACAAGGTAATTTTCTCAATTTAAGAGTCAACACACTTCAAAACTCATATAAATTTTATAAAAATGCAATAAAAACTCAAAAAGATTTATAATATTCTATCTATAGAATTTTATCTAGTTCAACCTTCCATTTAGTAGTAAGTCATGAGTTCAAATTTTTTCGTGTGAATTTTATTCCCTTTATTGTTTGGGGTTTCTCTCTTTAATTTTGATATATTTTTTTTATAGGAATGATCTATTTTATTCGATTTTCAATATGACTATAATTTATTAAGTACATTGTAATATGACACGTTATTATTCTTATATATAAAGACGTTGAAGATTGAGATATATAAAAATCTTGTTTTTTTTATACTTTACCCACAATAACATAACAAGTTATATTTGATTTATTACGAAATTAATCATATAAAGCTCAACACTTTTATCATGTTATTATTAGTTAATTATGAATTTTAAATTCTTGATCTTTAGCGTTTCTCATAAAGGGGGAAAACAAAAAACAAAAATCTCTCTTAACTTTTCTTAGGAGGAAAGAAAGAATCATTTAACTTTCCTATCTATCTTTCAAGCTTGAGCAGCCTAATAAATAAGATAATAATTGTGGCCATTACAGAGTTTGTGGAAATGGGTGAACCACACCTTCATGATTAATGAGTGGTTGGGTAGCTCATGGACTGCGGGGCCTCCATGTCCATTCCATATATGGAGAACAATTTCAACAAATGAATACCCACATTACTTAAGCTTTGAACCACTAATAGAAATTGTGATTGATCTTCTTAGTAATTAATTAAATTAGGTTTTATCTCATGTCATGTTGTATCGGTGACCTAACTCCTTATATCAGCATAGCCGACAATGCATTATTGAATGTGTTTACAGATTAGTGTAGGTCCCAGAAAAAACACTGCATGCCCATCAACTTTCTAGTTAAGCAAAAGATTTTGGATTCTTGTTGATGAATCATATTCTAGCACTCCATTATACGTCTTTTGAAACTCCAATAGTGTCTTCTACCTACTTTTAACTTTTCCATCTCTCTTCCCCACACAACAAAAGCACAAGAAGCTAAGAACATTACTAGCCACTCCCAAAAGATTAAGAAAATTGCTATTTTTTTTTTAATTTTATTTAGAATTTTCATACTGAAACAATCATTCATTACATGAGTGATAGTTTTGATATTAGAAAGAATCTTAATAATTTTAGTTTATTTATTTTGTTTTGAGATTCATACTATGTCATTCTCTATATTTTTTTATGAAGACCGCTATATATTACTTTTCTTTTTCTTTTTTAACTGTTTTATATGACTAGTTATATGATGACACTATATTATTTGTTTTTATTATTTTTTTAATATTTTTTTTTTAAAATACAGAAGCAATCATAAATATCCACATAGACAATGATACAAAATAAAATATAAAATATATATATATATATATAATATATTTTTATTTTTTATAGACAATATTGGTAAGAATAATGCTATACAAATAAAATTACAGAATCTTATACATATGAAGTGGCTTTTAATGTCTTAGCATTTCAAACATTGTGTCTCACATTTTTAGAAATTTCAATCAAATATCATTGTAGATAAATCTTTTATATATTAAGGCAAAGTTTGACATCTTTAAAAAAATCTAAAAATTTAAAAAGTCACTATCCTATTTAAGTCGCATCATCTTATTTAAGTCACATCACCTCTCTAACACATCACTTCAAACTCAATCCAAATTCAACCCATATTTTATAAAAAATAAAAAAATACACTTATTTAATCTTTTCAAACTTGACCTAAATTCGGTCAGTAGATCATTTTTTTCAACTGGTAAACAATGTGACATGTATGAATGGCTACCCATCCCTAGTAGTTAGTCAAACGAAGCATGGAGTGGGAGACAAGTTTATGTGTGACCGGTTAAAAGAATGGACAAAAAAAGTTTGGTATCCAATAATAATCCTTTAGTCATCCCCGTTCAACTTTTGAAAAGGAAAAAAAAATTAGAAAGTAGAAAAGGCATATGGAAAAATTATTTGATAATAAAACGTGGGGTGTGAATTTAATCTTAGAAAGATGTGGACATATTAGAATGAATCTCGACTGCCTATTTCATTTTCTAAAGATATTTTTTCAATCTCCATTATGTAGCATTGTTGATTTTGAAAAGAGTCTAATATGTCTTTAATGATTGGCATCCAATTACACGAGAGACGACTTATGTTTGTGAAAAGGAAAATGATATACGAGTATATTTTTTAGATTCACTTTCTAAATTTAGTGATGTGTTAGGAAAATGATGGGTTGATAATTAGAGAATATTTTAACCAGTCATCTTTTTGACACATCACCAGGTCCAGAAATTGGGTCTAACTTTTGGCCCTAAATTGCAATGCTCTTGTGAAAATTAGCACTCGAATTTTTTAAGAGTTTGTTTGGTATCTCCTAAATAAGTGCACTTGAGTCAATCACTTCTTTATTTTTTTGCACATGTTTTTTTAAAAGTTAAAAAGTTCACTTATTAAAATCATTCCTGTATGGGAAAGAAATTAACCTTCTCGTATAATTCTGTTGATCAAGTCTGCGCTCCTCCGTACGTTGTCCTCTTATCACCTGAAAACACAAACGTGAGCTAGCCGGCGGTTGTGTACCGGAAACCTCTCCGATGCCTAAGTCAGCAAATTAAACAAATAGACAAAAACTGTGTACTCGGGAATCAAAGTTGCGTTACCTCTCCATAGGTGATAGTTGTGAGCTTTTATAGGTTTCGTGTGGCACAATCCTAGTAGGACTCCTACTCCTCCATGTAGAGTCCTCCTAGGATTCATACTCCTGAAGGATAATGCTTATCCTTCAACACCCCCCTCACTGCTTAAACCAAGTGAGATGGTTTTACAATGGCCGAACTATCACGACCGAGGTAAGCATGGCCATGCCGAACTATAGAGTAGACCGTACTATCGATAGTTGGATACCCTCATTTACTGCTCTCCCTCGGCTCTTCTTGCTCAAACCGTGCTAACAATTAGCTAGGTCCTACTGAACTATTCGTGCTATGCATGCGACCGGTCTAACTTTAGTGACCGAACTAACTTCAAAGTAACCTTACACCGGTCTAAGCACAAAGTATTTTTAGTCTGGAATAATCTTCAAGCCTCATTCAGACCGAACTAACTTATGGGTTTTGGACTTCTTTTACTCTGCTGTTCTTATTTCGGCCCATTAACAGCCCATTGCCCAGCTCGGCCCAATTTAACTATATAAATTACCCTCTCAATTGCTCCTTAATTCCATCGGCAAAGCATGATAGGGATTACTTGTATATCGGCCGAGCTAACAGCCGGGCTAAAAAATTTTATTAAGCCTTTCCAGTCGAGCTAAAAAACTTCTTTTAGCCTTTGCAACCGAGCTAAAAAACTCTTTTAGCCTGTCCAGCCGAGCTAACTTAAACCGAAATTGCACTCGTCCGTCAAAACGTCTCTTCAATCACAAAGAATCGAATCGCTTTCCCATTCCAATGACCGTCACGATTGGCTCTTCGCAGCTGTCACGCCGCCCTCGTACTCCGCAAAATTTGAACAGTTCCCGCCTTTTCCTTTGCATCAAAACGAAAAACTCTTCATTTTGGATCAAACCCTACACTATTCACTTCTTCTTCTCTCTCTATCGTTCCTGAGCTTCTGAACTTGCTGCGCTCGTGTTTCTTCTTTCTTGCTACTGCTCTCATCCCCAACTTTCTCCTTTTCATCTGGTAAGCATCATAACTCTATTCTATTTTCTTGTTTTTGCTTTTGTTTATTTCATAGCTTTTAGGTCTGAAAAACACTTTTTCCTGCTAGTTTCTGCATTTTTCTGGAAAAAAACTTTTAAGAACCACTTGAACTTTATGAAGTAGTCTATAGAACACTGTGTTTGATCTAAAATCACAACATAACCGAACTAAAAAGTAGTTTGTAGTTGATGCCACACTAATCTAACTATACGACCGAGATAGCACTTCATACCCATACTAGCAATTTCAATGAATCAGACCATTCTCTGATTTACCTTAGCCGGGATAAATAAACCGAACTAAGTCTGTACTTAGTATACTGGAAACCTTAACTTCCAACCGAGCTAGGTCTTCGGAGCTAAGCCAGCTTTCTAAGTTTTTAGACCGAACTCAGAAAGTTGCCCCTAGAGGCTCAACCGGTCTAACAAAACCTTCTCTTTAACCGAGATAACGAATCGCTCGCCAATACCGAGCTATCAAACCCCTTGCTCAATCCGAGCTTCCAAGCATCTTGTTGAAACCGAGATAGAACCTATAGCATCCCACCGAGCCGAAGTAGGACTTCTTTTATCTTGCTTTTATTTCGCAGCACGGTCCAATGATCTGTGCTTAACACCTTTGTTTTCCACTTTGCAGACTTAGGTTGCCCAGGCATTCCTCTGCGCGCTCAACCGTGCTGCTGAGCACAATCTTTTGACCGAACTAATTTATTTTTAACTTATAAAATAAATAGGGAAGTATAGATTTTTGGTAAACACATTTGGCGGTCTAGCCGAATTCCGCAAAGATTACAATATACCTGACGACATCTAACTGATTTTAGCCGAACAAAATACCATACCTTGGGGAAATTAGGGCTATGTACCTTTCACCCTCCTATCAATAATAGAGACCGGACTAAGATTCCCCGTTCAACCCTTGATTTGTGAATTCCTAAGACAAACCAGAATATGCCCAACTCAGCTTTCCACCAATTCTTACCGTATAATAATGGGAATAGCCGAACTAAACTGTCGAGCCGGTCTTAATCTCGGTCTAGCTGAAATATTCCACCAATACTCCATTGGCTCCAAAGATGACGGCTGGGTCTACTACCTTAGGATACGCCGTCGTAGAGAAAAAATAAAAAAAGATATGCCGAATAAAGACTTAAACGATGACGATTTTTTCTGGGTTTTTGCGAATTTTGAAGATCATCAAGCCAAGATTCCTGGCCGAAGTATAAACTGGAACAAAGGAATCCCCGGTATAACTTACTTCGGTTTCCTTTTATTCTTTTCTTTTACCTCGGCTTCCAATTCTAAACCGATCTAACAGTTTGTCTTCTTTTGCAGATTCAACCCATCTTCACTCATTACATGGTCACCCCAACCTAGGCGTACTTCACGTCGCACTGCGATACCCAGAGAGAAGTTGGGCCAAGCTTCTGAATTTTGAGCCGACATATAGATACAGCGGCCGTCGGAAAGCCAGAGTAACTGACTTTCTTCTTGAGGATGCCCCAGAACTGGACCCAACCTTGCCCCAGATTAACCTAGTCCCCCTTACAGCCGAACAAGAAATGGCCAAGAGAAACAGAGTCAGGGCCCTTTTGACCGAAACCAACAGACCCGAAGTAGCACCACCACCCCAAACGCAACAGACCGTCGTGGCCCTTCCTTCTCAACAACCTTCTTCATCACGCCCATCCAAGCGCGCCCGGACTACCTCAACCGAGCAGCGTCTAGCGGATGAAGACGAAACCACCCTTCCACCGAGCCACCCACCGAGTCCACAACTCGAGCCTTCTGACCGAACTACCACCAGGTGGGCACCCAAGCTCAGGTTTCAGAACCGAGATATTTAGGAGACCGATTCGGTGGTTGCTGAGAAGGATCACTTGATGGCATTCAACCTTGCCAAGAGTGTCTGCCTTCCAGCAAACATGGAACACCACCAGAATCTAACCAAGCTAAGGGCCATCCGATCGGCTACCAAATCCATGATCCTAGTAAGATGCCCCTCTTGTCTCTCAATTTTTGCAAACTTTCAGTTCGGTTTTGTCATTGATTTCTTTCCATTCGTTTCAGTCTCTCCAAAAGAGCCAAATTGCCCATCAAAAGGTGCTGGAGCTCAGGAAAACAGCAAGAAGGCGAGCCATGGCGGCGAAGCCAGAGGCCAGAACTAAAAGAGTGCCAACAAAAAGCAGCCGAGCTAGAGGTGAGGTAGCTCGTCTAAGACTAGTTACCTCGGTGAAGCCGACAAAGTAGCGTTGGCCGTGATGAAAGATAAGTACCTTCGTGAGCTAGTCAAGCTCGAAGAGAAAAAAGACGCTGAGATCGCCGAGCTAAAGGAGAAGGCGAATGGTGCCAATGCTGAAGGTTTCAAGGAGGCGGAGGCCCTCTATATTCCACAATGTGAGGCCGCCAAGGATTTGTTCTTCAAGTGTGGCTGGCGAGGTGCTGTGGAGCAGCTCGGTTGTGACTCTGGCACCGAGGTCTACAATGCTCCATAGTATTTCATTCCGGTCTCACTGGCGGAATATGCTACCGATCTCCAGAAGCAATTTCTTGAGGCGTCTAATGACGATGAAGAAAATGAAAAATCTGAAACTCCGGTTGTCAATGGGCAAACAGATGATCAATCAGCTCGGTTGGAGCTAACGGTTGAAGACTTGACAACCGAAACCGTGCTTCCAATAGAGACCGAGCTTCAAACCGAGATTGCTCTAACCTCTGACACCGGTGTTCGTGGTGATGTTGATGCCGATCTGGAGGATCTTTTCAGCTGATTCTATAATTTTCTTTTTTTCTTTTATTTTGGACTTGTAACCGGGCTACGGCCCCTCCTTTGTACTTGCTCTTTCAACTTGATCAATGAAAATCATCTTCTCTTGCTCCAACTGTTATTCCGGTTTGATTGTTATGCTTGTACTTGTAATGATTTTTTCATGATCTTTTTGCTCCAACTGTTAACTCGGTCTAAATACTTTATTCTGGTTCTAGCTTATCAATCTAACTAGGACTACTTAGCCAACCACTCTTTAGCCGATATAATAACGTCGGCTGAAGAGTATAGAGAGCTTAATTCGGCAAACCACGTTTTCAGCCCATACTCTTACTTCTGCTGAAGACTAACAAAAGTTGGTTTAATCCAGCCAACCACTTTTCAGCCATACCCTTACTTCGGCTGAAGAGTAACAAAAGTTGGTTTAATCCAGCCAACCACTCTTCAGCCATACCCTTACTTCGGCTAAAGAGTAACAAAAGTTGGTTTAATTCAGCTAACCACTCTTCAGCCATACCCTTACTTCGGCTGAAGAGTAACAAAAGTTGGTTTAATCCAGCCAACCTCTAAGTTGGTTTTTCCAGCCAACCTAGTAAAAATGTTTGGGTATTTCTAACCAAACGTCCTGCAACCTGGATCCTTATCCTGGGCTTAGGAGGGGTGTTGGTTTAATCCAGCCAACCTCTAAGTTAGTTTTTCCAGCCAACTTAGAATAAAATGTTTGGTTATTGCGACCAAACGTCTTGCAGCCTGGATCCTTATCCTGGGCTCAGAAGGGGTGTTGGTTTAATCCAGCCAACCTCTAAGTTAGTTTTTCTAGCCAACTTAGAATAAAATGTTTGGTTATGCCCCTAATTTACTAATTTACTAAAACAAACTGTTACAGAGAAAAATGTTTATTCTGAAAACATAACTATTTGTTTTATTGAGAAAGGGAAAAAATTACACATACTTAAAAAAGAAAAAAGTTAAAAATAAAATAACTTGAGATTGGCAGTAATCCATGGCCTGGGAATTGTCTTGCCGTCCTTATCTTCTAAGTGGTATGCCCCTTTGCCTGCTAATTCAACCACTTTGTAAGGTCCTTCCCAATTAGGCCTTAACTTGCCATCTCCGGGCACCAAGGTGTTTCCCATCACTTTGCGCAGTACCCAATCTCCGACCTTGAATTGCCTTGGATGAACTGTCTTGTTGTATTTCCTGGATAACTCTTGTTGGTACGAGGCAATGTGAACCAGTGCTCATTCTCTTCTTTCCTCTGCAAGGTCGAGCTCCAATGTTATGGCTTCGCCATTCAAGTCTGGATCAAAATTCTCGCTTCGAATTGTGGGGAGGCCAACTTCCAGTGGGATTACTGCTTCCATGCCGTAAGCTAAGGAGAATGGTGTTTCTCCTGTTGATCGTCGGGGCGTGGTGCGGTAAGCCCATAAAACATGAGAGAGCTCTTCTGCCCACTTACCTTTTGCTCTTTCTAACATTTTCTTTAATCCATCCAAGACTACCTTGTTTGATGCTTCTGCCTATCCATTTGCTTGGGGATATGCCGGTGTAGAATTGTAGAACTCTATCTTGTATTCTTCACAAAAGCCTCTAAAGATTCTGCCGTCGAACTGAGTGCCGTTGTCTGATATCAGTGCCTTTGGTATGCCAAATCGAGTGATGATATTCTGTCAGACAAACTTTTTCACATCTTTTTCCTTGATTGACGCCAAGGCTTCTGCTTCCAACCATTTTGTGAAGTAGTCGGTTGCTGCAAGGAAGAACTTTCTGTTCCCTGGTGCTGTTGGAAGTGGTCCTATTATGTCCAATCCCCACATTACGAAGGGCCATGGGCTAGTTAGAGGTAGGAGTTCTCTGGCAGGTTGGTGTATTTGGTGTGCGAATTTTTGACACTTTTCGCACTTTTTGACATACTTTTCTGAGTCTGCCTGCATGTATAGCCACCAATATCCTTGCGAAATTGCTCTGTATGCTAGTGATCTTCCTCTTTGATGGCTGCGTCATACACCCTCATGTATTTCGAATAAGAATGCTTCCACTTTGCTAGGATGAACACACTTTAGATAGGGTCCTGAGAACGACTTTTTGTATAATGCTAAGGATGGGGAGAGCCAAAATCGCTGCGACTTCGTTCTTATTCTGTTGGCCTCTTTCTTCTCTTTTGGTAGGATGCCGTCTTTTAAGAACAGGATGATGGGATCTATCCAAGAGAGGCCTAGCTCTGCGCAACATACCTCTTCGGCTTTGGGGTCTTCAATGCTTGGTCTAGGTAGGTAGTCGATCAGCAATGGATGAGGGATGAAAGTATCTGCCATTGAGGCAAAGCCTGCTAGCTCGTTTGCTCTGCTGTTCTCCTCCCTGCCGATTTGTTCTATCCCGATTACTTCAAATTTCTTGATCTCTGTTCTGACCAACTCTTAGTACTTGGCCATCCTGTCATCCTTTGCTTCGTAGTCGCTAGATATTTGGTTTACCACCAGCTGTGAGTCGCTGTAAACCATTAGCTCGGTGGCCTTTATGTAGAATGCTGACTTAAGACCTGTAAGAAGCGCTTCATACTCCGCTTCGTTGTTTGATGCTGGGAAGCCAAGGTTGATTGCCTGCTCCATTACTAGGCCGCCTGGAGAGATGAGGACTATGCCCAATCCTGCTCCATGCCGGTTGGATGCTCCATCTACGAAAAGCTTCCACATCTCTCCAACGAACAACTTCCAGCAAGTGGAGGGATCAGATGATGCCTTGGGATCTCCCTGGTCGCTGGTGTCTTCTTCAAGGTTCATGCTTGTTGTCTGCCCCTTGCTATCCGATTGTTCCAAGTCTTTATTTGTTGGTGAGTCTTGACTTGGTGTAATTTGGTCTGCCTCTTCCTTCCCTGCTTCGTTTTGGTCTGCCTTGGTGTCTGGCTGAGTATCTCGTACTAGGGGTTGCGTTATTCCGGCGTTAACTTTCATCCCTAGTTCTGTTGTTTCAGTCAGGTTGACTAGGCAGATGTGATGACTTCCTGGTGTGAATTCTGCGACAAAATCCGCCAATGCTTGAGCTTTTATTGAGGTCCTGGGTTAGAACTTGATGTCGTATTGCCCCAACTCTACTGCCCAATTCAGAATTCGCCCAGAAAAGTTCCCCCTTTCAAACAAAGCTTTTAATGGAAAGGCTGTGAGGACAACTATGGAGTGGGCGTGAAAATAGTGCGACAGCTTCTTTGAGGCCATCATTAAGGCCAATGCCAGTTTTTCCAGTGGCAAGTACCTTGTTTCGGCGCCCAGTAATGTCTTGTTGACGTAATAGATGGGTAGATGTTGGATTCCTTCTGCGCGGACCAACACTGCGCTAATTGCGTGCTGGGAGATTGCCAGGTATAAGAAGAGTTCTTCTCCAGGTATTAGGGTGACAAGTAGTGGTGGAGAAGACATGTATTCTTTTAAGCTTTCCAGGGCGTGGTCGCATTCTTCGTCCCACTCAAACTTGGCCTTTAAAGCGTGGAAGAATGGTCGTGTATCTGCTTGACGACACCTTATGAACCGATTGAGCTTCGCTATGCCTGATGAGATTTCTTTTACCGAGTTTGGTCTCTCCAACTCCTGGATTGCTTTGATCTGGGAGGGGTCTACTTCGATACCTCGGTTGGTCACCAGGAAGCCTAGGAATTTTCCAGATCCTACTCCGAAATGCACACTTAGATGCATTGAGGCGCAGCTTGTGCTTTTTCAGGATCTCAAACATATCACCTAGGTCCTTGAGATGGTCATTCTCGTCCTTGCTCTTGGCCACCATGTAGTTGATGTACGCCTCCATTGTTCTGCCTAACAATGGTTCAAACATCTTGGTGACCATCCGTTGGAATGTCGCTCTTGCGTTCTTTAGGCCAAAGGGCATGACCTTGTAACAGTACAATCCTCTTGGAGTTGTAAAGGATGTGACCTCCTGGTCTGGTTCATGCATGGCGATTTGGTGGTAGCCTTTGTATGCATCCAGAAAGCTAAGTCGGTTGTGCCCCGCCGTTAAGTCTACCAGTTGATCTATCCGTGGTAGAAGAAAGCTGTCTTTTGGGCACGTTTTGTTGACTGTTTTGTAGTCGACGCAGATACGCCACTTGCCATTCTTCTTTGGCACTACGACTATGTTGGAGATCCATCTTGGGTAGTGCACTTCTCTAATTGCTCCTGCCTCCAGCAGGTTTCCTACTTCTTCCGCCACTATCTCGGCATGGTGGAGTGCCGATCTGCGTGTGCGTTGAATCATTGGTCTGGCGGATTGGTGGACATTGAGTTGGTGACAGATGAAGTTGGGATCGATGCCTGGCACGTCGTTTGGTGTCCAGGCGAACACTTCGATGTTAGAGGTAAAAAATTCCAATACCTCTAATCTTTCAGTGCTGGACAACGACGAGTCGAGCAAAAAGAACTTATTCGGGTTTTTTTCATCTATTCTTACTTCTACCAAGTCTTCCACCGCTTTCTGATTAGCTGCTTTGCCGACATCTGCGAATAGTTCATTGCTCTCAGGTTCTTTAACCGAATGAACGTATCCCTTGGTAGCGCGGCTGCCATTCACCGTGACGAAGCATTGCTTCGACATGATCTGATCTCCATAGACCTCTTCTATTACCCCGGTGTCGTTGGGGAACCGCATTACTTGGTGGTAGGATGACGCCACCGATCGCATGGCATGCAGCCATGTTCTGCCCAAGATGATGTTGTAAGTGGAGGGGACCTTCAATACCCAGAACTCCACTTGTTTCGTCACGCTTCCTGCTCTGACTGGAAGTATTATTTTGCCAACAGGCCATTCTGGCATGGAGTTGAAGCCGATCAGGGGAGATACGGCAGGTGCCAAATCTTTGTCCTGTAACTTCAATTGTTTAAATGTTTCGTAGTACATGATTTCACATGAACTACCCTGATCAATCAGAATCCGCTTGACGTCAAAATCCTTGACTCGGAGAGTGACGACCAGGGCATCATTGTAAGGGCAATATATCCTTGCCAAGTCTTTATCCGAAAAAGACATGACGTTTGTGGCCTCCGTCTTTCCCGTTCTTGATGGCAGGTTGGGCACTTAGAACCTCCCTTAAGTGCTCAGCCTTTTTGATTGATCCTCTGAGCTCGCATACCCGCTCAGGTTCAAAGACTCCATGTATCACATTGATAATGCCTTGAGGTGGGGCGTCGATTGGCATTCCATTGGGGTTATTATGGTCTGAAATTTGGTTGTGCCCCTCCTTCGATGTATTTATCCAGGTGGCTTGCTGCCACCAACTCCTCCAAGTGCTGTCTCAATGGCGTGCAATTCTCAGTGCGGTGCCCCTTTTCTTTGTGGAAGGTGCACCGTGATATTTTGTCATAGTCCTTCTGAGCTTCCCCAAGCTTGGTTGGCCATCTGACGAAAGGCTTATCTCGTATTTCACTTAGAATTCGGTAGATTGGTTTCTTGAAGGCTGTGGTTATGGCAGTGCAGACTCTTAACCATCTTTTACCTAGTCTTCTTCGTTGTCTCGCCTGCCACATCCGTTTCTGTTCGGACGATCTACCGCGTTGACCTTTGCTGAGGCCTTCTTTTCTAGTACTGTGGTCGTGCCAGATTTTTTTGGTACGTGCACCATCCTCTTCCACCCTGATGTGCTGATGCACTCTCTCCATCAGGGCTTCCATGGTGAGGGGCGGTGTCATGGTGATTGAGTCCCTTAGTCTGTTCCCGACTGGAAGGCCTCTTTTGTACTGTGCAATGGCGAGGTTGGTGGGGCAGTCCCCAATCTGATTGAAGGTCTCCCAGTAGCGACTATTATAGGATCTTAGGGTCTCCTTGTCGCCCATGTCGATGGAGAGCAGCTGGTCGATCTTCACCGGGGTTTTAGTGTTTATTCGGAACCTTGTCACGAACGCCTCCGCCAATTACGCCCAAAAGGCTATGCTACCTTCTGGAAGTTTCTCGAACCAAGTCAAGCCTAGGTCGCCAAGGCTAGATGGAAAGAGGATGCACATCAGGGCCTCGTTTCGCCGGTATACAGCCATGACCTGGCGAAAGTGGCTCAAGTGTGAGTAGGGGGTCTTCCCTTCATATGTAGTGAATTTGGGCTGAAGGAAGCCTAATGGTAAGGGCGCGTTTTCAATTGCCGGAATGAACGATGATGTCTGCAGCCTTGCTAATGCCTTGTCCGTCGGTTTGTAGGCAGGGCGTGGAATTGGCATTCCAACCTCGACGCTTCTATGCGTCCGAGGAGTCAACCGCTGTAAGGCAAAAACTCTATGTAGATCGCGTGCCCTGGCATCCTCCTTCCATCGTGCCTTCTCTTCGAGCACGATTCGTAAATCGGATGATCTGGGCAACTCTGTCTGCCTGGATCTTGTTTGGTGAGTATGCAAGGGCCAATACGTGCTTCCCTCGGTGTATGACCTCTCAGATCTCGTCCTTTCAGAACTGGAGTGACGAGTTCTAGATTGAGTATCGCCTGTCTTGAGGCTTCTATTCTCTACCTGAGAGGGTGTAGTATTCCTACTACGTCCTTCCGAGTGGCGAAGGGGCGTCTTGTTTGTGCACCCTTCTCCTGTCGCCATTCCTTTTTCTTTCACCTGGCGCTTTAGAGATTCCATGTCCACCGCCATCCGTCGTATCAACTAGTCTTGCTCTTTGACGCGATCCTCCAAAGCCTGAGGATCAATCCTCCGCCTTTGTCTCTCTAGACTTTGCAAACGAGAGTGATGGGGGCTGTTAGTTCACCTCGTTCCCCTTGTATCCCTCCTCGAATTCTGTCTGTGTGGCTCCAAGTCCGCCATAGGAGGGATAAAAGGTAGACCTTCGCGTCTCGCACCCCCTTCTGGAGTTTGTCCGTCAAGGGCAGACTGTGGTAATTCTTCGTTGTGCGCCATTGATTCTCAAGAGGAAAAACTTGATCAAGAGGTTTGTCCTTGTCTGAATTCCCACAAACGGTGCCAATTGTACGGGAAAGAAATTAACCTTCTCATATAATCCTGTTGATCAAGTCTGCGCTCCTCTGTACGTCGTCCTCTTATCACCTGAAAACACAAACGTGAGCTAGCCGGCGGGTGTGTGCCGGAAACCTCTCCGATGCCTAAGTCAGCAAATTAAACAAATAGACAACAGCTGTGTACTCAGGAATCAAAGTTGCGTTACCTCTCCATAGGTGATAGTTGTGAGCTTTTATAGGTTTCGTGTGGCACAATCCTAGTAGGACTCCTACTCCTCCATGTAGAGTCCTCTTAGGATTCATACTCCTGAAGAATAATGCTTATCCTTCAACACCCCCCTCACTGCTTAAACCAAGTGAGATGGTTTTACAATGGCCGAACTATCACGACCGAGGTAAGCATGGCCATGCCGAACTATAGAGTAGACCAAACTATCGATAGTTGGATACCCTCCTTTACTGCTCTGCCTCGGCTCTTCCTGCTCAAGCCGTGCTAACTATGTTGTTTGAACCGTGCTAACAATTAGCTAGGTCCTACTGAACTATCCGTGCTATGCCTGCGACCGGTCTAACTTTAGTGACCGAACTAACTTCAAAGTAACCTTAGACCAGTCTAAGCACAAAGTATTTTTAGTCTGGAATAATCTTCAAGCCTCATTCAGACCGAACTAACTTCTGGGTTTTGGGCTCCTTTTACTCTGCTGTTCTTATTTCGGCCCATTAACAGCCCATTGCCCAGCTCGGCCCAATTTAACCATATAAATTACCCTCTCAATTCCAAACAGTCCCTAAATATTAACAAATGCTATCTAATATTCTACTAACATCAATGCTATAATTTCAAAATATAAAAAATAAAAAATGAGGTTATGATAATGTAATAATAATATGAATGATTTGAAAATGGTGTAGTCCTACAACAGTTAGGAGAAGGTTTTCCTCCAACTCATTATGTAGGAACTGCAACAACCCAATTGATGTGGCAGCTTATGATTTCCAACTCGTTATATAATTCAAATAATATCAAGAATCTTTCTCTTGTATACTATAATTCAAATAATATCAAGGTTTTCCTTCAACTCATTATATAATTCAAAACCCACTTACTCTTATTTACACATGAAACTTTCCATCCAAGTTAAATCTTTCTCGTGCAAAATTAATATCAAGAATTGTTTTCAAACAATAACTCTTCCTTATCATTTAATATGATTGATATTCCAAATAAAACCTGACATGGGTAGGCCCATAAAGGTTATAGCCCACTATGAACAACCCAAGCCCACCACTTAGGGCCCAATACATAATTCAACTGATGAGGCCCAACATGGCTGGAAGTCAACATGAAATTAAGGACCAATGACACTCAGACACGTGGCAGGTGAAAGACAAGCCACATAAGTAGACAAAGATCCTGCAAAGTTATTGCACTGCACATCAGCCATTAATGAAACCTCTTACAGCATTTATTGCGATAAGCTCTCTCCGTCGAGACAGAATGGCCTCACCATGAACAAGGCAAGCTAGGGCATAGACTTTCGGCCATGGTGACAGGTCGAAAGGGACAACGAAATGATTACCAGAGGATATAAGCAGACGTCGAAGACAAGAAGAAGGTTAAGCTTTTTATCTCTAATCTTCCTATATTCCATCTCTCTTTTTAACTTACTCATTGGAGGGTTCGCTAGGGGACTCCCTGTTCCTCGTTGAACTCTTGTGCAGGTTCCACTGTAGGCTTGGTCATTCGGATACAAGTTTGAGGAGCATGGATCAGTCCGACCTATTCCACCTGGAACGAACTGTATCATCAGTTGGCGCCGTCTGGGGGAAGTCTCTTACTCTGCGCGCCAGTTGTGCTCATTGTCGTCGGAGGCCCTTTCCTAATAACCCCTTTCTACCACCTGCGAAGGTGGATGGTCACAACTAGATCCATAGCTTCCCAACCCAATGTTCTCAACCACCAAGCCGACCCTCCCAACCCAAACAACCCACCACAGTACTTTACCGAGCTCACCAACAGCATTAACCGCCTGGCTGAGCAGAACCAAGCTTTGATTAATGCTCTACTCCAAAGAAACCTTCCTGTGCCCCCCCACCACCTCCAAATATTCCATCCAACCAAGAACAAGCCTCGAGCCATACTATCCAGCAGCCCTATCCACCCAACTTAGAAGGCTTGCGACCCCCTCCCACAGACATAAATCCGCCACCACAGGCCCCGCATCCATCGGTCCTGGCACTAACCCCTGAAGGAGAGGCCAGCAATGTCCAGCCCCCGTTGCCTTCCGGTGGTGACAACATTCCTTTTTGGAATGCAGAACTCCAAGCCATGAAGCTCTAGCTCCAAGGAGTCATGCAGAACATACAGTGTAAACCATCTACCACAGCTAACTCCCCATTCGTTGCCTCCATCAGGGACAAACCTCTACCCCCCAAGTTTAAGATGCCCACAATTAACTCTTTCGACGGTACATCGAACCTAGTCGATCACTTGGAGACCTACAGAACCCTCATGATCCTCCATGCATTCCCCGATGAAATCATGTGTCGGGCTTTCCCCGTAACACTCAAGGGGTCGGGTCGGCTTAACTCTGGTTTAGTCAACTGCCGGCAAACTCTGTTTCCACTTTCCAGCACCTCAGGGACTCCTTTCTCAGCCATTTCATTGGAGCCCAGCCCCAGCGGCGTCCGGCAACCCAACTCCTCAACATCTGTCAGACTGAGGAGGAGTCACTACGCAGCTTTGTCACCGGCTTCAACACCGAAGCCTTGCAGGTGGCGGAAAACGATGACAAGGTCATCCTCACGGCGTTCATGGCCAGCCTACGATCATCTGATTTCCTTTTCTCCCTCTCCAAAAACCCCCCGACCTCTATAGCAACCCTAGTTTCCAAAACCCAAAAATACATGAACGCCGAAGATTCCTTAGCCACTCGCCAAGATCCTACAGCCAAAAACCCAACCCCCAGAGAAAAGAGAAAGGACTCAAAACTCAGAAACACCCAGTACAATAACCAAACACCTCATTATACCAACCGATCCCCCCGAGCCGATCGGTCAGCACCAACTCGACCACCCGGCCGGTTCGAACGGTACACCCCCCTTAATTTACCCATGGAACAAGTCCTCAATCAGATCCAACTAAACTACCCTCTAAAATGGCCCCAACTGTCACGATCTCCTTTCAATCGGTGAGACCAGTCCAAATACTACCGTTTTCACCAGGACCGCGACCATAATACCGAGGAGTGTGTTAACCTCAAAGATCAGATCGAGGGCTTGATACGTCAGGGATGTCTCAGTCGATTCACGGAAACTCGCCCTCAGTAGAGGCAAAGGACTGAACCCATCAGAAACAACCGCCGGCGTACCCCTCCCCAGCAACCTGCACAACCTAACCAGCTCATCACAGGTCTCCGTCTCGCCAGAGATATTGGTGTTGACCATATCCAAGTGTTGAGTGATTCCCAGCTCATCGTTGGACAAATCACGGGAGAATTCGATGCCAAGGAAGACACAGTGCGGGCATAGAGGGATATTGCACTCCCCCTTGCTCGTCTCTTCAATAATTTCCACATTAAGCACATTCCTCGGACGGAAAATGCCAAGGCAGATGAAATGGCTCAGTTAGCTTCTACCGACCAGTCAGACCTCAGCCATGGTGTCCGCCTCGAATATCTGGCTCACCCTGCCATTTTCCTGAACCAACAGCAAGTCCACTTCCTCTAAAACGAACCTATTCCATGGGTGGCCGACATCTTTCTATTTTTGACAAAGGGGGAACTGCCAAACGACAAGCACCAGGCCGCCAAAATCAGGGCCCGGTTGTCTAACTACATTCTTATCAGTGGTCTCTTGTATAAACGCGGCTTTTCACGCCCATACCTTAGATGCCTCAATCATGCTCAAGCGATCTACGTGATGAGAGAAGTTCATGAGGGTGTATGTGGCAATCATTCGGGTACCAAGTCACTAGCCCACAAAATACTCCGCACTAGTTACTTCTGGTCTACTCTCAGCCAAGATGTCGCTGAATTCGTGCTTAAATGTGATAAGTGCCAACGCTTTGCCAACATCCCTCATGTTCCTCCTACAGAATTGATTACATTTTGCAGCCCTTACCCATTCGCCAAATGGGGGATCGACCTAGTTGACCCATTGCCCACTGGCCGAGGCCAAACCAAATTCGCAATGGTCGCCGTTGATTATTTCACTAAATGGGTGGAGGCGGAACCCCTCGCCACAATCACCGAACGGAACACAACCAGATTCATCTGGCAGTCGATTGTGTGCCGATTTGGCATAGTCCAAGCCATTGTCTCTGACAACGGTAAACAATTTGACAATGCCAAGTTCAGGAAATTCTGTGCTGAACTTCAAATCCAACCATATTTCTCTTCCCCCGGTTATCCCCAAGCCAATGGCCAAGTTGAGGTTACCAACCGTTCTCTTCTGAAGATCATCGAAACTAAGCTGGAAGCTACTAAGGGGCTCTAAGCTGAGGAATTACCAAATGTACGCTGGGCATATCGTACTACAGCCCGAACCCCCACTAGGGAGACCCCTTTTCGCTTAACATACGGCGCGGAGGCGGTCATCCCAATGGAAATCGGTCTACCTACCCCGAGTGTAAGGCCCTGGTGTCCTACATCGGGAATGGAGAGGGAGTTCCTAGGCTACAAAAGTAAAAATCTAGACCCTTATATAGCATTAAGGCCTTTTCCCGGGTAGTGAAATCCCTATTAGAACTCCCCATTTAAGCGTGCTTAAGTTGGAGTAGTTCTAGGATGAGTAACCCACTGGAAAGAACAAATCTGTACGGGCGTAGCCCAAAGCGGACAATATCGATGGCATGTGAAAGGTTGGGGCGTTACAAATGGTATCAGAGCCGACTCTCTAGAGTACCGAGTGTGGGCCCCTAGCATCTCTCGGTGCATGTGGGCGGGCTTGTGAGCTGGCAGGCTATTGCACGTGGACGTGCAGCCCTAAGGGGAGGTGATTGTAAGGCCCTGGTGTCCCACATCGGGAATGAAGAGGGAGTTCCTGGGCTATAAAAGTAAAAACCTAGACCCTTATATAGCATCGAGGCCTTTTTCCAGGTGGTAAAATCCCTATTAGAACTCCCAAGTTAAGCGTGCTTAGGCTGGAGTAGTTCTAGGATGGGTGACCCACTGGAAAGAACAAATCCGTACGGGCGTGGCCCAAAGCGGACAATATCGATGGCATGTAAAGGGTTGGGGCGTTACACCGAGAGTTTTGTACCAAAATCCAGAACTCACTGAAGAGCTGCATCGAGTCGACCTGGACCTAATTGAAGAGCTCCGAGAGACCACTGCTATTAGACGGGCCTCATACCAACAAAAAATGAGAACACACTACAACTGCAAAGTCCGGCCAAGGGAGTTCTCCATTGGGGACCTTGTTTTGCGGGAAGCAACTCTTGCCACCAAAAATTCGGCTGAAGGGAAGTCGGCAGCCAGGTGGGAGGGACCTTATGTCGTTAAACCCAGACCTCGTCCGGGTACTTACCAACTTCAAGACATGGAAGGCCGAGACCTCCCCCATCCATGGAACGCCGAGCATTTGAAACGTTATTTTCAATAAAAGCTGTATTTTCGTATTGATCAATTGCTGTATGTTCTTTTTGACAATCGACGCACTTGAATGCTCTCATTGTCTTCTCATATGGTGTAAATTTATGATCAAATTAGCTACACTTTGAATGACAATAAGCTTATATCTCAGTTATTTGTGTGGTATTTCAATAACGCTTTGATTGCAGCCCCAGCCAGACTGAGTTACTTAAAGCCTTAGCCAGACTGAGCATGAAAAGGGTCAGCCAGACTGAGCACGAAGAACTCAGCCAGACTGTCACGACCCAAACTCGCCCTTATGGGTTTAGCACCGTAATCGGCCCGTAATCCGAGATTATCAAGGCACCGCTATGAAGAAGACAAGATAATCTGAGGGCATGGCGGAAACCAATACAGTAATAAAACAATGTCCAATGAGCTGTGACAGTCTGTATGCAAAAGACTTTTCATACATATACATATATACAGTACGGAACAGTATGCACAATATTTATAACCATTCAGAACAAGGACCTAATCCCTATTAAATAATACAGTAACAGTCTATACAGTCATTACAAAAACAGAGTAGAAGGGGGAAAACTAAAACACCCCATAGCCTTTGCTAGACAGGCTTGGAACCTCGCAGTGAGGCACAGTAGTTGGCTTGACAAAACTGGAGTTTACCCCGACGCTTCTAGCATTGGTCTGGTGCCTGTACACCTACATATATATATGAACAGTGAGCTAAAGCCCAGTGAATAACATAATGCGTAAAGGGTTTAGAATGAATGTCCTTACAGTAATGAAAACAGTTCATTTCAATCAGTGTATCAGTTGTTCAAGATAAAGATCATATATGTGGTACATCCGTTAGCATAACAGTAAACAGTGGGTCTTAAAAGACCGAACAGTAAATGATGGCCATCAATCAGTAAACAGTAGTGGTTCCAACAAGGGAACCGACAGAGATCTCTGTAACAGTAACAGTCAGTAACAATAGTTGCTAAGGATGCCACAATACAATTCAGAATATAGGACATACATTCAATCAGTAAACGGTATATAGTTCAAAAAACAGTACAGTTCAGTTGTTCAGAAGGTAATGATTTTGAACATATCTTTACACAATTGTTACTCACAGATTTCTGGGTTACAGTAGGCTAGAGTGTCTCCTCGAAAGGCCAACCCTACACAGTTACAGATTGAACACACACTAAGCTACATAGTTGGGAAAGATAATAACTTAATCCCTAATTTGCCTCAGTGTGGTTCTACATCTATATCCTCAACAAGATGCCCTAAACTAGGCCTAAGAATGCCTAAGATGGGATGAGGATGCAAAGATATATTCAGAAAACAATTTCAGAATTTTCAGAAAAACAGAGTCCCGCTCGAGCTGACATGCAACAAAAGTCCCCGCTCGAGCGTCAACTTACCCGCTCGAGCGGACCAAAAAGTACTAGATAGGTGAAATTCACGCTCGACGCCCACTCGAGCGTGTCATTCAGTCCTCCGCTCGAGCGTCCAATACTCCGCTTAAGCGGACGGTTCTACAGTGCAAGATGCTGGGAGCTCGATTTCCCCGCTCGAACGGATGACCAAAATCTGGAAATTCCAGATTTGAGTCCCAAACTCAAAATCAAGTTTAGATGCATAAAATTCGACCCTCTTCGGCCAATTTTCTGGAAAACATAAGTAAACTCATAGAATGACATGATTTGAAGCTCAATTTGTAAAATCAAAGCCCAAGGGCAGTTCAATTAAACCAAATTTCAAATCAATTTCCATGAACAAACTTCAAACATGACATGCATGCATTCAAACCGATTTAAAGCTTCAAGGCTTGCTCAATTGAGCTCATTTCTTCAAGAACATGGTGAAATCATCGATTATGATCAAAAGATGGACATGCATGCAAGATTTCCATGAAATCAAACTTAAAACTCTTCAATATACACATGCATGCAACAATTAAGCTTTATGTCAACACTATTGAACCAATTCATGCCTTAACTCTACAATTTGACATGAATCATGCAAGAACAATCTTAAATACAACAATGAGAGGTTCAATTACCTTACCTAGGTCTTGTAATTCAAGTGTAGAAGCTTAAATATGAAATCTATACTTCAATCTTCTCAATTCTTCCAAGATTTAAGCCAATTCTACAAGTTGAGCTCAATTCTCTCTCTCTCTCTCTATGGCCGATTAGAACAAGAATTTGGCTGATAAGAGTATTTTGTTGAATGAATGCTAAGGCTCACATGTGTCTAGGTAGTGGGCCACTCATGTGGCAAAATAGTAATTAAGTCTAATTATGCAATTTATTAATATTTAATCTAATTTAGTCATACCAAATCAATTTTCAGATAACTACACCATAAAATCGTATAAATTATGACAATCATAAAACACTAATCGATTTCCGGTTCGGCCGCTGATAAGCCCTTCAATTAACAGTTTAAACATAAAGATACAAACAGATAATCAAATAGTTAAACAGATAGATTGCAGAATAACATATATACGCAGTCAATTCAGTTTCAGTTTTTAGTCAGTCAGTTCAGTATTTCAGTTGATTCATTACTTATCATAATCAGTCTCAGTTTAGTAGTATTCGGTAGTTAATCGATATTCAATGGTGAGGGTTATTACACAGACTGAGTTACTTAAAGCCTCAGCTAGACTGAGCACGAAGAACTCAGCCAGACTGGGTTACTTAAAGCCTTAGCCAGATTGAGCACAAAGAGCTCAGCCAGACTAAGTTACTTGAAGACCCAACCAGACCGAACTAATCACGGCTCCACCCGAATGAAGAGCTCGCCCAAGGCCATTCTTGCAACTTCATGATTAAGGCATAGTTGCCATATTTAATCAAATTCCAGGTCCATGATTTCACACATTTGAACATTCTTTACATTTTTTAACTTTATTTCCCAACCCAGTCTTTCATTTCTCAACACTCTTACAACACACATTAAAACTTCACATTTTAAGACCTTTACATTGCAACGTTCTTATTGATAGCATTCTTTGCGTCATAATTTTCTCACAAGCTAACTTGGCTCCTTACTTCTCAATTTTCACTACAATTTATACACCAGCCTTATTTGAACAATTCTTTTCAAATTTACAAAAATAAAGGCCACACTGTGACAAACACAGCTCAGAATTTTATTTATTCACAGACTTATACATAAGTTTACTATAGAAGTTACACACCCAAAGAAAAAAAAAAAAAAAAAACACACACACACACAAACAAAGCAACAACAAAATTTTTATTTATTTATTTACAAACAAAGTACAAAAATTTTACATTCTTCATTCCTCCTCACTCGAAGCAAGATCTTTTTCGTCAACTCCTTCATCTAAGGGGTCTGGGCCACATCGTCTTCCTCTACTCTAACATTGTTGAAGTCCAAGTCTGGGAACAGCTCCTCAGCCCTTCGCCTGAACGTTTTCTAGCCACTATCCCAGAACTCAGCCATCTCATGTTTGTAGAAGTTTGACCGCTGGAAGCTCTGAATCATTTTTTCTTCACTCCTGCTCCCAATGGCCGCCCTAATGGGCCAAACCCTCTCTTGCAATTTGTTGGCGATTCACAGATCAATAGCCATCCGAAAGTCTGAAACCCTTGAACTGTTTCTATCACGCAGAACGACAGTCGGGTACGCCGCCCTCTCAGATGCTAGCTTGCTCATTTCTTCCTCTAAGGCCCTCTCCAGCCCCGCTTTCTCCACCGCCGCCGCCTTGGCGTGCTCGTCTGCCAACTCCTTTTCTAACCCAGCGATCTTCGAATCTGCTTCTTCTTTTTCCTTGATCGACTGGGCCCGTAGATCCTCATTGCAAGTCATGGCCTCGTCCCACCGTTCGTTGGCGACGGTGTAGGCCTCTTCGGCTTCTTCCAAATTTCTTCGCTCTCCAATTGGAACTCGGCGACACCGCCTTCTGACGTTCGTCTCAACTCTAACTTGGTCATCGGCAACAAGATTGGCTTGGTCGACTGAATAGCCCTGCACCATGTAGGTGTGCCCTTGGGCCTCACTCTACCATTCGGCCTCCCTTTTGTTTGTGTTTGTTGCGGTTCTAAATCTGAACCAAATAGTCCAAATCCGGCAAATCGTTTGAGAAAACAGATTTTTGAAAAGTAATGCCAAACATGGACTGTTTTGTTAGATTACAGAGTCGCCACCTAAATATTTTAAAATGGGAAATTTAGGAAACCCTGACTCGGTGCCGAAGGCCACGTGTCCGTCATCACCAAAGCGGTCTTGGCTCGGGAGCTTGGGTACGATCGGGAAGGTCATTTATGAGCATTCTTTCGCATCGTCAAGACCGCCTCTATTAACCGTGATATCCTTTTTTGAAAACATTACATGTTCTTATTCCAATTATTAGCCTAGAATTACTATGTTATGCGCACGGCAAACAAGTACAGACTAGATTGCCTAATTTGGAAATAAACATTGCATATCCGTTGGTTTTGAAAATGTGTTGGAATTTGCTACTCGCAAGTAGGCTAAAACACGGATTTTAACGAATTTTCCCAACTCAGGCAATCTAACCTCCACCCACAGGCATTCAAACAGTTTATCTCACATAAGCACTTAGCCGTATGGTAAGCATACTGTCATGTTAACATTCACACGCATGTGATATGCTAAAGCGTAAAATACTTACATCGTACTCCGTGCCAAGACAAGAAACTAGTTAGCAAACATACATGACCTAGTTCATGTTAAAATGACTAATGCATCGCATACAGAATGTGATTAGGATAGGCTCGGCTAACCCTAAAATGGCATGTGAAATGCAATCATTTGATGCACGTATTCAATTTGGAATTGAAAATACAATGCAGTTTGTATGATGTACTGAGCCCGATGCATGTCAACAAATGCATGGATGCACGCATGCATAGCATAAGGTATGCTAAAATAAACATGCCCTAATTTACCATCATAAGTGTAAATAAAGGAAGAAAGAAGTGGGGTTGGAAGACATACATACCCACACACCCACACTTATTACAAATACGCCTCTGAGAGGACCAAAAGAATATACAATCCAAATAACAAATCGCTAAATTAATTATTACAAAACTTCTAATCTAATTAAAATAAATGCAAAGAGAACATGGCGCATCATTTCGATGCGCTGAATGATGCATGCTCGAATCCGACTTGCCCGAAACCCGTATACCATCAAGGTTGCCTCTGCTTTCACCGCCCCGCTCGAAAATTGCAAAAGTCTTGAACAGTTCCTCAATCCTAAGGATCATCACCGTTGAATAGAATGTCCACCTACCGTATAAAGTCCACCTACCGAAATGAAGCTATCGGCAATAAATACATTGCTTGCCGGCACTCTATATCGGCCGGCGGCACAAAATTCTATGAAAGCTTTTGACAAAGAACAGTGATCAAAGAAGGCAAGGCATAGAATTTCTAGGCAAATGTATGCATGGACACACTCCCTATCATGTAATGGACTCAAGGAGCATGGTTTCGACCTCGGCCATCAATCACGCATTTCAATGCATGATGGCCCGAAAGCCAAGTTAGCAACTTTGATATCAAATGGAATGCAAGCACAAAACAAATCAAAGGGCCCCAACCCCTATCATGATTGGTCAAGAGGCAAGGATGCATGCTCAATGAAATGCAACCTAGGCATGGCGGCTAAGTATGCCACATGAACATGCAAATGAGCAATGTATGCTAGGCTCGCAACCTAAACATGTAAACAAACATGCATGCAACAACATGCAACGATGGACTTAAACTAACATGGATAACTCGCAAGCATGCCAAAATCACGCCATGAGATGAAAATGAGATGCTCAAAATGCGCACACTGCACGCAAAACCGAGGAAATGACATACGCAATGCAATATGGACTTACACTAACATGAGAGAGCCTCAGCCACACCCACATAAGAGGCCGTTAGATGAAAATGAGATGCCTCGAAATGCGTGCACATGGGCACGCAAACCGAGGACCGCGCTTCTGACGATTTAAATGGCACTCTAATGAGACATGGCATAACATGGAATATGGCATAAAAACATGCAAATTTCAGCAGCAAAATGAGGGGCAAAACAGCCCGAAACATGGCGAATGGAACCAAATGCATGGAATTGCTCTGAAATGCAAAACTAGGTACATGAAATGGCTTATGGCTATATCAAATATGCAAGATATGAACATGAAGTATGAAGACAGAAGCTAGAAAGCCCCAAAATAAGCATGTTCATAGTACAAAGCATGGCAAGACAGTAAGCACAAGTGGGACTAACATGGCATGCAAAAATGGCTCCTCAAGGGAGGCAATGAGGCAAGTGATAGATGCAATGCTCAAACAGAAAAATTTCCTTCTATAACATTGAAGAGGGACCAAAAATATGAACATTTACAGTAGATGACAAGTCCCAAAACAGTATACACACATGCTCAAAATGCAATGCAAGATTAAGGCCCACAAAGGGGTATAACATGAAGTACCAAAAGGGTGCACCAAACAGCCAAAGACCCTTCATGAGACATGTAGAGGGGGGTAAAATAAGACACTTTTCAGCCTGTCGAAGGCCCAAAAATAAAAGCATGGCAGGCTAAAGAAACATGCAAAAAAATAGGGACCAAAGAGGGTATTGAAGTTAGTCATGCATGGAGATCCCAAACAGTGTTGAGCCCTTCTTCAATGTTGAAGAAGGGCTCAAAATAAGCCTCTTTGTAGTTTACATCGAACCTCAAAAATACATGCAACTATGGCTTAGATATGAATCAAGAAAATGCTAGTTTTGGGAAAAAGTGTGCTTACCCTTGTAGACCAACAAACCAGCACCTCTTGGACCAAGTTTTGGTGCTCCTAAGCTCTGCAAATGACCTCCCAAATTCTGGAAATGGAAGTGGTGGTGTTGTGCTATGGGTTGGTGAAGGAATGGCCCAAGAACAAAGGTGTTTGGAGGTTGAATGAGAGAGATATAGTGAGAGATGGAGGGATATATGTATCTATATCAGATATGTATCTATATCTCTGGTTTTTTTGCTTAAGAATCTCTAACCCTAAACAATGGAGAAGGAGGGTTGCTTATATAGGCCAAGACCAAGTCTAAGACTTAGTGGCTAAGCAAAGGAAAAGGGTCAAGGGGTGTAAAGAGTTTGTGGCTTCTAGAGGAAGCTAATAGAGGGAAAAAAGGGGTCAAAAGGGTGGAATGGTTGCAAAATAGCAATATATATGCACGTGGAGCTGGTTCTGTGCATCCCAACTGGCACAGCTGGCATGCACCAGGCTTGGGAGGGTCAAAGGGGTCAGGTCGGCCAGAAAATTTGATCATCGGCCAAAATAAAGTGCCGGTCGGCACTATTTTTTGCCGGTCGGCTAAATAGAGTGCCGATAGGTGATTCCTAGGTAAAAAATGGCCGGTGGGTATGCAAATTGAAGCCCCGGAAGTTAGCTTTCCAATGGCGTAAACCTTGCATCAAAATTCCTCCTATGCAAAAAGTTATGCCCTTTTTGGTGAAGCCGCGCAGATTCGATCCAAACGGGATGATGCCCAGCTTTAACCAATCATATCTCCTCCACCCGGACTTGGCTTTGGGAGATTCTTGAGTGCAAAATGAAGCCCCGGAAGTTTTATTTCCAATGGTTATGGCCTCATAGCTTAACTCCAAGTATGCAATTGAATAAGCCTGATTCAGCGAGGGCCGCTCGACTTTCTTCTACCCGGATTCATGGCGAACTTCTTCTCCAACCTATTTTCTCCCCTCCTCTCCTCTTTTCTTCAACTCCAAACCCCTAAACAAAGTGTTTTGAAGGGTTTGCCTCTCTCCTTGCCGAAGAAACTAAACCTGTGCACTGCACACCTTTCTCCAACAAGTAAACCATCAGTAGTGCCCAAGTCTTAAGGGCGGTCAAAAATGGGGTGTCTACACACCATCGCCAACACTTCCATCTTTTTGGCTTTCTAGGCCTCTTCCAGCCCCCTAGCGCACACCCTCCGTGCGGTCCTCCTCCATCCCACAATTTCCCTCCTCAAACTTTCTAGTTGGGCCTCCGCCTTCTCCAACTTTACCTTCAACGGCCTTATCTCGCCTTTGGCAGCCGCAGCCGTGTTCAGCCGGGCTCCTACTAAGGCAGTTGCCTCCATCTGAGCAGAGCATAACCCCCTTAGCAATTCGGCCTCAGTAAAACTCGCTATCGAGCGCATTGCCAGATCCTCCACCATGCCCAAAAACCGGTTGACAGCAGTCTTGGCTGGACCTCCTTCTCCCTCCAGTCGCCCAGATACCACTGCAACATGGTAGAAAGCAGTTTTCAGCTTTACCCCCTCTCCTTGGGGCGCAGCACCCCCTTGGGGCTGTTGCTCTACCTCATTCTCAGGGCCCGTTGACCCACTTTCCACTTGCATCTTGGGGCCCATGGCACTCATGTGTTCTTCTTCCACTTGGGCCCCTTGACCTTTGTCCCCCTACGCCTCTGGGACAACCACCCCTTCTAGGGTAGCCCCCACCCCCCTCTCCTCTGCCTTCTTTGCCATGGGGGTGTCCTCTCCACCAACACTCATCTTCTTCGCACCGAGCGCATCTGTAGCCCCCTCAGTGGCAACCCTCCTCTTCTTTGACCTCTTCAGTCCTACCTCCACCTCTCATCTATCCATCTCCTTCAGGGGGTTTATGGGTTGTGGTAATGAGGCAAACTCACTTAAGTTCTTTTCACCCAAAGGCTTAGGGCGAGGTCAAATCCTCTCCCTCATTACCAACTTTGGAGCAGGACCCAAATTTGCCTCTTTATACTTGTCCGCTCGGGCGAACAATCTTCTCTCCTCCTCTTCCTCCGCCTTCCTCTGCGTCTCTAGCTCCTCCCTTGCTGGGTCCCTCCTCAATGGTTACGGCCCTAAGTTCAGGGCAAACAACATTGAAGGCAGGACCAGCTCATCGGACCTCATCCCCTTCTCTTCCCTCTATTCCCTCACCCTCTTCACTCGGTCTTCGGCCGCCTCGTCCAACTTCGGCTCGACTGATTTGGTGGGGACCTTCCACGTTGTATGCACCCCAGCCCCACCGTTCGCCGTCATAAAGAACTATCTCGCTCTCCACCCCTTCACTGATGATAGAAGACCCGCCATCAAACCTTGCCTCGTCACTGCTTGCAGCTTCACCTAGATCTCTTGCTAACCGGAGGCCTTGTAGCAGGAGAAGAACTCTTCTACTGTCATTGTCGTCCCTCCGGTCGCCTGGGGCCAGGCACTCGCGTACGCCATTACTATCTTCCAAGCGTTCGGCATCAGTTGCCCTGGCGCCACTTCTAGCTTGTTTAGCACATCCACCACTACTTGGGGGAGAGGTAGCCTCAAACCCCCTCGCAACGCCTCCTCGTACAAGCTAAATTCGCCCAGTCGCACATCTGAGGCCCTCTCCTTGGTTGTGGGCAATCTTAGCCTTATCTCCGAGGGAATTTGATACTTCTTCCTTATTCTCTCCAACTCCTCTACTGTCAGTACGGATCTGTCCGATTTGGTGTGCCAATGGTTTGGCTCCACCTGGCTAATATGTCTCGCAGCCGAGATTATTATCTTAGGGCGAGCCCGCACAGCTTGACTTGCTCCCTCCCCCACTCTACACTCCGTACGATATTGTTCTGCCAAGTCCACCGTATCGTCGTCGCCTAACGGATCGACCCTTGCGGTTGTTGCTTCCTCTTGGGCTATCTCTCTTGTGTGTCTGCGAATGGTTTTGGATACCGGCGCAAGAAAGTTCACAAGGTGTTATAGGGGTGTGTCACTGGCAACGAACGAGTTTACTTCTGAGATGTTTTGATTTTTTGCAAAGAGATAGATAAAACGTATAATACCAAAAGGCCAAGGCTTGCCTATATTCCAAGGGTCACAATTAAATTTCGTCAGTTTGAAAATTTTCAAAAATCCACCAAAACTATTTTTTCAACACCCTATATTGACCTACCATTTCATTTCTTGCTCAACGCCTAACCTTCCCCATCATGGGATCCTGCTACGTGTACGCCCACGATCCACTGCCCCCTTCCCCTACCCTGTCTTTTCCACTTCGAATCACCACGTGCCCTGCCACTCCTCGAGCCCCGCGCACCGCCATTTGCCTCTCCTCATGGTCGACCTCTCCACTCGGTCACCCTTCGCGGTTGATTCTCCTCATGGTCGGCCTCTCCACTTGGTCACCTTTTGCGGTCGGCCCTCCTCATGGTTGGCTCCTCCACTCGGTCACCCTTCGCGGTCGGCCCTCCTCATGGTTGGTCCTTTCATTCGACCACCCGTCGCGGTCGACCCTCCTCATGGTTGGCCCCCTTCGCCTCGCCGGTCTCTAGCAACCATCATTCTCTTCATTATTCCCTTCGTTGGACTAAAGCTGCACTTGGGAATGGGGGACTACTGATATGGATAAGCCTATAAAGGCTATAGCCCACTATGAATAACCCAAGCCCATCACTTAGGGCCCAATACATAATTCAACTAATGAGGCCCAACATGGCTAGAAGTCAACATGGCATTAAGGACCAATGACACTCAGACACGTGGCAGGTGAAGGATAAGCCACATAAGCAGACAAAGATCCTGCAAAGTTATTGCACTGCACATCAGCCATTAATGAAGCCCCTTACAGCATTTATTGCGATAAGCTCTCCCCGTCGAGACAGAACGGCCTCACCATGAACAAGGCAAGCTAGGGCATAGACTTTCGGCCATGGCGACAGGTCGGAAGGGATAACGAAATGATTACCAGAGGATATAAGTAGACGTCGAAGACAAGAAGAAGGTTAAGCTTTTTATCTCTAATCTCCATATATTCCATTTCTCTTTCTAACTTGCTCGTTGGACGGTTCGCTGGGGGACTCCCCGTTCCCCGTTTCCCGTTCTCCGTTGAACTCTTGTGCAGGTTCCACTGTGGGCTTGGTCATTCAGACACAGATTTGAGGAACATGGATCGGTCCGACCCGTTCCACCTGGAACTAACTATATCATCAAAACCTTTTCCTTATGATTTCCATTTGACTTTTCAAGAAAAAATCTGTTTTAAGAAAGAAAATAATAATAATAATAATAATAATAATAATAATAATAATACTTTGGGGAAAAAAACATTTAAAAAAAAATACTCATCTTTTTTACATTTGTTTTTTAATTTCTTTGGGGTGAAAATATCTTTTTAGTATTTATTTTCATCAAACTACTTTATAGTTAAAAAAAATCAAAAACAAATTTTGTTAGCTAAACTATAGAAAGTGAACTTTTCAAACAATTATTATGAAAAATATTATGCTAAAATTTAGAGGCTCATATCTAGCAACCAACAAATTATATGGTGTTACTCATTGTATACTATTGATGTATTGGAACGAATTAACTATATTATATTAAATTGGTTTCATAATTTAGAGGTAGTGAAAAGTTTGTCAAAAAAAAAAAAAAAACGCTTGAAAGAATAAAAATCTTAAGCAAAACAAAGAAGGATTAATTATCTAACCTAATGTTTTCGTTCGTTGAAAAAAAATTCACCACGTAAGTTCTTCAGTATTAAGGTCAAGCCACTGAAAAATATTATTGATATAAGTAAAAGTAAAATAATACGTTAAGATTTGTTTTAGAGACTCAAGCATAATATTATTCTTTTAGAAAGTTAAAATGTATATTTTTAAATAGAGATTTATTAAAAATAAAATACTCATAAACATGTTCTAGGATTCCTAAATCACATGTTTTCTAAGTATCCAACATATTAGGAAGTTTATGGAAAAGTGAATAAGAGTGAATGAGTTTTAAATTGTGTATCAATTGATCAATCATTAGGGTTTGTTTGGCAAGATAATTTGTGGCTAAAAGAATCACAAAAGACAAAATAGGTTATTTTAGTCAAAACAAACAAAATTTATATCCAATCCATAATCATTACATTTTTCTCTCACAAAAAAAGTCAAAAAATCAAAAAATCATTCCCAAACCAAAATTTTTAACTCGAGCTAAAATAATAATAAAAAATCAAAAAGCAAACCCGCTCCCCAAACTAACCCATAAACTGTCACATTGTTTGAATTGTAGGAGTTCCTACCTAATAGATTGGAAAAAAAAAACCTTTTCCCCCTCAGATATGCATTACTTAATATGAAATAGAAATAACCTTGTGGGACCATAGACTCCTACAAAAGACAAAAATAAACAAATTAATAAAAAAAAAAATACTTTGTAGATCCTTCTAAACTAGACCGATTAAAAACGTCAAACATATTCATACAAATTTTAAAATATAAATTAACTAATAATTTAAAAAAAAAGCAGAAAAATATATTGATGGTTTAGCTGTTGCGAAACAAAACCTCAATTTGGTAGGTTAACGGGTAGCGGGAGGCGGACGAATCATTCTCTTGATGTGTCTTTCATTCCCATGCGAATTCTTTCTTCTCTACATTGATTCTTGTGTGTGAGAGAAGGATAATTATCACATGATGAATCAAATGCTATCTACTCCTCTAATATTATATTATCATTTTTTTCATTAATTTTTTTTTTTTTTTATATTTAGGACTATATAATTATTAATGAAAAAATATTAAATCAATGATCTTTATAAAAAAATAATTACAAATAAATGGTAAATTTTATAAATATTAATAATTAAAAATATAAATATAATTTTTTTTCTGTACCTACAATTATTTTTTGAAAAGTAGACTAATTTGTAATTTTGCCATTATTAATTCTCAAAACCTATACTCAGAAGTAATAGTCTTGTGGGGTTCAAATGGTCAACCTATGCAGAGAGAGATGGAGAGACTTTTCACAATTCCTCCTCCCCCACCACCACCACCTCCTCCACCATTCCTTTCCCTTATTCATTCCTTTGATTAATAATCATACATAGCCACCCACCCACCCAACCCCAACCCCAACCCCAACCCCAACAATAAAAGTCTTCATCATTCTCTTCCCATTCCTCCTTATTCTTCCCTCCCCCCTCATTTTCCTCCTCACACTTCATTCACCTCCAAACCTTTCAACAAGTTACCCTCACCACACCACAACCCTTGTATTCTTTTTCCTTCACATCACAAACCCACATAATATTTTCACAAACATAGATGGGTTTTGACGATGATCTCTGTAATAACCCAGGCCTCGTTCTCGGTTTAGGTTTCACATCATCATCATCGGCTGCTGCTGTGGAAACTCCGTCGATGGCTGATAACCAGAGGCCGAATAAGCTCGATCATCACCATCGGTTGGCGAAGAAGGAGGCGATAAGTTTGTTTGAGCCGTCGCTGAGTTTGGGTCTCTATGGTGGAGAGACTTATAATCAAATTCAAGAAGCTAATAAAGGTTGCAATAACGAGTCTGCTGAGTTGTTGTTGTATCGTCAAGACAGTGGTACATCGTCGTTCTCTAATGGGAGTGTTGTGAAGAGGGAGAGAGAGGTTGGGAGTGAAGAAGTAGAGATAGAGAGAGTCTCTTCAAGAATTATAAGTGATGAAGATGATGATGTTGGTAGTGCTAATGGAAGAAAGAAACTTAGACTCAATAAAGACCAATCTGCCCTTTTAGAGGAAAGCTTCAAGCTACATAGCACTCTTAATCCTGTACTCTCTCTCTCTCTCTCTCTCACTTTTGTTTGATTTGTTGCTTTTTGCCATTTTTGAGGAGCAAAACTGGTTGTTTTTGTTGGATTTACAGAAACAGAAACAAGAACTGGCGAGGAGGTTGAATCTAAGGCCTAGACAAGTTGAAGTTTGGTTCCAGAATCGGCGTGCCAGGTTTGTGTCCTCCACCCCACTAACACTAACAATCTGTTTGGATTCTTAGATTTTAATTAGAAAATAAAAGAAATGAAGAGGAGAAAAAAAAAAAAAAAAAAAAAACTTTTATCCGTTATTTACATGATTAAAGTGATGAGAAACAATAAAAAGCTCCAAGAAAATGACAAAAAATAATAAGAACAATTTTTTACCAAAATTATATATTTTTAATTTGATTAGTGCTATTCAAGTCTAAAATTTTCATAATATGAAATTATTCATCTAATATGAAAGTAAAAATAAAAAATATTAAAAAAACGCATATTAAGGAGTAGTAGTACACAAACAAACAGAAAATATTATACAAAATTATGATGTGTTATTGCAACAGTTTCCTTTAAAAATAAAATGTCCATCGTTATGAATATAATTTATAAATTTACCATATTTTAAAAGTGAATTTTGTATAAAATTGTTGATAATATATAGCATATTTTCAAATCGTAAAAGTATCACAATCAGATTTTTTTTCACCTTACAGGACAAAGCTGAAGCAAACTGAAGTGGACTGCGAGTTATTGAAGAAATGCTGTGAAACTCTAACAGATGAGAACAGAAGGCTACAAAAAGAATTACAAGAACTCAAAGCACTGAAACTGCCCCAACCCTTCTACATGCAGCTGCCAGCCGCCACCCTCAGCATGTGCCCCTCCTGCGAAAGGATTGGCTCCGCCTCCGCCACCGCCGCCACCGACACTACTTCTAAGATCAGCAGCCCATTTGCAATGGCTCCAAAGCCTCACTTCTTTAATCCCTTCACTAATCCATCAGCAGCTTGTTAAGTTGTATAATTGTATTTATTACTATTATAGAGAGCCCTCAGAGCCCCTATCTTTTTTGTTGGTTAAGGGAAAATATATTGTATGTAGTGAAAAAAAAATAAAAATAGGGAAGTTGATTTCATAGAAAATAGAAATTTTACCAATCCATCTGATCATCCTGTTTTTATTTATATATATATATATAGGTGTTTGTAAATTATTAAAGAAGTATATATCTATGAAGGGATTACTGTAGTTACTGTGTTTGTGTTTAATATGTGGTACTTTATTTACTTTTGTTCACTTTCTCTCATGTTCTGTTCCTTTCATGTAGTGCCATGCTTTTCTGGTTGTACCTCTCAAAATTTCAAGCTTATGACTTGTAAAATTTTAAGTCCAAAAAAATTAAATAGATATATTCTTATCTTCTTTGGTTAGATTATTGATATTTGTTAATGAGTTTAAAAAATATTAAAATATATAATATTTTAAAATTTTGTTAATCAATACAACACTCATTAATTTGTTAGCTTGTTATAATAAACCAGAACAAAAGGGATAATCTCGGACTACCATAAAAAATTCTACTAGATGGGACCCTAATCACCCAACTTTGGTAAATTTGATGCGTAAACTGAATGTTGAAGTATCAGTTCCATTTTCTTGTCACGTTTTCTTATAATAATATTGTAAAATAAAAGATGTCAATATAATATAAAAGTCGATGATTAAAATAAAAATAAAATTATATTAAAATTATACATAATAAAAATAATATAATTTTTATTTATCAATAAATCAATTGCAGAAAATATGATCCTGGAATATCATCCCAAAAGGTGGAGCTTAAGTCGAAGCACACTGTGAATGGACGGCCCAGATCGAAGGTTAAGAAAGTGAAAGTAAACCAAGGGGAGCTATAGATAATAATTGCCTTGTACGCAATCATGATTGGATAGTAGACGACAGAGAAGTCATTGGTGTATCATCATTATGATCGCGTGGTCATAGAAGATTTATAAATTGGATTCAGCCTGTCTCGAGATTGGATCATTCAATTTGGTAAATTTATTTTTATACATTGTTTTAATAATTTAATTAAAAAAATTAATATATTTTTTATTTTTTAAAAAAAAGAAAAAAAAAAAAGAAATCTTTTTTTTTTTTTTTTGAGTTAATAACTTTTTACTTTTTTTTTTAAAAAAAAGTACTAAGAATTGATCTCATTCAATTTGGTAAATTTATTTTTATACATTGTTTTAATAATTTAAACTGTTAATGTATAGAACTCGTTAAGTATTATATTATTGTAAAAAATCATATTGATCGGATATCGATAGTTATTTGATTGAATGGTAAAAAAATAAACGATTGACAGAAATCTAATCCAATCAAATACCTATTGATATCCAATCTGATAACTCTACTGGCTCTACAGTAGCAGAGGCCAAGTCTTAATCTAAAAATAGAGTTGCTGCTAAGGCTAGTTCTGCAGACAGACGCATCACAAGACAATAGAGTTGCTGCTACATCCTATCAATTCCTCTGTGTGCATCACAAGACAATAGAGCTGCTGCTACATCCTATCAATTCCTCTATAACAAACTTCAATTCAGTTAGATGTTAGTTAGACCTTCAGTTAGATGTTAGTTAGATCTCTGTTAGATATCTTTTGTGTATAAATATCAAATCTGATCGTATAGATTAAATAATGAACAAAATATAAAAATAGATATTTGTTCTCTTTCTATTTCCTCTGTTTTCAGGTTTTGTCTTCTCATCATGGTATTAGAGCATCAAGTCTGAGCTCTCACGAGAAACAATGGCGATCCAATCTGAAAAGGCTTCATTGCCTTTCAATGTTCTTTTACTGGTTGCAAATCTAACTTTATTGATCACAGTGAAGCTTGAGTTTGGAAATTATTCTATCTGGCGAACACAAATTCAGAATTTCTTTGAAGCTACTGAGCTTTTTGGATTTCTTGATGGATCATCTGCATGTCCATCTGCTACAATCTTGAATGCACAAAATCAGACAGTTGCTAATCTTGAATTTCTGAAATGGAAGCTTACCGATTCATGTCTTCTTAGTTGTATAACAGCCACACTCACACCTTCGATTTTCTCTTCCGTACTTCATTTGAAGCACTGTAAGGATTTATGGTTTGCACTCGAAAAAAAGTTTGCATCTCTTTCACGTTCTTATATTCATCAACTCAAAAATAGATTGAGTACTGTGTCCAAGAAAACAAGATCAATGGAATAATATCTTCAAGAAATCAAGGATCTTGTTGATCAACTAGCCCTAGCCTCATCTCCTATTTGTGATGAAGATCTTATTCTTCTTGTTCTTAATGGACTACCTGATGAGTACAATGCATTCAAAACAACTATACGTGCTAAATCTGAAGTTCTAACTATGGATGAGTTGTGTGCTTTGCTTTGTTCAGAAGCAATTCATGTTGAACAAAGTCATAAACAAGGAGCTTCTTCAGATCTCACAGTAGCATTTAATGTTACTACTACAGGTTCTCAAAACAATTCATCCACTTCTTCTGGTGGATCATTACAAAGTGTCTATGGTAGTATCAACTCTGCTTGAAATTATTCATATAATAGAAGTGGCTGTCGTCAAAATTTCCAGACTAAAAGAGGCAGATATACCAGTTACAGAGGACGTAGAAGAGGTGGTGAAAAACCACGGAGCTATGGTTTGGTTTGTCAAATTTGTGGCAAGAACAATCATTCAGCTTTGGAATGCAGACATAGAATGAATACTAATTTCCAACCAGTAGTTCCATCATCTACTATGGGTCCTTCTTTTGCAACACCTAGAGCCTTTTCTGCTCAATCTATTGTTTCCTCTATGCCTTCTACTTTCTCTGCTCCTTAGTATGTTGATTCTGCATCTACCTCTCATCTCACTAATGATTTGAATAACCTACATCTATATCAACCTTATCAAGGTCAGGATCAAGTATTGATTGGAGATGGAAACACTCTTCCTATCTACAACTCTGGCACTAGTATCTTGCCCACACTTGATTTTACTTTTCAGCTTAATAATATGCTTCATGTTCCTCAAGTTTCTTCTAATCTGTTGTCTGTACATCAACTTACTTTTGATAATAACTACACTGTCATATTTGATGATAAGTCCTTTGTTGTTTAGGACAAACTCAGCAACAAGGTACTTTGTAGAGGTCATCATCACAATGGGTTATATCAGTTACAACCATGTGTCTCTACATTTCCTAAAGCTTTCTCTGGAACTAGCTCTCTTGCTCATCTTTGGCATAAGAGACTAGGGCATCCTTCTCCTGATGTTTTTCATAATATTGTAAATAAATGTGGTTCTTCATTCTCTCATAAAGAGTGTAATTCTTCTTGTCATCAGTGTTGTGTGTCAAAAAGTCATAGACTTCTTTTTGTTTTGACAAATAATAAAACCACTGCACCTCTTGCTTTAATTCACTCTGATGTTTGGGGTCCATTTGCTCATACTAATGCTTCTTATACTTACTATGTTATCTTTATTGATGACTTTAGTAACTTTATTTAGTTGTATCCTCTATCCTATAAGAGTGAAGTGTTTTCCAAGTTTGTTGAGTTTAAGGCCTATGCTGAAAGACAGTTCTCCACCTCTTTACAAGTTTTTAGAACTGAAGGTGGAGGTGAATATACTAGTGGTCCATTTCAGAATTTTCTAAAGCAGGTTGGTATTGTTTATCAAATGAGCTATCTTTATACTTCTTCTCAAAATGGAGTGGCTGAGAGAAAGCATCGTCACCTAATTGAAATAGCTATTACTTTGCTTGATCAATCTTCTGTACCTCTTAAGTACTGGTTTGAGGCTCTTGCTACTGCAACTTATTTGATTAATAGAATGACCAGTCCTAAACTAGGCCATCTGAGTCCATTTGAGGTTCTCTTTCATACACCTCCTGATTATGCTTTTCTCAAAGTTTTTGGCTGCAAGTGTTACCCATGGTTAAGACCTTATATCTCTCACAAACTTCAACCTCGGTCTAAAGAGTGTGTGTTTCTTGGTTATCATTCTAGTTACAAAGGGTACAGGTGTTTGGATCTTCTCACTGGCATTGTGTATATTTCTAGACATGTGGTGTTTGATGAACATTCTTTTCCTTTTGCTTCTTCTCCTGCTCCAGCTCTTCTTTCTTCTAAGGTTGCTACTAAAAAAATTTTCTGGGGTTCTTCTCCTTCTGTCTATTCTTCTTCTGATTCTCCTTTTCAAATTTCAGCCAGTTCTGCCTCTGCTAACTCTACTACTTCTACATCTTCTGAATCTGCTAGTCTGTCTTCTCTTCTTCCACATTCTCCTCCTGGTATTCATTTAACTATTCCTATTTTACCTTCTCCTCAATGTTCTCCTAATTCTCATCCTATGATTACTAAATCTATGGCTGCTTGTCTTTCTGCTCCTCTTCTCACTTCTGAACCTACCTCTTATAAACATTCTCTTCATAGTCCTCACTGGTTTCAGTCTATGCAAGAGGAGTTTCAGGCTCTTCAAAAACAATAGACCTGGACACTGGTTCCTGCTCCAGCTCATCAACATGTATTGGGTTGCAAATGGGTCTTTCACATTAAAAAGGACTCTAATGGCAATATTGCTAGATACAAATCTAGGCTTGTTGCCAAAGGTTATAATCAAGAGGCTGGAATTGATTTCTTGGATACCTTTAGTCCTGTTGCTAAACAACCTACCATCATGGTGTTCTTGTGTATTGTTCTTCATCATAATTGGCCTATCCAACAGCTTGATGTGTCTAATGCTTTTCTCCATGGCAAGCTTGAAGATGATGTTTTTATGGCTCAACCTCCAGGATTTGAAGACTCTCAATTTCCAACTTATGTTTGCAAGCTTAACAAAGCTCTTTATGGTCTAAAGCAAGCACCAAAAGCTTGGTTTTCCACTTTCTCCTCCTTTCGTCTTACTTTGGGTTTTGTCAATAGTCATTGTGATCACTTTCTCTTTGTTCAAGCTTCTGCTTCCTCTCTAACCTATCTCTTAGTCTATGTTGATGATATTCTTGTTACAGGCAATTCTTCCTCTCATATTCAGTCACTCATTTCTCAGTTACACAAAGTTTTTTCCCTTAAAGAATTGGGATCTCTCTCTTATTTCTTAGGCATCTTAGTCTTCTCTCATTCTACTGGTACTTTTTTTTTATCACAATCTTATTATGCTTCTACTTTTCTTCACAGAGCATGCATGTCTGACTGTAAACTTGCTTCTTCTCCTCTTTCTGTTAAAGCTTCCTGTTCTTCTTCTCATTCTTTTTCTGTTCCTTGCTCTAATCCTTCTCTCTATCGAAGTCTTGTTAGAGGTCTCCAGTACTTAACCATCACAAGGCCAGATTTGGCTTTTTCTGTCAACCAAGCTTGCCAGCATATGCATAATCCCACTCAAGAGGATTTTGGTGTTGTAAAAAGGATTCTCAGATTTGTCAAAAGCACTTTACATCATGGCTTATCCTTCTCTCCTATTTTTTTTGATATTCATGTGTTTTCAGATGTTGACTGGGCTGGCAGTCCTACTGACCGAAGGTCTAGTACTGGTTTTTGCATTTTTTGGGGCTCTAATTTGGTATCTTGGGCTGCTAAGAAACAACCCACAGTGGCTAGATCCTCTATAGAAGCTAAATATAGGTCCATGGCTCAATCCTGTGCAAAGGTGTCTTGGCTTCAAATGCTTCTTTGTGATATGTATATCTTTCCTTCCTCTGTACCTGTGTTGTGGTGTGACAATTTATCTACTCTCTCTCTGGCCTCTAATCCAGTTTTTCATGCTCGGACCAAGCATATAGAAATCGATTATCATTTTGTTCGTGAGCAGGTTTCAGCCAAATAGTTGCTCATCTGCCATGTTTCTTCCTCTGATCAACTTGCTGATATATTTACCAAATCATTACCTGTGGCTCGATTTCTCTTCTTACAATCCAAGCTTTTGGTTGGTCCTTCACCCTTCAGCTTGAGGGGAGCTGATAACTCTACTGGCTCTACAGCAGCAGAGGCCAAGTCTCAGTCTAAAAATAGAGTTGCTGCTGAGGCTAGTTCTGCAGACAGATGCATCACAAGACAATAGAGCTGCTGCTACATCCTATCAATTCCTCTATAACAAACTTCAATTCAGTTAGATATTAGTTAGATCTTCAGTTAGATGTTAGTTAGATCTCTGTTAGATATCTTTTGTGTATAAATATCAAATCTAATTGTATAGATTAAATAATGAACAAAATATAAAAATAGATATTTGTTCTCTTTCTATTTCCTCTGTTCTCTGATTTTGTCTTCTCATCACAATCAACGTGATTTTTTATAGAAATATAATGTCCGACGAGTTCTACACATTGAATGGATCGAATTATCGAAATGAAACCTAAAAATAGACTCATGGGCTAGACTGGACGGTCCAATTTTTGATCTCAAAAATATGAGACAAGTTAGACTCATATAAATTTGTATTAGATAATTAAAAAATATATAAAAATATGATAAATTATGATTGATAAGGGACTTTTGGGAAGAAAATAAAAAGTCAACTTTTAATTTTTTATCCATTTTGAGTCAAATCACATCTCACGTTTTTTATCCATAAAAAAATAAAATAAATTAAAAAAGCCAAAACATTAACTTTTCGGTTTTAAATATATAATATAAATTTTTCTTTTTTTTTTTTTTTTTTTTTCCATCATCACCCTCTCTTTTTTTTTTTTCTTTTTAAAAAAAAAAAAAAAGTGCACTTTTTTAGGACACCCCAAACCAACCCTAGTGTTTTGAAAAATTGATAAAAAATTAATTTTTGACTTTTGAAACTTTTTGACTTTTTTTATAATAAAAAAGCTTTCTTTTTTTTTTTAAACTTTTTAATAACTTTTATATAAAAAAATTAAAAAAACTAACTCTTTTTTTTAACTTCTTCCCAAATTGCTCCATAATTATATAATGTCTCAAACGAATCAATAATTTTTCATAATCATAATGGTCACCCATCAATACTTTTATTTTGTGAAGGTCAAACACCCAGGAAATCTAGAGTCAAGCACGTTATTAGTTAGGGCTGAAGATAAACTCATCTGATCCGCAAAAATTATCTAGGAAAAATCTCAAAATCAATTTTTTTTTTAGTTAAAAAAAAAAAAAAAAAAAACAAACGGCGTTTTTTTTTTTTTGTTTGTACGTAAAAAAAAAACGTCGTTTTGGCCATTTTGAACCACTTTTGAGCCACAAAATTAATTATCTAATCTGATCCGATCTGCATATGTGATGGGGATGCATTGATTCTTCTTCATCCTTTGTGGGAGATTATTTTGAATGTTTAGATCATCTAGCAAAAAATCAAGTTGATTGGCACATTTGTTTTTCATAAAATTTTGAAAACAATTAGAACTTATGAATTTCCGATTAATTTGATTTTTATATGAATATAAAACCTTTGAATAATAAACATATATCAGTTGATTATCAAAAAAAAAAAAAAAAAAAAAAAAAAAAAGAGTAATAAGCTAGTGCTGCTGAGACACAGAGCAGCACCTCAGTATCTGTGATGGGGAGTTTCAAACCTGCAATAAGGTTGAATGTGATTTGAAATATTTCTATATTTCAGATTGCGGGCAGCGTGCGGGTGCATCTGCACACACTCGTCCGCACTCATATTTTTTTATATAAAATTCTAAGTAATCTTAACCTTTCATATTAATAGATATATATATATATATATATTATGTATATATATATACTCACAGTTGCTATGTATAAATATATATACATACATAATATATAATATATATTTAAGTAAATTGAACTTCTTTTATTTATATACATAAATGAAACCTTTTTTTTTTTTTTTTTAAGTATGGATTACCAATTTCCAAATATCTGAGATTAAAATATTATGATTAAAAAATAATAATTTTATGATAAGAAATATATGATTTTATTGCCCAAAATAATGTTTAGAAAATGAAGAGAAAATGCCCAAAATAAATAGTATTTAGAAAATGAAAAAAAATAGGTCAAAAAATAAATTTTTAAAGAAAAAAATTCAATTCACAAACCTCCCGCAAATACCCACATATCTACGAACCCTATCCACATAACCCATAACCTACACTGCAGGCGATTGCAGATTCAATTTTTCGTAAATCACAGATATGCGGATGGATCCAAATTGCAAATCGAACCGTTCAAAACTAATCCGCAAGCACTTCTACTACTAGTAACCAATTTATACTGATAATAATTACAACTTCGTTTTATATATTTTATTAAATTGATAATTTTTTTTTAAAAAAATGTTTCATACCACTAATTTAGCACAACTAATGATGTGGCATCATGTGGACCCCACCACTGATGTGATAGTTTGGCATTTGTTTTATTTTATTTTATTTTTCTTTATATTGCCACCTCATTAGTAGTATTTTTAGAGCTTCAAATTCAGTGCTCTAAATCACCACTCTTTTTTTTATTAACCACACTCACATGTTTATACGTACTCTACATTTAAAGGGAAATTATTTAATATTTTCGGAATACTATGTATCCGTACTTCTTAACCAATAATTATTTAATATGCCCTCTTATATTCTTCAATCATCCAACACAATATCTCACCTACCTATCTTCTTCACTAATCACAATGTTATAGAATATCACGTACTTGTATTACGAAATTACTGAATAATTACCCACATTTATATGAGATCACATTCATGTGTAATTAATTATTATTTTTAATTTAATACAACATCAATAATTTTTTCTGAATAATTATTCAGTGCAAGGTGATGTTTCAAATACACGTGCCATCATCTATCGGTAATAAACATAGAAATTTTGGCACTGGATGATGAGTTGTGATATTCTAAGTTTAAAAGTTGAATTTATTTTTCAAATTTAATGATACGGTAAAATTTTAAAATATTTATAACTCTCTCTTTTATTTTCTCTAAATAATTAACTAATCACTTCTTTTACATATTACTGAATTTAAAAAATTAATTTATATATAATTTTCCTTGGATGATTCACATAAATTTGGGTTGAAGTTGGCATTCTAATGCATATAAATATTGTTTATACTAGTAATTATATAAATAGATAATTCATTCAAATTTGTTGTATAAAACAATATAACTCAATATAAGTATTTTATTTTACAGTTAAACACTCAAAAAATATTTTTGTTTAAACAACATTTTCATATTATTTTTATAATATATATATATATATTTGTATATTTTCTACCTATACAATAAGGGGTTGATATAAAATAGATCATGCTTGCACTAAAAAAGCATATGTGTCATCATAACCTAACATCATGCATAATTTAGCTATCTCAAACCTGCTCACTTATGGTAAGTTTGGGAAGATCAAAAAATAATTAAAAAGTCAGCAAAAAGCCATAAAGTAAAAGAACATACAAAATAGTTAAAGATTGGTTTGTATTTGGGAGATGAGTTTTAAAAAAAAAAATTTTAAAAATTGTTTGGTTTGAGTTTTTCTCAAAAAAATTTCAAAATCACTTTCTCTCTCTTACACATCAATCAATCACTTTTTCTCTCACACACATCTACTCAAATTCTCTCAAAATATCAAATCATCCCAAACTCCCAAAAAACAACTCTCCCAAAATATACAACCAAGCAAACCAAAAAAATTTCTAAACTCACTCCCCAAATTTTTTTTCAAAAACAACTCTCCCAAAAACAAACCAAACAAACTCTCAATTTTCTTTGTACTTTTTACATTTTTTTTTTGAAAAAGCTGAAAAATTATCACAAATATACTAATTTTTTTCAACTCATATTCTACTATTATTTTTTCATCTTGGAAGTCTATTAATCGAATTAGACCATCTTAATAATTTTTGAATATAAGTTATTAAAAATAATTAAGTAAAATAAAATTTGAGTCTTTTGACAAATATTTGAATTTAAGCCATAAAAGAAGCATATATCATACTTTATTTCCTTTTATTTTTTTTTAAATTTTTTTATGTAATTAAATAGAAAAATATTTTTTTAGAATTGATTGAGCTATTTACAGTAAGGCAAATAGAAAATACCGGCCTGGTATAGGTATTTTATATATTGAAAAAGATTTTATAAAATTATAAATTAATATTTTTAAATGAATGGGTCTGGGTTATAATTTCTTATTCTAAACTTAATTAAAAAATTAAACAAACTTAAATCTCAATTCGACCCAACACTATAAAACAAATATTTATTTCAAATCCTACAAATATAAAATTAAATTAGACAATTTGATGGCCACCGGACCTAGGTATATATCATTAAATTAGATCTTCTTATAATTTGAAAGTCGACGTTGGATAATGTGATTGTTTCACACTAGGCAATCACTTCAACTTCAATGTTTTATCTTGACCATCTGATGTGGTTCTTCAGATTTAAAGTTGAAGGTTGCAAATCAATTCAGCTTTGGAGGAGTTTGATGATGACTTGAATGTGATGTTTTTTTGTTTGATTTTTTTAATTTTTAGTTTATTGATGTAATAATATCTTGTGTGGAGGTTTGTTTCCCTCTCTTATGAGGGCATTTCTATTCCTCTACGGAGACTTGGATCATTTATTCTATGAAGGGCTTTTTTTATATCTTTTTGAGATCTTATGATATCATTGTATCAGATTAATCCAAATTTTTTTTTATCAATTTTGCAATAAAAATTTTCTTCTCGATTAAAATAAAAATAAAAATAAAAATATAAAACAAAAAAAAATACAGCTAACGAACCGTTTTCACTTTTTATCATCATCATGAATGTCATCAGCCATATAGATCATTATCGTCTTTTAAATAGTTGTCTTAGGTTGAGTTTGTCAACGTTCGTAGCTTGTGGAATAAATGTTTGGTGTTTCATTGCACACGCCATACATACATAAATATTCTTCCCACTAGATCTGTTGAGAAATTTCTGAAGGGGACCTTTCCAATTTATTAGTAGTTGATTTATATTCCATGGATCCAGTTTTATATTTTTTTCTTTGGTTTGGGTTTCGTTCTCATTGTGATCCAAATTATCTATCACTATCATATAATCCCCCCCTCCCATTGACGGACTGGTTCCATGCAAGTGAAATGTGATCTGTAATGACCCAGGTTTCAAGTTAATGACCATCGCAAAATTGGCTTATGATGATTAAGTAATTTCCCATGTTAATTAGGACAAATTAAGATGCCTAGGTGAGCCCTAATTTTTTTATTTATTTTTAACTTTTAAATAGGAAAGCATTATAGTCTCTTCCGGGAATAGACACTAATCCGGGAATAGTCTTTTCCCTTTTGGCGGCTTCACTTAATTATTAATATTTAACACGTTTTTAAGTGTTTTAATTTTGTGATAGCTCGAACGGTAAAATAGTTTAATCCTATAATCTCATACATATTAATGATTACTGCTTCGTAGCTCGAAAGTGGTGGCTCGAACATGACCCGAAAAGCAATACTTTCTCTCCCCTCCCTATCGGTGTCTATAAGCTCAAAACGAAATGAGTATGCAGTTGTGATTCGTAGCTCGAAACGAGTAAGTGAAGACAGCTCTGTAAGTGTAGATGTGGTCTCCTGGCTTGATCTCACTGTTCTCTACCCTGTTGGTGATGAGCCCCATCTCAGCCCCTTCCTCTTCCCCTGCCTTCTTTCTCTCTCTCTCTCATCTTCCCTCAAATGAGCCCACTTTGCAAGTCAAGTTGTTCCAGTTAAATGACACCTGCAAAACAAAAAACTTTATTAGTATTTTTTTGATTAATTAAACAAACAAATAATAATCTTTATTTTTGTGGAAAGAAAGACAATCAATAACAACCCAAATGGGATCAGAGAGAGATGATTGGCTGATCAAAGCATCTGATGAACTACCATCAACCCACCAACAAATGAATTATGGTGGTGGTGATGATGTTTTTTTTTTTTTTTTTCCCCCTTTTCTTTTGCAGCGACAGCACCCTTTGAACACACAGCATGTAATGACCGGTGCGTAGTTTTCCTTACTCTCTCTGAATTACGTTAGAAATTACTGTTGTTAAGATGCCGGGTAAGTTTTAGTTGAAAATTCCTTCTTAAACCTTTCTCTATTGTGGTTGTCTCGGTTTTGAGTTTTCACTCGTTTCGGAGGGTGCAAGGTCGGCTCCAGGGTGTTAGGAGTAAAGCCTGAGATTTTTTCGGACTGGGAGCTTGGCCCGCGTCGCGTCGGAAGTGAGGTCTGGTTCTTTGGGAGCACATTGCTTAAAAGCCAAGTGAGTCGTGGTGAGTGGGGAAGCGCGTCGTCTAAGCGTTTTCTACTCTATTTTTCGAGCTTTTTAGCTATATCTTTGTACTTTTGGCCCCTCTCCGCTCATTTTGCTGATATATCACTCTCTCTCTATAATATTTCTTTCATTTTCTCTCATCTCTCTCTACCCAAACCCTCAAAGTTTTACATTTCCTTTAATTCCTTGAAATCCATTGAGTTTTGGATACTAGTTCTTTATATCAAAATGACGAGCGTGTCGAGGGTTTCGTCTTGACCGGTGGAGATCGTATTCCGGCGAGGTTGATTTTCGAGCTTTGTCTCCTCTTCTCCCTTGAAGTAGGGATTTCTTGAGTTATATATACATGTTTTGCTACGTTGATGGTGGTTTAAGAGTTTTTCTCCAAGTTTTGTGTTGATTTTAAGAATGGGTTCAAGTGTAAAGAAATTTTAATTGTTAGTTTTTCAAAACTCAATTCTTGTTACCCCATGTTGATGGTTCACTCATAAAACCTAAGAAATATGATTTTGTTGGGATTTACCAAGGAATGAGAAGTGTTTTGTCTTGATGAAAAACCCTAAAATTTGGGGATTTTGGCAAATGAGAAATATACCTATGGAATTCTTTATTCTTTTAAGTCAAGAGAATGAATGAAAGTAAATTTCATTAATGTTTAAAGAAGTGACTATCTACGTGAGGTAAGAGAAATGAGATGTTATTTTTATATAATTGTTAAACACTAGAACATGGATTTGTTGGAAAATGATAAATAGTTATGTGCTTTAAATTGTAAGAATTGTAAATCTTGGAGAATTATGTTGAGAACATAATAGATATATTCTTGAAGAGGCGAGCTTGCTATGATTTGAATATGGCAAGTAATTGTGGTTGTTGCTATAAATGGAAGGCATATGGTCATGTTGTGAAATAACTTTGCAAGAGAAGAAATAAGAAATTGAATTTTATGGACCTTGTTGTAGAGATATTTGAAAATGAAGAAATGTTATGAGATATTAATTGTTGCATCGCATTCCCATTTGATATATCATTATTGATGTGCATGAAATGTTAGATGAGCATGAATGCCTTCATACATAGACATAACCCTTTTTATTGATGGAGAAACATCTTATACTACAAATGGTTTTAAGAGTAAAGATTAGCACTTGCATGTTGCATTGACTTAAATGGAAGTAAATGTTGAAAAAGCATGAATCGTGGTTATATAGTTGCACACGGTCAAATGTTAATAAACTCTTGACTATTAGTTGGAAGAACATGGAAATGGTGAATGGAATTGTTTGGTAATGTTGTTGGAATGACTTGAGAAATGTTCCATGAGACATGAAGGTATGGTTGCATTGCATATTCATTAGAATTACTATCATGCATGGTGTATTTAGATTGAAATCATTTACTTCATGAAAGGGAAATGTATTGCAATAAGAACTATGGAAATGTGTCATGGGGTAAATACGTGGTAAGTCCTGATAGGGGGTGTAGTGAATTTTGATAAGTTGGCCTGAGTGTCCATGGTGAAAGACCAGAAAACTGCGCGGATAGGTGTCAAGCCTTCCGGTTAATACCGATAAAAATGATAGTTTGGTAGAACTCGTAGAGTCTACTTGCAGACACCAGCCTAGGGATTACCAGTGTCGTATTTACTGCCCCGATTGATTAAAATTGAAAGTTTGAAATATGTTGTGATGACAAGCTTTTATTGGAAGAATTGAGATTGCTAATTCCTATTGAAATGAAAGGTTTATGAAGAGCATGAAATGAAATTTCTTTAAAAAGAAAAGAGCATGGCATGGCATTGGCATTTGCATCTTTATTGAGAATTGCATAACTGTATATACTTTGTTAGAATTCTCTACTGGGCTTTATGCTCACCCCTATGGGACTTTGGTGCAAGTAAAGACGAGATGATCCCGCCAAGTTGAGGGCGTGGATAATTATAAAGAGTACATATCTCTTCTTTTGTTGTGATCTTTCTGTGAGCCAAAGGCTAATGTGTTTGGGTCCTAAAGACCATTTTGTGTAACCGGTCTATTACCTTGGAAGATGTAAGCCCATAAGGATATTTTATTGTTTTGAGATTTAGATGTTTCATATGCTATAGATTCATGTGTTTTTTTAATTAGTTGATTGTATATCGCAAGTGGAACTTTTGCATTCAATCCATTTATTATATATGAAATGATGGGAGGATTATTGTTGTAGATTAGTCAATGTCCATTAGTATGGTAGTTCATGTTGAAATATTTTTGGGGAGTTACAACGGCGCACCCTTCGCCACACACAGCAGCAGTGGAAGTACCCATCGGCACACACAGAAGCAGCACCAGCCTCGTCGACAGCACTAGCACCCGTCGGTCGGCTCCTCTCTATACTCTTTGAACACTTCAATCGGCTCCTCTCTACTCTGTTCTGTTCTTTTTTTTTCTTTGTTTTTTTTTTTATTTCAAATGAAATGTGTGGGTTAAATTGAGATGGGGGTGTACAAATAAGTGGAGTGTATATAGAACTCGGGCCATTCGAGCCTTCGAGTTTCGAGCTACTAATCACAACTCCATATTAATTGTGTCTAATCTCATATTGGTGGTTAACTTTGATACTAAATATACAAATTCTTGAGCATAACTAACATTTAAAAATCGAAAGGAGAGTAGCAAAATTGATGTGGGATCATAACAAGTGCCAATTCTCAGAGGTAGGTTGAAAAAAAAGAAAAGAAAAAGGAAAGAGGAAAGAAAGACAAGATGAGTAAATAAAAAAAATTCTTAAATAACCATTAATGATGTGGCATTTGAGATTAAACTTTATGTGATAGAATATTTGACAAATCAAAATTTGATATTTATCACATATCGAATAATAAATTAAGTATTTTCTCAAAAAAAAGGAACAACTCATATAAAAGTGGTGTAAACCAAAAAAATAATTATAAATAGATGTAAATAGTATAAATATTAATAGTGAAAATTATAAATTTTACTATAAATTTATAATAATTTTTAGAAATTACCATACTAAATAGTAATTTCCCCCAGAATAAAATTACTTCCCCTCTTTTTTATTTTATTATATTATTATTATTATTATAAATTTAGAGATTATTTAGCGTGTACTACTTATTTGGATTACATTACAGATAATATTAGGGATATAAAATTTTCCATCAAATAATATTTTTGTGACTCCATATCTATATAACACTATTCATAATTCATTTCCATTATATTTGGATTGAAAGATTTGGAGATAAAAGAAAAGAAATGAAGAGATATGTATTTCTCTTATTTGTTTGGATAACTTAAGTTGAGAGAAATGAGAAGAAATGGAGAGAAACTCATTTCTCTTGTGAGCTTCATTTCCAATCTTCCCAAAAGTTGAGAGATTGGAAGAGAAAAGAAACCACTATTTTCATAATACCAATTTTATTCTTATAAAAATAAAAGAAATAAAATGATTGAAAATATAAAAAAGTTATTTTAGTAATATAACATAAAATAATTTCTTTTATTTTCTCTTACTGAAATCTAACAAAACATGAATGAGAAAGATCACAATCATTTCTTTTCTTTTATTTCTTCTTTATCTAAAAAAGAAAGAGAGAAATCACAATCATTTCATTTCATTTCTTTTCTTTTATAACTTAAATAATCATTTCTTTTCTTTTGTCTCCTAACACTATGTTTGGATTGAGTGATTTAGAGAGAAAAGAAAAGGAATACAGTGATATGTATTTCTCTTATTTGTTTAGATAACCTAAATAGAGAGAAATGGGAAGAAATGGCGAGAAACTCATTTATCTTATAAGGCCTATTTTCAATCTTTCCAAAAGTGGATAGATTGGGAGAGAAAAGAAATCATTATTTTTATAATACTAATTTTGTCCCTATAAAAATAAAAGAAATAAAATGATTGAAAATATAAAAAAGTTATTTTGGTAATATAACATAAAATAATTTCTTTTCTTTTCTCTTAATGAAACCTAACCAAACAAAAATGAGAGAAATCACAATCATTTTTTTCTTTTATTTCTTCTTTATCTAAACAAAAAGAGAAGAAATCACAATCATTTCTTTTCTTTTCTTTTCTCTTACCACTTAAATAATCATTTCTTTTCTATTATCTTCTAAATTCCTAAACATAGCGTAAATTCCCAAACACAGTGTCAGTAAAAAATTTGGGATAGCATTTTCCCTACATCACCTCACCTCTTTACTGGTTTACTGCATTTGTACATCGTTTTGTTTTTCTGTTCCCGAAAGCCGCGGACATTTTTGAAAGAAAAGGAAGAAGAAAACGCGGGCGTGTTGGGCAAAAATTCACATAACTGCGTCTTATGTATCCGAAGACAAGTCTTTGTTCGATGAATCCGACATTGACTAGAAATTAAAACTCGTCTGGTCAACCAACGTTCGAGCAAGCAGGTTATCCTAAAATTCTTCTACTCAACTTCTTTCATGATTGTTATCTTCCAGTCAATTCAATTACGTACATACATACATATATAGCGTTCGAGTTTTCTGATTCTGCAGTCTGGACATGGTGAACTATGTTATATGTGAGACGTAGTGAACAGTTGGGTCAGTGGATATGTCATTTGTTGTAATGATTTGATTAAAGCCTGTAAGGTGTTTGATATGTGGACTCTATTACAATTTCTCAAGCTGTTTCTCAACGTTTTGCCCATTTGGTGTTTTCTTCATTGTTAATAATCATTATGCCCACTTTAGATTGGATTTGTAGAAGATGACTGACTGCTTAGAGCATCTCTAAAGCTTCGTCAAAATTTTTATCAAATTTGAGTAAAAGTTTGAGCTGATATGATGCGCTCCAATCGTTTCATCAAATTCGGCCAATTGTCCGGCCTAGAGTAAATTTTCACCAAATCTTCCCAAATCTGATTGTCCACCCGTCCACCAATGGTCTCACCTACAAAATTTGATGAAAGTTTTGGTTTTGCCTTCAATTGATATGAGTTTGATGACACGGTTGGAGCCCAAAAAGTAGGTGCTTTTCATCAAATTCAAATTTGATGAAATACCTGAGTAAGGGTTGGATACGGTCTTAGATGAGATGTTCGAATGTTCTATTGAATTGGGTTGACTCACTGAATTTTACTACGGACTATTGGGTGTTCATAGGCCTTCTTCATTATAAATTAAAACAAAAACATGACTTAGAAAAGGTTTTTAATGCTCGTTTGAAAATTTTCTAGTGAGAATGTAACTGGAATTAGTTTTGACCATTTAACGTGCTCTGGGCAGTTGCCAATTTCTTAATTTTTAGTTTGAAACATTTTAGCATTTGAAGGTGAAAAAATAAATAAAAAATAAACTACCACCTGAGCCCCAGGTGAAGGACAAAAGTAGGGTCAGGGAGTTGTTTTGATGAATAATGTGTTAACATATTTATGCGTGTTTGTATTCATGGATTAAGCATGCCCATGTATGCATGTAACTATCTGTCTTAGTTTTTCTCTGAATTGCAGGAATTTATGGAGCGGATTAGATGTAGAGAGCTGGCCTCTTCATCTTCTTTCTGCAGCACAATTTATTCAGAGGTGACTTGAATTGTCAAATTTGTAAAAATAAAACTGTTAGATTTTCCTGTCCTACAACATCTATCATAATACCCGCAAATTTGCATGCTATGTAACTAACTAGTTCCTATTAAATTACTCAAAAGTGACGTATCTTGCTGTGATACAACTTTTTTTGCATCTTGCCTAGTGATTTGTAGTCATCCTTGCCTTTTCTTTATATTGTTACCATGTGTCACTTAAATTGTGGAACTTTAAGCCAAACATCTCTTTTTGTGTATCATTTTACATTAAATTCATTCTTAATCAGATGATCATAATTGTTATTCCACATACAGATAGAAGAGGTGGGTTGGGAGCATCTGGTGAGGCTGGGTGAAGACCTAACATTTCTCAGCTTCCGAATTTTGTGAGATACTATCACCTAAAGCAGTATTTATTTGCAACTATTTCATGTAGGAAGGCATTTTCTAAGATACTCTTACTCATAGTAGCATCTGTTTACAATTGTCTTGTGTAAGGAAGAATAATCTAGCTTTTCTTTTGCCACATCATATGCATTATCAGACTAAATTTAGTTTATATGCTTCTCCCTATTCCCTCATCCTGTGCTTTGCCTGCAAAAAGAACTATGAATGTTTTGGCACTTAAGATTTTAATGTTTTGCTTTCAGTTTAAGAAGATAGGATTTATGATGAGCATGAATTTTGGTGTAAGGAGGCTAAGTGACAGCTTAACAATGGAAAAGTCACTTGTTGATAATACTGACAAAGTGGTATATTATGATAGAAAAATGATTTAAAAAAAAGCTACCGCTATGGCACTAAATTTAATTTTTTTTTTTTTTTTTTTTTTTTTTTTTTTTTTTTTTTATAGAAATTAGTGCCATTAGTGCTCAACAAATTAGTGCCACAAATCACAACCGATTATGATATGCACATAATTATTGTTTTCCTTGGGTTGCAAAGCTTTTTTCTGGGCCAAGGTTTAAATTAGTATGTAAGCTGTAAAGAGAAAGGAGAAATCGAAGTGGAATTTGGAAAGAGAAGAAACATGCCTTCTTTTATGAAGAAAAGCATTAAGGCCATGTTTGTTTAGGCGGACTGAATTAGGTTGGATTAGCATTCCATGACTAATAGTCCGAGGACTACGAATCTCTTTGGATTGCGTATCATATCCTATATTTGGATTGAGTTAGGATTATAAGGAGAGACTAATAGTTTAGACTTTGGCATAGTCCTGGCTTAGTCGTTCAATTTATATCCCACCCCTCTCTATGGGATTGGATAGTCCATCATATGTGGGATACTATATCCGGATGGATTGTTAATCCGTATTTCAATTATTTAACCAAACATCGGATTAATAATTAATTGGACTATTAGTCTAATCCCAAGCTCATGTCTACCCAAACAAATATGACCTAAGGGTGTGTTTGCTTGAACGGACTGGATAAGGGGGGATTGAAATCCATCAGATTGTAATCTTGGGATTCATAATCCTGAGACTATTTGGTGGGATAAGATATGTATTCCATGTTTGTTTAGTCATGAGATTAGATATCAGGAAATGACTACTTGGTTGGATAGGATATCAATCCTATGTTTGTTTGGGATATTATGGAGAAGGATAAATGTTCAAATGACTATTTTACCTTTTTCAATTATTTACTAAGAAATAGCAATATTAAACATATCTTTAATATTTTAATTATTTTTAGCTAGATTAAATAAAAATTTATTTTATTTTATTGTTTACACAATTAAATAAATTTATTTTTTAAAAATTAAATAAATAAAATAAATAAAATATCAATAAAAATATATGTTATTTTTTTAATTAAAATTTTAAATAAATTTATTTTAAAAAATAATAATAATTAAATAATGCAATTAAATAAAACATCTATTAAAATTTAAATATTGAAATTAAATAAAATATAAACAAAATTTTAAAATAAAACATCAATAAAATATTTATAAAAAATTATTTAAAAAAACTAAATACATAAAACATCAATAAAAATTAAATAAAATTATTTTATTTTTAAATTGAAACATTTAAATTTTATTGAATTTTACTAAATATAATACATAATTAAATAGTAGAGGGTCAAAATGGTCATTTCACCACCTAATCCCACATCTCCCCTTATCCCCCTATTTGAGTCCAACACCCATCTCCTTTTATCCCCCTATTTGAGTCCAACACCCATCTCCCCTTATCCCCCTATTTGAGTCCAACAACCCCCAACCCCCGCCCCCCCCCCCCCCCCCACCACAAAAAAATGCCCCCATGGGACAGTCCAATACGTTTGGGACTAATAGTTATGAGAGACTATTAGTCCGGAGCAAAATTAGAAAACTAAACAACGGATATAAATCCTATCCCACCCTCCAATCCCTCCAAACAAATCCAAACTGAGTATCTCAAAAGTTTTAAGATTCTTCACCTATACAAGGAGTGGAACTATAAATACATGGAAAGTAGATGGTGCTTTCTGGTTCAATTTTCTTAAGTATATTCTGTTTTGAGGATGTGGTTGGTCTTTAATTTTTCTTCTATATATATTTTTTTCATATATTTCAGATTGAAATTTTATTGTCATAAGTTAAAGATTTTAAATTTTAAGTTAGATTTTGGAGATCTGGGGTGTTTGGAAAATTGTGACTTGACTAATGAACAATTGCACCATTGGTTTTTACACTGTTGTGAATTGTCTCTGCAGTTTTGGGTACAACTTTAATGATTCTTTTGAGTACCAGAAAGAAGAGAAAAACAATTATACTAATATACTCCATAAAGAATGATATATGATCAATGGAGACCTGTAGATGCAATGGTTAGGAAGAGTGATATGATCAACATAAATGGAAATGTTAGGGGGAGAAGAAGGCCTAAATTAATATGGATATGGTAGCAAGCAAGGATATGGATTTATTTAATTTACTTGAGAATATAGCCTTTAACAGAGTTGATTGACGAAAAATGATTCATGTAGCCGATCCACTTAGTTGGGACACAATGCTTAGTTTGGTTTGGTTATTTCTCATAATGCACTTAAGAAGTTTGTAGATTGTAATCACCCGTATTGCATTTTCTTTGAAGTACAAGAATTTTTTTTAGCATCAATAGTGTTTTCTATGCTTACAACTAAAAATACATTAAACAAAATGAATATCTACTAAAACTAAGGGTGGAATTGAGGGAGCAGTGACGATTGATAACTTGTATATATATATATATGTATCTAATATTGTTAGATTGTCCAGAAGACGTTAAGAATGAAGAGGATGTTGTATATAAAGCTAGAGAAGATGATGGTGGTGGGTACTAGTGCTTCCATGTATTATTTTACGGAGATCATTGTGAGTCTAACAATCTCATGTGTTATGGTAGGGGATGCTATGTTGTTGAGAAATGAGACTACAAACTGAGACAAGTTGACACAGGGATGTTGAAATGTATGACAATTACAAGTTGCACAATTTGAGGTCACCATGAGAGAGAACCAGTTTTAAATGATCTGGTCACGTAAAGCAGTTATTGGGTGTTGTGAAATTATTGGTGTCTTAGTCTTTTATTAATAAAAACATTTTCTTTCCCAATATTTGTCCGAAAGCTGCCAACCGTCAATGACTATTTGTTACTATTTTGTGATCTCCTTTCATACTTTTGTTAATGTTGCTTTTTTATTCTGATAGTGACCTAGTTTTGTACTTTTGAGTGCCAGAGACAAGAAGGGAAGAACGCACACTTTGGAGATTGTAGTGGATGAAACCTATCCGAGAAGCCCGCCTTCAATTTCAGCGGTTGGTTTCAAATAATCTCTTTGATTTTTGAATATTTGCCATGTGAGGCCTAAATTGGAATTTTCCCTCAGGATGTGCCTTGTATGTTTGATTTGGAATGGTCAATAAAATCAAGATTGAAAGATGTTGTGCACCAGTTTCAACAGGTAATTTTGATACCTTTCTGGGGTGGTAATCACTCCATCCCACAATGTTTTTCAATTTGGAATGTCCCAAATTATAGTCATCTTTGAAAAGTCAAAGCATAAAAACATTATGATTTCCAAAACTATCCCTTATAAATGACTATGATATATTTAGAAGTCTGAATAAAAGGCCAAGTTAGGAAATCAATGAATGTATTAATTACATGTCTCCCTAAAAAGTTGGGATTCCCAAAACTAACTAACATGCTAACATTGTTCTATGGGGGAAGTTAAGTCACTTGATGGCACACTTTATTATCTTGCTGTCTCGTTTTACAAATTCACACTTCTGTCAACTCCTTGTGTTGTACTTAGCATCTGGGGAAACTTGAGGAGTTTTGGTCTACCTTGGATAGTATTGATCAGTCTCTCTTGGTAGTTGATCCAGAACAGGCACATCATGCTACAACACATCGCCTAATCAATATAGGTGAGCTATCTGTTGAGTTGCACATATCATGGTTTCTTTTCGTTTGTTCTTATTAATATTCTTTGTTTCTTTCTTTTATATCAGGAAATGATTGTTTTCTCATGTTACTTATAGATGCCCTTGATCCAAGATCTTTGCCAGAGTAAGAATTCATCTAGGAGTATCTACTTATGATATTACTGCTAGTTTTTGTTTCTCATCCAGTATTGTGATTGACAAGTTGCGGCAGGTGTCGTTTTATAGGTTCAGATCCAAAGGTGAATGCTTTGAGGCAGGTTTGGAGAAGAAACTGTAAACGATGGTACAACCTCCAACCTGTTCTCTGATTAAAATGTCGGTTTATTTGTTTATTATATATAAAATAAAATTTTGAGGTTAATGGCGTTTATGAAGCTTTTAATATGCTTGTATGTGTTTTCCATAAATATTATAGACATTGTTAGAACTTACTAAATACTTTCAGGAAAAATTCATAACTTGGTTCCTTTTCTGCCGTATCTGAAATTCATAGAAGTTTTGTAATTTTCATTGACTTCTATTATTAATTGATTCTATTTCAAATATGACTGAAATTTAATCCAAATACCAAGTTTAAAACCATGACTTGCAATATTGTGTGTGGAAAACTATACCTTTTCTTCTTGTTTCGATGAGAATGTGCAAAAATGGGACAGACTTTTCTGCTCCCTTCACCCAGATGATTGAAATAGTTGTGGTTATTAAGGATGTATATTTCTAATGGCTGGGGAAGTTGTTGAAGCTTTCTGTGTACGTATACAATACATACCTACTATAAGTCTTTACTGTTATTGTATTTTCTCATGGTAGTCAATGCTGTAGTCTATATTAATAAGTTAATACATCCAAGGATAGACATTTTCTAAACAGTTAATTCTTGCAACTGCCTACCCCGAAAATGATCCCATCTGGGAATGTACCTTCTGTAGTTGTAATTTTACGTTACTTGTCTAGTTACGTGGAAAATACAAACCTTTTGCAAATGTGCTCCATCCACTCACCGTATACAACTATATACATAAATATTAGCATGCCTTTAAGAGCTTATGACATAGTGCGATTGCAAATGCTATCCGCCCTAGTTTTGTGGCATGGTTCGAGTCATGGGAATTAATTTCTCTACAATAAGGTTGGGGTAAAGCTGCCTATCATCTCTCACAGACCCTACTGTAAGTAGGAGCCTGATGCGCCAGGTACGACCTTAGGATGAATTTGGGCACATGTTCTGATATTATTAACTAGAGAACCCTCGAATTAAATTTGTCATAATCTCTTGCATGTGCTCTCTGGATTTGTGCATTTTGTTGCCATTCTTTGGACAATTTCTGCTTGATCATTTCAGTATTTCTCATTAATAATAATTTTATTATGAACTCTGTTTAATTACAAAGGATGAAGAACAAAACTCTCCCTGAAAATCTTGCAATTACATTGGAGACTCAACTTCCAGGGCCTCCAAATATCCAGAAGAATGATCAGCAAATTGAATGTGGAATTTGTTATGCACAATGTCTTCCAATTGGTAATGTTTTTAATGCATTATTACATATCGAAAACTTATATATAATTTGTTTAGTGATACTTGTGGTTCTAATACAGATGATGAACTGGGAGCTAAAAGTGGAAGTGGCACTGATTATACTTGTGACAACAGCAATTGCAGTAGGGCTTTCCATAGTCTTTGTCTTGGGGATTGGTTGCGTTCCATCACCACTACGAGACAGTATGTTTGATTTTTCAGATCTCTCTTTATATTTTGTTCAAGAGCAGAGGTTTACTCATCTAGTGGTATTTGACATAGTAATGGAGTTCTAATCTAAAATAGTTGGTATTATTCTCTCTTGTGCCTTCTCTGGCACCATGGCATTGTTGGCACACATGCAGACTGGTAGGCCATAGCACTGAGGTGGTGCAGAACATGCGTGTGTACCAATTTGGGTATGAAGATCTTATTTACGATTTTATTATTTTAAGTTTAATATTCATGTATTTTTTTTTTTAAACTAATTGTTTAATTTAGATCTTAGTAATATTTAGTTTCTTATTTAAGTAGGGAATGAGTTTCAAATAATATTAAGATTTAGTTTCTTATTTTGGATTAGAGTTTTAGATCCATAAGTATTGGGTCTCTGCATTGTAATAATTAGCTTCAGATTTAAAGGTTGTGGCCGTTTTGTGTCAGGGCTGTGGCCCTTGTTCTGAACTGGAAAAAACATAAGACCCTGTGCTGGTGGTGGAACATGGACTGATCCTGTAAAATGGTGTAGTACACTGTAGGAAAAGAGACGAGAGAGAGAGAAGGGAGATGAAGAACAAGAGCAACAGCCCTAACACACAATGGCCACAACCTTCAATACTCAATGTTAGGCATCAGGTCATCATTGAAAATTTTGTTTAAAAGATCATTTTGAACTTCAGCAATAGTTGACTCATGAAATATGCAAAGGAGTGTGTCTAGCTTTGCACGTGTGATGGCAGTCTCAAAACCTGCCATGCTTTCCTGAGCACACCCTTCTCCCCCTCTGGTATAGCTTTGACTTGCTGGCTTATGTTCACTGTGCCTGTTTGTTTTGCAGGTCATTTAATGTTTTGTTTGGGAATTGTCCTTATTGTTCAGAGCCGGTTGCAGTTAAAATTAACTCTAAGAATTAAACCCTTGTTCTTCATGCCCTCATAGATCTTGGATGATCTCATTTTCTTGGGCACAACCCTATGGCAAGAGGCAGAGAGTCCTTTGTTTCACGAGATGCCAACAGTTAACTGCATTTATAAATTGCAATTCTGAGCACCTGGAGATGGATATGGGGACATGGCAAACTCACCTCTCTTTGTTCTGGCTGATTTTACTGCAGAAGGACTGAAGCTTCCTTTGGCTACGAAGATATTTTGAAGGGCATTAAATGTAAGTTTAAACAACATCCTATGAATGCTCATTTCTTAAACTTCTTCTTCGAATTTTTGGTTTATTGCTGATTTGGCTATGTCGCCATGTGGTCCACTGAGGATATGTTTTCTTGACTCTTAATATTGTTCTTTCAAAACCTTATTTATTAGTCCTTTTCTTGTCCACTTTCTATCATACTTGATCAGGACTAAGCAATGTGGTCCAATTTATCTTATTGTCTTAGCTCTAGTTGTTTTGTTGTCAATTCACTCATCTATCAGATGATAATGTAATTTGCTTTAGCAGTTAAGCCATCTTTGTTATGTTCATTGAAAGATATAATTATTATGGTTGAGTGTCTCTGTAAGTAATAAATGTACAAATTGAATAAAATGTTTGTACTCGAGTGAAATTTATTGCTGAGTATATAGCACTGGACGCTTGTTTTCAGCTTCAGTCAAGTTCTTTTAGGTCTGCCATTTGTTTAAGAACTGTAAATCAAGCTGTTGTAGGCATCCTTTGTTTCTTAATTACTTGGTGAAAGAATAGCCTTCGGAGAGAAGGGAGGTGGTTTGATAGGCAAAAGGTTTGGACTCTGCTATTTGCTATAGCTACCTAAGTTACCAGTAAAACAGGACACCATCAAACAATGCAGATGTCTTAAGCTATGACAAATGATTAAAGATGGGCTGATGTTGACATGGTTAACCATTAATTACAGTAAAACTACACCATGACTCAGGTGGTTAGAGCGTTTTGCAATGGTGATAGTTCCGAAGTTCAAATCAGATAAAAAATTTGCTGGAAATGGTTGGTTTGAGCATGGAGAGGATACCATGATGAAGCGAACGAAGAGAAAAAGGGCAGGCATAAACAAGTGATGCCCACGATTGACAACCAGGGCTCCCATCCTCAAGAAGGCCCAAATGAAAGACCCAAGCCTACATGCATGGAGCATCCCAGGAAAGTCCTAGGAATTTGAAATTGGGCCTGTCAAGTCTGTTTGAATTTGGTTGTTGATCCCAGTTTCGAAATGGATTCTGAGAGATGGAGCAAGCTCAATGAACTAGTAGAAATAGGAAGAGAACTATAGAGCTGTTCTCAAGGAAAAACATTTTAATGTGGAGAATTTTCTCAATCTCTTGGAAGAGTTAGAATAAGAACGGTACACAGATCCGTAGCCTCATTTGAGTAAGACTGAAAGCATCAATACGTACGAAAGTAGAAAAAACCCACGCCGACCAGACTTCTGGTAGGTACTCTTCAAATCGTGCACGGACCTTGGCCTAGGGCTTCGTGATGAGGTGGGAAGGGTCGATCCATCTTTTCAAATGTACAACTGAACTGAATACAAGCATCAAGTTAGCCATGTTTCCTAAATGAGAAAGGAGTTGTACTGTCCACAGGCTAAACTTTGGAGAAACGGTTGTACTAATTGTAGAACATAAAGATTGACTAAACAGAATAAATAATTCAAGCTGTCATGGGGCCATAATAGATAGTAGTACTAGTTTTTCTCTTCTTAGGTGTGTTAGATGGGGACACAATGGGGCATGAAATTTTATTTTTTTAATATTTGTTCCTTTTGCCTATCATATATATTTAGACTCTCTGATTTTCTTATATTAAAATTTTAATTATGTAGTTTGGAGTTCATAGAGTAGGGTAACAGAATTTTGGGGGATAGAGTATCTCGTGCTCCTTCAATTAAATTGTCTGATCGCATATTTTGATATAGGATCAATTTTTCCCATTTACCTTCTCCTCATGTTTTAAATTCTTTCTTTTGTCACACTGGATTAAAACAATTAGTTTATTAATTAAAAACTAGAATGTCATTAGATGGGAAAAGTTTTTGGGATATGAGATAGGAAATGTGGACAGAAGTTGTTTTATCCATCAATAATTCAAGGTAATAAAAAAAATTAATCAGAATTTTACTAAAAAATTAAATTGTAGTGTGTAGATTTAAAGTGAGTCATATTCAAAATAAATCTTGTTTATATATTTTAAATTTTGAATAATTTTTCTAAGCTTCATCTCTTTTTAAAGAGAGTAATGATATAGAGATTCTTAAAATTTGATCTCCAAGCTTATACACTTTGATGTGGTAGAGATTTGAGTCCGAGTTGATTAATTCCTAAACAAATCAAGAACAAACAAGCAACGATTCAAATTATTAAAAATCAATTTAAAAATGATATTTGAAGAACACATCCATCCTCTACACACACGTGACTGATGACCTACCAAGGCCCCAACTTGATGTGCATGGCTCAATAGTGTCCAGCTGAGTCACCCAGTCATGATATTGACTAAACTAATAATTCATAGCTAATGTAAATTTCATCTTCGACACTGGAATATACCCTTTAGAAAGTAATGTACAAAAATATACAGTCTTTTCACAATCATTTAAAAGCATATTATTGGCACATAAAATGTGCAACAAATAATACAGATACTACATATACAGCCACAGGTTAACATTGGCTTTTTGTCCACTCCTTTTCTCACACACTTTAGATTTTCTATTATGAACATGAAAACAATTTTTTATTCCCTCTATACATGCATGTGCATGGCTTCCAATACACAAACTAGTACTGTATAGGGGCATGAAAGCAAATATGAACAAATACCATACATGTATATCAATATATTGCTAAGAGCCCAAAAACCAAAAAAAAAAGAGATAAATATTCAAAAACTAAAATATGCCGACGAGATTTGTCCAAGTTAGTTCAAATCTATGGCATACATATAAATTTTGAATATTTTTCCAAATATTTTTTTTTAATTACATAACATTTCAGTTATTCGAATGGTATTCGAATATATGTGACAACGGAGATTTTAGATCCCCTCTATACATTCAGGTGGGGTAACCGGGTACCGGGATTTGTCGGTGCAGTAGTCGTAGATCAAGTGGTTTATGCGGACCCACCTGTAACTTCGAGCTTGGATGGGGTTAAGTTGTTTGTAAGCAGCACCCTCCCACCAGTTTGATGGGTTAGAAGCACAAGTAGAGGGTCCTGGGACTGGGCAGCCCTCGATGTCGAAGTCCTTGTAGTAGGCATAGAAAGGGGCTTTGCTCCAATCGATCTTCTCAAGCCCGCCTCTTGTTGCCCAATTATCAGCTTCCCAGAGTGTAGAGTAGATTCCCATGGGTTGGAACTTTGGGAATGGGATTCCTCTAGCTTCATTGTTCTTGTACACCCTGATGGGTATGTCATCCACCGAAAACCTACAGTGCCATTCACCAAAATCCTCATTTGACAACATTCAATCTTTTGATTGGAGATTAGGTTGTAAAAGAGGTCTAAACATGATGTGAAACTTATAATAGTACTATATATTAAGCCAAAAACAAGTTTGTCTTCCACAAATCTCTTAAGGATAAAGACAAAAATCTCATTTTTCAAATCTCTGCACTTCTAAAAAAAAGTTATTTCGTACTCTTATGGTGTGTTTGGTTAGGTAATTTGGGGAGAAATTTGAAAAGAAAAAAAGAAAAAGTGTGTGAAATTAGGTGAAATTTATGTATATTTTATTCATATTTTACTTATTTTTTTCATTTTTCTTTTCGAACCCCTCTCTAAATCTTCCAATCAAAAGACAAGAATCACGATTCGCCTTTAAAAACAAAAAGCTCACGTGATCATGAAATTCCCGGAAAATATTAGGGAACATTCAATAATTTTTAGCCTGGTTTTCAAAAACTTTTATTTTTCAATTTTTTGTTTTCATGTATTTTAGTCAATTTCTTTTTAAAAAAATTTATTTATAAAATGCACCTAATCTAAATACACGTAAAATATTCGCCCAAAAAATAAATACACTTAAATTTTAAAGAGGCATTTACACATAAATCA